>CM051510.1:8742500-9992500 GCA_028015205.1 Mytilisepta virgata
TAATTTTGATGCACTGTATTGCCATTTATATTATTCATAAATTTTGTAGGAGCTACAAACCACATTATTTTATGAAATGAATTAAACACCATAGCATAAAAGCTATAAAAAGTAAAAAAATTGTAAATTATTTTTACCAAGAACATTATATTGACCAGATGTAAAAAAAAAAATTGTACATATTGTTTAATATAGTCATTATCGCTAAAAATATTTCCACTCAGTATATAAGTAACCAATTCCATTAGGATTAAACTGCTGGAATCACATGATTAAAAAAGTAAAATTGTTTTAAAAACAAACTCTTGTCTACCACAACAATTTTGTAAAAGTATTAAAACATTTCTGATTCTGGCGCAATAAAGATTTGTGTATTACTAGATAACTTTATACAACAAAATGGATAGCAGGAAAGGTCAATAATGACATACCAATCAGTTAATGCCACCCGACAAATAGAAGCCAGGACAAAAAATAACATAAAAGAGCACGAAACACAAACATAAACACAGCAGAGATTCAGGATATTTTCACTTATATTTACTTAAGTGTTAGAATTTAAACACATCACTGACATTGACAAAGAGCTAAATTTCAACATGTTAACCGAAATGTAGGAACCATGTTTGAAGGCAAAAGTGGCTTATCACTGCAAGTGTTCCAATTATTGCATTTATTTATATTACCATGTTTATCAGAGGAAAAAATAATTCCAAAATTGGAAGAAAAATATATCGTGAAATAATAATTTTGTGCATTCTTTGATAATGCTGCCTTTTAAAATTTGGCTGATATGTTCAGACTTGATTTTTTTCCACTAATTGAAGTGAAAGTCCGGATTTTTCCATGACAGTTCCTTTATAATACTTAGTAAAAT
The DNA here is from genome assembly GCA_028015205.1 of Mytilisepta virgata. Taxonomy (NCBI): domain Eukaryota; kingdom Metazoa; phylum Mollusca; class Bivalvia; order Mytilida; family Mytilidae; genus Mytilisepta; species Mytilisepta virgata. Next base: position 8,743,378 of record CM051510.1, read on the forward strand.
GGGTGCTGAAATATCATTTTAGCTCTGTATACACGATTTTCAAAATAAAGTATGTATGATAAATTTCGGAAAAAATTGGAGTGGAAAAAATGGGTACATTGTATTTTGGATTAAAAATGATTAAAAAATTGAAATCTTGTATAAACCAAGGAAAAGGAGGTAAACAATTTACCATGTTTACCACAGTCGTCTATTTCAGGCATTTAACCACACGGCAGAGTATGACCAAGCGATATCAGATTACTTCAGACGACAGTACAGTGCTGGGGAATCCCAATTAACGTTGAGATATGGTATGAATCCTCACCAGAAACCTGCTCAGCTGTTCACTGATATGGCTCAACTTCCTCTTACAGGTAATATTATTTTATATTTTGTAGAGCTGTTTTCCATGAAAATTTGATGGAAACTATTGCATACATGCTACAATTAAATTTGTTAAAACTCCAGTTTAATTAAGGTATAAAAAAAATTCTGAAAACTGACTGATTCTATTTTTAAGGTGACAATCCTGTGCTAAAAATCCAGAACATGACTATTTTTATCTCCAGGAAAATGCTTGTAGTTACAAAATGTGAGCTCTAATCAAGGTGGACTTACAAACAAAGCAACATCACGGTTAATACTACCAATTACATAGTTATGCAAAAACTGACCAATCTTATTTTGTTTGCCACTGCTACTGGAAACACAGAAGAAATTATTCAGGTCAAATGCGTAAAAAAAAATTGTTTTAAAAATGTAATAGAATTTATCAGTGTCATAAAGATTCTTGAATGTGTCAACTAACAATCTTAATAATAAAACTGTTGACATATCAAAATAAATCGGTTTTTAAAGCCATTGGATGAAAGATGTACTTGTTGGTATTTTAATATGATCAGGCGGAGCAGTTGTTCCGCTAAACTGGTATTTTTTCAGGATGTTCTTGTCAATACTAACAACAGAAACTTGTTATTGACTACTAAGGCATCAAATCTGTAAAATAAAATAAAAAATGACAACACAATCTGCAAATTTGGTAATAAAGCATTGGTGTCAGATGAGAAAACATGATTTAAGAATTGTATTCATCCGTGTATGTTGAAGAAAAAATGTTTGATAATTGTTTTCATAGGTGTAAATAATAGTCCTTGAACAGATTTATTTACATATGTCCAACAGTTTTTTTGTTAATATGATGTGTATTTATACTATATACATGTAAGGATGTTTATAGAAAAAAAGGGGGGGGGGGGGTAATCACGTTGGCCAGTCAGAAGCTGAGGATAAATATAGAAGATCAGTAATCACAATATTTCTGTTACAGTGTTAAATGGATCCCCAGGATTTATAAATCTCTGTGATGCTTTGAACGGGTGGCAGCTAGTTAAAGAACTCCGTCAGGCATGCAACAAACCAGCAGCGACATCATTCAAACATGTCAGTCCAGCAGGTATGGTTGGGTTCATGATTCTCTGCCATTGATAATGAAGTGTCTCAGTTCCTTCCTTTTAGTTAATAAACAATTTTATACTAGAAGTTGGTGATAACTGTCATTATGATCAGAATTACTTTAATATTAAATATTTAAAAATTTTCATACTAGAAGTTGATGATAACTGTCATTATGATCAGACTTACTTTAATAGAAAAAATTTGATTTAGCAAATTGATGTAACTTCATATCAGTTCAACAGAGCTACTGTGAAAACGTAAAATGTAGATTTTTCAAAACATGAATGAAAAAAAACAATTTGAGCTATATGTAGTTTTATTAAGTGTCTATAGCATACCTTTAATGATTCAGAGGGACAGGTGGGAAATTTTTAAGTTTTTTAGAGTAAAGATTTTGAAATTCAATGGAAATGTAAGGCTACTGGAGATTGCAAAATTTATAAAAAATGGTAGTTCAATTTTGAACCAAAATTTGTTATTCTTTCTTCTAAAGTGTCATATAACATAGCCGTATGAAAATGTATAAGAATTCTTTCTAAATTACGAAGGTGCTGCAGTTGGAGGACAGGGAATGTCAGAAACTGACAAAAAGGTGTGCATGGTTGACGACATGGAAAATTTATCCCCCCTGGCTGAGGCTTATGCTAGAGCAAGAGGTATGTGGAAATAAATATTAGACATGGAGAATTAAATGTTTCGTTTGTTCGTTTAGTTTAGTTGGGGTTTTACGCCATTTTCAGCACATTTGGCTATTTTGCGGCGGCCAGTTTTTTATTGGTTGAGGAAGCCAGAGTACTCGGAGAAAACCACCTTGTCAATTTTAGATCGGAGTCGAACTCACAACCTCAGTGTTGACAGGCTAGCGATAATTAGTAGTCATGACGAACTACCTAGACCACTCAGTCACCGAGGCCCTGAGAATTAAATGATATGGTTATTTAAAACTTAAAAGTAGACTGTAGAGGTGTTATGATATGCCTTAAGTATTTGCAGTACATATTTCCATAGTACATAGCATAGAGTAATACTGTAATTAGTTGTATATTATAAGCACTATTTCACTCTTAATTTTACTAGCTTATCATAAGTCCTGGTTTACATGGATTATCAACAAGGCTTTATATTTCCTGCTCAAAAGTGAAAATCAAGAGTTATCCTTCTTAGAATTGATACCTGGATAAAGATATTAAAAATAATGGGGAATTTTTTACCAAAAAAAACAAAAACAAAAACAGCATGAAAAATGACCAACATTTGAGGATTTTATGGTTTTTAAATTATGGGAAATGGATTTTATGAATTTTTGGCGAGATTAAATGTCAGGGAAGTACAAAAATGTATTTCGTATTAAAAAATGTCAAATTTGTCTGAAATTGATTGGAAATGGACATTGATAACTGGGAGTTTATTTCCTCAAACCAGTTGGCAAAATTGCAGATTGCTTGCGACTCATCATGTTTTCATTCAAAAGTGTAAAAGATTGCAAAAATTTCATATTTTATTGAGATTTTAAGAAAAATGAAATATAAATGGACAGAAATCAATTTTCTTAAACATTAACAATGAAGTAGTGTCTCAAGTATGCCATATTGTCAAAGAATCAATTGTGCTAAGGTTACTTCTTGTGATGGAAGCCATTGGTGAAAGTGTTAATATCAAAATCAAGAAAAATTTTGTACAAGGTTTTTTTAATTTATTCAGTATTAACAAAACTGGTTTTTCGTAAGTTCGTAATAATTTTGTTGTTTTAGGAGCAGATCGAATGTCATCGTTTGGAGACTTCATAGCTTTATCTGATACCTGTGATGTTCCTACAGCAAAAATTATTTCCAGAGAGGTAATGATCAATCATTTGTGTTGGTTTCTCCATCACGATTTCCAGAGAGGTAATGATAAATCATTTGTGTTGGTTTGTCCATCACGATTTCCAGAGAGGTAATGATAAATCCTTTGTGTTGGTTTGTCCATCACGATTTCCAGAGAGGTAATGATAAATCATTTGTGTTGGTTTGTCCATCACGATTTCCAGAGAGGTAATGATAAATCCTTTGTGTTGGTTTGTCCATCACGATTTCCAGAGAGGTAATGATAAATCCTTTGTGTTAGTTTCTCCATCACGATTTCCAGAGAGGTAATGATAAATCCTTTGTGTTGGTTTCTCCATCACGATTTCCAGAGAGGTAATGATAAATCCTTTGTGTTGGTTTCTCCATCACGATTTCCAGAGAGGTAATGATAAATCCTTTGTGTTGGTTTCTCCATCACGATTTCCAGAGAGGTAATGATAAATCATTTGTGTTGGTTTGTCCATCACGATTTCCAGAGAGGTAATGATAAATCCTTTGTGTTGGTTTCTCCATCACGATTTCCAGAGAGGTAATGATAAATCCTTTGTGTTGGTTTGTCCATCACGATTTCCAGAGAGGTAATGATAAATCCTTTGTGTTGGTTTGTCCATCACGATTTCCAGAGAGGTAATGATAAATCCTTTGTGTTGGTTTCTCCATCACGATTTCCAGAGAGGTAATGATAAATCCTTTGTGTTGGTTTCTCCATCACGATTTCCAGAGAGGTAATGATAAATCCTTTGTGTTGGTTTCTCCATCACGATTTCCAGAGAGGTAATGATAAATCATTTGTGTTGGTTTCTCCATCACGATTTCCAGAGAGGTAATGATAAATCATTTGTGTTGGTTTCTCCATCACGATTTCCAGAGAGGTAATGATAAATCCTTTGTGTTGGTTTCTCCATCACGATTTCCAGAGAGGTAATGATAAATCCTTTGTGTTGGTTTCTCCATCACGATTTCCAGAGAGATAATGATAAATCCTTTGTGTTGGTTTCTCCATCACGATTTCCAGAGAGGTAATGATAAATCCTTTGTGTTGGTTTCTCCATCACGATTTCCAGAGAGGTAATGATAAATCATTTGTGTTGGTTTCTCCATCACGATTTCCAGAGAGGTAATGATAAATCATTTGTGTTGGTTTCTCCATCACGATTTCCAGAGAGGTAATGATAAATCCTTTGTGTTGGTTTCTCCATCACGATTTCCAGAGAGGTAATGATAAATCCTTTGTGTTGGTTTCTCCATCACGATTTCCAGAGAGGTAATGATAAATCCTTTGTGTTAGTTTCTCCATCACGATTTCCAGAGAGGTAATGATAAATCATTTGTGTTGGTTTCTCCATCACGATTTCCAGAGAGGTAATGATAAATCATTTGTGTTGGTTTCTCCATCACGATTTCCAGAGAGGTAATGATAAATCCTTTGTGTTGGTTTCTCCATCACGATTTCCAGAGAGGTAATGATAAATCATTTGTGTTGGTTTGTCCATCACGATTTCCAGAGAGGTAATGATAAATCATTTGTGTTAGTTTCTCCATCACGATTTCCAGAGAGGTAATGATAAATCCTTTGTGTTGGTTTCTCCATCACGATTTCCAGAGAGGTAATGATAAATCCTTTGTGTTGGTTTCTCCATCACGATTTCCAGAGAGGTAATGATAAATCATTTGTGTTGGTTTCTCCATCACGATTTCCAGAGAGGTAATGATAAATCATTTGTGTTGGTTTCTCCATCACGATTTCCAGAGAGGTAATGATAAATCATTTGTGTTGGTTTCTCCATCACGATTTCCAGAGAGGTAATGATAAATCATTTGTGTTGGTTTGTCCATCACGATTTCCAGAGAGGTAATGATAAATCCTTTGTGTTAGTTTCTCCATCACGATTTCCAGAGAGGTAATGATAAATCATTTGTGTTGGTTTCTCCATCACGATTTCCAGAGAGGTAATGATAAATCATTTGTGTTGGTTTCTCCATCACGATTTCCAGAGAGGTAATGATAAATCCTTTGTGTTGGTTTGTCCATCACGATTTCCAGAGAGGTAATGATAAATCCTTTGTGTTGGTTTCTCCATCACGATTTCCAGAGAGGTAATGATAAATCCTTTGTGTTTGTTTGTCCATCACGATTTCCAGAGAGGTAATGATAAATCATTTGTGTTGGTTTCTCCATCACGATTTCCAGAGAGGTAATGATAAATCCTTTGTGTTGGTTTCTCCATCACGATTTCCAGAGAGGTAATGATAAATCCTTTGTGTTGGTTTCTCCATCACGATTTCCAGAGAGGTAATGATAAATCCTTTGTGTTGGTTTCTCCATCACGATTTCCAGAGAGGTAATGATAAATCATTTGTGTTGGTTTCTCCATCACGATTTCCAGAGAGGTAATGATAAATCCTTTGTGTTGGTTTCTCCATCACGATTTCCAGAGAGGTAATGATAAATCATTTGTGTTGGTTTGTCCATCACGATTTCCAGAGAGGTAATGATAAATCCTTTGTGTTGGTTTCTCCATCACGATTTCCAGAGAGGTAATGATAAATCATTTGTGTTGGTTTCTCCATCACGATTTCCAGAGAGGTAATGATAAATCATTTGTGTTGGTTTGTCCATCATGATTTCCAGAGAGGTAATAATAAATCCTTTGTGTTGGTTTGTCCATCACGATTTCCAGAGAGGTAATAATAAATCATTTGTGTTGGTTTGTCCATCATGATTTTCAACAGAAAATGATTTTAGTAGAAATGGTATAAATCTTGTATACATTGTGTATGTTGCATATAGTTAAACACCCAGCTGGCATTGAAAGAAATGGTTTGTCTTTACCTCTGTATGTTTCAATTTAAAAACCATATACTTGCTTTCAGATTGGTTTACAAAAAATACCTTACATTTTGTAGCTTTTGTATGAGGTCAGTATATGTCTCTTGGTGGATTATTATAGTATTATTTCCATATTGGCTTAGTTATTGGTCCGAGGTAAGCCATATTGGACTGAGGCAAAGTCGAAGTCCAGTATAGCTAGCCAAGGACAAATAACTAAGCCAATATGGAAAACCTTGCACAATTATACCTTTATTGACTAACCAGCCCAATATGTCATATTGACTAGTCAATACAGCTTATTGGACGTACTTTGACATTTTGTATTATATTGACAGGTTTTATGCTCATATTTAGGCTTATATTCTATTAGTCAATAAAACCTTGTATTTATTGACTTATTAGGGATTGTTCACAAGTTCCAACATTTTTCATGAGTTTACAAAACGCACGTGTTACTGCCGAAATCACCTTTAAATTGTAGCCAACAAAAGACACAAATCAATAATAAAAATTAACAAGATTTATTATATACAAGTTTACAAAATAATATTACACAAAATAAAATGTCAACTTAACTGTTCAAAATCCTCCGTCTTTTCCTAATCCGGAATTCTTCTCGTCACTGTTGCGGGAATCCATACGGAATATTATATCCAATCAGTCACAATCTAGTATGATGTAACGAAAATGAAAGTCTGTCAAGTACGATGTGTGAAACGTAAATAAATCCAACAGCTGAGAACACAAGAATGTCTATCTCTGGTCCGATAAATGATGTTCTGATCTGAAAGTCTAACTTTCTTGTCCGTATATATACTGTAGAACGGAAACTTCTGGAATACGGTAGAAGTTCGAATCACACCATAATTATTACGTAAGTCAAATAGAAAGTTCTAGTCATTCCACCAGTATCCATTATTGTTCCAGTGATTTCTAAACTGCGCAGTTATAACATTATTTGGTAAACAACTATAAGTATTATGTAAACATAGTATACATGTTATAAGGCTACGCAAAACAAATTAGGCCAAGATAAATAAATATAATAATTACAATATCATAACACACGCTAGGGGGAGGTGGTTTCAAGTTCAACGTTTTTAGCATACACTTTAAAAATTTTAATCTAACTTCTGGCGATATACCGAAAAATTTGTCCTGCTTGTTAGAAAAATGATGCTGGTGATATTTATAGTATTCATGATGCTGGCATAGTTCTGATCAGTTTATAAGGTGACAGATAGCAAACAAACAGCATATCATTTGGGCATGTCAACATATGACTCGTGCCCTGGACTTCGTACACACATTTTCAAGGGATGGTAACGATGTGTACATGTGTAGATCCTCTTTCCGAATAAGGAGTGGTACAGTGGAACCTCCGAAAACCGGCCCCTCTGAAAACCGGATTCTCTGAAAACCGAACTTTTAATTTCGGTCCGGAATTTTTGCCTATATATTCAATTAAAAAAATCCTCTGAAAACCGGACCCTCTGAATTCCGAACACCGGCCGTATTTTCTGGTACAAAACATATATATTCTTGTCAAATTAATGTCCAGAAACTGGCCAAAACCATGTTTTACCTGGAAAATTAGTGAACCATAATACATGTCATCCTTAATCGATCGATGATATGATTGACATCATTAAACTAAATAACCATTTTAAAAAATGGCGTGAATGTCGTTAATCAAACAATAATCAGGCATCAATAAAAATGTCGGATTGAAATTAAAAACAATTAATTGTATTAAAATAATTTGCGCGTGGTACATGTACATATGTAAGCATGTTGCACAATTTTACAACTTCGTTATAAATACATTGTAATACACTTCCGGTTTCACTCTCCGGATCAGATACGTCTTTTCCGGAACCTCCTCAAACCGAACCCTCTGAAACCGGCCGATTTCTCCGGTCCCACAGCTGTTCGGTTTACAGAGGTTCCACTGTACTTGTTTATAGCAACAATATTAACAAAATGTTGATGTACACTTTTTGAGGGATGGTTGGGGTTTCCAAAAAGACTGCTTTTTGTAAACTTGTGAAAAAATGTTGACAATAATGGATGACCCCTTACATAAGTTACATTTGTTATATTAATAATCTACAGTAATGAGGAAAGAGGATATGTATGTGCAGCTTTCCAATAGTCATAAAAATTATTTTTGCAAGTTCGTTGAACTATTTGTCTTTTTTATGTCAAGTACATACGTTCATGTATGGAATTTCTTATTTATTTTTACAAATGTTCTGCTATGCTTTGTGCAATATTCAATTTTTACCTTAAAGGCTAAGTATAGTTTGTTTTCTGTGCAGCCATTTAAAATACAAATTGTCATGTATCAACACTTAAGATTATGTGGCATAATTGTCGTGTATTTTATAGGTCTCTGATGGTATAATTGCTCCAGGCTACTTACCAGAAGCTTTAGAAATCCTTAAGAAAAAGAAAGGAGGAAACTACTGTGTGCTGCAGGTATGTTAAACATTTTTAACAGAGTTTTCCAAAGAAAAATCTGGCCATTAGCTTGGCAATGTATGGCAGTCGAATGGACATTTCCAAACATTGATGAAGAAAAACCAGGTTTGCTGTGAATTCAACAGTTCATTTCTTGCTGGTTTGTTAGATTACCAATCTAGCTGTCCATTTGTTTGTCAATCTACATTGGTTTTGTAGTATTAATTTAAGGAAACTTATTGTGATGAAGAAATCATATCTTAAACTTTTAACAAGTACATGTGAGAAGTAAACTAAGCAACAAATTTCCAAATGATCTTCATTTCATGTTGCATTGTTGGGACAGGTAAAGGAGGAAATTATGGTTAAAAAGTTAGGATACATACATGTAGAAGTTGGATCAATGTAAATGATGGAGACATTCATGAGGTTCTTTTTTATTGGACAGGAAAATTCATTTACAGTAACACGATGGTTAGGTGTAAAATATCAACAAATATAATACCTACCAATGTTAAAATATGCATAGACGGTGCCAATATAGTGAAGTTAAAATGAAAATCCAAGTGTTTTAGATCCAAAAAATATATAATTTTCAATGTTTGCCTGTCTGTTATGCCAATTGAATTTTTGACATTATATTTCGGATTGTGATGTTGCATGATGGTCATAATTTCATAAAACAAATGCAGCATTTTATATCAGAATAACTTGGTTGATCTTGATAGATGGACCCCGAGTATGAACCACCAGAGATGGAAACCAGAACATTGTTTGGTCTTCAGATGCAACAGAAAAGAAATGATGCTGTTATAAACACAGAACTCATGAAAAATGTGGTTTCGGAACGAAAAGAGGTGTGTGAACCATTATTATTCTCCATTTTTGGTCATGCAAGTTGTCTCCCATTTATGGAGTTATCTGCTCTTTGGAGAAGGTGTCTCCCTTCTCCCGTAGGATATCAATGGACAAATTGTTATTTTTCTGCAAAATATTTTTTCTTCCTGTCATTATCCTCCACTCACATTAATAATATGTTCTTGCATATATTTTCCCATGTCTGGTTAAGGCCTTCCCCGATTCAATATTTTTAGAAAAAATTTAAAGTACTTTTTGCCCTTTGTGTTTTATACAAGACACTATCTGTCAGGAAAGATAACTCTGGCATATGGGGGACAACTCCAAAATCTGCAAATGGGGAATAAAATATGGAAATTTTCTTATAAATAATCTACAATGGAAAAAATCCACTTGTACCATGTTATCACATGCATGAGATAATGTTCCCAGGACCTTTTCAGGGTGTTTGAAAAATATTATAAATAATTAATGTAATGGGACCATATGTACAATGATTGTGTATGATAAATTTAAATTTGTCTCAGACGGTATAGCTTATCATGAATTTTAGTATTCAGTGGAGTAAATATTATATATTGTCTTTTACTGAATAACAAGACCACAAAACTTGTTATCCTTGAAATAAGGAATTTTACTACAGTCAAACTTTGGTAGCCTGTTAAGGGTAAGAACAAAAAAATTAGGCTTGGTAGAGAAACCATAAACACACAAACATGTACATTTTTATTTTGCAAAGAATTTTTAAAATATCTATATTTTGTGTAAATTTCTATTACCAGAATGATTTTTCAAAATGTACATGTTTTCATATACAGTTAACAAAAGAGGCTGTCCAGGATCTGATTGTTTCCAGTATAACTCTGAAGTACACCCAGTCAAATTCAGTGTGTTATGCTAAAGGTGGGCAAGTGATTGGTATTGGGGCAGGGCAACAGTCCAGAATACATTGTACCAGGCTGGCAGGCGACAAGGCAAATAATTGGTATGTAGTAATATAGATTATTTTTAATATATAATAAGGCTGATTTAGGTACATCTTCAACAGTTAGATATTTTTGGAATATTAGTTCTTGATAGGATAATAAATGAATTATTGTTTAATGTCGAGTGGCAATTAATATATGTATATCAGGACGAGAACATGTTGATATCATATGAATATGAAGCCTGCTTTGTACTAGACCAACACACTAAGCCCAATTTTTAACACAAAGAGTTTTTTAAAGATAAACGTTGATCTAGATATACATGTAATGTTAATAACAATCTTTGTTCATTTTGTTCCTCTTAGAGATTTGTCAAAATGAGAAATACTGTCCTGTTGTAAACTTTTATGGATAAAATCATAAAAATATGATTGCTACATTTTTACTCAATGCTGAATAGGTGCCAATTTTAAGGAAGGTGGTTTAATGAAATAGTTTAAGCTTAATTTTTGTTTAGTTGGGGTAACACATTTGGCTATTTTGCGTCGGCCAGTTTTTATTGCCGAAGTCCCCAGAGAAAACTACTGACCTTCGATAGGAAAATTAGCAATCCTTGTCAATTAAGATCGGAGTCGAACAAACCCTGCCAAAGTTGAAATTTGAAATCACAACCTCAGTGTTGACAGGCTAATGATCATTAGTAGTCATGATAAACTACATACACCACTCAGCCACCGGGGCCCGTTCCAGCTTAAAGTTTGCTTATTATCCCAGTCTGTTTTGAACAAATATTGGCTATGAAAGATATTGGAAATATAGTATAAAGATTTTACAGATATACGTTAGTAACTAGAATTGAATGCACACACACACACACACACACACACACAAAATATACTATCAAATCACATTCATGAATTTTTTTAAATAAAACAATAATGCAATTTTTTAACCTTTCAGGTCAATTATCATGACTGACTGAGATAGAGAGGGGAGAGGATAGTTTGATAAATTAAAGAAATTGCAAAACTATAAGTTCAAGGCTTGAAATTATTTGTAAGATATTTTATTGCAGGTGGCAGGCTTGAGATAATTTGTAAGATATTTTATTGCAGGTGGCAGGCTTGAGATAATTTGTAAGATATTGTATTGCAGTTGGCAGGCTTGAGATAATTTGTAAGATATTTTATTGCAGGTGGCAGGCTTGAGATAATTTGTAAGATATTTTATTGCAGTTGGCAGGCTTGAGATAATTTGTAAGATATTGTATTGCAGGTGGCAGGTTTGAGATAATTTGTAAGGTATTTTATTGCAGGTGGCAGGCTTGAGATAATTTGTAAGATATTTTATTGCAGTTGGCAGGCTCGAGATAATTTGTAAGATATTGTATTGCAGGTGGCAGGTTTGAGATAATTTGTAAGATTATAAGGATCTAACACCAGTGAAAGTGCAAGACGGAAAAATCTCAGACACCCAAGGGAAAGTTTTCTGGTCTCCAACGAGGCTCCGCCGAGTTGGAGACCAATGGAAATCTTTCACGCGGGTTCTGAGATTTTTCCGTCTTGCACTTTAACACCGGTGTTTTGATCCTTTTTCTCACTAATATTTACTCAAGTATGTGTGTCATACAGCGTAAGCATGTACTTTTAGCAGACGACGTAAACAAAGGGAGTTATCTCCCCATGAAAGTAGTGTGTATCTCCTTTTGTGTATTGGATGTATTTTGAATAATTCAAGCCACCGACGTGTGAAACCTTTAAATATAAAACAATATACAATATGGAATAGGTAAGACTAATAAAAACTCAAACTATTTGTTAAATATCGCTCAAACAGTAAATAATCACGATTATCGGAACCGCGAAAATTTTGCGGGAAAACAAGCGTGAAAATCTTATCTCACCCACGGGAAAGACAAGGATATCTCACATGGGTAAAAATAGGTACTGGGCTGTCTCATTAGTGAGGAATTTTATTGCAGGTGGCAGGCTTGAGGTAATTTGTAAGATATTTTATTGCAGGTGGCTGAGACAACACCCAAAAGTGATAGATATGAAGTTCAGAGAGGGAGTGAAGAGAGCAGAGAGAAATAATGCTATAGACCAGTATGTGCTGGGAACAGTAGGAATTGTAAGTAATGACATAAAAATTTGAATCTTGGCAGTGGGTGCAACCACAGGTTTGTGTGTAGCTGAATGGTTAAAGTGTGTATATATATATATATATATATATATATATAAAGGAATTATTTTATTCCAGTTTTTAGCAGATTTCTGCTTTTTATTAAAATCTGGATTTGTCCACTATGGGTTCCGTTTTTTTTCTTGGCTGGGAAAATCATCTGTGCTTTTGTTGGATGATTTTTCTTCTTTGTATTTTTTGCAATCTGGATTTATCCATATCAGTTTCTTTATTTTATATCGTAATTTAAAATGCAGTACGTATTTCTACTCAATTTCTCATTTACCTCTTTGCTTGATTTTAAAACATGAAAAAAAAATATTATTTGGGCACCGGATTGCTGTCACTCGGATAGCTTCTTGTTTTTATTGCCAAAAAATATGGCTCTGTTCACATGAAGGGACTTTCAATATACCTTTCAATTTTCAATCTTCCAGTTTGCAAATAGTCAAATGCTCATTTAACAAATTATGTACGGTAGTAAACTTTAATTGAATGTATTTCAGGATCAAGATAAGGAATCGTGGAATAGCTTGTTTGAGTGTCCACCAGAACCATTAACAGAGGTAGTTAGATGTATATTGAAAGTAGAAATAATTAAACGAGAAAATTATTTTGAAATAGAAACTAAGACATTAGTTTTTACCTGGGTTATAAATAGTGTTTTTAATTGGGTTCGTGTGTTTGGGCTGGATGGGTGTCAGTATCTCCGATTAAAAAAATACTTCCTTCGATGTAAAAGTCTCAAGGATGCTCACTGGTCATTTTTTGGTCTTTTTGTCAGATTTTCGGAATCCTCTTGCTTTATCCATTTCTTAAACATGAAATTTTTTGCCCATGAACCCCCACTTTTTCTTTTATAATTCAATCATATATACCTTTCCTTGAAATGCATCGTATACAGCATAGTATAAATTTACAATATCTAATATTAGTATCTTTGGATTGTTATTTTGAAACTCCTGGGATGATGCCTCTGCTGGTGGACCCTAGGTCCCTGAGGGTATTTGCCAACCCAGTCGTCAGACTTGACTGACATGATTATTCATTGATTTGTTACAGAAATTACCAGTATTTAGCAAAATTCAAAAATAATAGAAATACTAAGGGTTCATTCCTTGTATTGCACATGGTAGATCTCCTTAGCTGAAATTTGGCTTCCTATTTCGGTATTTTTGGTTGAGTACTTCTTGTTTAATATAAGTTTGGTTTTTGGTCTTCCAAATGTTTCGGTTTTAATGCTGCTGATGAGAGGTAACTCCTTGAAATGCGTCGTATACAGCATAGTATAAATTTACTATATCTAATATTAGTATCTTTGGATTGTTATTTTTATATGCATATTGGGAATTTTTGGGGGATTCTTATATCATTTCCAACAATAGGGTTCAGAGGTGATCTGGCCTATCAGGAATGTTTAAAAAATTATAACATGAAAAAATAAAAATGACATTTCGTAAAACAACTGTTTGTATCTTTAGCTAGTAACCTAAAGCCAAAGTATATTTACAAGTAAAACTTAGGCCAAATAAAAAAATACCTATGTTTCCTGTTACCCGACTGATTCATGTCTAGACCCCCCGACTGGTCGAAATTTTCTGAAAAAAAAAAAAAAATCGCCGACCGATCCGCAAAATCGGTTCCGTTCCGTCATTGGCACAACTTTAGTATTTTCCGAAACTTCCGGTTTGAAGGTCATTGACAATATGGCTGCCCACTTGTTAACTGTTAGCAGCCTATTTGCAATTAAAATTAACAAATGTCAGCATATGGCGGAAAGATCCGTTCTTAAAACAGTGCAAGATACATCTACACTGCAAAGTATATTCGAGCAGGAACAACCCTGATTATTTCAGTGTAGTAATTTTTCCATTCCTTTAAAACTTATACTGGGAGAGGTTTGAGGGGAGATAAAGAACACAGAAAAACAGGAAATAAAAAAATCATTCATAATTAACTAGAAATAAAAATTTTACCTGCAATTTGTAATTAAAACAGGAAATAAGATCTTCCAACAGCAAAATATGTAAAATAAAAACCCTAAAACATTGCATGAAATAAATTTTATACCATCCTCCCTGAACTAATCTGAGTGCGATTTTATATTATTTTTTTGTCCAGGGTTCTGTCTGCATTGATTGATTGGTATGTCAATGTTATCGATTTGGTTGTTTATTTGTACAAATAATTAAACAGTACATATTTAGATTGAGACTTATGTACTCGGCTCTAACCAACAAACATTGAAGTGACCATGACTAGGATATTGACAAATGTTACTTCTGTATTATTAGATTGAGACTTATGACCTCGGCTCTAACCAACAAACATTGAAGTGACCATGACTAGGATATTGACAAATGTTACTTCTGTATTATTAGATTGAGACTTATGACCTCGGCTCTAACCAACAAACATTGAAGTGACCATGACTAGGATATTGACAAATGTTACTTCATAATGACAATTGTTACTTCACAATGAAAGTTCCCAACTTCAAACAGTATATTATAAATAAAGCTTTGTCACCATGTTACCCAGTGGACCCTAAAATGAACTTACTCTCCACCTACCTCTAAAATTCAGATAGAGAAAAACAACATTGTCTCCCCTTGTGTGTTTTTAGTGGAGCTAACAGCCTATTGTTACTCATTGTAAAATAAATTATTGTAGTTAGCCAAATGAATCAGGAACCCATTAAATTTGTGTTACTTTTTGCTTACAGGAAGAAAGAAATAACTGGATTCTACAACTGAAAAGTGTTTCCTTGAGTTCTGATGCTTTCTTCCCTTTCAGAGATAATATAGACAGGGCAGCATTGGTAAATATAAAGAAAAAACATTTTAATTTATATCTTTGTATTAGATTTTTGGGTAAATGAAATTGAATCCACATTTCAAGTCTCAATGATTCATTGATTTGTTACAGAAATTACCAGTATTTAGCAAAATTCAAAAATAATAGAATTACTAAGGGTTCATTCCTTGTATTGCACATGGTAGATCTCCTTAGCTGAAATTTAGCTTCCTGTTTCGGTATTTTTGGTTGAGTACTTCTTGTTTAATATAAGTTTGGTTTTTGGTCTTCCAAATGTTTCGGTTTTAAAGCTGCTGATGAGAGGTAACTCCTTGAAATGCGTCGTATACAGCATAGTATAAATTTATTATATCTAATATTAGTATCTTTGGATTGTTATTTTTTAATTTAAGGTCAGGTAGTGGTAACATGACCTGTCTCACAAATTCAAGAAGTTTTGCATACAATACAATTTTTCAAGACCTTTCAAACAGGAAAAATAAATCAGACCAGTAGAAACGTCTTTTCTGTACTACTTTTTCCATGATTTTGAATTGATAACCGTATAGTTTTAGATGTTAGTGTGAAATGAAACTAAAAAGCAGAAATGTTTATCTAAATTTAGCTGGATTACACTAGGGATGTTTCATAGTAATGAGAACATTGGTTATAAGGGAGTTTTTGTGTTTAATCGTGTTATTACATTGTATACGAGTGAAAGACAAAGACAATCTTGTTAATCACATGTGAAAAGAACAGCCAGTATATCACTCTAGGAAGTGATGTCACAATTGCCGCAGCGAGATTTCAAAAGACATAGTCCCTTTTATTTCAATTTATTTCTGCTAAAATGCTAGAGTCTGTACAATGTAATAAAAAGTATAACTAATCGCTGAATTGAAATACCAGAAATAAACAACTTGTAACCGAACTACAGCTGTAAATAATATGTGCACTACGCACACTGTGATGTACTGTGTAGTTCGGTCATGCGTTATTTCTGGTATTTGAATTCAGCGATTAGTTATTCTGTAATTATTTTGATTGATATACTATATATGACAACTGCTACCATTGCCCCCCTATGACAATTGCCACTTGTATGAGAGTGAACTTGTTTTTCATATAATCTTTTGGGTTGTTCCTTCAAATTTTTTTAAATGAAAAAAAAATGTTTTTTTTTATATTTATTTCATCATTTTAAAATCATAGACATAATACATAAGCATTACACAAGAGAAAAGACATTACAAGTTATTGTCCAGCACTAATGTCCATTATGCACTAAAGTCCAACATTTAAGGGGGGGGAGGGAATTGTCTAGCTACATATCTTCATATTAGATTTTCTATCACTTGGTCTTTAATTGTTTTTCAGAGTGGAGTAGAGTACATAGTATCCCCTGCTGGTTCAACAAATGATGAAGGCATCATACAAGCCTGTAATGATCACAATATGGTTCTTGTTCATACCAATCTTAGATTGTTTCATCATTAATGACGGAGTTCGTCGTGTAGTGAAAGTTCCAAGATATTTGAAATTCGCTGATCTCATATAGGATTATATTTTACGTTTATCATTTGTTAATACTCAACAGAACACATTGTTAAAAGCTGTAATAATTTATTTTATGTGTATTTTTGTTAATACTCAGTTGAACCCATTGTTATTATGGGTATTGTGAATGTTAATTGTCTTCTTTTTTTTCTTTTTTTTTATTTCATTATTTTGGAATTGATATATATATATATATATACTTTTAAAATAATAAAGTATAATATATAGAACTTGTTTCATGACCCTTAGATTTTTAGTGTTTTTACAGACAGGACATATAGTTAAATGATTTCCACAACGAAAACGAAGCTGGTGACCCTATGTTTATTTAGTATCATTAAAACTAAAAAGTTCATAGAAATAACATATCGTATTTATAGAAATTTCTAGGGATTAGTTTTTGCGAAATGACAATTTAAACTGAAATTATTAATTATTTTCGGCAGTTTTTATATGAAATCTACAGTAAAAGACCTTTATTTTAAGGATTTAAAATCAACTTCATTGAAGAAATATAAAAGCTAAATATGAAACATTCTAGCTGCACGTAAAATTTCAAAAAAATCCAGAATTTAGCGGATTTAGGTATCTCCTACCTTAACCCTGATAAAGTGTTTTAAAATGAAATAAGAAGTAAGCAAGAGGATAACTGTTAAGGTCAACAATAACATACCAGCCAATCAAAGCAATCCAACTGACCAAACACAGTACTAAACACAAACTTGAACACAAGAGAGAGTCAGGATAGCCAGACTTGGTACATACACTGAATAGTGGTGAGGTTAAATCGATTTTATGGCTTCCCAAGCCTCTTATCTATCCTGACACTCTAGAATCTTCAATTATTTTTGAATTTGAGAATACATTTTTGCATACTGTACATGCATATATCGAAAGTATAAATGCTCAGTGTATAAATTACACCACCAAGTATTGACATAGATGAACATTTAACTTTAAAAAATGAAGAAAAAAAAAGTTTTCATCTGGTTCCGATTATAAATCGAGTATCAGTTGGTTGTGTATAAGCGATGATTGATTTTGAAATTTCTTCAGATTCCCATCACTAGTAAAATGTCAGTTAAATTTTATTGGTGGAAATTGACAAGATCAATAACAGCACATGCTTATGGCAAGCCGTTTTACTATTTATTCTTACATCAAGATATCTAATAAACTTTATAAGATATCTCATATAGTTTATAAGATATTTTATAAAGTATATAAGATATTTTATAAAAACTAGATTATATAAGATAAAATAAATATAGTACATCACTCAGGTCATATTTTACAGGGATTATTTTCACACCCATACAATGAACAGGTAATATTAATCCACAAATCATAAAATTAAAGGTTAGATGTACATGTGGTGCATTTCAGTGCCTTTTATAATAGACATTAAATTAATTTAGTTGGTTGGCTCCAGAGGTTAAAACACTGGCAAAATTGACTAAATTAGAATCAGATTTTTAAATGTGGTATAACCTTATTAAAATATCATATGAAGAAGTATATATAAATGTTACTTTTTATGGTACACTAACATATATATAAGTGGTAAACAGTTGAAATTTCTTTTACAAGTCCAAAGCCAAAGAAATTAAATTTCATACTTTCAAAAAGGCTCTTCCTTTTGATGCAGAGGTAACCCTTAGCTGAGTTTGGATACCTGTTTATTTTAATTGTTTGGATTTTTGATGGTCGTGCTTATTAATTCATCATTATATCTTTAACCGGTTTTCCAATATTTTGATCTTGAGCACTGCTGATGAGTTCTCAGTCAACGAAATGGCCGTACAGTGCATCAAATTTATTTCGGTATTTTGTGATACGTTTAATTTCATAAGCATTACTCAGGTGGAATTTCGTAGGGATTCCAAATTTGATGAATAAAATGTGACCAATATATCTCATGACGCCGCCGACCAAAATACAAAACATGGCGGACATAAACTCACAAATAACATTTCAAGTGATAGCTCAAGCGAATGGGTCCTTCTATGGTCCGAACCAGTTAAATATGAATATGAATCCATCACTGAATGGAACTTACCATATTGCCACCCTTGGGTCACCATCATCCTTTCCAAGCTCACAACCACAAATGTTTTCTCACGTGCACCACCAATTACAGAGTACCCCACTGCCTTCGTCGCAATCCCCATTGCAGTTTATTGAACAAAACACTGATTCTCGACAATCTATACCGATGCCTCAACCACAACCACAGACTTTACAAAATCTACCACAAGGAAACTACCAATCGAACACACCGTCACCGAATTTACAAGTCGCACTTGATATGATTCTGTCATCTATGAACATTCTCAACTCTAGATTTGATCATTTTGCGACTGATACTGCCAATAAATTGTCTAAACTGGGCATGCTTGACCTAATTAACGATCGAATAGGGTCAATTGAAATGGGCCTTAACGGTTTACAATATGAGGTATCTGCTA
The DNA here is from genome assembly GCA_028015205.1 of Mytilisepta virgata. NCBI lineage: Eukaryota > Metazoa > Mollusca > Bivalvia > Mytilida > Mytilidae > Mytilisepta > Mytilisepta virgata. The sequence continues at coordinate 8,762,747 of CM051510.1, forward strand.
TCAAAAACACAATTATTGAACATTCTGAAATATTGAAAAAGGAAGAACACCACTACGGTTAACCAAATAGATGATAACGGGTATTATATGCGATGTGAGGTCGAGGAAATACGTGAAAACTTTTTGAGGTTACAAACATATTCTATGAAATATAACCTCATCTTTGAGGGTATACCACAAGAAACAGATGAAAATACAGGGGAAGTCATTGAAACTTTTATTACAGACAAACTGAAAAATAAGTTTTCAGAATGTTCATAGGCTGAGAAATACGAATAGAGACAAACATAGAAGCACAATTGCCCGTTTTGCACGTTATGAGGATCATGAAAAAGTCCTGAATGCTGTCCCTGAAAAGTTGAAAGACACAAATTACTCTGTTTACCAACAGTTCCCTAGAGAAATCGCAGAACGCAGGAGGAAACTTGTTCCCAAACTAAAACAATATAAACGTCACGACCGACATCCTAAATAAGCTAGTGTATGACATATTGATAGTAGATGGACTTTACTACCCCGAAGGTGAAGACAATACGAAGGGAGAATGGACCACAATCAGACAATAGTTTCTTCGTTAATAAACTGTATATTACATTTCTTAATGTTTGTGGCCTTAAGTCTATGTTATTATACCCAGAATTTCATGATATTATAAAACTGTATGATATTATATTTTTATGTGAAACCAAATTTGACTCATTTTGCCCACAGATTATATATGTAACAAAAAATCTGGGATATTATTACTATTTTTAAGAAAAAAATGTGAAAAGTGCTTGAAATTTATTACTACTGATCATGAATCAGAATGTGTTCAATGGGTTGAAGTATTTGAGAAGGTATCATGTGTCTGTAAAAAACTCCTTTTTGGCTGTGTAAATATGGACCCCAAAATTCGAAATACTCTTCTGAAGATGCCCTCGTTGGAATAGAAAACTAATATATTTCATTATCAACAAATATTGATTTTGGTGCGCTAATTGGGGATTTTAACTCAAAAACTGGCATGTTATTAGACTTTGTTGTCCGTGATAAACATTTTTTTAAACTTTTTGATTTAACGTTAGATAATGATGACAATTTGTTGAAAGAATTTTATGATTATGAAAATTTAACAAGAGCTCGAATACCACTAGAAAGGTGGACGCAAGATAAATCACAACAAAATGGGTACGGTCGAAGGTTAATTGAATTGTGTCAAAACTGTTCATTAGATATAACGAACTCAAGAATTTGTGCGGACAAGGGCATTGGTACTTGTACATGTAAAGATAAAACGTTAGTAGATTACTTAATTGTCTCGTCTAGCGTTTTCCCTTACATCATTTGTACATAGCGGAATTCAATCCGTTGGTCTCGGATGTACATAAAAGAATACATATGTGCATTACGTTGAGTATTTTTTACTTTTTACTTTTTACTTTTTACTTTTTAGTTTGTTGTTGTTTTTTTGCGATTTTGTATTTGGTTTTATTCGACTTGTGTATTTCATACATTTTAGTCGTCTGTTATAATATTGTATTTGGTAGTTGTGGAGGTCGATTGGGAAATAATATACCTTTCCGGAAATACTTATATTCCGGAACGGTTGTCTTGTTAGTCCCGCCTTGATCAGCTGTTTGTCGTCTGAGATTTTTCCCGCTGTAAAAAATTTGTAGAGAAAATGTGTCTTGTGTACATCTGAGGTGTAAATTGTTGGAAATATATTGTTAAACATTGATTATTGGACTTGAGTTTTATAAAATCCGCGGCCAATCATTCCCCGACCGTGCGATATGGTGGAGAATTTAAATATTTCATGAGAACGTTGGATATTTTGAACATTTTGGACTTTGAAAATTCGCAGGCCTTGGACACTCGATCATATCACCTATGTTTCGTTTGGTGAGAATTGTCTCGCCACCTTGAATCTTCTAAAAGTATATGATTTTTTTTTTTATAAAATATTTTTGAACTGTTATGAATAAAAGACAACTCGAAAATTTTGTCACGAGAAAACGAAATGTTGTTGAAAGCCAAATAACAAAAACGCCAATAATCCTGTCAGACAGCAAAGGTGTCAGACTCAGAAACGTTTTATCTGACATTAATGGTTTCGGGAACGACATAATTTGGTGGTGTACTAGCGGTGCAAAGTCTGAAGACCAATATCAATTTCTGGTTAGGAATTTATCCACAGAACTTTTTCGACACCCTAACATTGTCTTGTACGTTTGGCTTGGGACATGCGACCTGTCCACAAAAGAAGGTTCCGTTTTGAGTTTGGCTACTAGGCGGGGAAACTCAACAGTACGTCAAATTACTGACTGTTATCGGAAAATAAAGACATTTGCAAATTCATTCCAGTCAGTTGAAGTGGTATATCTAGAACTTCCACCGGCTTCCATTTGGAAGTGGAACGAAAAACATAGCCGCAGACCCCTTTCAAACTCTGAGAAAAGAGAGCAGATTCATTTGGATTACGAACTCAATCGCCAAATAGATGAGGTCAATAGTTTTATAAGGGACTCCAACAGATTGACGCACAAACGATCGCCCCGATTTTCGATCGATTTAGTCAATTGCAGAAGGGACCGGAATATTCCTGACAGTAGATACACATACAATTTTGGTCTATTATATGATGATGGAATTCATGCCTGTGAATTACTCTGCAAATATTGGCTTGTAAAAATTTGCCAACTTATTGCTATTGATTGTAAATAAATTTTTATGTCTATTTTCTTTACTGCGTTTGGTGAAAATTGTTTCGCCATTCTTTTTCATTAATTGCCCGTTTGGTGAGAATTGTCTCGCCATTTACTACACTTTGCCTGTTCGTTTGGTGAAAATTGTTTCGCCGTTCGCCCGAAATTTATGTGTGATATAATTTTTATGGGATTTTTCAACATTTTTTTTGTCGTTTGGTGTGAATTGTCACGCCACCTAATAATTGATTGTTTTTCAGTTTATAACCTTGCTTCGATTGGGCAAAGAAGTAATTGCATAATATGAATGACAGTCACCCCCCATTTACAGAATCTGAACTTGATCACTTGCTATCTGGATGGGGAAATACTGAAACAAGCTCTTCTTTGACTGACCAATCTTTGACAGACACCGAAACTGATTCTGAAAACCATAATGAACCCGAGTTTTACGTGTTAAATTCAACTAGAGTTACCTCCCGTTCACCGCAAGTTTCAATTTCTAATAGCATTTCACCGATTCCTCATATAAGCGAAATAGAAATTTCAAGTTTTGAAACAGACCTACCATCCAACATTACCACATATTTAAGTCCCCCTGAACTTTCACGTTACGATACATATCAACCAAAACAAATCATGAGTAAACTAGGTAAATGTCGTGAATTTAATGGTTATCCAAATGAAAATGGCAAGAAATTTTTAGATGAGTTTGAGTCGTATGCAGTATTAAATGATCTGACATCGGACAAGCGACGTATTGCCGCTTTCCATTTACAACTGAAAGGGCCCGCACTGACATGGTTTTTATCATTGAGTGAACTTTCTAGAAAGTCATGGCAAATGATTATTGTTCTTTTTAAAGAGAAATACATAAATTTTAACTGGCAGAGTTCTACAGTTATGCTTGAGAGCGAAATGTTTCAACAACTCTCTCTGAAACCGGGCCAACAATTAGAAGATTATTATAGTAGTATTGTTGAAAAGGGCAGTTTATTACAGAAACCTCCACATGAGATGCTTGCTAAATTTGTAGGTGGGCTCCCTGAAAAACTTTCCTTTTTCGTCAGGGCTGGGCACCCAACTGACATACATCAGGCGCTAACCTCAGCCAAAATGGCAGAAGCTTGCGGATACCGTGAACACCCTGATTCTATTAATGCGGTATTGAAATGTGAAAAGGGGCCGAAAAATCAAACCCCTCCGAAAGCGGAGAAAAAATCGAGTAACCCTGAAGTTGATCAGTTAAAAGAACAAATGAAAGAGCTTAATGAAAAATTAGACCGTCTTTCAACAAAGGAACCCCAAAGATACACACGTGGTAGGGGGAGGCCCGCTTTTCAAAATTTTAAGCCACCACAAAATCAACAAAATGTGCGTTTTTCTTCCCCAGGAACACCTCAACAGGCACAAAAACCTCCATCTCAGCAGAGGGAACGGCCGATTCAATGTTTCGCTTGCAGGGGATTTAATCATATACAGAGGGACTGCAATTGGACAGGACAGGAAAACACAAATGGTGACTCCGTTTGCCAGTTATGCTCCCAACATGGACATGGAGCCTTATCATGTAAAACCCTTTATTCGGGAAACTTCAAACACCCGGCGGACAGCGGGCACGGTCAATCGGGATAGAACCAATAAGTGCCGACACTTGCACAAATTTTGCGGACTCACAAAAAGAAACTGAAAAATGTACAACAGTACCGGTTCGCAATTCTTTCTTGTACATAAATGTAAAATTTGACAATTTGCAAATCGCATCTCTAGTAGACACGGGAAGTTCAATTAATGTTATTTCACACGATTTATACAGGTCAATTCCGGAACATTTGAAAATTTCATATAAGAAAGTAGGTTCTAGTATTCGTTTGGCAAATAATAGCACTGTGGATATTATTGGTATAGCAGAAATTCGTATTGAAGTTCCACAGGGAGAGCGAACGATTGAAGTTTACATTTTACCATTAACTTCTCATCCCTTAATTTTAGGAACGGAATATCTAAGGAGTCAAAATGTTGTTTTAGATTTTAGTAGTTTTACTTACAATTTTAAGACTGCAAAAGTAGTGACAAGAAAGAGGCTTACAATTGAACCTAACAATGAAATTGTAGTATGTGGCCGTTTACCTGAGTATGTAACCAGTGGATTAAACGGAATTTGTACTAACAGTAAATATTTACTTGAACGAGGCTTAATGGTTGGAAAAGCTTTAGTGACAGTTCAGTTAAATCATACAGTCCCCGTTCGAATTTTGAACGCAACGCCAAATTCTGTGATTATTAGTAAAGGCAAAACTATTGCTGAATTTTCTGTCTTGAATTCGGACTATAGTTATGTTCCATTTTCTACAAAGGAACCAGTTGTACAGCATATGACTGTCGATAAGCCGAATTCTGATTCATGTGATGTATTTCCCGAGACGTTGCCGAGAGGGAAAATTTCGGAAATAAAAGACCAATTTAATATTTCAGACCATTTGTCGGACATTGAGCGTGACAGAATGGCAGAATTATTGTATGAAAATTATGACCTGTTCGTCACAGATGACAATCCTGCATTAGGATACACAAACATTGTCGAGCATAAGATAATACTGAAAGATGACTTTGTCGGTAAACACCACAAACCACATAGACTGGCACCACATAAACGTGACATTCTGCGTTACCATTTAGAGAAATTGTCGGAACAAGGTATAATTTCACGGGTAAATGAAACTGATGACTTGCCTATTTCTAGTCCGGTTGTTCTAGTCACAAAGAGAACTGTTTCAAAAGACAAGAACTCACCACAAAACTTTAGATTTTGCTGCGATTTTAGATACCTTAATTCTCAGACAAAAGACTTCAAATACACAATACCAAATCTCCAGGAGCTCACGGAGGCATTTTCGGAAACGACACCAAATTATTTGACGTCTATTGATTTATCATCCGGTTTTTTCCAGATGGGCCTAAGCAAAGAATCTTCAAAATTTACTGCATTCAATACCTGCTTCGGTACATACCAATTTTTAAGGTTACCTATGGGTTTGAAAACCAGTCCGAACACTTTTCAACTTTTGATGGACAAAGTACTCCATGGGCTTCAATTTAACTCAATTTTATGCTATTTAGACGATGTTTTGCTTTACAGTAACAGTTTTGATCGCCATTTAGAGGATTTGAAGGAGGTATTTCGTAGATTTCGTGAGGCAGGATTGAAAATGGGAATCAAGAAGTGCACATTTGCTGCGGAATCTTGTACATTCTTAGGTCATCAAATATCAAAGGACGGAATTCAACCCCCTGCCGACCGCATAGATGCCGTGGTAAATTTACCAGCACCTCGCACAGTAAAAGAACTACGGAGAATAATAGGCATGTTCAACTGGTTTAAGAAATTTATCCCGAATTTTAGTGCTACAATTCATCCCCTGACTCGCCTTTTGCGCAAAAATACGAAGTTTACATGGTCAGAAGAACAACAAAATGCGTTTGATGTGTTAAAGCAAAATTTAACATCTGCACCGTTTCTACAGTTTCCCCGTTATGACTGGACTTTTCGTCTTGCCGTAGATACATCATCCCAGGGCATCGGATATATGCTTTATCAGTTTGCTCCGGAAGATGAAAATCATACACCAAGGATAATCCGGTATGGATCTAAAAGCTTGAATTCGTATCAACAGTATTATGGGCCGACAAAATTGGAGTTACTTGGTATGGTTGTGAGTATTTTGGACTGTAATGATTATTTGCGAGGAGCCAAATTTGTTGTTGAATGCGATCACAAAGCTCTACAGCCCCTGTACCAAAAACAATTCAAGGGCGCAATATATGAACGATGGCTATCTTTGCTGCAACAATACAACTTTAACATAGAATATAAACCAGCAGCACAAATGCAACTGCCAGACGCACTGTCCCGTTGCCCAGAAGTAGCAAAAGAATTGTCAGAGAGCCCTGCGGAAGACGATCCATTTTTCCCGTACATATCAGAAAATGTCGGTAAAATCACACTTCCTGGTGGAACTGATCTTCAAGATCACATAAATTATAAAAACGTTACAGAAACGGAACATAACGATGTACCTATTATCCAGGCAGCTCAAGTAACTGACCCGTATGATGCTGACACAGACGAAACGGCATGCGATGAGACCACAGTGACAAAACTAAAACGTCATGCAAAAAGACCGAAATTCGATGAAAAGGATCAGCCAAATCCGATGGAAAATTTAACGAAGACTGATATGTTTAATAAAATTGGATTAAACGCAACTAAAATCGGCGAGCGGCAGTTGTTAGACGAGTCATTGAAGCCATTTATTGAGTATCTTAGAGATGACAAGCTACCGAAATCGCAGAAGAAAGCAAGACGATTGCTATTAGAGGTTTCAGACTACGTAATTTTGGATGACATTTTATATCACTTTTCAAATTCAAAAGCTAAACGCAAACCCGTTGGAAACAAATACCAGCTTGTAGTGCCTAATTCACTCGTTAATACAATTTTGAGAATTGCACACGATTCGCCTATGGGTGGTCACTGCGGAATCCAAAACACGCTTGATAGAATGAAGGAATTCTTTTATTTTCCACGAATGGGAAAAATCATCACGGACTATGTAAAATCATGCCACGATTGTCAGGTTAGAAAGTTTTCAAATTTTAAAACTAAGGCAAAAATAACAGCATTCCCGACACCATGCGAACCGTTTGAAGCATGGGAAATGGATTTGTATGGTCCTTTACCGCCATCACCAAACGGAAATATTTACATTTTCACTGCAGTTGACATGTTTTCGAAACTTCTATATACAGTGCCTATTAGAAATAGTGACGTTCTGACAGTATCGAATGCAATTTTTCAATTATTCTGTCAATATGGTGTGTGCAAAACTTTAATTTCCGATCAAGGGAAAGAAAACATTGGTAAATGCACGAAAACTGTTTGTGAGCTTCTTGGCGTCACACAGGATTTTACCCCAAGTTTCATGCACCATTGTCTTGGTGCATGTGAGCGCACTCACAGAACATTGGCCGAGCGCCTCACTCCATATGTTTCGAAAAACAAGCAATGGGAGGACGTTTTACCGGCTATTGTGTTTGCTATTAATTCAAGTGTGAACGCAAGTTCAAATTTTTCACCATTTGAAGTAGTGTACGGGCGAAGACCAAATTTCCCACTGACAAACATGATGCCTAGTGCTATGTTCAAGGGATTACCATCGTCAATTCATGCTTATTTAGTCGAATTCACTGATCGTTTACAAACAATTCGAGATTCAGTGAAAGAAAATTTGGAAGATGCACAAAAACTAATGTTGGAGAAAGCGAATCAAAACGCTCATGAAATTGAATTTAAAATTGGGGATTATGTTTATTTAGAAATTACCCCAACCGGACAAGGGCGTAAATTAAAACCAATTTATACAGGACCCTATACCATCAATCAGTTGATAAGTGACCACATGGTGAAATTAAGAGACCCTTCCGGGAAAAAGAAATTTGCTAATCCCATTCATGTTAATCGGATTAAACAAGCCCATATTCGACAGCCTAATCCGCAACATTACTTTGAAAATGCAAATAATGATGATTCTTCGGATCAAACGGCGGAAAATGTGCCCAATGAAACTATTCAAGGACAAGTAACTGCCGATTCGGATATGCAAAGTGATCACGAAACGGAACAAAACCAGGAAATCACTCGACAGGACAATGACGTTAAAAGACGACCAACTCGGACTATCCGTAAACCAGTCAGATTTCGAAATGAAGATCACATCGCTCCCAGTGATATTGAACTATCGCAAGCTGACGCTGACAATACTACGCGTAAAGTTAAGCGAATTTTGGCTAAGAAACGACATAAAAGTGGTTTTCTATACTTAGTCCAAATGATAGGCGAACCATCCCAAAATGCTGCATGGAAAACATTCTCAGAACTCCCAGCAAAAGCCCAGGACTTATTATTAATTAGGCCTCCGCCACTTATTGAATAGTTGGTGAGTATTGACTCGCCAAAGCTCGTTATTGATTTATTCTCGTTTGAACTCAGAGATTAATCGTATTTTGCATATAAACTCGTCATTATGTTGTTATATATGAAAGTTGCAATTTGATACCTTAGTGATGTTAGTGTCGGATAAGGAATCCACCTAGAATTTGAATTATTCAGTCTTTGGATTTGCATTTATTCATAATATTTCTCGATTCAGTCGATTGGTGAATATTGATTCGCCATATTTGTTTGGAATAAAGGAAATTCCAGACTGATTTGGTCATTATGTATGCGATTTCAGTTTTCAACGTTTCTAGATTAAGAAAATGTTTGTTTGTTTTGTGATTTGTACATGCGTAAGTTGGTGATAATTGAGTCGCCAAACAAGTTTTCATGTGTCCGTGTTTTTCCGTTTAACAGAATGCAGATGAGGAAATTACAATTTATTCAAGTGTTTACCGAAAATGTTTACAAATTCATCGTCAAATTCTAGCAGATTTCACAGTGAATCATGGCCGACGTTTTACTTTAAAGTTGGTGATAATTGTATCGCCAAAAACAGTGAAAGATACGTACCGGGAACTTTGCGTAGTAGATTCTACAATAAACAACAATTGGTGATAATGGTATCGCCACGGTTGGTGACAATTGTGTCGCCATTTATCATGTTATGTGATGAGATTGTTGTTTTTCCCACAATTGGTTCGGGACAATTTTGCAGTTAAATATTCAGGAACATTTATAAAGAATAATCGAACATTTTGTAGATTAACATTTTCACTCTATTTTCATTTGATCTGGGTATGAACCTGTGTTTGAGCCTGGTTATTTATGACAGTAGATCTATAATCGTGTAATGATATTTGAACAGTTACCAGTGTGGTATGAGCGTGAATTTGGATGTCTGACTGAGCTGGATTTAAAACCTTTGTGTTTTTATGATATTGTTGTATAATTGTGCGTGTGTGTGAGTGTCTGGGGTGATCATGAATCTGTGTGTGATAGATTTTTCTAATATGACTATATCATTTGAATACTCAGAGTAAGAGGTCTCTGCTAGCCTTCAGAGAGATAGTGTCCAAACAATTCACAGAACATTTATTATCAACATAATCCACTAAGTAACATATCAATGTCAATGTTCATTCCAGCTCTTTAACTACATGCTTCAAATTTGGTTCATACCCATACATTACTATTCTAGTCAAGGTTTTCAATTCACAATTATTTGTTATTGATTCATATTTTGATGCTTGTTTTGAATTATTTGTTTTTCCCACCGACATCCGCAACTACATAGAAATTCTTCATTCAAGGAATCATTTCTTTTTGGGCCGGGGATGTTATAATATTGTATTTGGTAGTTGTGGAGGTCGATTGGGAAATAATATACCTTTCCGGAAATACTTATATTCCGGAACGGTTGTCTTGTTAGTCCCGCCTTGATCAGCTGTTTGTCGTCTGAGATTTTTCCCGCTGTAAAAAATTTGTAGAGAAAATGTGTCTTGTGTACATCTGAGGTGTAAATTGTTGGAAATATATTGTTAAACATTGATTATTGGACTTGAGTTTTATAAAATCCGCGGCCAATCATTCCCCGACCGTGCGATACGTCTTACGCTCCTTTTGACAGCTCACCAGTTTCATTTATTTTTCTTGTTATCTATGATCGCATGAGCTGTTTCGCAACATACTTAGTTTTTTTATTATTTCAATTGATTTTAGAGGATTTTGAAGATCGATTGAAAAATATTGTCTCTCGGTTGGAGGTCACGGATAACACAAATGTGACAGCAACTGATATAAATGAAATTGTCGACGAACTTGCGAACTTATTTACAAGTACAGCTGCCTCGGCCTTTGGCTACACATCACATAATATTGTAAAAGACGATAATTGGAAGCCTTGGTTTACTAAAGAGTGTAAGAAAAAACGTAAAGAGTTTAACAAAGATAGGTCAGATTACAGATATTCAAAAACTGACGAAAATAAACTGAAATTTCATGATAGTGCAAAGGAATATAAAACTGAAATTTCATGATAGTGCTAAGGAAAACAAAACTGAAATTTCATGGTAGTGCTAAGGAATATAAAACTGAAATTTCATGATAGTGCTAAGGAAAACAAAACTGAAATTTCATGGTAGTGCTAAGGAATATAAAACTGAAATTTCATGATAGTGCTAAGGAAAACAAAACTGAAATTTCATGGTAGTGCTAAGGAATATAAAACTGAAATTTCATGATAGTGCTAAGGAAAACAAAACTGAAATTTCATGGTAGTGCTAAGGAATATAAAACTGAAATTTCATGATAGTGCTAAGGAATACAAAACTGAAATTTCATGGTAGTGCTAAGGAATATAAAACAGTTATGAATAATAGTTATAAAAATATCAACAAAAACGTAAAGAAGAAATAAAGACATACATCTAAAAAGGGTTCAAAATCACTTTCGAAAATTTTATTAAACAAATTTTCGAAAAGAAGGAAAATCCGGACGTTGAAATTCATGTATTTTACGAATATTGTAAAAATCTAAATACTGAAATAACTGAAGAAGAGGGTAAAATTTTTAATAATGTAGAAATTGATCCAATCTGTGATGCTTTGTTAAACTCGGAATTTAAGGAAATTTAAATTTTGGAAGCTATAAAAACACTGAAAAATAACAAAGCTTCATGTATAGATAAAATTATAAAGGAATTTCCGAAGTTTAGATCATCACTCTTGATAGATATTTATTGTAAGCTCTTTAATTTAGTATTCGATAGTGGTATTGTACCTGAAAGCTTGCTATTTAGAATTATATTACCAATATACAAAAATAAGGGGGATCCTATGGACCCCGACAATTTTAGAGCCATTACTTTAGTTAGCTGTTTAGGTAAACTTTCACTTTTACATTGAACAAGCGGCTCACATTTTTGTCAGACGAAATTGGTATATTAAAGGAAAATCAGACAGGTTTTAGAAAAGGATACTCGACTTTTATACACTTCATGCTCTTGTTTTAATGTATTTTTCATTTGGAAAAAAACTCTTTTGTTCATTTATAGATTTTAAAAAGGCATTTGACAAGATTTGGCGGGTAGGGTTATGGCAAAAAATGCAAAAATATGGTATGAGAGGTACATGTTTTAATGTTATATATAACATGTACCAGGGTATCAAATCTTTTGTAAAATATGGAAATGAAATTTCTGAGTTTTTCCCATGTTTATCGGGGGTAAGACCAGGAGAAAACTTGTCCCCCTTCTTATTTGCCATTTTCTTAAACGATCCAGAAGATTTTTTAGTAACTTTTGGAGGTGTTCCTCTAGAAAAAATTAACGAAAAGTGTGAAATGGAAATTTCTATTTTACCGTATGCTGATGACACAGTATTTTTGGCAGACACAAAAGAAACATTACAAAAGAATCTAGGTATTTTTGGTAATTATTGTGAATATGAAGTTGTCAGTTAATTATACTAAAACAAAAATTGTAATTTTTAGTAAAAGAAAGATTATAAATCTTCCAGTATTTAAGTTACAAGGAGAGATAATTGAGATTGTTGGATCTTATTTGTACCTTGGAGTGGTATTCAGTTATAATGGTGGTTTTGTTAAGGCTAGAACTAGACTTGTAACTCAAGCTAGAAAAGAATTATTTTCTGTTTATAAACGTATTAGAAACATATCTATTCCAGTTGATATTCAGCTTAAATTGTTTGCTTCAATTGTGGAACCAATTTTACTTTATGGCTCAGAGGTATGGGGGTTTGAGAATCATTGTGATATTGAGAGATTACTTTACAGTTTTGCAAACATGTCTTGAAGGTTAGGAAATGTACACCAAACTGTATGGTCTATGGTGAATTGGGGAGATATCCACTAGGACTAAATATCAAATTACGAATGGTATCATATTGGAATAGACTCTTTTCAAATCAAAATAAAATAAGTTCTGTATTATATAGGTTAATGTTGTCACTACATAATTCTGGTCAATATGATTTTAAGTGGATTAGATTCGTTCAGAAGATTTTCGATGATACTGGTTTAAGTTATGTTTTTAATATGCAGCGATATATTTCTTTTTCATTATACAAACCTTTTATTAAGCAACAATTACAAGACGAATTTATTCTAACATGGATCTCTGATATTATAAACTCTTGAAGAGGAAAATTTTATTCGTCTTTTAAAAATGAATTTTGTCTCGAAAAATATTCATTGAAATTAAAATTAAAATTACCTATGAGTAATCGCTTTTGGATTACCAAATTGCGAACTTCCAATATGAAGTTACCGGTGGATGTGGGGGGGTTGTATAGTATACCAAGAGAACTAAGAATTTATAATTTATGTAAGAAATATATTGGAGACGAATTCCATATATTATTTGTATGTGAAAATGTCAGAGTTAATGCTTTAAGGCAAACTTTCATACCTTCATATTACAGAAAAAACCAAATTTACTTAAATTAGGTGGTATGCTGTCCTTATCATGCTTATGTCATACACAGCTGCTTAGTAATAATATAGTGTTGTTTATTAGAAAAATAGCAAAATTATTATGATTATGATTTTGAATTGTTTTGCTCTCTCGTAGTTGTATTGCCTGTTCACTTTGCCATGTTCTATGTGTATATTGTATATATGTCTTCATGTTACAAAATTTGTGTCTGAGTGTTGTTTAAATAAATTATGGAATTTCTCCCATTTCTGCACCCGAGATAGTTAAATTTTCGATTTTCAACACGCGAACCTTTAGCCAGTTTGTTAAAATCTAAAATTGAACTATTGAGGGTGGAGAAATTCCATAACTCGCGAGTAAATTGAAGGAGAAACTGTTTCTCCTATGATTTTCGACAAAAACCTCAACAAAATGTCGTTGCTATGTAGTTGTTTACATAGACGTCATTTCGGGACTCTCTAGTTTATCGTTCCAATAACTGTACACAAAACGGCGGTAATTCCCACATAGAAATTTAATCAACCGGAAGTGGTTAAAAATATTATGCATTTTTATCCCACCGATTAAACACGTCAAGAATAGGAGAAATATAGATTCTCCTTCAGATACGAGTGGAATTTCTTCACCCGAGATAGTTAAATTTTCGATTTTCAACACGCGAGCATCTGCGAGCGTGTTAAAATCTAAAATTTAACTATCGAGGGTGGAGAAATTCCATAACTCACGAGTAGATTGAAGGAGAATCTGTTTCTCTTATGATTTTTTTTTAAACAAAACCTCAAGAAAATGTCGTTGCTATATGTAGTTTGTTTACATAGACGTCAGTTCGGGACTTCTCTAGTTTATCGTTTAATAACTGTAGAAAAAAGGGCGGTAATTCCCACGTAGAAATTTAATCACCGGGAAGTGGTTAAAGATATTAAAAATATGTATTTTTATCCCATCGATTAAACACGTCGAGAATAGGAGAAACAAACATACAGCATAGAACATACATCTTGTATACATTGTTTTCAATTAACCATTTAATATTTTTTTCACACATAGGTTCATGTATCTCATTCATATTCCACTACATACACATTTCAGCAAATATTCACACTCTTATATATGTACACACTCACCCATATAATCTATATCATAAAGCACTAGAAATACTCAAACATGTAGTTATAAAAATATTTCCTTTACAATTTCTTGACAAAAGCATAATTAATACTAAAAAGAATTAATGATATAAGCACTTAAAAATCTTCTAAAATTTTAAAATTAATCATTATTTGATTACTTAGTTTTATATTTCAAAACTAAAATTATTTGTTTTAACTATGACAGAAATTAATCTCCCATTTTGGATATTCATTTTTTGTTTTTGTTTTATTTTTACAGTTTGTTTTACGCAAGATATTAAAAATTCATTTAGAAAATAATATCGTTTACGCTCGACCGGATATCGCTTGACGATTTGTTTAGTGCAAAGTCGCGACCTTTAGGACGGCCAATAAAATTCCGTTTCCGCACGAGACTTTTTAATTGCTCTAGAGCATTAAATTATTTTTATTCAATGGGCTGAACGGTATGAAAATACGCACATCCATGGGAGAAATATGATATATATAATGCGTATTCCAAGTGTATAACATATAAAAATAACAATCCAAAGATACTAATATTAGATATTGTTATCGTTTACGCTCGACCGGATATCGCTTGACGATTTGTTTAGTGCAAAGTCGCGACCTTTAGGACGGCCAATAAAATTCCGTTTCCGCACGAGACTTTTTAATTGCTCTAGAGCATTAAATTATTTTTATTCAATGGGCTGAACGGTATGAAAATACGCACATCCATGGGAGAAATATGATATATATAATGCGTATTCCAAGTGTATAACATATAAAAATAACAATCCAAAGATACTAATATTAGATATAGTAAATTTATACTATGCTGTATCCGACGCATTTCAAGGAGTTACATCTCATCAGCAGCATTAAAACCCAAACATTTGGAAGACCAAAAACCAAACTTATATTAAACAAGAAGTACTCAACCAAAAATACCGAAATAGGAAGCCAAATTTCAGCTAAGGAGATCTACCGTGTGCAATACAAGGAATGAACCCTTAGTATTTCTATTATTTTTGAATTTTGCTAAATACTGGTAATTTCTGTAACAAATCAATGAATAATCATGTCAGACAAGTCTGACGACTGGGTGGCGAATACCCTCGAGGACCTAAGGTCCACCAGCAGAGGCATCATCTCAGGAGTTTCAAAATAACAATCCAAAGATACTAATATTAGATATAATAAATTTATACTATGCTGTATACGACGCATTTCAAGGAGTTACCTCTCATCAAACATGACAAATAATGTAAATACAGCATAATACATTTACACGTTATAATAACCATCTACATGTATATATCACACTACTTTTAGATAAAATTTATTTTAAAAAAAAACATGGACGACGCGTCGTCACAAAGTATGGACGATGTTGTCCCATGGCCGATAAATCTTTTCAAGATATGGACGATACATCCTATGGAGGACGTGACAGTATCATGAGTATGGACGTCGCGCCCTGCATCGGACATCTTCAATTAGATTTCACGTCCTTCTGGAATTCACACCTCATCGGATTTGACACTTTACTGGCTTTTACTCACTGGCAATGTGACGGGTGCTGTACCCTTCCGGAGCACCTGATATCACTCAGTTTTTATTGCTAGTGCTTTAGTTTTTGTGTCTTCTTGTTCTAATTTTGAGTAGTTTATTAAACATGTTATAATTATTTTAGTTATACATGTTTCCTTTTGATGTTTGTTTGCTGTGTTCCATTTTTATGACTTTGTCTTTTCCTTGGACTTCGAATTTGTGGACGTTTCCCACTGTTTTGTAGCTTCGGTATTCTTCTGGCGATATATATTATGTACAAGAGTTAAATATGAAGAATTCCATGAAGTTGGATAATATCCTGTTATAACTAAAAGCTTTGATTGTTACTCGGCTACTGACCGTTCAATTCTATTTTCCATTTTTAAAAATCTTTTTATTATACTTTTGGTTTCAGAGCAAGGGATTGTGCTATTTTTGTCTGCGTTAAAAGAAATATTCTACTATATATTTATAGGGTCCTTAACCCAAATATATATATTTGCTAGGGACTTTTTCATCAGTTGCTATGGACTTTTTTAATGACCCTGACCCTTGACCCTCCATTTTACTTGTATAGCTACCATTTAATTTATTTCAATTTATGCTCTAAACATCTGTAACAATGCTTTAGTTTTTGAGAGATGAAGACCCTATAATTTACCTGTACAAGTTAAAAAGAAATCAAGGTCATTGAAAAAGTCCATAGCAACCGATGAAAAAGTCCGTATCAACTATATATATTTGGGTTCAGGATTATATATTTGAGTTGTACACGTCAATATTTAGGCAAAAATGGGACGGTATACATTAAATAGCAAAAATAATCATTGATTGAACATCTATACCAACAAATTACATGTGTGCGATTCAGGCTCTTGAGAGCCTCTTGTTATTATTTGTACCTCAAAAGTATGCTGACAAGTTGAACATTGTTTAAAGGAAATTGGGCGTTAGCGATGTACATGTATATAAATTAAAATATTTATTGCTTGAATTTGTTTATTTTATATCCTCTTTCTCTGTGGTCATCTAATTGTCAACAAATTTCAGTAAATCAAAAGACAGTCTAAGTATTCTCCTTGGCACGGTTCCAAATGAAAATTATGTTTTGTTAATTAGTATTAATTAATAATGATTTTCAAACTAAAATTGAGCAAGACTTTAAAAAATATATGGTAAAATATTTCTTTTAACCCAGACAAAAATAACACAAACCCTTACCCTGAAACCAAAAGTATAAAAAAAGATTTTTAAAAATGGAAAAGGGAGTTGAACGGTCAGTAGCCGAGTAACAATCTAAGATTTTAATTAAAACAGGATATCATCCAACTTCATGGAATTCTTCATATGTAAATCTTGTACATACTATATATCGGCAAAAGAATACCGAAGCCACAAAACAGTGGGGAAAGTCCACAACTTCGAATTCCAAGGAAAAGACAAAGTGATAATAATGGAACACAGCAAACAAACATCACAAGGAAACATGTATAACTAAAATAATTATAACATGTTTAATAAACTACTCAAAATTAGAACAAGAAGGCACAAAACCTAAAACACTAGCAATAAAAACTGATAGTGATATCAGGTGCTCCGGAAGGGTAAGCTTGTCCTGCTGTGTTTACGGCACCCGTCACATTCCCAGTGAGTAAAAACCAGTAAAGTGTCAAATCCGATGAGGTGTCAATTCCAGAAGGACGTGATATCTAATTGAAGATATCAGATGGAGGACGCGACGCCCATACTCATGATACTGTCACTTCATCCATAGGATGTATCGTCCATATCTTGAAAAGACGTATCGATCATAGGACAACATCGTCCATACTTTGTGACGACGCGTCGTCCATAGTTTTTTGGCCGGGTTCAACAGAGTGCAAATCCAGGTTATAGTATGGTGAATGTCGGGCGGGCGGGGAAAATGGGTACGTATTTTGTGAAATCAACTCCTCCTACAATTTTTCACCCACATCCTTGAAACTTCATAGAATGTTTCTATATATTGAAGATGTGCACCTCACTTTATGGAATTATTTCAGGAATTATTTCCCATTTTTCCAAACTTTGGAACTTAGTCGTTTTTTATTGACATCTTCAATAGAGGGTACCTAGTTTGTGAAATCAACTCCTCCTACAGTTTTTCACCCACATCCTTGAAACTTCATAGAATGTTTCTATATATTGAAGATGTGCACCTCACTTTATGGAATTATTTCAGGAATTATTTCCCATTTTTCCAAACTTTGGAACTTAGTCGTTTTTTATTGACATCTTCAATAGAGGGTACCTATTTTGTGAAATCAACTCCTCCTACAGTTTTTCACCCACATCCTTGAAACTTCATAGAATTTTTCTATATATATTGAAGATGTGCACCTCACCTTATGGAATTATTTCAGGAATTATTTCCCATTTTTCCAAACTTTCGAACTTAGTCGTTTTTAGCTCACCTGGCTATTTCCAGGGTGAGCTTTTGCCATCACTTGGCGTCCGTCGTCCGTCCTTCGTCCGTCGTCCGTCGTCCGTCTGTCGTTCGTCCGTCGTTAGCTTTTCATTCAAACATCTTCTCCTCAGAAACCATTTGGCCAATTCCAACCAAACTTTGCATGAGTGGTGTATGGAAGGTCCTCAACAAAGTTTCCTCATTTAGTTCTGATTGGTCAAGTAACATGGCCACCAGAGGCAATTCTTGTTTCTGATTGGCTGATTTTCAAAAATCTCCTCTGAAACCGCTGGGCCGATCGGTTTGAAACTTAATAGGAATGATCTATGACATGTCCTCTACAAACGATCCTCAATTTATTTTGATCTGAAATAAAACATGGCTGTCGTAGCTAAAAATAAAATATAGGGGTGCATGTGTTGTTTTTGGCTTATAACTTAAAAACCGTTACAGATATCGAAAATCTGACATGGGGTAAAATTGATCAGTATGACAAGAACTACCTACCCTGAAATTTTGAAGGAAATTCCAAAACCCATTTAGGAGTTATTGCCCTTTTTTTGTCAAATTTTCAAAATTTTAACATTTTTCGTCATTTATCTCCAAAGCTTTTTGAGATAGAAATGAAATGTAAATTTGAAAAATGTTTGCCATGTTAAGATCTACCTACCCTGAAATTTTAAAGGAAATCCCAAAACCCATTTACGAGTTGTTGCCCTTTGTTTGTCAAATTTTCAAAATTTTTTCATTAAAAAATCTTCTCCTCTGAAACCGCTGGGCCGATCGGTTTGAAACTTAAAAGGAATGATCTATGACATGTCTTCTACAAACGATCCTCAATTTATTTTGATCTGACATAAAACATGGCTGTTGTAGCTAAAAATAAAATATAGGGGTGCATGTGTTGTTTTTGGCTTATAACTTAAAAACCGTTACAGATATCAAAAATCTGACATGGGGTAAAATTGATCAGCATGTAAAGATCTGCCTACCCTGAAATTTTGAAGGAAATCCCAAAACCCATTTAGGAGTTGTTGCCCTTTTTTGTCAAATTTTCTAAATGTTTTCATTAAAAAATCTCCTGAAACCGCTGGGCCGATCGGTTTGAAACTTAATAGGAATGATCTATGACATGTCTTCTACAAACGATCCTCAATTTATTTTGATCTGACATAAAACATGGCTGTCGCAGCTAAAAATAGAATATAGGGGTGCATGTGTTGTTTTTGGCTTATAACTTAAAAACCGTTACAGATATCAAAAATCTGACATGGGGTAAAATTGATCAGCATGTAAAGATCTGCCTACCCTGAAATTTTGAAGGAAATTCCAAAACCCATTTAGGACTTATTGCCCTTTTTTGTAAAATTTTCAAAATTTAACATTTTTCGCCATTTATCTCCAAAACTATTTGAGATAGAAGTGAAATGTAAATTTGAAAAATGTTTGCCATGTTGAGATCTACCTACCCTGAAATTTTAAAGGAAATCCCAAAACCCATTTAGGAGTTATTGCCCTTTTTTGTCCCTTGAAGAATACTGTCCAGCATGTCAGCACTCCAACCAGGACTACCACCATCAGGGAACATATTTTAACATAAAACCTTATGAAAAATCTTCAACAAATTTTCCCTGAACAATTGAACCAATTGCAACAAACTTGGTCAAATAGTCGATTAATTGTCCAATGAAAACCAGACTCCAGGTGAGCGATACAGGCCCTGGTGAGCCTCTAGTTTATTGACATCTTCAATAGAGGGTACCTAGTTTGTGAAATCAACTCCTCCTACAGTTTTTCACCCACATCCTTGAAACTTCATAGAATGTTTCTATATATATTGAAGATGTGCACCTCACTTTATGGAATTATTTCAGGAATTATTTCCCATTTTTCCAAACTTTGGAACTTAGTCGGTTTTTATTGACATCTTCAATAGAGGGTACCTATTTTGCGAAATCAACTCCTCCTACAGTTTTTCACCCGCATCATCGAAACTTCACAGAATCTTTTAATACATATTGAAGATGTGCACCTCACTTTATGGAATTATTTCAGGAATTATTTCCCATTTTTCCAAACAAGTGTTTATCAACATGTAATCAAATCAAATATTGCTTACTTCACCTATTTCTAATTAAATTGATGACTGCCTCTATGCTCGTACACCAACATACAATGTGTCTGATTTTGTCTATATAAATATTCATGACTGCCATATGATCTTGTAATCACCTTTGTCCCCACTACAGTAAACACCCAGTAAAACAACCCGGCCATTTGTGTCTTTGACCCATTTTTTCGGAAATAAATTTTATTTATAAAGTATTGTGATATATACATGTAGATGGTTATTATAACGTGTAAATGTATTATGCTGTATTTACATTATTTGTCATGTTTTTATATGTTATTCTCTTTGAATACGCATTATATATATCATATATAAATGTGCTTTATCTAATAAAATATTTATATTATTTTCTAAAAGGATTTGAAGATCTATCTTGCGTAAAACAAACTGAAAAAATAAAACAAAAAAATGAATATCTCAAACAGGAGATTAATTTCTGTCATAGTTAAAACAATAATTTTAGTTTTGAAATAAAAAACTAATTAATCAAATAATGATTAATTTTAAAATTTAAGAAAATGTTTAAGTGGAATATGAATGAGATACATGAGCCTATGTGTGAAAAAATATTAAATGGTTAATTGAAAACAATGTGTACAAGATGTATTTTCTATGGTGTATGTATGTTTCTCCTATTCTTGACGTGTTTAATCGGTGGGATAAAAATACATAATATCTTTAACCACTTCACGGTGATTAAATTTCTACGTGGGAATTACCGCCCTTTTTTCTACACTTATTGGAACGATAAAGTTGAGAAGTTCCGAAATGACGTCTATGTAAACAAACTACATAGCAACGACCATGACGACATTTTCCTGAGGTTTTTGTCAAAAATCATAGGAGAAACAGATTTTCCTTCAGTTCACTCGTGAGTTATGGAATTTCTCCACCCTCAATAGTTAAATTTTAAATTTTAACACGCTCGCTAAAGACTCGCGTGTTGAAAATAGAAAATTTAACTATCTCGGGTGGAGAAATTCCATAACTCACTCGTATCTGAAGGAGTACTTGATTATCTGCATGCCTGAACGAATAAATAAAATATACAAAATCATATTTATGTTTACTTACAAATATGAAATAATGCGTGTTGTATTATTATATTTTAAGTTATAACCACAATGGAATAAATACTTAAAGTATGGACGATGTGGCGGTATGGCCGACACATCCTATGGACGACGTACGACGGAAATATGGCCGTCGCGTATCGAAAGCAAGATATCTAGTCTCGTACACGAGATAGGAACTTTGTATCGGTGAGTCAATTCATCATGACGACTTTTGAAGTGATCAAATTAACAGAGACTGAACATAACCCTGTCTTAGATGATTGTGGGCATATGCCAGGCGGTAAAAGTAATCCTAGCCATTACCGAGTAATTCCCCTTATAATGTTGTCTATATATAAATTATTTAGAAGTATTTCAAATCGTAGAATGATTAGTACACTAGAACGCAAAACGACAAATTCCCAGCTTTTATTCATAGATAATCATAGAACAACAGAAATGTATTCAAAACAATAAAAGTTTGATATTTGTCTGTTTTGTATATCTGAAAAATGTCTTTCGATTCCCCGTGGAGATTTAATTGCTTTATAAATTAGCCAAACTGGGAGTAGGTATTTCAAAACAACAATTTAGATTAATTAATAAATTTATAAATTAATTATAAACATTCTTACTTCTTTCGTACAGAAGAGAAAGTTTAGTTCCTTTGTCCAATTTGAAATTTGTACTGCTACCGAGACCAATCTTTTTATCTTTGGGAAAAAAAATAAT
Source organism: Mytilisepta virgata (assembly GCA_028015205.1). NCBI lineage: Eukaryota > Metazoa > Mollusca > Bivalvia > Mytilida > Mytilidae > Mytilisepta > Mytilisepta virgata. The sequence continues at coordinate 8,784,915 of CM051510.1, forward strand.
ATCAAAATTTTAGATATGTCTTTAGTCGGGCGATTGCTAACGCTAGACAGTGCAGAAATTGGTCTATATATAGGAGGTCAAAAACTTAAAAAGTATAATATTGTCAAATTTTGCACACTCAACAGATTCCCAGACAGTTATATAATGTGTTGTTTAACCTTGTGTGTAAATTATATAACGGGGTTTTATTCATTGTTAGTAATTTTAGTTAAGAGTATATAATTAAGGTGACGTAATTTTTATAACCGCACAATGTATACAAAAGTACTTATACACTCTTTAAAACCCACGTGCACAGAAATCTGAAACATTAAACAGACGTTCACCGATTTGTTTTTTAAGATAACACCATGAAATATTAAATAAAGTGCAAAACATTTACACACAGTTGATTAGGGGATAACGAAATTCCTTTTTAATTCACTGTATGTGAAATCAAAAACCTTGTTGCACATTTGTGTGAAGAAAGAAGACACTTATGGATCCAAATGGTTAAACATTAAAAATTTTAATTATTTGCATCTCGAAATGTAGCACATGACAATACTGTATATTATTATACCTTACAGTATAATTAAATAAATCTATTGGTTAATAAATAATCACATGACATAGAATAACCCAGATATTTCATTATAATCGATGGTGCCGGGGATTAACCTAAAAAAATCATTTGTCCGACGAATAACCCTATTATTCCCCGCAGGTGAATAACCCTTACAATCGATATGTTACACAAAAATATTTGTTCGGTATAATAAAACAGTTACGGCCCTATGAGTCGGGAGATATCCAAAAGCCCTCGGGGAAATAACCCTTCAACAGGGTCGACCATTTTGGATATCTGCCTCCTCAGACGGCCGTAATTGTATAGAAATATATTTCATAAATTGAAAAAAATGAAAGCGGTGATAAGGTACAAGCTTGAACCCTATAGGCCTTAATTTTTCATTTCTATTATTTTAAAACCTTATCACACTTATACACACTTTAACATAATTTACATAGTTTAGGTCACAAACGTGATCAAATGTATCCAGAATTAAACAACGATACGAAACATGATATACAAATAATTCTTACTTTTACTACCTAGTTACATTATAGTGCAATGTAAGCTGTATTTAAAATTTCACAATCAATAAATGGTCAGTTCGGCAAATAGACTTAGCCCTGAATCTGTTTTAACGGATAAAGTCTTAATTATGATAAATGATTTGTTAGATTACCAATAAGTTCTATTATTATGATAATTATACATGACCTAATCCATATCGGAACGGGTCATACGGGTATCAACCAAAGACTCCGATATCGGACCGAGGGCTTAATGATTTGGTCATGTACACTCTGTCTTAACACACCATATGGCCATATAAGCCCGACCACGTGACACAACCGGTCTGATATGGCCAGTGCGTTTGAATAATACGTTATCAACCTGAGGTTTGCAAATATGGCTTGTTCACGTCCGGTCATTACACAGAACCGTCAGATTTAAGTACTAAGCATATGATAATTACCGTCACTACATAGCAGTATATAGCAAAGGTATTAACTTGTTAGAAACAACATCAGAATTTTAATGTATTATTTAAAAAATATAACTTTGAAAGTATTTTGCTGACACCACCCTACTCCCTCTTAATTTGGGAGATATTGATTGGCAGACAGAGAATTTGCATCGAGAAAAGCTTAACTTTCAAAGTATTTTGCTGACACCACCCTACCCCCTCTTAATTTGGGAAATATTGATTGGCAGACAGAGAATTTGCATCGAGAGTTTATCATTTTATTATTGAAATGATTTCCAGCAGGGAAATTTACCTTTCTTCTCTCAGTTTCACAATGTGTGTTATTTTTGTGTTTTGGTTTTTTGTTTTTTTTTTGCGGGGAGGGGGTGTTTTCTTTTTCTTTTTTTTTTTGTTTGTTTGCTTTGTTTTTTTCAAAAGGGTGAATGTATAAACTTTTAAAAGCGGTTGCAAATAATTTTTGACATGTTAAATATTGAACGTCAATAAATATTAAAACAAAATTAATTTACATCTCCCCCAACTACATATATTAAGTCTAAATATAGTGAATATCGTCAAAAGAATTGTCTTCTTCTTCTTTTTAAATTTCATTATTTTGGAATTGACATATATATATACTTTTAAGATAATTAAAGTATAGAACTGAATACTTGTTTCATGATCCTCTTTTATGTGTCTGCATTTTATGCGTTTCTTGTAATACTGACACCATTTTCTCATTACAAGTATAGTTAATTTTTCCTTGAAGTATTCGGCTGCAAATATTAATATTATCTTCATACTTTCAAAGGCATTACACTGGTGGAACTTCATAGGGATCCACAATTTTTTGAAAAAAATGTGACCAATATATATCATGAAAATATGGATTGCATAACACTGAATCTAATAATTCTATACTTAAAAAACAGAAAAACTGGGCACAAAAATGCAGTATTGTTACCAGGGACACAAAGATCACCCCTTATGCCTCCTTAGAATCAAATGGTTTTCTTTTTAAAGTAACAAATATGTTTAAGAAAAAAATCAAGAAATACCTGGATGTAGGGTATCTAGTTTAAAAATTATATCCGGGGATTTGATCCATTAACAAACATGGCTGCCGTTGCTAAAACTTAGGGGTGAAATGCAGTATTTGTCTTATGTCTCAAAAACTGAAGCATTTAGAGCAAACTGAGATGGGTTACAAGTGTTCATCAGGCCATGAAATGTTTAGACGAATCAGTCAACCCTGTCTTGGGTTATTGCCTCTGAATTGTTAATTTTAAGGAAATTTTGCAGTTTTAGGTTATTATCTTTAATGCTATCATAGATAGAGATAAAGTGTAAATGGCAAAGATGTTCAGCAAAGCAAGATCTACAAATAAGTCATCATGACCAAACCAAAATGGTCAATTTACCCCTTAAGGATATATTGCCCTTTAAAGACAAATTTTAACAATTTTCTTGTTGGTAATTTACGTTTTTAAAAATCTTCTCTGTAACTACAAGATCAATTTCAACTTAACTTCACCTGAATGTTCCTTAGGGTATATATTTCAAAAATTATATCCGGGATTTGATCCATCAATAAACTTTATTTGCAAGAAATACACCCATAGGAGTCAATGCAATACAAACATGACATACAAAATTGACAGCAATACAAACAAAATGAAGATGTAAGCAATTATAATTCAGCATACAATAAAGTCGATGGACTTTGACCGATGTGGACCCTCCTGTATAAAGTCACAAACATGTGGTAAAAGTTCTAATTTGGGGTTTAATATTTGTTTGATATGTTCCAATTTATTGTTAATGTCAATATTTTTACTTAATTGAAGTTTTTAGAACAAAACTTGTCTAAGTTGTTTATTTATATTACAATAAAGGAAAAAAATGGTATTCGTCCTCAATTTCTCTACACACAGTACATAATCTATATACTATCAAAATATTTTTATATCTCCCTATCTCTGTATTTAAATTATGTTCACTAACTCTAAATTTGGTCAAAATTTTTCTATTTTTAAAACTTGATTCTTTTAATAGATAGCTTTCCAGTTCAAATTTGGTCTTTGTTTGTTTATATAAAAACAATTTGGAGTCATTGGTTAGGTTTGATAGATTTAACATTATTTGTTCTTTATATTTATCTTCTACAATTTGTCTAATAGAACGTTTCAAATTAACAAAAATAGAACATAGCGGTGAAATGCAGTTTTTGGCTCATATCTCAAAACCTAAAGCAGTTAGAGCAAAACGTATTAGAAGTAAAAATGTTTGAGGTCAAGATCTACCGGTCATGAAACTTCAGACAAATAGGTCAACCCATGTTTGGGTTATTGCCCCTGAATTGTTAATTTTAAGGAAATATTGCAGTTTTATGTTATCAACTCAAATATTATTATAGATAAAAACAAACAGTAAACAGCAAAAATAGTTCATCAAATTTAAGATCTACAAATAAGTCAACATGACCAAAATCGTCAATTGACCCCTTACAGGAGTTTTTGCCCATGAAAGATTAATATACATGTAAACAGTAAAAATAATGATCTGACATATTGTCACAGATGTTTAGAATAAATTAAATCGTAGCTGTATAAGTAAAAGTAAAATGGAGGGTTAAGGTGATTGAAACAGTCCATAGCAACCATATATATTTGGCTTAAGTACCCTATAATTTACCTGTACAAGTCAAAAAGAAAGGTTAAGAGTCAAGGTCATTGAAAAAGTCCATAGCAACCGATGAGTGATTCAGGTTTTTGGAAGCCTCTTGTTATTATTTGTACCTCCAACGTATGCTGATAGCTTGAACATTGATTAAAGGAAATTGAGTGTTAGCGATGTATATAAATTAAAATATTTATTGCATGTAGTTTATTTTATATCCTCTTTCTCTGCGGTCATTTAATTATCAACAAACTTGCAATAAATTAAAAGGCAGTCTAAGTATTCTTTTTAGCGCGGTTCCAAATGAAAATTATGTTTGTTAATTAAATTAATAATAATAAAATTGAACAAGACTTTAAAAATATAGAGTATAATATTTCTTTTGAAGCAGACACACATACCACCATCTCTTGCTCTGAAACCAAGAGCATAATAAAAGATTTTTTTAAAATGGAAAAAGGAGTGGACCGGTCAGTAGCCCAGTAACAATTAAAGCATTTGTCGAATTATTCAACCTTTTCTTAAAACAGGATCTTGTTCAACTTGTGGGGAAGGTCCACAAATTTGAAGTCCAAGGAAAAGACGGTCATAATAACGGAACACAGCAAATAAACACCACAAGGAAACGTGTATAACTAAAATAATTATAACATGTATAATGAACAACGCACATAGAACAAGAAGGCACAAAAACTAAAGCACTAGCAATGTGATCTCCAGTTGAAAACTGATATTGATATCAGGTGCTCCGGAAGTGTAAGCTTGTCCTGCACCCTTTACGGCACCTGTCACATTGCCAGTGAGTAAAATCCAGTAACATGTCATATCCGATGAGTGTTAATTAATATTCCAGAAGGACGTGAAATCTAATTGAAGATATCTAGTCTCGTACACCAGATACGAACTTCGTATCGGTCAGTCAATTCATGATGACGACCGTAAAACTTTTGGGGTGATCAAATTAGCAGAGACTGAAGATAACCATGTCTTAGAGGTTTGTGGGACATATGTCAGCCGATAAATGTAATCCTAGCCATTACCGCGGAATTATCTGAAGTATTTCAAGTCATATAAGTACATATTATCAGGTTTTCTGCAAACGTATATCGTCAAATATCAGCCGTGAGACACAATGTGAAGCTTTTTCGGCGAGTGAGCGTAGCGAATGAGCTAAAAAGCTTCATATTGTGTCGAGCGGCTTATATTTTACAGTGTTTGTTTGCAGAAAACTTGATGATAAATTTATCGTATTAATAACTAGCAATCTTAATGGAATTTCTGACTTTTCAATGGCCATGCATCTATAACCGGATGTTTTCCTGATATATTCGGGTCAACGTTGGGTCAAACATTATGACGTCGCTGATATATTCGGGTCAGCTCATATTAGGGTCGGGTCAACTCTTTACGACGTCACAGTGCCGAAATACGGGAAATTGTGAAGGCCTCAGCAGGTCGATATAGGCATGGGGAAATACGATAATACTTATTAGTTTACTAGAACGTAAAACGGCAAATTATCAGCTTTGATTCAGAGATAATCATAGAACAACAGAAATGTATTCATAAAATAGAAGTTGGATATTTGTCGGTTTTGTATATCTGAAAAAAGGCTTTTGATTCCTCTGGAGATTGAACTGCTTTATAAATTAGGCGAACTTTGATTAGCTAGGTGATCACAAGTCCAAATTGCAAAACAGTTTACTTGTAAGATTAATTAAAATTTAATGATAAGAAGGGAAGAAATTCTAACTAGTACACTGCAGAGACCAATCTTTTTATCTTTGGAAAAAACATAAAGGTACAATACACATATAATACTAATATCAAAATTTTAAATATGACTTAGTCAGAAAACACTATACAGTCCATAAAATGGTCTAAAAAATGAAAAACTTAAAAAGTCAAATTGTCAAATTTTGCACACTCAGCACATTGCCAGACAGTTATCAATTTTATATCAACGTGGGCACGTAAACAAGATAAATGTACCCGGACATTGGTAAACCACAACCTTGTATGGATTATTTCATTGTTTGGGGTATTATATATCATTAAGGTTACGTAATTTTTCTTATCGCACAATGGAAGCAAAGTATGTAACACTCCTTAAAACCCACACAAATCTAAACCATTAAACAGACATTCACCGATTTGTGAAATATTAAATAAAGTGCAAAACATTTACGTTAGGGAATAAAGACATTCCTTTTTAATTCACTGTATGTGAAATTAAAACCTTATTGCACATTTGTGTTTGACAATACAGAATGGAAATGAAATGCATACGATAAAAAATGAAAAAATCAGTTAAGGTCATAAGCTTAAATTGACAATTTTCGAAAGAAGACCCTATGGATTCAAATGTTAGAACATTAAAAATTTTAATTTGTTGCATCTCGATAATACTGTATAGAAATATATTTCATAACTTGAAACAATGAAAGCGGTGATAAGGTACAAGCTTGAACCCTATGGGCCTTAATTTTTCATTTATATTATTTTAAAACCTTTAGCACACTTTTACATACATTAACATAATTAACATAGTTTAGGTTACAAACGTGATAAAATTTACTCAGAATTAAACAACGATACGAAGCAGGATATACAAATAATTCTAACTTTTACTACCTAGTTACATTATAGTGCAATGCAAGTTGTATTTAAAATTTCACAATCAATAAATGGTCAGTTCGGCAAATAAACTTATGATGCACTTTACCATAGCTCTGAATCTATTTTCACGGATAAAGGCTTAATTATGATAAATGATTTGTTAGCCCCTGCGAAATTCTGTTCTAGAAGTGGGTACAGTTCTGGAATAGTACTAGAACATCAAGAACTGTTCTTGAACTGCACCTTATGTATGTTCTAGAATATTTGTTCTAGAACTGTTCTGGAACATTTTTCTAGAATATATCCAGAACATTTGTGGAACATTGCTCAGTTCTGAAAGCATCCTGGAAATATTCTAGAACATTTTAGGAACATTACAAGATAAAATTTAGTTACAGAAATTTCTAAAAATGTTATGAAATGGAATTCTAGAACATATTTAGAACTCTTCAAGAACTAGTAAATTCTTCAAATGTTCTGAAATGGAATTCTAGAACAAATTTAGAACTCTTCAAGAACTAGTAAATTCTTCAAATGTTCTGAAATGGAATTCTAGAACAAATTTAGAACTCTTCAAGGACTAGTAAATTCTTTAAATGTTCTGAAATGGAATTCTAGAACAAGTTTAGAACTCTTCAAGAACTAGTAAATTCTTCAAATGTTCTGAAATGGAATTCTAGAACATATTTAGAACTTTTCAACATTATTTAGCTTTACCAGTATATATATGGTCAGAAACAGTCTTTTAAGGTCTGTAATTTTGGTGAAAATCAGCAGAGCAGAACAAAACGTAAACTTGATCTGTCACTCATCATGGTTCAATTACACAAAAATTTCGGTCAATATCTGAAAGCATGTAGTAAAAAAGTGTGGAAAACTGTTATTTCTCCGAAATTTGCTAAGTCCAAATATAGGCCTGTAATGTAGTTAAAAGTCAGTGGAGTGGAACATATTGTAACTTAACCTGTAACTCATCATTCATGGTGACAACCGCCTCGGTGGTCTTGTGGTAGCGTGCTCGCCCCGAGTGCGGAAGGTCGCGGGTTCGATCCCGGGCCGGGTCAAACCAAACACATTAAAATTGGTATTTGCTGCTTCTCCGCCAAGCACGCGGCATCTAAGAGTAAGAGCAAAGACTGGTCGGCTCGGAGTCAGTATAATGTGTCCGAGTGAGGTGATATGTCTTCCTGCGGACAATTACCTCGTGAGCTAGCACATTAAAAATCCGATTGAGCGTGTCGGTCTAGTACAAAGCAGGGATCATATTCATTATCATATCAACATGTTTTCGTCCTGATATGCACCTGGTTGCCACTGGACGTTAAACAATAATCATCCATCCATCATTCATGGTACACTCATATACAAACTAGAAGCTCCCAGGGGCCTGTAAAGCTGACCTCGGGTACAGTTGTTGCACAATGAAAAGCAATTGATACTGAGAACCCAAAAAAACAAATGGGTTCAGCAATTTAAACTTTACCCATTCTCTTAAAGTTTTTGAAGTATAAAACACATGTATAAAAATAATGAAAATTCAGAAAAAGGACACTAACTCCTCTAAGGATTGGCCAGACAACTTCAACTAATGATGTAATTTGAAGTAAACCAAAAAAGGAAAAATTCATTTATGGATTTACCGGACTTCGACCTTGTAACATAAAATGTAGTCCTAAATGACATGCTGAACATTCAATTTCGACCTTTCAAACATAATTTTATAAGGCAGCAACCATTTGATTTTCTGGAGGGGGTGGGGCTATGGATTTTCCAATATTTTTTCTGTGCGAAGGGCTTTTTTCAAATGTAACATTATAATACCTTGTATGGTAATTAAGAAATCCTGCATAAGATTATCTTTTTTCTGTTGCTCCTCAGTCAAATTATTATTTTTTACTCAAAATTCAGAATCAAACTTTTTTTTAAATGGAAATGCGGAAAATCAAATGGTTCAAATTTCTATTTGTTTTATTAACTGATAACATCTTTCATGTTTGAATATTTTCACACAGGGGACTGTGATCCCTGCTGGCAGCAATAATGAACTTTTGAACACATTTTGACCATCAAAACTTGACAGCCCTAGGAATGGTTGTGCGGTTTACGAATTTTTTTTTTTATTTCACCCATTTGGAGAGATTTTTTATTAAGTCTTACTCATTTTATGTACTGTGTGGAGATGTGACAATATCCTTTGCTTTAAGGCGATAGAGATTTGTCACTGATCAAACAGACGAATTTTCCATTCTTTTGGCGAAAGTGGTCGTACTTGTTTGAGTCACAGGGGCCCGACTTCTGGATATTTATTTCTTTTTCATTTTTTTTTTTTTTTTTTTTTTTTTTTTTGTCTTTTATCATATTAAGTACTTTTAATAAACATTTACTATAACAACGAATATTCTGCGTTTATTATCAATGTGCTATATACTATCAACAGGACGTTGATGGTATATAGCACATTGATAATAAACGCAGAATATTCTTTGTTCATGTTGTTATAGTTAATGTTTATTGAAGGTACTTATGAAATAAGACAATAAAAAAAAAAAAAAAAATATCCAGAAGTCGGGCCCTTGTCGACAATGGTCATAATGGGAGCTGACCAATGTCACATTGACTCGTCGGGATCCAGTGCTTTTTTTAAAATTCCCAAAAAGAATGTTTTACAGGTTTTATCGATATCATAAATCAAATGTACAGAAAAAAATTATAATGATTAATTTTAATAAAATATATATCAACATTTAAAAAAAAAGTCAAATCACACGGCATTAACGTTTGGTCGCTGCATCAGGTGCAACCATTGGTCTTCTGGTGTCAGCTTCAGCATCCGAGATTTCTATTGGTCGATTAGCCGCGGTCTTACAAAAACGTGGTCTGTAACGCGCCAAGATGGAACTCGAAGAAGTCACGCTGTTCGCAATAATGCACTGGGAGGATAGATTCACCAGTATTATAAAGTTGAACGACATCACCAATCCAAGAAAAGCTGTTGAAAATTACCGTGAAGGCGACTACGTGATCGCATTATTTCAGAAGAAACCGTACAAAGCTAGGATTTCGGAGATCAGTGGTAAGTTCAGGTATCGGGTCCGTTCGCCCTAAATACATGTTCGCCCTGGGTTCGTTCGCCCTATTTTTATAAAAAAAAATTATTAATATTAATAGTATTTAGGTTTTTAAATTTATGCCGATATTTATTTACTAAATTCTAAAGAAAATACTTGTATCTCAAAATTCATGAAAAAAACATTGCAATTTTTAAAAATTAATCGTTTGTTCTAGAGCATTGATTGATTTCATTGTTAAATTTATTTTCATTTAGAATACTTTGAATGACTGTTGATTTTAATTTATAATTCTGATTATGTATAATGATGATGTTTTTGAAATCGTTGATTGTTGTTTTAAATATCTTAGGTGGTATAATAATGAAAGTAAAATAACCTAGTCAGCTTTGAATGAGTTATAACAATGAATGTAAGAATTGTAAGACATGAAAGGGATTTTTTTTTTCGCAGCTTGGCTTCTTCATCTGAAGTGTGTTTTGATAAATTTGTTATATATGGAAGTGGATGATTGTGTCTTTTTGTTGTACATGTACATATTAAATTCAAATTCTTTATCGATTTAAAATCCAACAAAGGATTGTGATCAGCAAAAAAAGAAAAAAAAGACAAGACAGAATAACAAATGTACATGACACAAATGATAAAATATATCAGTATACATTACAAATCAAAATCAAAATTACAGTAAATGTTACATCACGGCTGAGGACAACTTTATTTAACAAGTTAACACATAATATGAATGTATTAGTGCTATTTTATTTAATAAATCATGATGTATAAATGTAGAGTGAATGGATGTGTGATTATGTCTTTTTGATATATTTTTTATTTATAGTATATTAATTCAGTGCTCAAAATGTATCAAGAAAGATAAATACGTACATATAACTTAGTCTTTATTTTTCTGGTAGCAGCAATACAACATAAAGGTATATTCAGCGAAATTGTATACAAACTTTAACATACTTTATTCAAATATATACGTTATACCACAAACATATAAAAATCAGGGCGAACAGGTATTAGGGCGAACGGACCCAGGGCGAACAGGTATTAGGACGAACACGTACTAGGGCGAACGGACCCGGATTCGTAAGTTCATACGATCATGCAAACGGGACATCCAATTACTGTTGTGCAACACACCTTTTTACAACTGTAAAGACTTCATCTTTGTCCATGCATAGGTAGGAGGGGCGAAAATCGGGAAAATCCCCAAATTCCTGAAACATTGTCATTTTTCATTGATTTTTTAAATTGTAAACAGGTTTGGCACAAGTCGCTGAACAGATGATAACACCTCATTAAGCTGACAATCCTTAGAATTTAATTCCCTTGTTTCAGGGGTTAATTTATCCCTGGTTTTAAGGATTGTCAACAAAATGAGGTGTTAGTGTTGTCCCCTCTTCAGAGTTAAAAAGGGGGGGGGGGTCTCCATCATGGCCACCATTAAATTTAAAGTACAACCAAGGCTAGAAATCAGATTCTGGGAATTTGAAAGCATAATTCAGAAATCATTGATTTTTTTGCCTTGAATTTATCACTTAATACAGTCTATTGTCCCCATGGTAATACAATCATTTCATTATTATGCTGAGTTTACTGAACAAGTGATTTGTTTATTGTTAAAAAAAATGTACTAGAAATATTTTGTTATTCTTCATTATTTTGAAAAAGAATGGGCATGGAGCAGTTGGTAATGCAGTAGGGAAATGAGTAAACCAAAGCTGGGCCCTCACTGACATGTTAGGCTTCTAGTTTAAGAGCATTATTTTCCTACACCACAACACAATGGAGGTACATAGAAATGGTCTGCCTCACCTTAATTTTGTGGTTGCAACTCCTCTAAGACCGCTAGCTTGATTTTGTTCAAATTTTGTAAGAAATTCAATGTTACGTACCATACAGCCGGAACATATTAATGGTTTTCGTATGTAAATGATATTGATTTCAATCAATTAGAAAAACTAAATTATCTAAAAGATAATAAAACTTTAAATATTATAAAACAAAAATTAAAAAATAAATATGAAAACACTCTCCTTCATAAATTTAAATCTTCTACTGAAAACAATAAAATCTTTCTATACAGTAAAATTAAAACTAAATATGAAATTGAAGACTTCTTCATAAAAACTAATTTTGAAAATAGAAAAAATGTATGCAAAATGCGCATACATGTAAGTGATCATTTCTTAGAACTAGAAAGAGGCAGATTCAAAAATATAAAAACAGGAAATAGAATCTGCACAAATTGTCATTTAAATATATTAGAGGATGAAGCTCACTTCTTCTATAAATGTCCAAAATATACTTCCATTAGAGAAGAATTTGAAAAAACAAAATGTAAACATTTTTAAAATAGAAAATAATGAAAATGAATTTGAAAAACTTGCTACAATATTGTCTCTATCGGTTCACTTGCAATATGTTGCTCCATTTATTAAAAAGTCACTTATACTGAGAAAAGTGGAAAAATAATTGCATGGTTCACCACAGACAATATATTGTCAGATTCACATATACATGTAGAGTCATATAGGTTTCATATGTTTTGTACTTATTATGAATTTTATATTGTACTTTATATGTTTGTTACATATATATGCTTTCAACCCTTAGGGGTACAATTATGCATTTCTAAATAAATAAAATAAACATATACCGTATTTTCCTGCCTATAGGTCGAGACTTTTTTTACTTTAAAATGACCATTTTACCATTAAAAGTCTATGGAGAAAGTATCAATTAGACCTATAGTCCACATAGACTTATAGTCCAGAAAATACAGTAATGCCGCCATTTGGATTCTTCAAAATTTATGGGACTTTTAACTATTTTATGCATAAAGAAGGTAATGTACATGTGCATGTATCATCAGTCCAAGCTCAGTGATTTTTTTTTTGGGGGGGGGGGGGGGCATCTATAACAAAACTGCATTTAGCTACGTGTGGAAATAGAACACCATTTTCTGTTTGTATTTTGAAATATAAACCACCCAGCATAATCTTTTCCTGTAAAAAAAAGGCTTGAGAAACATGATAGTATGTAGTTTTAATTGTAAATAATCTTATCTTTTTATTGATTTTAGCATTATTATGATGCATCATGTACATTATGATTTTTCAGACGAGCTTGTTGAAGGAAATAAGAGCCAGTCAGAAAATGCAGTAGTACCCATCTCTGATGGTAAGTTTATCATTAACAAAAGACATACAAATTTAAATAAGAAAACATATACTGTGAAGGTACTTTTAATAGCCTGTATGAATTTTCATCGTTTGTTAAATTTCATTGTGATTCATGGAGTTTTGAATTTGTGGATGTAGTTGAGTCACTAATTTCGTTAACTTCGGGAGCAACCATTTGATTCATTGGAAAGGAGGGGGGGGGGGGTGGTGGCTATGGATTTTTACCCCAGGTCAAATATTCTTTTAACCTGAAACAAAAAACTTTCTTTTGCATGGTATATTAGCTCACCTGGCATTCAAGGCCATGTGAGCTTTTCCTATCACTTGGCGTTGGCCAATAGAGGAAATGGTCCGATTTGGTCCTCTTCAGAATTGTATTTCGGGTCTTGATCAGACATCTAATATGGCTGCTGTTATTGAAAATAGAAAAAAGTGGGGTGGTATTTAAAAAAAACTTCTCTAAAACCAATAGGCCAACAGTCTGCATCGTTAGCCACTAGTCCGATGACCCAGACTAGTAAAAATTGATTCGGACTAGTGAAAATCAGCCAAAACTTTGTATAGACATGTAGGGAAAAACTTTGAGAACTGGTTTTTGGACCAGTAGATGAAAAAGTTTTTGGTGCAGACTGGCCAATTAAAAAAACTTAGGTAGAATGGTCTTCTTTTAGAATTGTATCCGTTGACCCAGCCCTCCAATTGCAACACAGATGGCCACCATAGCTGAACTTAGTTGATGATAGGCCCCTTAAGGGAAATTAAGAAATCTTCTTGTTTCAAACAGCTTGCTCAATTGTAACCAAACTTTGGTAGAATGGTCATTGGGTAGGTCCCTTTTTATACAAAAATTTTGCGGTTGTATCTTGGTATGGCACAGTTGGCAGTGTCTGTGGAAAAATGGTTTTTGTTGAATAACTTTGGTTCTAGTGAATGAATCATTATAAAATTTTAGGATAATGTTACTTGACACAAAAGAAAGGCTTGGGGTTTGTGGCCCACCTCTACAGAATTAGGGGCCAATTTGGGTGTTTTCACATATTTGCATACAAAAGTTTATTTTATATCATATTTTGATGAGATTAATGTTCATTTTATTGCTAATAAAATTGCATGATGACCACCAGAAGTTCTGAGAAGAAAGTGTTCTACAGATCCCAGTATTTTCTCTTTTTGCTTCAAAGCTGTTGTCTTCATTCTGCAAGATGAGTCTACTATACAACATATAACCCTTAATCATTATATTCATTGTGTTAAAAATAATTTTATTTAAAGTTTGATATGTTTTAGGTAAATTCAAATCGGCCAATACAGTAAAGGCTGCTGCAAATCATATCCCAGTAATCACTAAGGATACTACACACATGACAGTAACTGCAGCTGATCAGACCAAAGTAGTCGGAAGTCCAATTGCAAGCACTAGTGCAAGCTCCAGTTCTAGGTAAATATTGAATGTTTAATTCTAAAGGAGTTGTTTTTCAATCAGCGACAGGCAATAGAGGCTGTTACCGAAATAAAAAAATTGTTATTCCTGCGATTGCGTTGAAAACCTTTTATGTATTAAAAATGGAATAGAATATCAACTCATTCGTTAGCATGTTTAATAACGTGATCTTAATGTAATCACTTATGGAGTAAAATTTATGTTGAACTTTAATTTAATATTATAAACTATAACACAGCCTATTATTTTATCATTTGTATTCATCAGGTCTTGCTCACTGATTCAATTTGGAAGTCTAGATTTTACAGTCTTTTGTGTGTACTATCATGACTAACTTGCTTTAAAGCTGAAATACAATACATTTACATGTACGATCTATGAATTGTTGCTCTGACAGAGGGCTATTCCAGAAAAAATGGTATGGGGGGGGTTGGAAGGCATTTTTTTTCAGCACCCACTACCCATACAATTTAAAATAAAATTTCCTTATGCTTCCTTTAGAATTTTTTTCCAGACCCCCGACCACCCATACAATTTTATATAAAGTGCCTTCCAACCCCCCCATACATTTTTTTCCGGAATAGCCCAGACTGGAAAATTGTAAATGGCATTAGTCTACAACCTCATGTAGATTGCTGTAACTTAAAAAAAACAGCTTATGTATTTCAAAGACACTATCAAGACTGCTACTATTATCAGAAATTTTGCCATCCTGTTACCTGCTAGTAAATCAGGGTCAATCAAGATCTTAAAAAGTACTTTATTTGTAGTAAAAAAATTATCGAAAAAAAATTAGTTTGTCTACTTGTTTACATGCATTCATGAACGTCAAATTTTAATAGAAAGTTTTTTCTTTCTTTTAGGTACAGAAAACTCGAGAAAAGAGTAGCAGAATTAGAAAAAAATGCTAAAGAATTGAGGAAAAAGATCCGAACTCTTGAGAAGGATTGTGCAAATAAGTCACTTAATACATCTACTAATGATTCCACAGAAGAAGACAAATCAGTGGACCCAGATAAGACTTTAAATGATTTATTAGTATCAGTGGCCCATTTGTCTTGTTACAGCGAAAAGGATTTGAATATAATAATATATAGGTTATCGTTAAAAGTATTTCCTCAGGTCGAGTTGGTCACTTGTTCAAGGACTGGAAAAAAACTTCAAATTAGGTGAAATACCAAAGCCAGCTTTAGATGTTGGGAAAATGAATCTGCTTGTGAACAACACAAATAAGATAACTTTTGATTGAACATTTTCATTATTGGATTTTTTTTATTATTTTTTTTTTAGTTTCAAGCATGAACACATCAACTTTATCCTGACATGCAAATTTGTCTTTTGTGATAATGCTTTTAGAGAATAAAAGTTATTAATATTATTATATTATTCTCCCTCAGATCACTGAAAGCAGAACATGGTTTGCAAGCTTTGACAGAATATGGTCTGTAAATTTCTCCTTTGAGCTGTTTGAAGGCCTTAGTCCTGCTGTGTTACATTACCCCCCCCCCCTTCCTTTTTTTAAAAATGTTCACACTATAATATATGCTCCAGGAAGAAGCAGGGACTGTGTCAGGGCAAATTATGAGTGGTCCTAGAAATGTTCTGTAACATATCTTCAGAACTGTTCAAAATACCTTCATTGTTCCAGAATTGTTCCTGAACACAGCCTTCATTGTACCAGAATTGTTCCTGAACACACATTTTGAAAGTCACTGTTTGTTCTAGAAAATATTCAGAACTTTTGTTGAACAAATGTTACCACCTTCAGAACTGTTCTAGAACTGTTCAAAAATATCTTCATTCTTCCAGAATTGTTCCTGAACACATCTTTTAAAAATCACTGTTTGTTCTAGAATTTTTCTGGAACAAAATGTTCAGAACTTTTCTTGAACAATTGTTATCAGAACTTTTTTAGAACAACTGTTCCAGAATTGTTCTGGAACACACCTTCAGAAATTTGTCTCATTTAACATTCTAGAACTGTCCATGAGACGTTCTAGAACATATTAAGGATCGTTCTTGTACAGTTCTAGGTGCCTTGTTCCATTACTATTCTGGAAATTTTCTAGAACAGTTCCAGACTGTTTCACAGGGGAGGTTACTAATATGTTCTATTCTTATGATAATAATGACCTAACCCATATCGGGTATCACCCCGAGACTCCGATATCGGACCGAGGGCTTAATGATTTGGTCATGTACATATTGCCTAAGCACTTATACTTAACACACCCGGTCTGATATGGAGATTTCAGCCCGACCACGTGACACAACCGGTCTGATATGGCCGGTGCGTTCGAATAATATCAACCTGAGGTTTGCAAATATGGCTTGTTCACGTCGTGACCTCGTAGGTGTGTCCTGTTCGACCAATGAAATTGCGGCTTCGGCTATCTTGGAGTTGATCATGTGGTAAATGGATGTAACTCATTTTATTAACGAAGAAATCGTCAGTCCCCAGAATTCATTCGGATCTTCTTTAACGATTAGATCTAAAGGAAAACTTTTTTGATTGGCTTATTGATAGGAAGTCAACTCATTTGCATATCATTATAAATTCATAAGTTCCAGTTTACTCACATGTGACCTCAAAACGGGTTTCTTTAGATCTCCCACGCGACATATCAGAAAACGGGAGCGATGAGAGATCGGTTTTTAATTAGATTATTTTTTTTGCGGGGAAGGGGGTGTTTTCTTTTTTGTTTGCTTTGTTTCTTTCAAAAAGGCGAATGTATAAACTTTTAAAAGCGGCTGCAAATAATTTTTGACATGTTAAATATTCAAATTCAATAAATATTAAAACAAAATTAATTTCCCCCCCCCCCCCCAAACTACATTAATCAAGTCTAATTATAATGAATATCGTCAAAAGAAGGCCGAATAGATTCAAAACGTCCATCAGAGAAAGAGAACCGTAAAATACCTAATAAAAACTACAATAATTCAACTAAATGAAAATAGATTCGCTACAAAACACCACATAACAACACAAAAACTGAAGTTGTAATATGGACTCAAAGTTAACCAACCTTTAAACAGACTTATCCACAAGGGATGTTCTTTTCGTATAATTTATGATGGCATGATACTAAACCCCTGACGGGAGGTATTGTGGCTAATTTTCTATATGATAAGACATAATCTTTCGATCAGTTTAATAGAGGTCTGGAGCTGGCATGTCAGTAACTGCTAGTAGTCCTTTGTTAATTTGTATTGATCATTGCCATTTTGCTTAGTTTCTTCTGTTACCTTTTTTAACATCGGACTCGGACATCCTTTGAACTGTGTTTTATTGGGTGTATTGCTGTGTTTGTTTATTCCACATTCGCTAGAGGTATAGGGGGAGGGTTGAGATCTCACAAAACAAGTTTATCCCGCCGCATTTTTGCGCCTGTCCCAAGTGAGGAACCTCTAGCCTTTGTTAGTCTTTTGTGTTTGTGTTTTTTTTTTTTTTTTTTTTTAATTTTGGTTCATTTGTATGTTTCAAAGTCTAGTGTACCGTCCATTTTGCTGAACTTGTATGCATTATGGTTTAGGGGACAGCTGACGACCCCCTCCGGGTGTGGGATTTTCTCGCCGCGTTGGAAACCCTTTTAATCTTGAGCTGTTTTCTGTTCTTTGGTCGGGTTGTTGTCTCAATTTGACACATTCCCCGTTTCCATTCTCTTTTCTCTCACACAAAACACGAGAGTGACATCGAGTTATCAGGAAAATTAACTGACAGAAATAAAATCTCGTAAAAAAATAATAACTTTCCAAATTAAAAAGTAATTATGAAAATTATTATATTATTAGAGATAATATCCAACGTCGTTATAAATATTTTCAGAACTGATTTTTTTTTAAATGAAAGAGAAATAAACCCAAAACTACTAAGGCTCATAGAATAACAATCTTTTATATGAAATATTTAAAATTAAACTTAAATGTGAAACAATGTGGAAGACCCATTGGTAGCCTTGAGCTGTTTTCTGTTCTTTAGTCAGGTTGTTGTCTCTTTGACACATTCCCCGTTTCCGTTAGCTATTCTATATTATAATTATATGATAACTAATTCAAGAATTTCAATATCGCAAAATATTCAACGAGTGACCGAAAAACACCTTAATTCGCGAATGCGAAGCGCATGGGGGAATTAGTATTGTTTTCCGGCCACGAGTTTGATATTTTCGATATTCAAATTCTTGTATATTACATTGATGAAATAGACAAAAAATGCTTCAAAAGTGTCATATTTTCCTTAGATCCCTTCCTGAATCCTTCGGCGTCATTTGTTACTAACGCCCTTGATGACGTTACATAAAAACCGATCTTTCACTGAGTGAAAATATCGAATTTATTTTCACTGGAAATTACGATAAATCACCATCACCAATGTAATAAATTCTTCGAAATTGACTTTAATGGAGGTTAATATGTACATATTATCAGGTTTTCTGCAAACGTATATCGTAAAATATCAGCCGCGAGACACAATGTAAAGCTTTTTCGGCGAGTGAGCGTAGCGAACGAGCTAAAAAGCTTCATATTGTGTCGAGCGGCTTATATTTTACAATATTTGTTTGAAGAAAACTTGATGATAAATTTATCGTATTGTTAACTAGCAATCTTAATGGAATTTCTTACTTTCAATGGCCATCTGCCTATAACCGGATGTTTTCCTGATATATTCGGGTCAACGTTGGGTCAAACATTATGACGTCGCTGATATATTCGGGTCAGCTCATATTAGGGTCGGGTCAACTCTTTACGACGTCACAGTGCCGAAATACGGGAAATTGTGAAGATCTCAGCAGGCAGATATAGGCATGGGCAAATACGATAATGGTTGATAATGGAAATTTGAATATAAAAAGAAAAATCAGGATATTTCATGGGAGATGTATCCAGAGTATAGTTCACACCTTTTAATGTAAATTGTCAAATGAAATTATATATGAATAATAAATATCTTCTATTTCTTTCTAATATAAAAATAATAACGAACATGCAGTACAATTTATTTTACCAAAGCAAATGAACAAAATTAAAAGTTAAACAGGATTATCCAAAGTCCAATTCTCTTGAACGATGCAGATAAGGTAATCGATGTAGTGAATATTGTATTAGGATTTTTCACGAGCTTGAAAAATGGAAAAAGTTTGAATACTTAATTAATTATTTAAAATGGAAATTGAGATATAATAAAATTAAAATCATAAACCAAACTATCGAACCATAATTATGAAAATAGAATTAAATGGCAGGTTAATCTCATCTATCACTTGTATATAAATAAAACAGTATACACCTTAGTTTCTAACACTCTTTAATAATAAATAATACCTAACTCACAATCTTTAATAATAAGAATAAAAAATGCTTATTAACGTATCGATATTATAAAAATAGCAATAGAAAAATGTCCTCATTTTGACGTCGAGCAAATAATTAAATTTTACAAGTTCTTGAAATTATTTTAGATTTTGAGAGAGTGTAACTTAAAGTTTAAGTTTTATATTACTTGAAAACCTCGTTCTTTCACTTTAAAAAAACAAATGTTTGAAAACATATTTCAAATCAATGAAAAGTTCATCCATTTTCCTTACCGGATCCTGGGACTATTATACTAAAGGGACTGGAAACCGTTACGCCAATCAATGTAGTTATACTCAACATCACGGTCGTTAAAACGTGAGCGAGACTTGACGATACGCCATATTGTTTTGACAGCATGCTTTAAGGTAAGGTTTGCGCTATCCTTGGATTTTTATAATTATAATATTGTAGTAATGCGATATATTTATTTGTTCGTTGGGGGATCCTCTCTTATTTTGTGGCATTTTTAAGGAAATCGCCCGTCCAGTTTTTTTGTAAGAACAGCTCAAAATTTGGATTTTTGGTAGTTTTGTCACAATGTATTTATTTTACTATTTTCAAGAAAAAAATTATCTAAGTATTAAAACTATAAAAGTTTTTAATGAAAATTGTAAAAATAGTTATGTTCTTGATATTATTTATCAAATCTGTATGAAAAGTTTAGAAAAAATCACGAAAACACAACATTTTAACATTTCCTTGAAAAAATAGAAACGTTGCCATGGCAACAAAAAGGTGAAAATGTCCTGTTTCCGGATCCCACGATTTCATGAAAAATTGAGAACTCATAGATTTAAATATTTCCATTATAATAAAATAATAAAATTCATATGTCCCCGATCTCGTTTCCATGGAAACGGATGCTATATTAACCCCTCTTCAACACATAAATAAAGTATTTTTCACGTTTTGTAAGAAAATCAATCACTGAAAGCCGTTTTCAGGGCATAATTTTTGTCCCCCGTCGGAACGCAATGCGGGGACATAGAAATGAAGGGTATCCGTCCGTTGATCCCCATTGTTAGCGCTCTCATGGCTATATTAATTTACAGATTTTTGATGAAATTCATATGGAAGACTTGTTTTGATATCATCTAGATCAAGTTTTAATTTGAGTGTTGTAAAACAAAGTACTAAGCAAATATTGTGTTGGATCTGTTTAACTTGCATCGTGGCGCAATGTATATTCAACTATAAAACATGCCTCATGCATGGCATGTGTGTTTTATTTTGTTTTTTTTTTATGTATGAAAAATACTGCATAGTTTTCCTTTTTATATTCTAAATAGAAATAAGAAAAAACATCACATTATAAATGTAATAGGCTCTGACCTGCGTGACGGAACCCTTCCCTCAGCTAACCATATCCCTACCAAATCATATACTGTACAAGAGCGGGCGCTAAAGTAGATGAAGACCAGAAAATCAATGGACATTTTTTTATTGAACTAATGTCTAAAAATAAGTCAAAACACACGTAGCTATTCAAAATCTCTTCTTGAACTGTTAAAGGTTAGATTTTCAATTCGTGGAAAGATCCGGATTTATGACCTCCATGAGTTCGTTGTTTTAATCTAGTAGCAAGTAGCGACTCTAATACATGTACATGTAATAATGATTTATTCACGGTATCCTCATAATTTCTGGCCATGTAAAAGACGATCAGTTACTGAAATATCTAATAATTCAAAGCATCGTTAATGATGAAGTTGTCCATAAACATGAGACTTTCTCGTTTTAAAAAATATTCTCACAAATCATCGTTAATCAATATTCAACACAGTCTAGATACACGCTTCGGCAGTTGTGTAGACTTTCTACTGTTTCTGGCAAAAAACGTTCTTAAATTGAAATTGATCTAGTTCCCGAATGCATTCCAAGCAATAGAGCAACGTTTTGATTTTTAATCGTTAAACATGTGATTCGATTCACTGCTACGATGTGTTGACATTTTGTCAGACGATAATTGTACGCAACGCGCTTTTTCGACGTTGTTAAAATTCACCGGAACAAGTGATCAGAATTTTATGCAACTTTTCAATTCGAGTTATCTCCCTGTAACCGCAAACCTTACCTTAATCGCACAATTTCTATAAGTTGTTTTTTTTATAGTTATTTGAAAAGATAATCCTTTATGTAAACATGATTACTATTATGATAAAAGGTATTTCGATCTTTGACAGTTGTTATTAATCACCAAATCCCGCCTTAAATGTGAAAAACTGACATTTAAAGGTTGAAATTTTTCCATATGATAACAGCGTGGGGACGCTGTGGGAAAAATGATTTACAAACTTTCTTATAACTGTTGATTGAAAAGAGATCCGCGAGTTCTGTTTGTTGTTAAATCATATTTATTGATTACAGGTTGGATTGACCTATTTTTATTGTCACTTTTTAAAGTGAAAAGTGAATATAAATCTCCTTCTCATTACAACCGGATATACTGCTCCTATAAAATTGCCTACTCCTATTTATGTGTGCAATATTTGTAGTAAAATCAGGGTTTTTGTTGCTTAGTAATGGTCTTCGGGTGGCATGAGCATTTGACTTCGTGAAAATATGTACAATAGGTTCCACAATCAGAACTACAAAATTAGGCCTTTCGCAGCTATTGCTGCCATATATAAGCATATAAATGGAGCTGAAAATGCTTTGCCAATGTTTTTTCGAAATCATATATATATTCAATTCGTTAAAATAATTAAATAACTCATATATTTTTAATTTTTTGTTCTATTAATTATATCTTTTTATTTTAAATCCACCTATTTTAAGTAAATATAATAGTCTCAGTCGGATCATTGTCCAATTTTTTTAAGAACTGACGTTTGAAGAGGGAACGTTTTTGTCAAAGATGTTTTCTTAATCTTATTTATGAGTGCATGCCAATTACAAAGTATCTTATATAAATCGTCATTTCAATGTTTTGTTACTACTTTTAGATTTTAAGTTTGAAAAAAAAATAGTTGCATTGTTTTTTAAGCTTTATCTTACGGGTTTCTCATATAAAAGTACTTTTACAGTGTACTAAACTCCTCGGAACAGTTTTAAGGATTCTTGGAAGACCAGTAAGCTATCGAGTCATTTGATAAAAGTTCCAAGAAATAAGTTTGCGTAGGAAGAATTTAAGGGTTATCCATAGTAAGAAAAAAATTAAATTGTGCATTGTAAACAATAACCTACCTACACGTGTCAATTACCAAATACTTAAACGATTTGAATATTCATACATATAGTTCATATAAATATCCCTGAATTATATTCGTTTGTCCATATCCGAAGATAGAGTTGAAAGAAGGTAAGTAATATAATCATGAATTATTTTGATATTTGAAAATTGATACTTGTACAGATTATTCACAATTTTTGTATGAAGTAAAAACAAATCTTCATTTTTTAAGGCATTTGCCATTACAAAAATAAAAGAATATAAAATTTCGGTGTTTCTGAACTAGCAAATTTCCTAAATTCTGATGATTTTGTGTCTTTCGCAGAAGTTCCATTCATATACCAGATATATTTTTCTAATTTTGGCTAATGGATTGAAGTTCATTCTGTAAAACTAATTCCATTTACGATTGAATGTAACAATTCTCAGATTCTGAACTTGTATTTTTGGTTATGATTACTTCTTGTTTAAAATAAGTTTTGGTTTTTGGTCTTCCAAATGTTTCGGGTTTAATGCTGCAGATGAGAGGCAACTCCTTGAAATGCGTCGTATAGAGAATAGTATAAATTTACTATATCTAATATTAGTATCTTTGGATTGTTATTTTGAAACTCCTGGGACGATGCCTGTACATGGTGGACCCTAGGTCCCCGAGGGTATTCATTGATTTGTTACAGAAATTACCAGTATTTAGCAAAATTCAAAAATAATAGAAATACTAAGGGTTTATTCCTTGTATTGCACATGGTAGATCTCCTTAGCTGAAATGTGGCTTCCTATTTCGGTATTTTTGGTTATGAGTACTTCTTGTTTAAAATAAGTTTGGTTTTTCGTCTTCCAAATGTTTCGGTTTTAATGCTGCTGATGAGAGGTAATTCCTTGAAATGCGTCGTATACAGCGTAGTATAAATTTACTATATCTAATATTAGTATCTTTGGATTTTTATTTAACTGAAACTGAAGACATCTAGTCTTAAACGAGAGATAGAAACTTCGTATCGGCCAATCAATTCATCAACCCGTGATGGCTTCCTATTTCTGTATTTTTGGTTATGATTACTTCTTGTTTAAAATAAGTTTGGTTTTTGGTCTTCTGCTGGTGAGAGGTAACTCCCTGAAATGCGTCGTATACAGCATAGTATAAATTTACTATATCTAATATTAGTATCTTTGGATTGTTATTTTACAATCTTTAGACTCAAATATGACTTGTTCCCGAATGCATTTGCTTCCTTTACTATGCGGTGATGTTTCTGTTTCTGATTTAAGGATTATAAACACAGACTTTATTCTATAAAAGAAATGTTACAGCAACAGGAGCAAACATATAATACACTTTTTATCAAATTATACTATAATGTTTTCCAAAGCGTTTCCAATTCTTTCATTTACATTGTCCAAGTTGAATCGAAAAAGACAGAATGAAAACACGTAATTGCATGTATTATCAAATTGATTATCTTGATTGAATTGTGTTTTAATATTTCATAGATTTATAATGGGAGGAGCAGAAAGTTCTGAAGCACACGGAGAGACCTGTGCACGATGTGGTGTTGCCTGTCCACCCAACGAGTTTGAGTTTGATAAAGCATGTGAAGGCAATGGCGCTTTCTTTACTTACTGCTTCTGGGACCGAGCTGCCAGTACTATAAGTATGACGATGAGCTCGTCTGCTACGTTTGGCGAATCTCCATCTGCTGGCTTTGGTCAGTCTATTACCGTGACACAAGGAACAAAGCTTTACAAATATTTCCGTCCTTATGGAATCAGTAAATACTACTGTAGTGAATGCTATGTCATCGAGGATAAGTTGAGAGCACAATCAGTCTTTCTTGAATTAGCCGGCGAGGGAAAGATTATGACAAAAGAGTTTGAACTTGTTCCAACTGGCGGAAAATATTAAGGATTAAAGAAAATATATTATTCTAGACTGGTCAATGATTTTAAAGCTTGTGCGTAGAAATATTTTTACAAAATAAAGAGAGACAACTTTCCATTTATTTTATAGACACTAGATTTTTAGATTAAGTATCTTAGTTGCATATTATTTGAAATTTTTTTTAAAAATGATACATATTATCTTCTTTCATTAAAAGTATTAATGTTTACTTTTATTTCAAATCTACAATAAATGATTCATCGCGTACAGTAGCATGTACTATTTTTATCATTCTGGTCTAAGCCTTACATGTCCTGGTTGTTTTCAGATTGTGAACTTCCTCTTTCTTAACAGTACCGTGCAAAGGTATCTGGCATATGGTGTGTGCATTCACAGTTGATTCGTTACTACCATACGACGACTTTCTCGTTATGTCACATCAACTTCTAAGACAGGTTTATGTTTAGTCTCATTTTATTAATATCACCATTCCAAAAATTATACAGTCGTCATCACGGGTTGATGAATTGATTGGCCGATACGAAGTTTCTATCTCTCGTTTAAGACTAGATGTCTTCAGTTTCAGTTAGATAAAAATAACAATCCAAAGATACTAATATTAGATATAGTAAATTTATACTATGCTGTATACGACGCATTTCAAGGAGTTACCTCTCATCAGCAGCATTTAAACCGAAACATTTGGAAGACGAAAAACCAAACTTATTTTAAACAAGAAGTACTCATACCAAAAATACCGAAATAGGAAGCCACATTTCAGCAAAGGAGATCTACCATGTGCCATACAAGGAATGAACGCTTAGTATTTCTATTATTTTTTATTGTATTGAATTTTGCTATATACTGGTAATTTCTGTAACGAATCAATGAATAATCTTGTCAGACAAGTCTGACGACTGGGTTGGCGAATACCCTCGGGGACCTAGGGTCCACCATGCAGAGGCATCATCCCAGGAGTTTCAACATAACAATCCAAAGATACTAATATTAGATATAGTAAATTTCAGGCCCTACTAGAATTGACAACTCACCAGACTTGTCACTTCACTGGCTTTTTCTGGCTGGCAATATGACGGGTGTCGTTTACTGAGCAGCACATGCTTATCGTCTTATGTCACACCTGATTTTCAGTGGAAGCTTCATATTGCATCTGCTTTAGTTTCTGTGCTGTCTTGTTCTAGATTTGTTTAGTTTTCTATTTATTTTATTTCATTCCTTTAGTTATACAAATATAATTCTTGCGTTTGTTTGTTGTGTTATATTGTCATGACTTTGTCGTTATCTTGGATTTAGAATTTAGGGACTTTTCCTACTGTCTTGTCCAACACAATAATTGTATTTGTCGAAAAGGATTTCATACTATTACACCAAGCATTGTTCTGTGTAATACCAAAATGATTATGAAATCCAAATAATATATTATATACCGGCAAACGAATACCGAAGGTCAAAACAACGGGAAAAGTCTGTAAAATAAAGTCCATAGAAAAGACAAACCCACGAAGATGGAACATAAAAAACAAACCTCACAGGTATACCTAAATGCATAAAACAACATATAACGAAACTCAATTAGAACAAGACAGCACAACATATAATAAACGAAACTCAATTAGAACAAGACAGCACAGAAAACTAAAACACGGAGTGACATCAGGTGCTCCGGTTCTGCTCAGTTAAGAAACGTCTAAGAATGTGAAGAATCTAAGACAATTCAAACAATATTATTACATTGTAATCGGTGATTTACCGTATTGTACCGTAGTATACGAGTGAAAGAATATCTGGTAAATCACATTTGAAAAGAATATCCGGTATTTCACTCTAGGAAGTGACGCCACAATTGCCGAGGAAAGATATCATAAGACATAGTCCATTTTATTTCAATTAATTTCTTCTAAAATGGTAGATTCTGTACAATACAATAAAACTAATCACTGAATTGAAATACTAGAAATAAACAACTTGTGATTGAACTACAGCTGTAAATAACTCGTGGATTGATAAAAATAAAAATTCACTTTTTATTCCTCATTAATATATATGTACAATGAAATTACTATAACAGATTATTAAACAACATTTTGGGACATAAGGTTCTTATATTTCCTCTATTTTACATAAATTAACATATTTAGAATCTTTTTTCTACCAGATATATCTATCTTTGAATTTCGAAGAAAAGTGAGCCAATCGACAAAACATTAATTCGACAGAATAACATGCAGCTGTCGAATATTAATAAACAGTTACTCAGAGGTAGCAGTTGATATTTTGTTCTATTTGTGATTAAAATAAAGTTGTACAGTTGATTTTGATAAAACCAGTTACCACCACCAGTTCATCTAAAATGACTTATATTTCGGAAGATCTAGGTCGAAAACGAGAACTAAATGTATTGTGGTTACACTTGTAAACTAATGGAAAGTTAAATAGAGCCCTCAGTTCTGCGGATGATGCGTAGCTATTGAGAATTATACTGCTTCTTATAGGCATACAATTTATTGTCACCAGCTAGAAGAAGAGTTGTTGATAAAGAATGATAACAGATATAGGGACTGTGGAAAGATGATGGAATATGTGATACAACTATCCGGCTAGATCTTCCATCGGGACTTATTTTGTGTACGTTATTAGACCTCTGACATACAACAAGGACAGATCCTTCATCGTCAATAGTCATACCAATTGATCCACTCATAGAAGGGGTGGTATATGTAAATACACGGTTACAATCGCTGTCTAAACAGTATAGCTCGTTTTTATAACTAGTACAGTAGATTTGACCCTTCTCATTACCACAAATATACCAAGGTAGGAAACCCACTGGCTTAGTTCCAGTGACCTCCCCTGATAGAGATACTATTTTTATTGTATAATCACTACAGCCAACAAAAAGTTTATTTATACTATAGGCAATACTACTGCAGCCTTTTATGCTAACATTACACAATTTTTTCTGGTCATATGTGTCTACTATTATTAATTCTTCAGAGTATAATATTACAGCCACAGTTCTTTTATCTACAACAGTTATTTTCCATGGATCTGAAGGTAATTGTATCTTATTCCATTGTTTTCCTTTCAAATCACACGTGATCAATTGCTGGCCTTTTTCGTCTGCAATAACTAACAGTCCGCCCGGTAAAACTTTGAGATCGTAGATAACTAAATCATCCATGTCTTCAGTATAATCCATCAGGTATATATCGCTCAGGGGCTGTATATTGTGTTCTTGTTTAGAGTACAAGGTACGGTGTTCTGTTGTGCAATCTTCACACATATCCATACAACAATCATGACATCTGTTCTCATTAAAATTTTCCTTTATAACACTACACAACTTACACCTGTAAGAATCAGTTATAATATAATGAAAATTTTCTTCAGTTTGGAAGTTAGTTTAACACATTTAAATTCTTCAGCATAATCGCAAGGTGATATAGTACAGCAAGATTAAAACCACATTAGAGTCGAATTGAACTGTTTTAACTGCCGTTTTTAAAAATTATTGGCACTTGCGTTTCCAACAGATATTTTCATTCTTATATTTTATAATAAAGTACACTATATGTAATAGTAGTATCTCAAGAGACTAAGAAATTTAAAAATCAATGTAAGATCAATTTCGTCATTTTCAGCTGATATGTTTTAACATTGCATACAAAATATTTTAACGTCATAAAAAGGGCAGTCAATAGGCAGATAAAAATAACGCAAGAAAGATTTTCTTCTCGCGAACCTTGGGTAGTTTTACAGTTAAAAGTAGTACATTCTGACTCTGCTATATAAATTATGTACCGCCCAACGTCGAAATTGACATCAGAGGAAGGCTAAATGCAAAACGTTACGACAAACGGGATGACTTTGACTTTCCAATCGTCAACTTCCCATTTTTGAGCGGCAACATTCCAGGATCCCCGGCGTATGGAGTATATATTTCACAACTTATACGTTATTCCAGAGCTTGTGACATATACATTGACTTCCTGGACAGATCCCGGCTCAGGACAGAAAAGTTGCGCAGACAGGGGTATGTTGCTCCTATGTTGGAGTCATCGTTATTGAAGTTTTATGGACGTCCTCATGACTTGGTTGACAGTAATGAAAAAACCGTTTCCCAAATGAAAATGGACCTGTTCCATTGATGTTGTCCTTTCCTCATACCGGATTTGACATGGGCAGCATGGCGGGTGTCCTGCTGGAAGCAGAGACTGCTCACCTGCGGTTTTTTTTTGGGGTGGGGGTCCATCTTGTTCATATGTATTGTTTTGGTCTTGTCTTCGTTGTTCTCCAGAGTTTGTCAGTTGTTTCGAATTTCCCCTTCTTCGAATATCCCCTTTGGTATTTCTTGACTTTACTTATCTAGTTCTAGCAAGCGGTCATCTTGTTGGTATCGTATTGTATTGGCTTTATAGTATGCTTTTTACTCAAGAATGACACAATAACATGACTAACGTTCTATGGAAGTTAACGTGAAATCCGAATCTGATGTTATGTTGGAATATTTCTGTCAAGCTACCATACATCTTACTTAATCTTATATTTTATTATATTATACTTACAAGCCCAGCTTTTGATTCTTGTTAGAACCTGTAAAGTTGTAGTTTATAAATAAAAGACTGCTGTCAATAACGGGGAAAACATTCTTCTGGAAAGAACGTGAAAATTATCTTGGATATTGGAATTTGTTTTGCCGCGTACATGCACCTGCCTTTTTTTCAGAGCTCAAGCTCACCAATATTTTTTTTCATATTAGTTATTGTTTGATTCCGTTCCATTCCTTCCTATTTTAAACATTTTTAGTCATCCTTATCCCTATCTACAACCAATCTTTTGTTCCCTTACCTTCAAACAGAAGATCACGCTGGTCCGAAAATAATTGCCAGACATGTATACTAGTATACTATAATATCATTAATATCTAATATCTGTGGCATGATTAGTTAATTAAAGAAAATGACTATAGTAGAATTCATATATACAAAAGAATTGTATATTATATGATCCAAATGTAAATGAAGAGGTATTCACCAATGTTTCATACAAGATGTTTTCATCTGTATTTTTCCGAAGCCCTTAAACTAACAAAAACAATAAAACTGTTTTAAAATTGGAAAACAATCCGTTTACTAATATTTTCTGCATAGTCCTGTTTCTGATTTTTTGCCAATATCGAGTGATCGATGTATGAATAACCTGGGAATTCAGCTCCTCAGGCTTTTCAGTTGATATTGTATTTTGGTTCTGGAGTGTAATAGATACTTTATAATGTAAAGTTTAAAAGTCTTCTTAGACGTGAAGGAATGTTCTACCATGGTTATATGATTACAATTTTACAGTTGAACTTGTATTACAACGTATTGGGTTAGTTTTAGTTGTATTACCTTTAAGAATTTATGATGTAATATAGTTTGATAAAATTGAAAGCTTTATAATGTGGCGTATAATACCTGAATTTCCATGTAGCCTTTTCTTTTTTCGTATTCCATAATTCCATTCTTTTGATTCTGCTGAAATCTAAAATAATTACATTTTCGAATTTTTTTCAAATTATGATTTAAGTTATCAGGTCATGCCTGAGGAATATCTCATTTCTGACATTGATGATCGTTTTATAAAGCAAGTCTCCCTTGGAAGGTTTTGGGGTGTGTGAGAATGTGTACTCACTATTAGAGGTTTGTGTTTGGTGAATTCTAACATAGATGGAGACAGGAGAATTTTCGTATTATAGAGGAGGAACGACCAGTGAATTAATGATAACGACCTTAAAATTTATTATTGATTAAATTAATCTCTCCCTGAAAGACACCTTAGAAGGTTTTGTGAAAGCAACATCTCTTTCTTGCTCTATTGTGTCTTGCAAAAACTCTCTCTCTCTCTCCTTTAATTAATTTAGCCTTTATCATCCATTTGAGCATAGGTGATTACTAAAAAAGACACCACATGACGAAAATGCTGGTATTTGCCACCCAAGAAAGGAAACTTAACAATAGAAACGCTTGTCGTAAAATGTTCACTTTCATAATTTAGAGACAAAAATCAAAATCTTAAGGAGGGACCAAACACTTTGACTAAAATAGATTTGGCTCGTTTAATTTTCATGAAATTTTTACGAAGTACTTATTTTGACCTGTTGACAAAAATATGAAAATTTCAAGAAATTTGAACAAACAATTTACGTGAAATTATTTCATTGGATATATAACAGTTTGAGAAACACTAGTTCTGATCACCGAGACGCTTGATTTCCCTTTAATTATAGTATGTGATTAAAACGTTCCGTTGATTTTTAGAGAGTTAACTCCCTTAGATGTTCTGTACTCCCCTTAAGCAGACGTGGGTTTTATATACAGAAATCAAACGGATAACAGCATAGGTCAACAGTGACAAACAAATCAAATAACACCATCCAATCGACCGAATCCAAGACCAAAATGAGAACAAAACAAAAACACTAAAACAGCACAAAATCAGAATTGTTTAACTTTATTTCAATTCAATTCAATTCAATGTTTTATTGGAAAGAGCACAATATATAGGCGTGATCCAACATACATAAATTTATACAAGTACATGAAAAAACAAATATAGGTTTTCAAAACATACAAGCATACATGAGAAATGGTTTATTTGGTGTTGTTAAAAATAAAAATCCAAAGATACTAATATTAGATATAGTAAATTTATACTATGCTGTATACGACGCATTTCAAGGAGTTACCTCTCATCAGCAGCATTAAAACCCAAACATATGAAAGACTAAAAATCTAAGTTATTTTAAACAAGACGTACTCATAACCAAAAATACCGAAATAGGCAGCCAAATTTCAGTTAAGGAGATCTACCATGGACCTTTGTAAAAGTACGTTTGAGTTATGAATATAGAGACAGTGGGCAGTGGTGGGGTTTTATGGGTACAAAATTTCCCACTTTTCTATCCTAATCCTCCGTTGTATAAATCACACAATAAAAACCAATATATCACGATAACGTACGAGATGACCGTTAGCAAAAACTATAATATGTGTTCGAATGTACGTAGTTAAGACAGCGCTGTCAAAATGTGGTCGTTTTAACTTTTAAACTACATAAGGTTCACATACATGTAGTTGTTTTCTCGGATGTTGTCGCTCATTTAAACCAAACAAAATAATGCATCAATAAATGATTTAATGGTACAAGTTTTGTCATGGATTCAATAGAAATTGGCATTATTCGTGAGAGGTCAGTTTTTATGTTTTGTA
Source organism: Mytilisepta virgata (assembly GCA_028015205.1). NCBI lineage: Eukaryota > Metazoa > Mollusca > Bivalvia > Mytilida > Mytilidae > Mytilisepta > Mytilisepta virgata. Next base: position 8,817,110 of record CM051510.1, read on the forward strand.
AATAATAGAGGTGCTACACATATTTTGTAAATAATATAGGCGCTATGCCTACTGCACGTGGAAATGGCGTAAAACACTATAGTGCATTCACGCTACTGTACGACAGTTTTGCAGGAAGCATAATAATATTGTATATATCCTATTTGCTAATTCATCTAAAATAGGCTAATGCCGAAAGAAAATTTACCTTTGCAGTCCGCTCATGAAATTCTAATGAAGCTTCGTAACAACTCAATACTTTCTCTTGTATGTGCAGTATTTTTGCTGACTCTTTGTGCATTTCAATGGCTTTTTGCAGCTCATCCTGTTCACTGTCACGATTGGGCTGCTGCTACAAAAGAGAAAATAATGTAAAATTTAATTCACGACAGACTCGTTATCAGTAATATATGTAAATAAATATACAAACTTTATTGCGAAACAAAAAGACAATTTGCTTCATAGCAATACAGACAAATCATACAAATACAGACAGATGTTATACAATTAAAGATTTTGTATGAGGTCGATGCGTGATTATATCGACCAAACAGAAGTATATCGACAGAGGACACAGCTTTATGATTGGTCAATTTCGCCTCATGAATATTCATTAACTATGACTATAGATATGCTGTTGTTGACACAACTAGACACGTGGAACATAAAACATCGACCGTTTTAGCAGAAAAAAAAGAAACTTCCGTGTGCCAAACAATATGTATTTTCAAAATGTTAATGAACTGCATATTCATAACCATTGATGGATTAACTCATATATTTGTTATTGTTAACTTTTTTTAAAAATACAATACAGTGCATCAAATTTATTTTGGTATTTTGTGTTACGTTTTATTATTTAATTACTTTATGCTTATCTCTATATCCCAAAACTTTGAAAATACAAAAATGTGCTTCCAAAAGCTATTATTAGGTAATAAAACAGTTACTGAATGTGTAACCAGGCAATAGACCAGAAAATTTTTCCTCGGTACTGTGAACAGATCAAGTGTTCTATTGCCCTCAGCCGTTGGCTGATACCGAAGGTATAATTCCCTTATCATACATTTTTCTGTATGAAGGATAGATTTTCTGTCATCACAGTCAGGAAATTTTTTAAGAAATAGATCGGATGCGAGAATGGCCGCCATGGCAGGAAACTGTTCTATAAAACCAAAGCTTTTAGGGGAAAAACAAACATAAAATCAGAAAGATTCCGCGCAGTTTGGTTTTATTCTTAAAGTATAAAACTTCAAACTAAATTTCTAACGGCAATCCTGAAATATTTTTATAAGAAATGTCTTTTGGAAAGTATTTTTCTAAATCCGGGAAAGTTGTAAAGTAATTATATATTGTGACATGACGTTATTTGGCAGGTGATGAAAGACCGGGAATTTTTACGTGGGTTTCGTACACCGACAAACATTGTTCAATCAAACCCTTTTAATGAAAGAATATGTATAACCTTTATTTTACATTCAAAAAGAACAAGTATAGCATTACGCAAAATACGTATAATTTTAAAGCCAAAAATGTAGGGATACATGCCTTTGAATTTTTGAAACGCCCCTTTTAACTGTAAAAATTCTGTATTATTTAAATATAAGGAAATGAACTGATGATATTTTGATCCAAAACGGTTTCATGTTTTAAAACCAAAAGAAATATTTTTTGCATTTCTATTATATAATTTTTATTTTTTATTTATTAAAACGAAATATTATTGACCTTTCTGTATTGTATCACACAAAACTCGTTTAATCAGTACGAAAACATGAATGTTGACATTTATAGGTACAACTGTATACTTAACGAATATTTTGCTTTATCTCTACCGTAAAATTATATTTTAATGGCATTTACTGAAAACTATATTTACTATTTTGCAGTGTATGAACGTTCAAGTTGTTGGTTGTTTTACCAGCTACTCATTATCGTAAACAATACAAATTTATAAGAACTGACATATAAGTGAGAGGTTTAGCATGCTGTTAAACCTGGTTTAACCCACCATTTTCATTTGAAAATGCTTGTACCAAGTCAGTAGTGTGACTGTTGCTGTCCAGTTGTTCTGGGTGTTTGTGTGTCTCCCAAACTTGCCAGTTTTTTTACTTTGATTATGAAATTTCCCTTGGAGTTCCATGTTTTGTTATGAAACTTTATTTACAAACTGGAGTAGCTATTTATTTTGAGATTATATTGATTTCTACAGATATTGAGACATCCAGCATATATGTGTCCATCAACCTGAAGTTACTCACTGCCACCACGTTCGAGGGTCACTAAATGGCCGAAATAACAGGGACTCACCTGATCATCCATACTGATATATAATTTAGTCGAATGTCTTTCGTGAGACGACGCCTAATACCATGTTGCTGTTGCTGTTTTTGTTGTTGTTGTTGTTTTTATTGTTGCTGTTGTTTTTTTGTTTTTGTTGTTTTTATTGTTGCTGTTGTTGCTGTTGTTTTCATTGTTGTTGTTTTTATTGCTGTTGCTCTTGTTATTGTTGTTGCTGCTGTTGTTGTTTTTTTGAGGTTGTTGTTTTTATTGCTGTTGTTGCTATTGTTGTAGTAGTAGTTGTTGTTGTTGCTGTAGCTGTTGTTGTGGTTGTAATGCTTTTTTAATAAATGACGCCTTTCCGTGCACATAGATTCCATCAAAGGAAATAGATTCAAACTACATTGTATTTTATACTTCAATGTATGAATAGCTTGGTCTTGATAATACGGTGCGCGATTTATTTTACCTGCTGTTGTCGTTTGCGAATTCTTGCAATCTCTCTTTCGCTAATGTTTACATATTCATTTTGAATTTGAACAATCTTCTTAATATCAGCAGTTTTTTGTTTAATCCATTTTACGAACTTCACTTCATACTCCATGTCGTAGTCAGATTCTGCATAAGTGATGAAATAAAGAAATAAAGTGACATCATTGGTCATTAAGCAAACTAATCTTATAGTCGTACATGCATGTGTGTAACTGATAGATGGGTATTTGTTTAAAAACTAGATATTCAAAGTTTCTACCTTTTTGAAAACGATTTTTATTGAACATATTTTGTTCAAAAAGATTGATTTGATGGTCATTTAATTTTCCTGTATTGCATAAAATTATATTGCGTTTTGAAATAAATACTATGTCAAAAACTAAGTAAAAATTTATATAAACTATTTTTCTCGGTACAAAAAATTTAAAAAGCAAATATCTACTTTCACTTTGGTGTGCATTTCACTTATTTATATAAAACTAATAGAAGAAACAACAAACACATAACTGATGCGGTATTATATGCATCTAGACTCACACCCTGATCTTCGAGTTAAATTTGAAGTTATGTTATTCCTATTTAAACCATAACATACAAGATATTGGTCTATGCTGTCGAAAGCTAAGACGATTTTTTTAATGAGATATTATTATTAACAAGCGAATTTCAAAGAACAGTATCTTTTGTTTTTTGAAATTTCAAATAAATATATATAAAAAATACAGTAACAATAAATAAAAACTTTTTCAAGGAAACTTACAGTCCGTGTATCACTTAACAATTTAATATTTTTAAAAAATTTCAAATTTTACATTTTTCAATTTTTGATCAAAGTTTTAAAATAGCAACATTTCAAAATTTTGAAAATTTGAAAATTTCACCAAATAATTAAAATTTTAAGATTCTAAAACTTGTATGAAAATTTAATAATTTATATTTTTAATCAAACTTTGAAAATACTAAACTGAATGTACAGTTTTGATAATTTCGCTTTTTAAAAATTTGAATTTTTTATTTTTTAATTAAAAATTAAAGAATCGCAAATGGACCAAAAGGGTCATCTGTATCATCAGGCACCGACCATATTATTCCTGAGGGGAGGGGAGGGGGCTGGGTTCCCCAAAAAAACAAAAATATGTTCAGTTTGGTCTGAATTTTTTTTATTATTTCCCACTATATTGAAAAAAAAATTAAATAAACCTGAATATTAACACAAAAAATATGCTCTGTGGCATCAATTCCTTAATAAAGTTTGCAGTTGAACCTTCAAGATGTGTGTACAGAATAGATCTAGAGCACGCAGAAGGACGTTGAAGAAATTTTCAACTATATATTAAAGAACTATTGAATATTTTTTCACAAATTTTAAACTCTACTGTATTTTCATTTCGGCTTAACTGCGTGGTATTGGTCGGGAGTTTGCGTAGCATGTGACTGAAGGAAAAAAAGGACGACGTCACAATTTTACATGAAACTGTGTGTTTGTCTCCTTCTCCCCTTCCACCCAGAATATTGTAGTTTCGCAGCAAGAAAAGCCTTTACCGGCCTCATAATATCTTAAAATTTGAGTTTTTTTCTTAAATATGTCCGTGATAAGAACATGGCGATGCCAATTACTTCAATATAATAATACTAAAATCTAAAGAAAAATTCAATAATACCCAGGCCCAGCATATCTGGTCTGTAGATAGTTCTTAGTGGATATACCAGTCTAACACCTGTATCCCGAACTTAACCTGAATTTCATTCCTGAGTAACTTAATGTACATTTTAATTTTAAAATTAGTCTATTTCTCAGCTATTGTACTAACTAGACCCACAATATTTGGTTGATAGAAGTTCTTAGTTGGTATATACCACTTTAACATCTGAAACCTTACCTATGACCTTTATTTTATGCTTGAGTGACTTGTTAAGATATAAGTATTTTGTTGCTTCGCGTCTGAGAAACAATTGTTTGACCAAGAACAAAACTCAACCCGAAACCCCTCAATTTTCAAATGGTCGCTCCCTTATCTTCATATGATTATAAACTATAAGTTAGAACTGTGATTCATTCATGTAGGTGGAATTTGTGTTCCTAAAACGCATTCTTCAAATCAGCATTTTTTCTTCAAAATTTAACCATAAAATTTCATTGTCTACCTTGAAATCGCGCTTAAACCAGGAACATGAGTATAAAAGGGTTGCATCCCTTGAATTCTTAAAGTCTGTAAATAATTGACGGGGTTCAAATCAGAGACAATGTTTTATGAATAACTTTTATTATCACTTGTAATTTATTATGATTTTTGTTACATATGTTCTTTCAAGAATTTTCAACATATTATGTGAAAAAAATTTAAAAATCCTTCTATCTTTTAAATATTCCATGTTTAAAAATCTGAAGTGAACAGATTTTTAGTTCAAATTTGAATTTTGGAGACGGAGCCTGACAACAGCTGATTTTGTTTGTAAACAAATGCACATGGAAAATAATGTTCATGCATAATAAAGACAGCACCTACCTAATTTGCAGAGATATCCAATGTTTAAATCCTTTTGAAACATTACACAAACTTTCCTTCAAGAAAACTTATTTTGTTAATTAATCCAATAAGTTAAATTGTATATAAACATTGAGTGCAAAGTAATAAAAAAGGTCAAAAAGGTTTAATTATATCAGTCATTACAGGTTGAAATAAAAAAGTATATCATGAATCAGTGCCATCTATGTCCCGTGTATGGTTTAGATTTAGGGTTTGGGTACAATACCCTCACAAGATTTAACACACAATCGGGGATAACCTCTCTTCTGACGATAACAACAGTTTCATCAACCATATCCCTATTCAAAAGCCTGCATTTCTTCCTGAGATACTGAGGACTGCTCCATGCTCCTCTATCCTGCATCATTCTCCAGAACAATTTCAGTTTTCTAATTCCACTATTCCTAGCATGTGCTCTCTGTCCTACACCTAACCAATTTTGTCTATTTTGTGTAACACAAGGACTACAAAAACAATCCTGACACATATTTTTATCATTGATATCATTTCCAGCACTTTGTTGATCTGACCCACTTTGACCAGGGTGCTCAATTTCATCAGTTGCACTAATATTGTTTTCTGCATTATCTTCTAAATGAAGGTTAGAAGAAGTACTTGATTGTGCTATCTCATTAAAGTCCCAGTCATTGTGGCTAAAAAATGCCTGAATTGCAAGTTTCTGTTCCTCTGTTACAGCCAAAGAAAGAATATTTTGATCATTTTGGTTTTCCATTTTACTATAGATTTCAAAAATGTCATGTGTAACAGTTTTAGGTGTGCCAGTATCACTTTGCACACTGTTGATGGGGGTTTGGGGATCGTTAAATTTTTTAATGTCCAATTAAGTGTTTTTTTATCTTTACACGAAACACATTAGTGTTATAACCTGTGATTTATATACCTAAGATAAATGATAAAGCTGCTAAATTGACACAATATTTTATCAAATATATATATTCTGCTCTTGTTTCTCAAGTTCACCCCAGATAATTAGTGAAGTCTAGCATTTTGACAGTGGGGGGAAACCCACGTGTAATTTATCTTTGAGGGAATTTTTTTAATAATTGCATTACAAATACAAATAAAATCTCAAAAATATTCAATAATATCTTCCAAAATCCCTCAAGAAAAAGTATAGAAACATATATCTGTTTTAAGAATAAAACTTAGTTTTCATTTCACCCCTGTTTTGAGTGAAAATTGGAATGTCCAACATCAGTAGCTATCAAATTTTGGAGGGAAATTTAGAAATTGAATTTTTCATAATCATGGAAGCACTTGCCGTAAATATGAATGAAAATATTCAACCTGCATATTTAAAAGATAAACTTGAGAGTGTTAAAAGAAGGAATGATATGAGGAAAGAAAAACCAAAACCTATTGAAGGAAATTAAATTTTTCTTCTGGATCTATTGATGAGAAGAATTTGATATATGAAAAGACCAATGACATTAAAAAGGCAATGGGTGGTGGGAACCCAAACAGTACTACAAATAAAGACATGTTATTTGAAGTAGTGACATTCTACATTAAAAACAATATAACAAAACTACATCAAGATCAACATATGGCTGAGGAAAACAATATACCATTTTTGGACTGTTCTTTTACATCATGTAATGAGGAAACATCAACACAGAAACTTTTTGTCACTGCCGAAACATCAATCGAGAACCTTATTAAAAGAGTGATAAACCATGAAAAAGTCTGTTGCATCTTTACTCAACTGATATTAAGGGTCATGTCGGAGTATGCAAAGTTAAATGTGAGGAAAAACATGAACTACTGTGGTCAAGCTCACCGTATATGGGAGACAAATATCTATGTAATTTAAGAATGTCTCACGGATTTTATGTGTCAGGAATACTTCCAAACCAATATTCCAGATTTTGTCAGGCATCTAACATTGGTACTATTGGGGAGACTACGCTGAATAGTATTTTCCAGAAATACGCCCCGGTAGTGTCACAGCTGGTGAAAGAGTCATATGAAACTGCTCTTTTGGAGGAAATTGCTTCTTATGAAGAACTTCAAGAAGGTATCGATATTGTAACTGATGCAAGACATAGTACCAGAAAAAACTCTATGTACACAGATGTAGTTTGCCTTGGTGCCAGAACACACAAAGTTTTACGTGTTGAAACAATTTCAAAAGTGGATTGTACAAGTGCACAAAAACATGAACTTATAGGAACAGAGAGGATTTACGAATATTTTAAAAATCGCAGAGATGAGTACGAGGTGAAAATTCGCGTTCACTGTCATGACAGAAATACCAGTGTTAACAAATTTATCCGTATTAATGGAATTGACACAGAATCAACAAATGATATCTGGCATGCCACCAAAAACATAGCCAAAGAAATCAAGACCATTTGTTCCGGACCTAGATACAAGGAAGGACAAACCCTGAGTTATCGGACAAAGCAGCAAGTATAACAACTCATCTGTATTGGGCAATGTAAAATTGCAATAAGGATCCAGTGAAACTTAAACTAAGTCTATTGAATATAGTTGAACATTATAAGAAAAATCACGAACACTGTAGTGAATTATCAAGGTGTAAAGCTGATTCAAATTATGAACCAACTAAATATTTAATCAAGGATCCTTAAGCAGAGATGTTATTATGTCGGGCTCTAGTGAACACCCAGGTATATAAATCGCCAACTGATTATGTTCATTGTATGGACAGTTATTATGTGGAAAGTTTCAATAATGCCATTCTTCAATATCATGACAAGAGAATTAACTTCTCCAAACAAGTTTATATTCTTCGGACAAATCTAGCTGTATTGGATTGGAATGAACATGTGAATAGGCAAACCACATCATTAAAAACTGTTCAAGATGCAAAAAACCCACGAAGACAAGTACAAGTAAAAATTTTGAAAAGGAAATCTTACAACATGTGGTCAGGAATCTGGGATCAGTTAGTTCAAATTTACTTGGATTTATGATATTTTATCTCACAATTTTTAAGTCAAATCATTAAAACATAATTGTAATTAAATATTTTTTATTATATCTACTACAAACCACAACTATTTTGACCACAGTGAATAAGATAATTAAATCGTCTGCTACAAATTCCTCAAGCATGTGCATTTGTTTTGTTTACATTTATCAGCTGCTGTTTATATACAACTTGTACCTCCTACATCACCTTATCTGTGAAATCTTAATTGCGCATGTCTTACCGATCAGGCTGATCGGATGTTGCTGGTTTAAAAAATGAAAACTGTATAAGGTTATTTTGGAGCTGAATTCAACTATCAAAGTGTCAAACGCAATAATGGTCCCAATGACCCTTTTTGGTCCATTTTCGATTCTTTAATTTTTAATCAAAACATTAAAAATGTTTTCAAAAAGCGAAATTATCAAAACTCTACATTCAGTTTTATAATTTTAAAATTTTAATTATTTGGTGAAAATTTCAAATTTTCAAAATTTTGGAATGTTGATATTTTACTTGTCTGACATGATTATTCATTGATTTGTTACAAAAATTACCAGTATTTAGCAAAATTAAAAAATAATAGAAATACTAAGGGTGCATTTCTTGTATTGCACATGGAACACTTGTCTTCTCATTTAAACCCCAAAATAATACAAAAACTTAAAGCACTAACCTATAGGACTAATTTCCTCTTCAATCCTTGCAATTTTTGAAGGTGGCTCTGTTAAAATATAACATGGATACATAAAAAAAACTTTTGAAAATGTAGTCTTAATAAAAACATATGTATCAAGTATATTTTTATATATTACTATATCAACTTCTAGGAAATTTTGTATACAGTTGGTTAATTACAACTACTCTTGGAAAATACGTGAAAAAGAACGAATTCTCAATAAGGTTTGTTTTCCTTTTACTGTTGTCATTAATTTCCTAAATGATGAAGGCACTAATTTCGTCTCAGGAAAAAGAGGTATTGGCATTAGAACGTCACCTAATGACATCGTAGAATAATTAGTCTTTTAATTGTGACACCAGAAATTTTCTCTGTGACGCCAAAAATAATAGTATGAAATTTAGCAATGGTAGACAGTACTCGATTTGACAATTTTGAATATCAACTTTTCATGAAGGCCATAATTGTATATTTTCGGGTCTCCACGTTACCTCAAGCTCTACTAATGAGACACAAAACGTTGAAATATGCATATAAACTTCATCAATTTTGTTAACAATATAACATGGTATGTTCATCGCAAAAACAATGTTGTTTTGATCACAACCGTTACCATGAATAATAAACAACGAACAAGCATTCACAAGAACCCGTCTTTACTATAATCTTCCTATAATTGGTTGAATCAATAATCCTGGTGCCTTATTTTTGTTATCATGGGTACAGAATTTGGACCTGTACACATTTCTATTGTCGAATAAATACCAGGTTTAAACTATATTTTTTTTTCTTGCATGTATATGTAAAATGTCTAAGTAATTTTTAATCATTCTGTTCTGCCACATTTTTAACGTGCTTTCCATAGGTACTTTTTTGTGATTATCTCCCTTTATTAAAATAACACGTTTGCTCGCTTGAGAACTTTGGATCAATTTCTGTCGTATTATTGTCCACCACACTGTAAGTTATGCTATTTTTATATTATTATGTATGTTTTGATATGTACCGATAATTTCATAATAATTTATGTGATGATTTGAAGTAATTGCACGAAAAAAGCGTTGAAAACACATGATTTGATTGTCTTATATTGTGTCAGTTTTCGTGCATTTTAGCAAGTTAAATACGTTTTATAGTAGTCCAATCCTATTTTTGTGTAAGTATTTGGCCTGTATCGCCCTCTAAAATTTCTATTTTTTGCTTGTTACAGTGTCCCCTTTTTCGGTTAAATTTTTATATGGAACGCCATTCGTGTCATAAATTTTGGTTAATAATTTTTTGACATTGTATTGAAAATCGTATTATGAAGTACATATATGTTTGTAATAGTACTTAAGGTTGTTTTTATTTTGTCTTTTGTAGTTTTTACCTTTTGACATCCAATAAAGATGTGATTGGAGAACTTTGTGCTTTTTTTCAATACATGTTGGATTCAACCGGTTAAACTGTCACCCCGGGATAGGACAGAACAAATTCATTGCTACATGTATAATCTATTGGTACATTTTGGTTACATGAGACATTATTCCTTATACAATACTAATTAATGGAAAAATCATTAGGCACAAAAACATATCATACCATTTGTTTCGTCATTCTTATTCTCATGTGAACATTGTTGCCTGCTTTCTACAGACTCTTCCGATGAAACATCTGTTTCAACACTTCGTTTGTTAGCAGGATTTGCAGAGCACACAGCATGAACAACTCGTAATTCCTCTGCAAAATTAATTCATTACGCATTGTACTTAATTTAAATGTAAATAATTTAACATTGGATGTAACGAATCATTTGATGGGTCAACTTGTTTTTCATCTATCATGTCACAGACTAAATTTTCTTTTTTTAACTATGACGTCATTAAAGGAAATCCCGACGTTTTAGACATAAAACAACCGTTGGAATTAAATTATAAGGATTAACTATAATTTTGTTTTAGTCTATTTGGAATAACCTCAGTGCACATGGTGCACACTTTCAAATAACCCAATACGCGGGTTATTTAGTGTGCACCACGTGATTGAGGATATTTCTTCATAGACTGAAATAAAATTACAGTCAATCCTTTAAGAGCGACATTAACTGTTGAACGATGATTACTCTCTTAATTTTACAAATAATAAATCATTATTGCACGTGCGTAATATGAAGTAACATATTACATGCATTATGAAAGTTTGATATTTTATATAACTTTATTGCAGAACCGAACAAAAGCCCAAATGTATTATTAATGTAAACAACACAATACAAACACAGTCATACAACTAAAGTTTTTTTTATACTTTACTTTATATACATAATATTATTAAAACGTTATGGATATTGGATTGACCAATTTAGATCTCATTTTTGCATCTTTATCGGTCGCTTTATGTAGTCTACAACACTGACAATAAAATATGTTTTTTTCTGGATTTACAATAAATTTTATTTTGATCTAGAATCAAGCTGACTAAAGAGGACAAATATACCTAACGAGTAAACCAAAAAAAGCAATTCATTAGACAAACAAGCCGGGGAAGGCTTAAAATTAGGATAGGGTTAATCGATAGGAGTCAGGAGACGATCTCCACCAATAATATTTGATTGACAATGGAGGGGAAAATTTCCTTCATCATCCAAGACTTTGCAAATATAACAATCATAACTCACTTAGTTTTGCAAAAATAATTCCCTGTGTGCCCTTTTCAAGTAAAAATATTCATTTCAACACGTACTTACCAGCTGTTAACGGGCTTTTGAAGTTTAAAGTTATATTTAATGTTCCCGGAACAGTCGTGTCAACATTTCCTGCCTTTAATATTCTTTCCACCAAGTCACGGATAGCAAATTTCAATGCCTGTTCACTTCTCAAGACTTCCGGTGTTGCCGAAAGATCAAGAAGAAGGCTTCCTTTATTTGCCGACATGATATCGAATTTATCTGCATTCTCTGCCTTCGTTTCCCCTTCATCATTAGAAGCCTTTTCCTTGTTGGACAATACTTTTAATGCCACGTCTGAGTCAATCATATCACCTTCAACCTGGCATCCAATATCTATTTTCCTTTTTCCTAGATTAAAGTGATATTATCTAGATAGTTAATCGAGTATTTACAAAAGCCCAGAAGCATCATTCGAGATTCGAAATGTGATATTCGAGATTCAATATTCTAAGTTCGAAATACGAAATTCGATCCTGTTGGCTCTCGTTAGTATTATTTACCTATTTATCGAATTCAAAGGTGCTTCAAACATAAAAAATGAATAAGGTTTTTGAATGATTTGTTGTTTTAATTATATGCTCCTGTCATGAAGTTAAGTTTAATAGGTTCTTACACGAATACAAAATGAAGTCTGGAAGTGGAGCGCAGCGAAACGAGGGAAAAGACGTTGAACTTTAAAAACGAGTTGAAGATTTTCCAGTTCTTCCATTTTCAACGAGTTTAAGTACCTTTTTCTTCCGTAAATACTGTTTTTATCTGTTTCCTTTAGATTTCCTGTACCAAGGTAAATTCATTGATCATAGTCGGCGAAGTTAATTAACGTTACGCCTGACTGGTGAAAAGTTATGACAAAATAATTCTGATTAGACGCCACAACAGTGGGAGATAGATCTTCCATGGGTCATCTCCCACTGAAAACCACCATTTAGTATATGCAAGAGAATGATAATCCCTTTCTTCATGATTAAGTACGAGCGTTAGCGAGTACTTGTCATGAAGAAATGATTATCATTCTCTTACAAACTTAGAATATTGTAAAGTGCTCAAGGCTCAAATGACCACTTCATTTGTTTTAATTAAGTATAATTGTTTTCAAGGTCATTGCAAGGTTTATAGTTAATGCAAGATTTCCTTTTAGACATTTCATTTATGAATTAGTCGTAGTGATGTAAGACCTTTCTTATTATATTGAAAATTTTAATAAATTGCATTTTAAACATTCAGCTTGTAAATTCAACAGTACGATGCAATGCCAATGGTGTTTCCTTATTGTGAGTATGAATGTAACAAATGTAACATTTAAGTAAGGAATTATCTTTTTGTTTATTTACAGTTTAAATCAATAAATTTCAAAATATGAGTTACAACAATATTTTATTCCGCAGGGAATGCCCAGTGGACTGTATACACAATTTAAATACTACTTCATATATAAAGTAATTAGCTAACATTTAAATGTTCAAATCAAATAAAAAGAATTAACCAGCCATTTATATATCAAATTCTAATATTAATTTTATCTCCTGTTTTAATTATATTGGATTACTTGAAATGTTGATTCTTACCAGCCGCAGCTCAAGTAATCTGAGTTTAGAGTATTAATGCCCGTAGATAAAGATGTAGGTAAAATTTAATTAATGAGGTGTTTCTTTTTTGATTGGTTCTTATCGTGTTTAAGGTTCAACATTACCAATCTTAAAAACTACAACAGTTACTTAATTATTATTATTTTTTTTTCAAATTCAAATTAAATTTTTATAAGCTCCACTCACAAATTCTGCAAGAAGATAAATGTGCTTCTGGGCGGTTGTAACTCATTAATTGGAATTCATTGTTTTGAATGGTAAGAAAATAATAGGATTATCCCTTACTAAGAACATGTTTTACATTCATTCTTCACAATTAAGAAACATCAAATCCTATAATTTCATTGGTTGAGAGCACTTTGCTATATTCTAAATTTGTCAAAGAATTTCCATTTATTGTGAATTTTAATTCAGTTACGAAACCACCGGTGGTGAGCAGTTATTTCCTGGGTTATCACTGTTACTTTGGTTATTTTTTCGACAATAAAACTATTTTTTAATAGTGTTTGTCGATTGAGATGTGTTGGAAGCTGAGGAGTATCTTCCTAAATTCTTTGCCTTTTCTTGGTTGTGGTTCTTGTGCGTGTTTTTTTTTTTCTCTCTTAATTTTCCTATTGGGTTTTCTCATCAGCTTGTCTGTTTTCCGTAATTTTGGACCCTAACAATGCTAATGAGACCTAGTTTACTAACATATGCTAAACCAAATTTCTCATGTCTTTGACACTTTCAGTAGCTTTGTTGCTTTATGTTTTATTTCATCACTGACTTAAAATTGTTACCAAAAATTTACCGTTGTAAAATTGATTTTTTGTAAAAATATATACTAAGAAGGACAAATATACCTAAGGAGCAATCAAAAAAACGTAATCCATTGGACAGACAAACCCGGGAAGACAAACGAACAACCACAAGCACAACAAATAAACACAGAAAACTAAAAACAATGAACAACACGAACTCTTATAAAAACCAGGAGTGAACCCAGGTGCTCCGGAAGGGTAAGCAGTTCCTGCTTCGTATACGGCACCCGTCGTGAAGTTCAACAAGGTCAATCCGGTGGAAGTCACAAATCGTAGGGGTCACATGAAAGGTTACGACAGTGGGAACAGGTCCAACATCATCTTAGATATTGGAACACTGTAATGGTCAATCAATTCATGACGACGACCGTAAAATTTCTTAAGTGATGACATCAACTTATCCCTGATAAAACCCTGGTTAAGAAGCTTTTGTGACAGCAGTAATCCTCTTTGTCGAAAGTCAGGGTAACTCACGCATGCCCTTGAAAATCGGATAAGCTGAGAAACGTAGACGCCATATGCAGGCGATGCTGGTATATTGCTACTCAAGAAGGGAAAATTAACAATAGGAAAGTTGAAGTCATCACGTTTGTCATAAAGTTTTGTCTTCAAACGTCCTTCATAGTCTATTTCAAGAAATAAATCCAAATATGAAGCGGACTTTGGTGTATCTGTAGTATCCTTAATTTCAAGCTCACTGGGGTAGATAAGATGTAGAAAGTCTTGGAATTTGTCGTTATTTAACGACAACACATCATCTATATAACGAAAAGTGAAATTAAAGGATTGGGCTAGTTTCTTTTTGTTTTCATGTAGTAACCCTTGAATGAAGTCCGCTTCATATGAGTACAGAAACAGATCGGCGAGGAGAGGAGCACAGTTGGTTCCCATTGGAATGCCGATTGTTTGTTGAAAAATTAGACCGCCAAATTCAACGAATATGTTGTCTATGAGAAAATCTAACATGTTTGTAATTTCATCTTCAGAATACTTTTTGTCAGAATCAGAGTGGTTCTTCACGAAATAAGACTTTTCTCTACCTAGAACAAGGAATTTATACCTGCGTGTCCCATTTTTCTTGAAAAAACATTGATGAACTAGTTGCTTTAAGCGATCTTTTAATTGAGAATGTGGTATGGTAGTGTAGAGTGTAGAGAAGTCGAAAGTTTTTATGCTGTTGCATGTAGCCAAAGATTTTGATTTTAGATATTGAAGTAAATTTTTGGAGTTTTTAAGAATCCACATCTGATTGACGCCACTGGTGGAATATGATGTTTCACAGTAATTCTGAAGGCCCTCTTTAACACATGTCAATATGGATGTTAAAATCTTTGAAAGAGGTTTTGTAGAGCAATTATCTGACCCAGCAATGTACCTTTGTTTAAACGGATTCTTATGTAGTTTAGGAATCCAATAAAGAGCAGGAAGGTCCATTTCTTCATCCTTTGTAGAAATGCCAAAGGAATGAAGAACGGTCTTGTGGTTATCAAGGACTTCCTGCTTAGTGAGTGTGGTCGGTGTATAAGTTGGGTTACCCGCAGTGTTATCTATTCCCAATTCGTTTCTAAGACACTCAAAATAATAGTTCTTACAAACAAAAACGATGTTATTGGGGGCCTTGTCAGCTGAAGAAGTATGTCACATTATCACACCGTATCTGATACGTTTTTCAAATTCATTTTGTTATATTTATTCAAACAAATTTAAAATCACATATAAACAAATCGTTCTACTCACCATTCTGTTCAGATGCACTACTGTGTGGTTTTTGCAATTCAGAAATTAGGTTAGAAATATGGGTCGTCAGTTTCACGCCAATTTCACCTTTCAAAAATCCAACATAAATATATTTATATTAAGTTTAACACAAGATTATTAAAATAAATAGACGCTCCAAGTAGCCTGTATCGCTCATCTGTTCATCTTGACTGACAGCCTGGAACACTGCTAGCAAGTTCCAATTGGCTCATTGGTTTCAAACAAGACGATCTTTCAGTGAACTTTCCCATTAGGTCCTATGTTAAACTAAGTTCCTCTTCAATGGCAGACAGGGTCATCGGATATAATTCTGAAAGAGGACCAACTAAGGACCATTGCTGCCAAATTTTGTTCCTATTGGCAAAGTGGTTTCAGACAAGAACACCTTTAAGTACATTTACCATAGGATCCTATGTTAAATTAAGTTCGGCTCTGGCGGTCATCTTGGATTATGGGCGGGGTCATCGAATATAATTGTGAAGGAGGACCAACTAAGGACCATTGCTGCGCTGTCATGTTTCGATCAATTTGGTCAAGCGGTTTCAGAGAAAAAGAATTCTTTATATCAGCAATCAGAAATAAGAATTACCCATGGCAGGCATGCTTGTAGTCCAATCGGGATGAAAAAAAAAATAATTTTACAAAAGACTTTATATATATATATATCCTTCCTGTCAAGTTTGGCTAACATTATGGCCAAGCAGTTCCAGAGAAAACAAAAGTTTTTTAATCAACCAATGGGAAACAAGAATTGCCCATGACGGCCATGTTTGTTGCCCGATCGGGACAAAATGTAATGTTTCCATCCATTTGGCCAAGCGATTTCAGAGATTGTTTTATATCAGCCAATCAGAAAGAAACGCCCATAGCGACCATATTTGTAGTCCAATTCAAACAAAATAGAGAAAATTTGTAAAAATCTCCCATAAATGCTCTTCCTGTCAAGTTTTGTTCCATTTGGCCAAGCAGTTCCAGAGAAAAATACTAATCAACCAATGAGAAACAAGAATTGCCTATGACGGCCAAGTGTGTTGCCTGATGGGGACAAAATGAGGAAATGTTGTAAAGAACTACCCATAGATGCTTCCTGACAAGTTTCGGCCAAGCAGTTCCAGAGAGAGTAAAAAAATTAATCAACCAATGAGATACAAAAATTGACCATGACGGTCATGATTGTTGCCCGATCGGGACGAAATGAGGAAACTTTGTAAAGAACCTCCCATAGATTCTTCCTGTCAAGTTCCGCCCCATTTGGCCCAGCGTTTCAGAGGAGAAGCTTTTATTATATCGGCCAATCCAGAATTAAGAATTGCTCATGGCGGCCATGTAAAGAACCTCATAAACATCATTTGAACCAAGTTACAAATTATTTCCATGTGTAGTTTCAGATAAGAAGGATGTTTAAGTTTAAACCAATCAGAATAAAGAATTGCCCATGGCGGTTAAGTTTTATGCTCGATCTAGATGAAATGATGAGTATTTGTAGAGGACCTAACAAACATCATTGCTGTTAAATTTGGTTCCATTTGGTTTCATCAGAGGAGATCCTTAAAGGAAAGTTTACACCGGACGAGCAAAACATTAATCATTATAAATATTAATTTATATTTGTAGTTAATTTAATAAATTAATAAAGAGAATAAAGAGAAGAAAATAGTTAACTTGATCTCGTGTAAGGAATAGAATAGATAATGGGACTACTTCGATCTAAAACCTTCAATTGAGACCTTTTTGTATAAATTATGCGATAGAATATATTTTGTATATTGTTCTTGAAGAATTATACTTCGTACCTACAAACAGCTTCAACTCATCCTTTCGAACGCAATTCTCTACTTTTTCTGACAGTTCTTTGTTAATCTGTTAAAGTAAATTAGTGATCTTTAAGTATAAATATTTTTTATACTTCCTTCAACGTAACTAACAAATCTCACTTTAGTTATTATATTGCAAAGGTTTATATCAATCATAGGGAAAATTAAAATGTGGAGACCATTTTTTCTGTTAAAAGTCTTTTTTGTGGATTTAATATATATATATATATATATTTATATATTTTGGAATAAATATATATATATTTATATATTTTGGAATAAATGCTCCAAAGTGTGTATGCATTAAACTTTGTGTCTGTCTAGTGATGCGTATTTGTAATATGATGAAATCAAAGTGACATGCATTTCAGGAGTCCGTAAACAATGAAATTCGTAAATTACCATTATGACATTTTGTATATTAGTGCCTTATCAACATTTATCTGTATCTACTTTCCATTCTGTACAAAAAACATACTAATGGTTAAAACCGTGGAAAGTGAAATGCTAAAATTATCATTTATTATAAATGCATTTTTAAAATAAATTCTGTATTACCAATAGTGATACACAAGATGTGCATATTTCGCTGATATATGACCAATCAGTTGAGTTCAAGGGCTACCATGTTGAAAACCCAAACAATTATTCAAAACTATAAAAAGCAAATTAAAATAAGACCAGAGGGTAAAGTAAAACAAATTAAGGGAAAGAACAATGTACAAATGTACGAAGGAAATAATCCTTAATATTCACATTATTGTATGGCAAGCCGTTAGGGTCAAAACAATGTTTAAGCCATTTTTCGAAAATTTTACACTGAGATTTAAAAAAAACACACTGAGATTAAAAAACTTTAAAACACACACTGAAAATTAAAAATTACACACTGAGATTTCAAAAAGACACACTGAGATTAAAAGAACTGAAAACCCACATTGAGGATTAAAAATTACACACTGAGATTTGTGGGCACAATTCTCAGTGTGTGTTTTTGAAGTTTTATAATCTCAGTGTGTATTTTTGAAATCTCAGTGTGAAATTTTTAATTCTCAGTGTGTGTTTTTAAGTTTTTCAATCTCAGTGTGTAAATTTTTCGAAAAATGGCTTAAACATAGTTTTGACGAGAACGGCTTGCCATATTATTGATCATTTTGGTAGCAATAAATTTAAAGGATCAACTTCGTGCTGGTACCGAAATACTAACAACTGAGCAGCTAATGACCAACGAGAACTTGGATTCCACCAGTACGGGTATCGACTTAGTTGTCAATCTAGCTGATATATACTATAACGATATTTTCCTTCACAAAGATTGGAGGATAGTAAATCATGTCGCTTAGGAAATTGTTAAAAAAATCTTGGATTATTCAATAAAACATTATTGACAATATCCTGACACATCAATTATGCCAGTCTTTTTTAAATAATGTATCGGTAATACTGTGTTACGATAATGGCATGAATAACTCATCAATTTTCGTAAGATACGTATTAGAGATACAATGGATAAGCGTTGGTTCTTGAAAAAGAAACCATGAGCCTGGAGGGCGAATGGTTTGTTTTTCATGAACCAATGCTTATCCATTGTATCTCTTACTTAAACTATTGTTGTGACGACTTTTCCCAATTACATTTCCTTTCTTAATTAGACCCTATTATGTGTGAGTTTAAATTAACTTAATTCTCTGTACAACTATTCAATTAGATATATATATAGTCACGTTGATGATTTTAATGGTAAATGAAAAATAATACAAAACCGTATGGACTTACAGTATAAGGCATATGATTCAGAAATTTGTCCATTATTGAAAAAATAAAGCATAGTCGAAATCATTTTCCAGTAAAACATAATGCTACTGAAAGAAAAAAATAGTTTAAATCCACTCGATTTACACTTTTTTTATATTTTAAAAATATGTCAAAATATGCAGTGAAACAGATCAAATTGCCATAAACATCAAAATAACAATGTTCTAATTTTTTTATTGAATTATATGAAATTGTCGATAATAATCAAATAAAAAAAATAAAGATCTTTTCTTATTACTAAGTAATACCAATGATAACACAAAGATTTAGAAAAAAAGGGAATACCGAAACAGAGATTCGAACTATGTCTACAAGTGTTACTCTCAACTCATCCTAACCTTGCGGCTACCATCTCACATTATACAAACGTCTTTTTTTAAATATATAAAGGCGAAAACCTTATCTATATATTGTACCGTATCATATTGATATATGTAAAAACGACATTTAGATATCATCCGATTGGTAGCCGAGAGGTTTCGTTAATGTGTTCTTGAACTGTGACACATAATTTACTTCAAGGAGGGAGTTCGAACCCCAGTCACGGCAAATAAAAATTTGCAAAACTCAAAGGTAAGTTTTTAAACTAATACCAGCTGTGAACAGAAATCAGTAAATTAGCCCATTCAAACTTAATGACATTAAGTACACAAAAGGAACAATTGAATATAATTTGATGACTTCATTTCAACGGATTAAAGAAGCGTTGATTCTAGAAAAAGAAACCACGGTAAATGAATAGGCTGACGTCACAGCAGTGGTTTAAGGTTAAAGATGCAAAGAAAACAAAATTACAACACCTTTGTTGTTGACGTAGATATTTGTTTATATCATCCTCGGTGATGATTTTGTTATGGCTTTTTAGTGAAGTCTGAAAACTGAGACACAAATTTCTGAAGATTTCTTTAGTTACCATGGTTTTACCCATTTTCGCTCTGAAAGAAAATTTCTATCATTTCTCGAAATTGATTGGATAGAAAAACCTATTATGATGCAACTCTAGCGGTAAAACATAACAATTTATAGATGTTACTACCTTTTCATTTTCAGCTTTTATGAGATTTAATAGTTCTTCTTTGTCGCCTGAATTAAGTTCTGCAACCTTCAGCAAGGAGATTTGCCCTTGAATGGCCTCCTTGTAATGCTTTGGTGGAGATTTACTTGCTAATCCAATGACAGATGTTTCCAGTTCTAACCACAGTTTATCCAGTTTTGATGACTCCAATTTTTCAAAACTTTTAGGATGTGCTAAGTTATTTCTTACATCCTTGAGAGTATCAAACCACGTCGTGTCATCTGGATTAAGACTTGGCTCACAGGTAATTATAAGTGTGTGTAGTAGTGAAATATCAAGATCTTCTAAACTGCAGGTTGGATTGGCCACTACATTACAGATGCAATGTTGTCTGACAATCGTAGTGTTGTTTTTGTTGACCTTCTTCACGTGACTAGGGTTTGTTACACCAGTCATTGAGTAAAGGGTGTTGAATTGTTCCTTAAATAGTTTTTTGTTGAAAACAAAACCAGCAGGACCACATTGACAACAAAAATTTGTAAAATATAGATGATATAAATCGTGCTTATTTTTTGTAAGAAAGGTAGTAAAAGAGTTATTGTATTTGTGAAGGATATTCGATTCCGCATAAGCGTGAGAAACTTTAAGAGAAATATCAGAAAATTTAATCAACCGTAGATACTTTGTTTCCTCCACCGAGCTCATGATACCTGTGGAAAAAGTAAAAATGGCAATAATGAGCAAATGATTTAAATATATAGATTCTTACGTCAATATCGATCTATCTAATGGCAAGTCCGAGCCTTGGCTTTCATATTTCATATACACTGTACCAAAATCTCCATCAAATACCTCAGCATTTCTGATTATTACGTCATACACTTGTGCAATATGTTTTTGCTGCTACAGTTCCGTGAAATCCGTGTTATAACCTTTTTCCTTAACCAATCATAGACTGAGATCGTGGCAACAACACGTTGATAGCGTGCGCTATATGAGCATATCAATTTTCTACATATGGATCATTTAGAAAAGTCTTTGCTTAATGGGGGCAGCCATATTGTGCTACATACTAAGGCTAGAAAAAGTTTCGTTCACCGGAAACGGAAGTTAGAAAATAACTTGCTTCAAATCATAATTTTAGAATCAGAATCGTGATACCGGAAATGAATTTCTGGAAAGAGCTATGTATTCAGTTGTGCTCGCATCATTGGCAACGCCAACAGCATATTAAAAATTTAGATAAACAAGGAGTTTAGAGATGGTTACAAAGAATTAAAGAGAATAGTTAAAACAACAAGGGTACGCCCTCTTATACTATACAATTTTAAACTGTTTTAGGAGAAACCTTTCGGATTTTTACAACAAAGCATCTTATTCGATATTTTACCATATACTTATAGAAAATAAAGGTAAATTTTTACCCTACGATAAAATTGGAAATTGTACATATTTCTGCCCAATTCTTATAAGAATTGGCTTAGCGGGCTGATATGACTTTTTTATCAACCGTTTCTGGTTTATATCAACTGCTTCCGGTTTATATCAGCTGCTTCCGTTTTATACCACACCCCTAATCCGTAATCGCGTTGTAAATCAGTCATTTCCGTAATCGATTTTAAATTTACCAGCACATACAATCACGACAGACGATAGCGGGACGAAACTGTGGATTATATTAATTCGCTCAAAAATTTTAATACAAACAGAAAAAACATTAAGTGACAAAACATTTTGACTAAATGGATAAGGGACAATGACGATTTGCAGCGCCTTGAAGATATTCGGTTATACGGAATGAAACTGAAATCATTGAGATAAGAATTTTCATGGAGACCTATATTAAAGCCCCAATGTTGAAGTATATGATAAAAATATCATAACATGTCATTAATCATATCAGACCTATTATCAGCCCGTGGTAAAAATCATCCTTCGAGCCTAGCGGCTCTCGGGCTGATATCTTGACCTAGGGCTGATAATAGGTGTGATATGAAAAATGCCATGTTATAATCTATATATATCAAACATATCAATGAGAAGCAGTTTTTAGTTACACATGATTTTTTACCATCATTACAAATGTAGAAAACGGATAATATCATATTAAGGATGCTCGCTGGCCATGTTT
Source organism: Mytilisepta virgata (assembly GCA_028015205.1). Classification (NCBI taxonomy): domain Eukaryota; kingdom Metazoa; phylum Mollusca; class Bivalvia; order Mytilida; family Mytilidae; genus Mytilisepta; species Mytilisepta virgata. The sequence goes on from CM051510.1 coordinate 8,839,650, forward strand.
TGGTCTTTTTGTCAGATTTTCGGAATCCTCGAGTTTTATCCATTTCTTACCCATGAACCCTACTTTTTCTTTTATAATTCAATCATATATACCTTAAAATGGTATGTTATGAAATCCTTTTTATTTTTTCATACATTTTTGAGAGACTGAAGTTGCCAATGCAAAGACAATGAAAAATCCAGAGAAAACCTAATTCCTGCAAATTTTCAAGACTTTATAGCTCTAAAATGAGCAAATGAACCTATATTTTTTTCTTGCTTATTTGTTAACTATTCATATGTTCTCTCAAACTAAAACACCTATTTCAAATCCTATTTATTTCCTATTAGACCAGCGATCATCCTTAAGTAAACTTTTTTGTTTTTAGTATAATTGTAGTACAACTAATCACGAAATTCGAAAACCTAAAAAACTACAACGGGTTACCGAACTATACATTAATTCACAATTGCGCGTAGCGCATGAATGAAGTATTATTGTTTCAGAAAGCTTTTGGTATTATTTTAGCACAGTTAAATACACAATGATATATATATTTTCAAAATTATCAGTACTTGTATGAATCATTTTTCTAGAATAATAGTGGGGTAACCAAAATTCTTTACTTAGAAGGCTGCCAAAGATACCTTGTGATTTCTTCTAATGTTTGCATATATCGTTCACGTCTAGCGTCCGTGAGTTTAAATTTATTCTTCCAGATTGCTATTAATTTTATTACAAGTATTTTGTATCTATACATTAAGCGTGCAAGCAAGCTAAATCTTCTGTCAAGCAAACTTGTAGAAAATACAGGAAAATACAGGGTCAATCAAATTGTGTTTCTTTGTGAAATTCGTTCAAAATTTGGCACCAGCCAGACAAAAATAATTAAATGAAAAATGAAAAGAACTAAACAGGAATTCAGAATAATTGTTTACTCTTTGTTGCAATTTTAAAGTAAAAATGATATTTGGTGATGAATTTAACAATCTCTGCACTTTTTCACATATCTGTCATGTCTGTTTTTCTCTTAGTCCGTTCAGTAATATCCGGGAATTAACTGCTACAAGTGTGTTTCCAAAGTGACAGCATCTATTTGGTACGTAATATATGAGAATTCTACATTTTTAAGAAATTATTTTTAAAAAAGACACTTTAAACTTGTTCAAGAAAGCATTTTCCTATGTCCTTATTTCGCAAAAATTACCCTTTTCGTTAAAAAGTATAATTCTACTTCTTTTCTAAGTTTAATCTTTATTATCATTATTTGTCTTAATCCGGTAAACACAGAAATATATTCCTTCAAATAAAATATGTGATGTATCTTTATGCAAATAAATATTCTTCATGGTTCAATTCTGCATATCCAGCGCTCTCGACTTACAAAATATTTGATCAGCTGGAAATTGAAGATTAAATCAGTATAAATGAATTGTCACATTTTTATAGGTTCTCATAAAAATGTTGATGACCATGTATTTTACAGATTGTGTCTTAAATTTTGAAAAAGAAAAATTTACTTGTATTGAATCAATACATAAGTTGGTTTCTACATCTGAAAACCGACCCTGAAACTCTTTTCTGCCTTTTGTGAAAATTGATGTTCACTCAATTTTAAGTTGACTGCCTATTGATTATAGTTGATCATACATCAACATTTTGGGGCTTATTCAAGAGACTAAATGCCACTCTTCTACGATAAATTAACACTTTTCTTGTAAAGATGAAAACTATTCTTTTTCTTCTACTTAAAATTGACAAATGTTTTACTATAATGAATTTTGATAATTATGTAATATCTAACTAGGGTAGTAATGGCTGATCATTTTACCGATAAAAGATTAATGTTGCATGCTGAAAGTTTACAAAAATTGCCCTTTTGACCATTTTGTAAATAATCTAATATTGGTCCATCAATGTTATATCTATTTTATCAAAATATGATATAAGCTGAAAAAATACAACATATGAAAAAAGGTACAAAGTGGCAGAGGTCATCACAGAGCAAGCTGAGAAAATGCTTATTTTCACTCCTTAAATTTGGGCAAAATGAAAATTTCTGACAAAAAATAGATTTCAGTTTCCATGGCAACAGACAAATTTTTATAATAAAATTTGTTTTTTTCTTAGAATATCCCGACGATGTTTTGTTTATGTACAAATTTGACGAAAATCTGAGAACATTAGAATAGTCTATGCAAACAGAACTTCATTACTTCAGGTAATTATACTAAAATTTAAAGGAAAAATCGGTAGAGGATTTTTTTCTACATGCATCTAAAGTTACTAATCATTATCAATATTCATTATTTTGTTTAAATTTGCATAATAAAGCAATTTAATAATTTTTTTAATGTCTTATCTTTGTTTTTATGACAAGATAAGTATACCCAGTTCCCACAGTATCGTGTGTACCACTGTATTGTGCCAATCACGTGCTATTTCAAGATAAATTCGACGCCATGTTGACATGGTTTTAAAATAACAGGATAAACATGTATAGCCCTTTTCAGAAACTCATTTCGGAATCGCGATTCTGACTCTGAAGTTATAATTTGAAGCAAGTTATTTCCCTTGCTGGGACGTAGTACTGGTTTGCTGCAGTGCAGAGCAGCCAGTAGGAAGTAAATAGAAATTATTTATTTTTTTGATATACAAATATTTCCAGCTTTATAATGAAGTCTGATTACAATTAATTGTATGTTGGAAGCAAAAAGATCGCAAGTAGTTCAAAAATTTCTATAAACCAAACATTACGTGCAAATTAGTTTTAAAAACAGTTATTCCTTTACTCTTCATTACAGTGAACCAGTACTACGTCACAGTAAGGGATTTAACTAGACTGGTGTTACCTGCCCTTGATTTCTCCAACCATTCGAAGTCTAACAATGCATGTTTTGTTTTAATATTGTATTGCATGTACAAATGTTATTAGTGTACAATAATCGTCATTTTTATAGTTGTTTTCCTCTGATACTAGGAAGCTAAGGAATGAGTGGGGGTCAAAATTTTCAAATTGATTCTTCTGGGGGAGGGGGGGGGGGGCGATTTCTTGGATTTTCCGGCATTTTTATGATCATGGTTTTGGTGAAAAATTCCCAACCCCCCTCTCCCCCAGCTAGTAAATGGTGACTGTTCCCCTAACATATTTTAACTTGCCTTGTCAATGTGTATCAACTCTTTTGTGCTGCACAGGAAGTCTTAACTACTGCGCCATTTTGGAATCTCAATTTCCTTGGTAAAACTAAGTCTTCGATCAATCTCGAAAATAGGTTAAATTTAACGATAAAACAGATTTAAAATTATTCGTCTGAAATCCATTGTTTCGTGTTTTTCTTCCGGGTGTGACAAATAGTTTTAAATAGGTCAAATTCTGTTTATAAATGGCAATTTTGACCTTTTATTGATAGAGAGCGCGACTGTGATTTGTTCCTACTTCTCAAAGGTTTCGGATTGGGCGTCAAATGCACGGGGGGGGGGGGGGGGGTTGTAACTCAATAAATTTATATGCGTAACGCGTAGTAATCGCAATAGTTAATTTTGTTTCTAAAATAAGCCGAAAAAAAACAGTTATGCAAATTACTGAGACGGGTATTTAAACGAATTGAACAGGGGTTCACGTTTATCGAAGACAGGGCGGTGACCACACGACTTGCAGACAAATTTTTTAATAAGCAATTTATCAAAAAATAATGTTTGTATGTATATGATAATATGAATGATTTGAATATATTTATTTTATAGATTTGTCGACTGTGACAATGCGTCCATGATGAAGTGATTCAGGAACAATAGTGTTTTTTATGAAATTGTTTAGTGTAAAAATGGACAGGATATATAGTGTTATGATGTTGTATAGTATGTAATAATAAAATGGTCACCGTGCCTGTTGGTATCAGAATTAAGTCTCTTTATATATTTATATATAGTTTAGCCAGGGTATGCGTCTATGAGATAAAAAAGTTAAGCACACAAATACTTTATGTTCGTTTGAAACTTAGAACATAAATGATATTTAGATACGGGACGTGCGGCAAATTCGTGTCAAGGTTTTACAAAAACGGCGGAGATTTTGGGTCGGGTTTTTTTGACAATCTGCAGAATTCCGGTCAGGATTTTAAAAAGATTTCGGCAGATTTTTATAAAGCGCTGAGGAGAATTTAGGTTGACTTTTCACAATAAAAGGCCGATCAAAAGAAACGATTAAAAGGTTGGCTGACAGCATGTTAACATCCTATACTATTCCCAACTAACGGCCTTTTATTATTTTTTGATAATTTCGAGTAATTAATTTAAGCTTTCCTGGATATTTTCGGATCACAAATTCGATATAACACCCCCCCCCCCCCCTCCCTAAGGTCAAATGTTTTCGTTATACATGATATTAGGTGAAACATTCAAAATTGAACCAAAAAAGTATACGGTAATGCACTGTGGTGTAACTCTTACGGCGAAGCATTTAATTTAAGTTTTAAGATCACACAATGTTTCCGATACAAAAAGATATCGCAAATTATTAGTTCTTATGCCAGTAAATAAAAATTTAAATGGAAAGAAAATGTACCTACGACACGAAAATAAACATCTTTTTTGTATATTTATTTATTTATTTGTTTCAATTTATAAGTTTGAAATTCTGATATTTATTACGGGTACTAATATACTAATTTCAGTTTTACCCATTATTGGTCTTCAGCAATTTTTGCTTTTGACAAATATATATACAGACATGATAAAAAGAAAATACATTATTATGAATATTTAAATTGAATTTTAAAAAAAATATTTAAAAAATATCCAAATTGATAAAATTATCCAAAATATTATATAAAAAAATGAAAGAAATAAACAATAGAAAAACATACTAGTATTACAACAGAATGCAAATGAATTTATCACAGATGTTTTCCATAATAAAACTCAAATTTATAGACTTATTTAAGAAGATATATAAATATTTGAAAAAGAATAAATAAATAGAATATTAAAACTGTATCACAGAATATTTAAAAAAAAAAGATATTCAAAGACAATAACATTAAAACCAATCACACGTTCATTTGACCTATGAAAGATATGATACTCAAAATATAACAGTTATTTAGTCTTAATGGCTGTGTTCACGTCAAACTCTTTCTCTACTCCGGAGTTTATAACTCTCCGTTCAGTTGAAACTAGATTAACTCTAGTTTCAAATGAACAGAAAGAGTTGCAACCCGAGTAGCTACCCGAGAGTAGCCTCATTATGGAAACGATACGTGATTGGTTTGACGTCACTGAAGAGTTACTCTAGTTCAACTCTTTCTCCACCAAGGGTAGCAGAATGTTGTAAGCGGCCAGACCCGAGTTAACCGGAGTTTCCCAGCTGAACACAGCCAATTAATGTAGCAAGTGAGATAGTCAAAGGCATTGATCTCTTGAGACACAGATCGCTGTTTTAGTGCCTCCAGTTGATGATAATTTCTTTTTAAGCGTATAAAGTGAAATTTCAAGATCTTGCTAATTAAATAATTTTAGATAACATTAACCCTATTATTTTTTGTAACTTTCATGTTTTTTTCTTCTTTTTGAATTCCTATTTTTAGACTCAATGTATTGTAACTGAACTGTTGAATTTTTATAATTTTATCTAAATATTTGAATATTTATAATAATATTACAGGTTAATTAGATAAATTACTAGTGTTGGACAAGTGGGAACTGACTTTTTATCAATGTTGGCTGGGTGGGAATTTAAATGTTTTTGATGTTGGCCTTATGGGAATTGAAATTTTCAAAATGTTGGCTATGTGGGACTAAACTGATTTAAAAATATTATACATGTATTACACATGTTACTCTTTAATGCGTCCTTTTATGTTTACAATTCAGGGCCCAGGTTTTCGACCCTTCCGAAAACCCATTTTATGACTGCGACACGTCATAAGACCATCTTACGATATGTCGTAGTCGTAAGACATCTTCGAAAACCTGGCCCATGATCTTTATGTTATAAGTTTAAGATAGACAATTTTGCAGAAAACATATAAATTTAGATTTTTATATGCCTTCAATGGACAAGGTTTGTCTCCCAATATCGATTAAGAAGTAAAGCGGATTTCATAAGAAATAAAGGACGCAGGACATTTTAGCGGATTTTATAAAGATGTGAATGGACATTTTAGCGAGAACTTTAGTTGTTACCTGTAAAAATTCAAATGTCTTTTAGAGGAACATTTTTACAGGTAACTTTTATTAAATATTCTCTTTTCCCTAAATCACCACTAGAAATACATGAAGTGCACCAGAAGATGAACATCCAAAGTAAAAACATTGGATGACCTAGACCCAGGAAGAATAATATTTTCTTGCCGCAAGAATTTGGAATGTTTACGTTAAGCTGAGTAATTATTTATCGACAAAACATACAAATCTTACCGATGCAAAAATATTAATAATATATCGGAGATTTTATTTCTTATTTTATTTTGATTGATAAATTGATCTTATGAGGGACCAAACTGGGGGGGGGGGGGGGGGGTGACTCCAAAATCTTTTCCGTACAAATGCTGGTACTTCTTTTTGGATCAAAATTTCGGTGAATATTCAGGATTTTATGGGGGGCATTTTTTTCAGCATGTTTTTTGGGGGTGTTATTAGAATTTTTTGTATTTTTGGGGAGGGGGGGTGAAATTTATTTTCTCTGAGAAACCTACGTACGAAACATTTTGGTTTGGGAAGTATCCTACCCCCTCCCCCCTCCCAAACATTTGCATTTTGGGGTAAGGGATCGGCTGGGATCAAGTACATACTAATTGGTAAATTTGCCAGATTGTTTCGGACCTGAATTCATAATGCATATCATCCTTACTTGAAATAATATTTGTCGAACATCCATCCGGCATTTTCGGCAGTGATCTAGCTTTTTTTCAATTTGAGTTTCATTCCCGAAGAAGGCATTTCTATAATAACCTATGCCACCGGAAGTGTTAACGGTGGCAATTTTAAACAAAAATACGGCTCGCTTCAAGGTAAGATTTTGCTTATATAATTGATTTAAAAAGATATTTTCGTGTAACCAGTACCTTCATCTAATGGTCAGTGATGATGTTAATATTTTCTACACATTCACCTTTCTCTATAGTATTTTATTTTCACAAACACTTCGTTACAAAGTTTTCATCAGCATACGTTAATGGCCACATTTGAACTAAAAATATAACCACTATCTTAAATCAATTCATATCCGTGTCACATGCACTTGGTAAACAAACGGCGATTTCAATCAAACCTTTATCAAATCCATAGCTGTATTTCAACAAGGAATCTATTCATTTCACAAATTGGATAACGGCAACATTCATCTCGCTAGAATTAACGACCACACTTATTTTCCCAGTGAGTCTGTCATACACACAATAACATGCACTATTTCATATCATACTTTATATTTTATCGGGTAAAAGTAACAAAATATTGAAAAAAAAAACATATCATCTCAGTAAATGAAGAGAAATCAAACGAGTAATTTTCTTGTGAAGTAAGAGTTCCGACTCAAATTGGCCTAAAATGACTTCAATTCAAATATAAATATACTTTTAATTTATTGTTTTATTTGAAAAAAAATGAGAATATTTATCTTGTTCAAGTATATATAATGGGTGTTACTTTATCTACATGAACTCTGTAGTTACACAAATACAGACGATACACAAGCCCAAGAATTTTTCGTGAAATACTAGTATAGAAAAAATCGCTCATATTGTCCTTACGTTGATACATATTTATGTGTCTATGGTCAATACGAAAAGGACTAAACCAAAATAATCAATGTGCTAATCTTTCCGTAAACTTTACTCTGTAACATTACATAATTTACATTTCAGTGATGGCTTCTATTTGCTCCACTTGTGGGAAAAAGCTATCGACAAAATCATCCCTTTTTGCAGCATGAAGGTCGACATGCCGGAAAAGGGTGGTATTATTGTGAACAATGTAGTCGGATTTTTTTAGCAGAGCCAATTATGATCGTAACACTATCGTCCGCATAGAGGACAAAAAGAGAGATCACAGAGAGATTTAATAAAACACGTGAAACGTGAAAAGAGGAACAATGATTGTTACATTTGTGTCACATCCAACAAAGGTTTTTAGGACCAGGACAAATGAAAACGGAAAAATCCCGAATTAGCCTTCAAAACTATTGCCTAGAGACCAAATTGGGGTGCTAATGATATGTAATAATATTTATCATATTGTGTCGTATAATATGTATTAAAGATTAATTTACTGATGTGTTGTTCTTAATTTTCTTTTTATTTTATGTCTATTAATAAACAAAAAGTTTCCTTAAGTAATGTCCTAGGTAACGGCTATGTTGAAGTTAAAGGTAAAGACACAACATTAAGTTAATCCAGGCAAGTCAGTTATTCGCTGAAGAGGGAAAATTCAACAAATTTAAATATTCAATCAGATATTGATTCTAGTTTTTATATTGACTAGCAAGGATACTGCGAGGCGGGTCATTCCTTAAAAATTTTTCCTTAGACTTGACGTTTTATTTCTGACCTTGAAAATTGATAGGAATCTTACCAAACTATTAAAATACTAGAACATCGTCTTTATTGGTCGTCTTTGCTTTGGTCATATATTAAAATTGTTTATGTTCAGGAAAAACAAACTGAAATGTTAAAAATAGACTCCATCAAAAAGTTACCTGTAGGTAAAGGTATTGTTAGCTGACCCCTAGTGCGTACCTGTGTATTTGTAGAAGTCGTTGTAGAAGTCGATATAGTAATCGATTTCGAATGATGTCTAATAAGTATGCAGTTGTTCCGTTCAAAATTTGACAAAATTAACAGAAATTTCTAAGGCTCTTTCTTTTGATGCAGAGGTAACCCTTAGTGGAGTTTGGATACCTGTTTGTTTTAATTGTTTTGATTTTTGATGGTTGTGCTTATTAATTCATCATTATATCTTTAAGCGATTTTCCAATATTTTGATCCCGAACACTGCTGATGAGTTGTCAGTCAACGAAATGGCCATACAGTGCATCAAATTTATTTCGGTATTTTGTGATACGTTTTATTACAATTATCAGCAATTATTATTGTCTATTTAAAAGTGCAATATGAAAGCAATACATTGTTAGTTTTAAAGAATTAAACAGGCCGGGGACAACCCCAATAGGGATACAGTATACTGATTTGAGGTATAATGGTATAGCCCAATTGGGTTATATAGAGAAATTTTTTTAGTTCTTTTTCTTATATTGTGTATTCGTGCAGCTTTTTCTTTAATAAATTTTTAGGCGAAAATTAATTGACATGAAAATAATTTAAAAACTAGACACAATATAATTGCATTTAAATGAACAAAACACACTTTAAAAGCTATCTTCCCATTTTAGAAGCTAAATAAACACTAAAATACTAATAATTAGTTATCTTTGTGCAAATAATGCCACAAAATGTTCTTATAGAATTCTCTTTCAATCTAGTGTTTGAAAAACATCAAAATAAAATTGAAATAAAAAGTAATTATACACGTTATCTTTTCAAAGTTGCTCGGTTTCAATATTAAATTATCTTAAGTATTTCTTAACTTGGTAGTGGTCGGGCGTGGAGTAATAGTCATGAGACAAACACCCAATCGGATTTTACAAGGAAAAATTAATGGCATCTGGGGAGATGTTACTAAATATCCAAAGATACAGTGGTGTCAATTTTTTTTACTCTTTTGGAATTTAAAAATTTTCTCTAACTTTTGGATATTTTTTTTAATATTAAGTAATGTCGTGATCGCATCTCTTAGTTGTTTAAATACTGATACAATTTAGTTACTTTGCAAGAAGTTTTATTTACTTTAATTTAGTTACTCGTGTGTAGAAATAAATGTTAAAAGGTTTTTTTCCGTATCTTTATTTATCTTTCATCATTTTTCGCTCTTTTTTTCCCTTTTTTTCTCTTTTGATATGATTAGGAATTTTTGTATTTCATTCATTCATTCATTTCTTTATTTCCCCGTAAAACAAGATTACATGAATATGACAACTATAATACAATACAACAATAACACAATTCAAGACACAGTTGTATAAAGAATGACAAAATCAAAACATATTTACAATGAAGCAAGAGAGATAAGGGATCAGTAAAGTATGGCAGAAAAAAGGGGGGAGGGTGATATAACAAAATATCACAAGGAAAGTCTGTGATGGGCCCTTGCTGATGATATTGACATATCTACCTTACTCTACGTTCTCTGATATATTTAGCCGAAGCTTTAACAATGTGCATATAGCAAAGTCGTTGTAATTCTTCCAGTTCGAACGGACTTAGATTAAGCATAGGCTCTTTTCCTAAAAGTATGTGGAATAAGATGTCTTCGCTGGAGGAATCAAGTTCTATGAAAAGCTGTAGCGGAAAGTTTTCTATAATTAGGTCCCAAAAGATATTTCGTAGATCAGCGGTAGATGCGCAGTTAAGACATGCGTGAGCGAACATATCGGTAAATCGTCTATCACAAATTTGGCACAATTGGTATTCGTTATCTGGAACAGATGAAATCAGTTTTGCAATAAGAAACGCAGTTTTAAGTTCATGGCAATTTTTCTGGAATGTCCATATTTTAGCAACAGATACTGCATTATGAATGTCAATGAAGCGTCGGAAGTCTGAATTCGAATTTATACGATTTAACCAGTCCTGATCGTGTTTGAGCATAATAGAGTTCTGTATAATTCGGTTCCATTGTTGCTTTTCGGGAAAGCTTCCGTTTGATGTAAAGTTTGTTAAAAATTCATAAAGATTGTAATTATTCAGAATGTTAATGATTTCTGGAATAAACCCAATCTGATTTCGGCCATCGAGCATACATGTCTAAAGTCTCTGTAAGAAAATTTTCTTTGCCAAAGTGTTATTTCCCTTTTTACAAAGTTTTCCAAAGAATAGAGACTGCCTCGGTGGTCTCGTGGTAGCGTGCTCGCCCCGAGTGCGGAAGGTGGCGGGTTCGATCCCCGGCCGGGTCAAACCAAAGACATTAAAATTGGTATTTGCTGCTTCTCCGCCAAGCACGCGGCATCTAGGAGTAAGAGCAAAGACTGGTCGGCTCGGAGTCAGTATAATGTGTCCGAGTGAGGTGATATGTCTTCCTGCGGACAGTTACCTCGTGATCGAGCTAGCACATTAAAAATCCGACTTAGCGTGTCGGTCTAGTACAAAGCAGGGATCATATTCATTATCATATCAACATGTTCTCGTCCTGATATGCACCTGGTTGCCACTGGACGTTAAACAATAATTCATCCATCCATCCATCCAAAGAATAGAAGTTTTCTTTTGTCTAATTCACACGTAATGTTTCTTAATCCAACCATGCTTTCACATATATGTGAACGAGTTGTCGTAATAAATTTTTGTGCATGTTTCACAATAAAATGTTGTAGTCGGTTGAGCAGTAAAATGTCTTAATATTTTAAATTACTCCAAACTTCACAGCCATACAGCATTGATGGTATTATAACAGTTTTGTATAGTTTAATCAACACTATCGGGTTAGTATGCTCACTACGTATATTTGCAATTGCAAAATATGCATTACGTCCTTTGCTGCAAGCGTTTGTGGTCCTTTGTTATGTGTTTAATTTACCATTTAGTTCGATTCCGAGATGAGTATGACTTTCACATACCGGTATCGTTTCACCATTCAATTTCCATTTAAAGTCGGTTTTGACTACGGACTTTGAGAATTTAAATACACAAGATTTTTTACCATTAAATTGAAAACGCCATTTGTTCGAATATTCGGTACACACATCAAGCATCCGTTGAAGGCCATGAGGTGAGGCAGCAATACATGTTATATCATCAGCAAGTGCCGGGGCACTACATTTTACGCTATAAACGCCAAAATTTTTGTTACAATTATCTAACTGACATATGAGATCGTTAATGAAGACTAAGTACAAAAAACCAGACAATACACCACCTTGTCGTACACCTTCACTAACAGTAAAGTAATCTGATTTACATTGATTGATAATAATTGCACTCTGGTTATTAATATAAAAATTATTTATTGCTGACCATAATTTTCCTCTTACACCCATATTAAATAGCTTGTACATTAGAGCATTACGCCAAACAGTGTCGAATGCTTTTTTGCTATCGAGGAATGATACAAATACTTTACTATTAATTTCCAAGTTGTGATAAATAGTTTCAAGTAAACAAAACGACGCCGTCAGACAGCTAAGCCCCCTCTGAAATCCCTGCTGGAGGGGATTTGGAAAGCTTTCTGGTAAGTCCACAAAGGTAAGTATGCGGTTCAGCATAAGCCTTTCAAATAACTTCAACAAGCACGAAAGAAGACACACCGGCCTGTAGCTATCTGGAGAAGATTTCGGTTTATCTCCTCCTTTAAACAAGGGAACAATTAGTCCAGTACGCCACCCGCTTGGTAGTTCAGATTTTTTCACAACAGTATTAAAGAATATAGTCAGACATTGTACCAGCTTGGGTCCTCCGTAGATTATATGCTCATTTTGAATCATATCATTTCCACAAGCTTTTTTCCGTTTTAATTGTTTGGTCACTAATGATATATCATTTTCTGTGATAGGACCTCCTGGTAAGAAGGGGTCATCGTCTTTAGCACACGACTGTTGTATTTCTAAATATGCTTCAGTTTCTTCCTTATGGGTTGAGTCATCATATGAAGGATTAGATGAAGGTTTGGACAAATTTTCAAAATATTTTGAGAAAGCCATACAAATTGAATATGGAGTTCTGTGAACCGTGTTTTCATAATATATCTCATGGCATACTTTAGAACTTTTTGGTTTTTGACGTTTAATCAGCTTTCAGAAAAGCCTAATGTCGCATTCAGCAGCGTTGTTCAAATCATTATGTTTGTTCGATATATTGTTCGCAAGAACGTCTCTGAATGTTTCTAAAATCTCGTTTGGCGCGTTTATAATCAGAATATGACTTATGATGCATACCTCTGGGTCTGCCTTCTTGCAACCAAATTGAGCGCATTGCACGTTCCTTTTTATGTGCCATTTTAACGTCACTATTCCAGTAAGGTTTGGTATGCGGATTGTATGTTCTTGGCGGAATAGTTTGCTTAGCTTTAGTCACTAATGTGTTCACAAGCTCTGAATAAAACGAATCAATGTCTAAGTCACTTGCTTGAGCTTTAGTGATGAGATTATCTAACGAATCATTTAGACTATTTTGATAACGGGCTACTCCTTCTTCCGATATTTTATGCCAAGACGGTAGTTTAGAATTATTGTTTAATTTTACGTGCGAGTTTATCTCTAGCTCCAAAGTACAGAGTACAGGTAGGTGATCTGAGGTTGAACTGAACGTTCCTTCCTCGAGGATTTCGTAGTGGCTTAACTGTCTGACTAGAGTTTCGTCAACCATAATATAGTCTAACATGGTATTTTTACCCGTAAAAGAGAACTCGGGACCTTTCGGTTTCACATAAAAGGAGTCACAATATGGATTACGTAAAGAATATCTATCAATAAATTGTATTAATTCCTGAGATTTGACAATATTTGTGTGAGACAATTTTTTACTTATGCAACTGGCATTAAAATCTCCAGCAACGATTACCTTACCATAATTACCATAGTACATGCATAAATCATCAAGCGCATTTAACTCTTGTCTATAATCATCAATTGCACCATCCGCAGGTAAGTATACCCCAAATACAAATTTAGAAACATAGTTAACACTTCTTAATTCTATACCTCGTACCCTATCAGAATTAGTTTCTATTATGTCAATAACTGAGAACTGTAATGAAGACTTGTACATTATTGATATACCACCTTTACCATGTGTACATTTGTTATCAGAATTTAATTTGTCAGTTTTTGATATGCATTTAAAATTTCTATCTATACTGTTCATATATTGTATCCTGTTCGATTTGAGTTTGTGCTCTGAAATAATAGTCATGTCGCATTTGGTTACATTAAGAATGTCTACAAGACAAAGAGTTGAGGACATTATTCCTCGAACGTTCCATGCTAGGATCGACAGACTCATAGGAGTATAAAAAATAGCACATAATGTAACTGTAAACATAGTGGTTTTTAATTGAACTACTAGATTTTGACTAAATTTGTCAATCCACATCATCTGAGTTCTCTTGCCATTTGCGCTGCCAATCACGATTACTTAACTGTCGTCTGCACCGCACTCCGTTTGTTCAGAAATTTTCTCCCTCGACAATCTCAGCGAATTCTTCAACTACATTTAATTTAGCTGTAAGACGCGAGTTGTTGTATTTACCATGAAATAATTGTAGGAATGTACATTTAGCACCATTCATCTCCAGAAATTTCGCAATACTTAATTTTGTCGATTTACAGTCAATCCCCGATAAGTGAAATCTCTCCGAGCGTTTTCGCACCGGAACCCCAACAAAGTCATTTTTTGAAGTTTGAATTTCCCCCGTATTTCCACCTACACGTATCGGTATTCTGTAGTTTATTTCATCCGATTTCCCCATATCTGTATTTTTCACAATTTCGTGAGTCTCTTCAGATTGTGTATTTACATCGTTCGTTTTTTCCACCGTGTTTATTCGGTAAGTTTCGCCATCACCGTTATATTTCACTGGGAGTTCACTTAATTGATCTCTGATCGGAGATTTAACAACATGTGGTGAGCTGCTATTCAATTCAGTAGGGGTACGCGACGGGGAAACCGTTGAAGCGTAAGACGGTTTTAGGACGAATCGCAATTCATTGAAGGATTTCATCATTGTAGTTAGAAGTTTGTTATTACGTTCAATATCTCGATCGATCCGTTTTAAGTTACTTTCAAGCATATTAAAATCAACACCATCTAGTGACTTCGTTTGTTGACTTAACCATTTGAATTTTGAATCGTGTTGTATAGCTTTCCGCTCACACTCTATTAAATGTACCCGAAATTCTTCTGTTATATTACTTAATTTTTTCGATAATTCACAATTTTCCACCTGTAAGTTTCTAATTGTTTTTTCATGTTTGATATCAGATTTTTCTAACTCGGAAACTCTCTCTAGCAGTGTATGTATGTTAACGCGCATTTCGATCAATTCGGGATTGACGTTTTCGGATACTTGTTCTAAAGTAGACGACTTACCGTCTTTTCTAAACACCTCATCTATTTGAGTTTTATCGCCTTCAAGAAACATCTGCAGTATAAAACAATCTTTAGCGTATTTAATGGAGGATGTGCTCTTAGTGTTTGATTTTCTGTAAAATTCCCGTTTTATTTTGATTTATTTTGGAGCCAGATACTCCTCCTCAAGCTTTAAATTCTGTTATCAATTTATCATAATCTGTACTTTCACTAGTAATGGTGGTACAATCACCATCCTCTGATAGTAGAAAATTACCCGATTAAGCATTTGTCAAATTTCAACTACTATGCATTTTAAAATTGCAGCTTGTGGTTAAAATAATTAACATAAAATATATAATAAAATAACCCTTTGTTTATATACTTATTTATTGAAAACTGCATTATTTCATGTATTCATTTAGGTAGTTATTAAAAACTATTTTGGGGGCTCAGTGGCCGAGTGGTCTAGGTAGTTCGTCATGACTACTAATGATCACTAGCCTGTCAACACTGAGGTTTTGATTTCGAATCTCACCTGTGGCGGGGTGTGTTCGACTCCGATCTTAATTGACAAGGATTGCCAATTTTCCTACCGAAGGTCGTGGTTCTCTCCGGGTACTCTGGCTTCCTCCACCAATTAAAACTGGCCGCCGCGAAATAGCCAGATGTGCTGAAAAACCCCAACTAAACAAACAAAAACTATTTAAAAATTATTTATTCTAAAATCCAAACTTAGATGATAATATTATTTAAGGAGTTGACAAATATTATGACATTCAAAATTCTGAAATTTATATTGTAATGAGGTACAAAAGTCAATTATTACCCCTGATAAGAATTGCAGGTGGCGCTTTAGCCAATGCGGTCCTATCAAATTCCCACTGATAAGAAATACACATTGTAACATAGATAAATAATGCCATCAACATGTTGTTCTGTTCCTCATTGTTCTAATCGTGGGGGTCATGTATATCCAAAAGATGAGAAATTAAAAAAGAAATGGATTAAAGCAATTAGAAGAAATTCTGACAAGAATAGATATTGGAAACCATCAAAATCATGTGTTGTTTGTAGATCTCACTTCAAACCAACAGACTTCATATTGGAAACAAGTCATGGTAAGTTATTTTGAATAATAACATTCTAAGGTTAATTAAGTTATTTACATTTGGATGATTTAACAAGAACTAAACATGATTCATATCTTATCAATAAAGAAAACCTGCTATTATTTCTTCTTGTTGATATTTATAAAAGTATTTGCTTAATTTGTTGTGTAATTTACATTATTTATGCTTAAAGTATAAGTTAATGTGAAAAAAAATATTTAAGAAAGTGAGCTATTAATATAAAATACTTATTGACATTAAATATTTCATGTTTTCTAAAAGATGATATGTAGTACACTACATGTAATTATTTAAAAAAATAAATTACAGGTACAGAAACACTAGTCAAAAGACTTTAAAAGGAGGCCATTCCAAGCGTTTTTCCTTGGACAAATACCTTTGCATCTCCATCAAGTCTTAGTAGATTTGAACGCAAAACAAGAAGAGAAATAAATAAAACTGGTTTTGACACTGATAATGATACTACCTCAGAAGAAAATAATACCGCTGAATTAAATGATGAGTGGGATGCCTTAGACGTTGGAAGTGAAATTTTTTACACTGCAGAAAAAATCGAAGAATCAAATCTTAATGAAAACAACATAGAAAGTGACCAAAAACTATTAACTGACTCAAATACACAAACACAAACATGGCCAGTATTGTTTGTTGAGAAGTTTGAAGATGATCCTGCTGGTCTAATGTTTTACACTGGACTACAGTCTCATTATGACTTTACTTTTGTATTAGCTTCTTTGGGAGATGCTGCTTATCACCTGAACTATTTATATTTTAGAAGTGAACAGCTTTCCGTGGAAAATCAGTTTTTTCTTACTCTTGTTAAATTGCGCCAACACAAAACAAATTTTGAGTTAAGCAGACTATTTAATATTTCAGAGACTGCTGTAATCAATATATGGATAACATGGATAAACTTCATGTATCATCAGTGGAAGGAAATAAATATATGGCCACAAAGAGACTTAGTCAGATTTTTCAGTCCTTATAACTTCAGACGTGCATTTCCTTCAACAAGAATAATAATAGATGGAACAGAGTGCCCTATTAGAAAACCTAGATCACCTATTGCCCAACAGTCAACCTTTTCAACATACAAAAATCGAAACACAATCAAAATATTAGTTGGAGCAACTCCAGGAGGACTTGTGTCGTATGTTTCCCCTTCTTATGGGGGTTCTACCAGTGATAGGCAGATATGTGAACGTAGCAATTTAATGATTAAATGTGATAAAGGGGATTCAATCATGGCTGACAAAGGCTTCAATGTCCAGGACTTGTTTGCTCCATATGATGTTTCAGTCAATATACCAACATTTTTTCGTAAAAAGAACAGAATGACTTGCAAATCTGTTATGAAGGATAGGAAAATCTCAAGCAAGAGAGTGCATATAGAACGCATTATAGGGCTTGCTAAGACTTTCAAAATTCTAAAGGACCCACTTAACATTGCAGAAACAAAGCTTGCTACAGAAATAACATTTGTTTGTTTCATGTTGTGCAATTTTAAGAACTGTATCATACCAGCCCATGCTTGAGAACAAATATTTTTCCAACAAACAATTACATCTTTATCAGCATGTATGTATACAAAAATTGCTGACTGTGTGCAACTAAACTCCAATACATTATCAATAAATATTTTTTATTCAAATGTATATCTATCATAATCTTTATACAGAAATTTTTGAAGAACGGCCTTTCGAAAATATGTTTTATAGAATTGTTCCAGTTTTTCAACCATATTTTGAATGAAAATGTCATCCCGTTTGATGTGTATATATTGACATTCTTTCAGTGTGAAAACTACAAAGTGACAATTTTGTAGATTTGTACAAAACATCTGTCCTTGGACTTGATAATAATAATTATGAGTTTCATTGAGCATAAGTTTGCCATCATTATATAAGAGAAAAGGTATGGTCTTAGGCGATATCAGTTTGTCTTTTGCCACAAATGGACATTTTACTTCTATCACTGTGTCATTTATAATTCCATCTGGGGATGCAGCTATGAAAGGATGTGATTTACTTACATATATTCCACAGTTTATTGGGGAACGTCCAAAATGCTGTTCATACCTTGACAAAGCAACTTTTTCATATTTTTGTCCATGGCAAATAGCTGCAGTTTTAACATCTGAAATATTTGTCAGGGATCGAGCTAATTTTTCAAAATCTGTTCTTTCGGTTGCTTTACAGATTCTTCCAAAAGCTGAGGATTGCAATCGTTTGCATCTCTCTTCCTTCCACCTTGGATTTTTTGCCTGGCCAGATGTAAAAGATTCAATTTTTGAAATCTGTTCATCAGCTATTGCACTAATACAATTTTCTGACAACCAATGGTCCTCTGGGTGATATTCAAAATAGTCATGGTCTGTAACAACTCCATACATGTTTGCTGGTTGATAAAGTTGGACAATTGGTAATGTGGAACCATATTTATGATTTAAGAAGACATTTCGGAAATAGTCCTGATAATTTGTGGTATTCTGAAAAGCTCTTGGCCTGGGGTCAAAGTTAACATTGCTTGCCCTAACTGCACTAACTGATAAGTCACAGGCCTTAATAGGTGATCCTTTAAATTGTTTGCTTTTGTGAAAAGTTTGTAATCTCTGAGTGCAAGTTTCTTCTGTCACAATTTCTCCATTACTGCAGAAGTTATATAAAGCTAGAAATACACAGCAAACATGTTTGCAGTGAGCATTTGGACCCATTCCTGCAGCACATTCACACTGGCTTTCAAAAATACTACCATCACAATCAATGGATACATCAACATTATATGTTACTGACTTTTTCATCTGCGCACGACATTCGCTTTTTATATAAAACATATTGTTTTCAGTTGCAAGACGCAAACAGGTAAAAATATCCTGGAACTAAATATATGGCTTTCTGTGAAATTAACACCTAATTAATGTTAAATAAACAATCCATCAAGTAATAAATTTGAAGTTGGCTAAATGGGAATACCTGATTTTGAAAAGTTGGATCAATGGGAAGTCACCTTTTATAATGGTATAGCAAAATTGGGTTGTATAGAGAATTTTTTTAGTTCTCTTTCTTATATTGTGTATTCATGCTGCTTTTTCTCTAATAAATTTTTAGGCAAAATTAATAAACATGAAAATGCTTTAAAAAGTAGACACAATATAATTGCATTTAAAGGAATAAAATTTTACTAAATATCCAAAGATACAGTGGTGACAATTTTTTTTACTATTTTGGAAAATAAAAATTTTCTCTAACTTTTGGATATTTTTTTAATATTAAGTAATGTCGTGATCTCATCTCTTAGTTGTTTAAATACTGATACAATTTAGTTACTTTGCAAACAGTGTGTAGAAATAAATGTTAAAAGAATTTATTTATTTTTCATTATTGTTGGCTCCTTATTTTTCTCTTTTCTTTTTCTCTTTTGATATGATTAGGTTTTTTGTATTTAATTTTTTTTGTGTTTTTGTATGTATTTTTTTTTTTTTTTTTTTTTTTGTCGTCGTTATGATAAATGCTATGTAGTGAATTATATATACCAGTACGAAAACCGGAAACCTACCATTTAGTAAAAGTAACAAATATTTAATAATAAAAAAAGTAAATAAAAAGCCAGAAAACCCGTCAATGCTCTTATTATTTTTCAACAGTAATCATTCGACTAAAGGTCGGCACATTGTATCTTGGCCAGTATAGATATCATCTGACACAAAGAATGTTTGTAAAACATCTTGGAATTATATATAATATGGATTTTAATGTTCTTATATTGATTATTGCAATCTGTATCAAGTCTATCTTGACTCTGTTTTCTCGTTGTTACTGTGTTTTGTACTCGAGATGTTAATTTTGTTGAGTATCGATTGGATGATTTCTAAATTGATTGGGGTGCAATACATTACCACGACTTTTATGAAATTTTCATTACCGCATAGCACTCATGGCCGCGACTAAAAGTGCTACATTACCGCGACTTTTAAAAGGGCCGCATAAACCCAACTTCAGAATACAATACCGCGACTTAATTTGATAACCTCCTCTGTTACACAGATATGATATATAATATGCAGAGTTGGTGCCCCCTGCTCACCACGGGGAGATGGAATTAGGATTTTTAGCAGGATATTGTCTTTGAAATGTCTGTTATTATAAATTTAAAACATGCACTTTCATATGTACAGGCACGATATATACATTTACACATTCATCACTTTAATACTTTGAAGGCTGTTCTGCGATCAAATTTACAACGCGATATTTCTCCATTGTGGTCCTTTTGCAGCTCGTATCTTCAAATACGTTTTGGTTTGTACAATGTTTAATTTCTCCATAATTACCTGTACTATAACTACAGTGGCGGTAATGTAACCTTTTCTTCAGTTTACCTACAGGAAAAAAGTGGCGGTAATGTATACTTCCAAAAGTCGCTCAAATGAGGTACAATTTTTTAGAACATCGCGAAAATGTGCTGATCCCATCGGTTGGTACTATATCTAATATTAGTATCTTTGGATTGTTATTTTGGTGTGTCATTGTGGACATTTTATGTAATACGTTTTGTTATTTATACACAGAGTGCCAGAATATATAAATACATTCATCGGAAAGAGGATACGCAAGTTAAAGAGCAATGGGAAAAGTCCGTAAAAACGAAATCCAACAGCAAGACAAACTAAAGAAATAAGAAATAAATACAAAGCCAACACAGTAAAATCCTGCTATCCATTTTGTTGTTTATCATGAAACAAAGATACCAAAGGAATAACAACATGCATCAAAGCAAAGAAAATCAGAACAAGACAGCATAATATCTTAGCACAACAAGTCTATTTAACTTTACCATCTTCTTGTCAATCGTATTGCGTACTAAACATTCTATGGGCAAATTTAATCGCGAACAGTCGTCATCAAAATTTGGAATGCCAAAATCATCAAACCGGAATAGCAAAAAAAAACACATCAACATATGGCCAATTTATTAAAGAAATCGAATACTCTGATTAAGAATAAAAATATTTACTGCAAAATCCCAACTGCCTCCATAATAATTAGCAAATTATTATTACTAATTTCTTCATTGGCAATTTCAAATGCCAAAATGCTTAATTTTACATATTTTATCCCCTCAGTGATGTTAAACAGCCAATTTTTTTGGAAATAATAACAATAATAGTGTTTAATAGGTTTTACTTACAAGGTTAGCAAGAGAATTTACTAATAAAACAGTAACTATCAAAAACAATTTATCTAAAGCGATATACAATCATGATATACTATTGATCTACAATGAACTTGATATTAAAAAAAGTTTTATGTTTATATCATTGTATCTATGAAAGCATTGTTCAGTCTTTTGCAAGCAAACAGTTCTTCTATTAATATCTTCCGCCAGTTGGAACAAGCTGAAACTCTTTCGTCATGACCTTCCCTTCCCCAGCTAATTCAAGGAAGACCGATTGCGCCCTCAACTTATCCTCGAGGACAAAGCATTCACTGCAGTAATATTTACTTATTCCATAAGGACGGAAGTATTTGTAGAGTTTTGTCCCTTGTGTTACTGTAACTGACTGACCAAATGAAGAGCTCGGAGACTCGCCAAACGTAGAGGAAGTACTCATTGTATAACTGGTTGTACTCGCCGCTCGGTCCCAGAAGCAGTAAGTGAAGAATGAAGCATTGCCTTCGCATGCTTTATCAAATTCAAAGTCGTTGGGTGGACAAGCAACCCCGCATCTCGCACAAGTTTCTCCATGTGCTTCAGAGCTTTCTGAGCCTCCCATTCTAAATCTAATGAAAAAAAATTAAAGTTTTGTCAAGTTATAACCATATTATGTTGTTTTTTGTTGTACTCCAATTAAATTTGACATAAAAAAGGTAAACAAAAAAAAGATAACAGAAAACTCTAATTACACAGTTTATGCGCTTGTAATATATGTAGTAAAAATAATATTTAAAAAAATATCAATTATACTATTATATTTAATTTTTGATTTTAGCTTTCCTTATTTTCGTTGTGGAGATCTGTTGTCAAGACAAATGATGTCATTCATTGATTATTAATTATTTTATGATGACAAGTTTAATATAATTCAAAATAAATAATAAATGAAATATAAATAAATAATCATATTATTTGGCAATCCAAGCAAAAATATTATAGTTTAGAAAAATGTTCATATAAGAAAAATAAATACATTTTGCCCATGATCTATAAATTGTTATAGGAGGGATTGCATTGCAATCTAGTCTTGTTTGGTGTAATTGTGTACAGACAATTTTATTTTTATATTTAGAGGTTTTCAACCTAAAGCTATAGTCATATTATTTGGCAATCCCTGAAAAAAAAAGTTTAATTTAGAAAAATGTTCTTATAAGAAAAATAAAGTAAATTACTTACCTTCCTTTGAGACAAATGTTCGAATATCACTCCAAGCGCTATGCCTATATCCCATATGCGTGCCTTTTATATACAACTAGGCTGGAACAAGCATGAATATTCAAACTTAAGTTACGGATAGCTTAACATTGAGACATAAATTAATTTACCATCAAAAATGAATTGCCGTTAAATCTTAAGATGTATTATGTAATCAGATTGAGTCTTCCTACGCAGTAACATTTTTTTTAACAACTTTAATACGGATGTTATTTTCACAAACACCGCTGGATCATCCCTCATAAGTCTAGACAGTGTACTTTCGACAAGCTTCAAGAATTAGCTGACATCCTAAAACGCATTGAAACCAACTACGGATTGTATCAATTATGCGCGTCCTTTTTTCATTCCTACACTTTTAATTTCATGCATTTTATTTCTACAGAATTGCACATAATTTCATATTTGTAACTCATATTGTGAAAAGATCTGAAGTAACTATTAAGTTATTGTGGGTTAGTAGCGATACTTTTCCATTTATTCAAGGCATTACAATATAAACTCAGTCGGTAAACCTCGGTCAAATCCGCTTCTCCCAATGATGGTACGGAATCGGCCGAAGTTCCGACGAATGACGAGAAACTATGATCATGACTAATTAATACCGGTTCGTAAAAGTTAAGAATGAATTACGCAATAATTGACATTATCTGTTCTGAGCTGATTTAGTCTTGTCTTGTATTCGTTGAGCATCAAGACAAAATGTCTTGATTTGATCTTGATATCTTTAAAAGTATGGTGATACAGAAAATTTAAAAAAAGTAAGAATAAACAAGACCAAAACGGCTATCAAAATTAGTGTGTTACGAATGCGAATTGATATCCCCAAAAAACAGATTAAAATGCAAAGTGACCAAAAAATAAACGCTCAACAGCACCTAACGACATAGAAATGCATAGGAGAAATAAGCACAACAGAGAGCATTAATAGCGGTGTATCGAGTAGTTCAGTTTTGTAGTTATTAATCTTAATAAAAGTAAACAGAAGAACGGTAGAATTTTCTTCGGTTTCTATGGCTACCTCTAAACATGGTAAGCTAAATTGTATCACCTCTAAGGAAAAAAAGAAGGGCGGACAAATGATATTGAAATATTCACACTATCCTGAATATAATATTTATTTTCTATTTACGGGCCTCAACCCTGTGATGTTCATTTTGGAAGGGGACGAAAGTGTTTGAGATTCTTGATTTTTTCTGTCTTGCAGCGCCCATGCGCCAAGCAAATCGAAGAAGGACAACTGGCCCCAGGAAAATGTCCCCACGGATAACGGCCCCCATTGACACTCACAACCAAGGGATCGCTGCTCTCCTAGATGTATTATAACAATAGACATTTTTAAAGATATTGTTTCATTATATATTTTCTTTCAACTTGAAATATTTTAAAAGCAATTTTAATGTTTTTAAAGATATTGTCTTATTAATTGTTATCGAAGCAATATATATTTTCTAGAAATATAAGCAATAATTAAAATTATCTAAACAATTATTACGAAATAAAGAGTAATTTCTTTGATGATGTTGGAAATAACAGGAATGGTACGTATGAAAACTACAATAAGCTCTAATCAGAGAACAATAGATTTGAAGTTATAGTCTTGTCCAAAATCTTTTTAGTGGAAATTAACAGAAAAAAAATATCTGAGAATGAATTTAAAATATCCATTTATATTTCTATCGTTGCTTTTGGCGGTATGCTTGTACATTCATGTGATTCCGATTTTCCTTTCTTTTGTCTTTTTATCAGAGGAACAATTCATAGAAGAAATAAACAAGATGGTATACATATACATTTTTTATTATCTTATTATAACATATTATGATAGCTCATAAAATTCACAAAAAACAGTTACAACAGTTCTGTTTGGTCGTTGCAGTTGGTGTCTCCAAGTTTTGTAGTTTATTCATCGTATACGCTGGGTATTGGTTTGATTTCCTCTAAGCATCTTTTGCGAATATTGTTTAGAATTTGTTTAGCGTCGATCTCTGCTTGGTTTTCCCCGTGGTTGTGTTGGTGTCTCCCAAATCATACGGGTATGTTGTTCCTGGTAGGGCAATATTTCATAGTGCATCGCCAGTATGTCCTCTCACCAAGGTTGCTTTTGGCGCTGTAAATGTAGCCACGGTAGGCTAATAAGTTTTTGTGATCCATATTTATTACGAAGAAACTGTACTTGAACTTGTGCATGAGCCATGATTTTAGTTTGAAACTGACAGGACCTTGCAATTCTCCTAATTATAAAGGCTGCTTAGCTTTGACAGTGTTCATTATTAATCAGGTTACCTTTGATGCTGAACACATATCATGAGCTTAGATTTGGTACTCAACTCTTTAAAATCAAAATGATAATTACAGGTAATGTGATAAAATGATAATTAGAATCAAATGAAGCAAAAAAATGATTTCAAATTCAATTCAAAGCGAGAATTCTTTATACATAATATTTTTTTAAGTTTGTATGATTTTTTAAACATTACAATTAAAAAAAAATATTAAAACTTTCCATCTTGATTTCTTTGAATTGCAGATTTTATTCTTTTTTTTTTAATTTATCAAAGTAAATTGATTGTTAAAATTTACCTGTCCTTTTATCAAGGTATTTTTTTAAGAAATAAATTATAATTACTAAAACAACATTCATACTAATTATGTTTAAACAGGACATGTGGGCAGAACGGTAATTGAAATTTCAAAAGTGGGCAGAACAGGAACAAACCGATTTTTGTGCTTATCGTATTTCCCCATGCCTATATCGACCTGCTGAGGCCTTCGGAATTTGCCGTATTTCGGCACTGTGACGTCGTAAAGAGTTGACCCGACTATAATATGAGCTGACCCGAATATATAAGCGACGTCATAATGTTTGACCCAACGTTGACCCGAATATATCAGGAAAACATCGGTTATAGGCAGATGGCCATTGAAAAGAAAGAAATTCCATTAAGATTGTTAGTTAACAATACGATAAATTTACGCTCACTCGCCGAAAAAACTTCACATTGTGTCTCGCGGCTGATATTTTACGATATACGTTTGCAGAAAACCTGATAATATATACATAATAGACATTTGTGTTGGACAATAATTTTTAGACCCTGTACTTTAATTAGTACTTCCAACTCCCTTTTCTCTCATTTAAGGATTACGTGTTATATTTTTTGTTACCATACAACATGCATTTTGAAATATTGAAAAAATAAAAAGAACCACCTGAAAGGTTTTATTATGCAAGTGGCCATTGATTGGCCTAGGGGCAATTATCCTGGGGGGGACTATCACCATTTTTACTCAGTTTATTTATTATAGGATTTTCTAGCCTGCATTTTTGTATAATAATCAGCCAGGA
Source organism: Mytilisepta virgata (assembly GCA_028015205.1). NCBI lineage: Eukaryota > Metazoa > Mollusca > Bivalvia > Mytilida > Mytilidae > Mytilisepta > Mytilisepta virgata. The sequence continues at coordinate 8,865,653 of CM051510.1, forward strand.
TTTTTTTAATTCTTTTTTTGCACTCCTTCAAAACAGCGGAAATCATTTTGAAGGTACATGTTTATAATACAAAACACAATTTGTAAAGTGCATGGTGATATATGAATTACATGCTCCTCAAAATTATATTAAATTTAAGTATTTAAAGTAAAAAGATAGACACAAATTTCAATGTGTATTATGAAATGTACTTTTGAAATGTAAATTTCATACATGTTTATTATTTATATGCAATATTTAAAATCGCTGTTGCATATCGTCTTTGTCTGTCTCATGTCACATGTATGGTTGATAATGATGGATATATTTTAAATTTTATTTCATTGGCGGTTCGTTGAAGTATAGTGAAAGTTACATTTTATTGATTTCTAATAAAAATAAATTGTAAAAATGGACATCATTTCATGTTATGACCTCTTTGTGTTTGTTTGTTATATATTTGTGCTTTCTTTGTAACTTCACTCCATGTCCTTTTTTTCGTCACATTACATACTTTTTTGCAAGTCAGAAACCCTAAAAGGTTCGATAACTGCAATACCGAGACGTTTTTTTATATCCATATAGCGAGAACATGCAGTTTGAAAACACCAAAAACTGTCATAAGGAATTCAAGAAAAATATCACACGACTTTTTTGCGTCTTGTCAGTTTCTGGTGCATTTTCAAAGACCTCAAATTCCATTAGTCGACATTCAAGATCTGAATGTACAAAATAGTGAGATATGAAAAGTGCAATAGTTATAAATAAGAGGTGTGTATCTTCTCCATTCGTATTTGCTTTTGAATATTCGAAAATGAAAAATTGAAACCCAAACAATTATTGTTTTTGGTCTTTTGTTTGTTTTTTTTTACTTGAAACCCAAACAATTATTGTTTTTGGTCTTTTGTTTGTTTTTTTTTCACTTATTTTTTTTCGGCGTTTTCAAATGAAAACGAACTATCTTGATCATATTAAATACAAAAACAACCGGAAATTGGGTGATTTTTTTTTTAGTTTTGCGTATTCTACATATTGTTCATAACGAAAAACGAAAGGATGTAGAGGTACACAGTATCTTTTTTTTTTTTTTTTGCTGAAGTTAAATGATGGAAGGATGGTTTATTGTTTAACATGTCGTCGTAATTATTAAACCCATATCAAGACGAGAACATGTTGATGTGACGCGATAAACGAGCACACTACCACGAGACCACCCAGATGCTGCAGGAAAAAGAAGTTACCTCTGCCTGGTACAGTCAATTGTATATCTGTTATTTTTTAAACTTTCTGAAGCTGTCTCCTTTCGACAAATTTAGGATCCAAAAGTTTTGATGCTCCTTTCTCTCACGAATTTTCATAAAATCAATTTTTTTTTATTATTTTTGTAAAGTGTTTGTTCCTAACTTACTCTAAATTATGTATTATAAACACTACAGGTGATACAATATTATGTAATACTATCAAAAATGCAAATTATATGCAAAACCAAATCTTTAAAGTACGATGCACTTAATATATTATACAATCTCTCTTCCATAAATAAAATATAATGTATCTAAAAAGTTAGATTATAAAAAAAGTAGGATATCTTTCCACGTGGTATTTCTCAAAGGAAAGGGCAATACTACCGTCAACAACGCATAGTAAAAATACTTTCTGAGGAAAAAAGACAATTTAGGCCTTGTCCAGTCGGAATCCCGTAAGATGGACACTGAGAACAAAACGAGATTATGGTTTTTCTTATTCCAATTTGTTATCCCCGTACTTTCGAAGAAAATTCTGGGATATAGCGATTGTCTCCGTATGTCCGTCCGTCCGTCAGTCACACTTTCTTGTGACATCAACTCCTCCTTCACTTTTGGGTTAAGGACTTTAATTTCTATATAGGATAGTTGCATACTACCTGAAGATGCGCAATAAGGTTTTAGAATTTTGATTTTCTAAACAATGGTCCCAAAGGCATGACAGGGGTCGAACTTAATTTTGAATTCAAGCTTGTGACCTAACTCGTCTTTCATTTTTAAATTTATGCAGTTTATTTCTATACGGTATTATCATACGCCACACCCAGATGCGCAATAAGGTTTTAGAATTTTGATTTTCTAAATTGGGGCCCACAGGGGTCGATTTTTTTTTTCAATTTATGCATTTTATTTCTATACAATGTTGTCAAACATCGTATGAAGATGTGCAATAAGGTTTTAGAATTTAAAATTTTCTAAAATTTGGGTCCGCAGGGGTCGAAACTTGAAATTTTCAATTTAAGCTTGTGACCTTAACTTCTCTTTCATTTTGCAATTTATGCATTTTGCTTATATATGATATTGTCCTACACAATATGTAGTTGCACAATAGGGATGTAAAATATCGATTTTTAAACCTGGGGACAACTCAGGTCAAATATCAAAAATTGTAAGTTTAAGCTTGTGAACTAATGTTTTTTTCATTAGGTTTATTGATTTAATTTCTTTATAGAATGATTGCATACTATTTTTTGATGGGGATAAGGTTTTATATGTTTTACTATAGGTAAGTGGCCCAACTTCTTAAATGGGGTGCGGGGATCACTGTCGATACCGACAGTACAGTTTCCTAGTTAAAATTTTGAGTTTCAAAACGTGGGGCCAATAGGGGTGAATTTAAAAAAACTATGAATTTATGCTTGTCACCTTAAAGACAAATCCCTCTATTGTTTTTGCGCATAGAGCAGCGCAACGGTATAATGCCGTCCGTGGCTTGTGACGTCGCGATTTCCGCGAATTTCTATGGTTGATCAACGGAAAGAGAAAGACGACTGGAATCAATGGAAGGTTCACAAAAGTTAACGTTAAACGATTTTTAGGATAGAAATGTACCGTATTTAATTATATGTGTCTTAAACTTTTAAAATAAAATACATATCAACAAAAATTATCCGGTCTGGACTCATAATTTTCATATATCTCAGGTCATTAAGTATAATTAGTGAACATGAAATCAGCTAAGGTTTTATTTTACTTTTTAATTATTATTATTATTATTATAAATTATAATAGATATTATTATAATATTGTATAATTCAAAAGCTGTCATTTGTCAAAATAGATCACATGGTCAACCTGTAAAAACCTTGTAAAATAGGTGTTTCCATAAATAAAATTAAAAATGTTGAAAGACTAAGAGTTTCTAAAAATAATTTAGTTGAAAGACCCCCTTATTCCAAAAATAGAATTTAGAAGAACAAATTTATAAAGCGATATTTTGATTGGCTGTTGGATTAGTCTAAGGACCAATCACGATCGATCTTTCATTCTTACTTATGATTGATATTTTGTGAATTTGAATATTATAATAAAACAATTATAGCCTTTAAAATGTCGGTCGATACATGTTTTATCGACCTGATGAAATTATATCGACCTCGGACTTCGTCCTCAGTCGATATAATTTCATCAGGTCGATAAAACATGTATCGACCTCCTCTCAAGGCTATAATTGTATATTATAATTATTATTTAATGCAACCGCTAGCTTTATTTTGACTAATAGATTTTTCTCGTTAATCTTTATCATTATCGTTATCTGGAAGGATATTCAATTTTTAATATCGTACTGCATACTCCTTACCACTGACTCTCTTACATTTTTTTTGGGTGTTAGTATAAATACAATTTTATTACTTTTCATTAAAAAATAAAGAAAATAAAAATTGTAAATATGGTACACCCGAAATCATTTAAATAAATCATTTAACATATGAAATTATTTTATAACTGACCGATACATGTATCTAGCTAGCATCAGTACACTTACTATATGTTCAGTTATAATTCCCAATATATCCAGTTCATCTTTATACTACCGCAAATATTTGTGGTCGTATTATGGTATAAGCTTGTCGTCGTCGTCGTCCGTAGACAGTTGACGGGACTTATATTAGTCCATATAACCCCAACCTCCGACGCAAGGGTTCGGCTCTCCGAACATTCCCGAAGTTCTCTGATTCTCACGTCGATTACCGAGCTTGTGAGTTTCGATCCTTGCTTGGAAGTTGATATAACCCGTGAAAACATCACCAGCTCTGTCTAACGTTAAAGGACGTTGCTTTCAGAATTGGCGTAATAATTTCCCGCCATTTGAAATTTTTATGCCTTTTCTTCGAAATATCTCTTTTTAGAGTACGGTGACCCCACGTTTTTATTTTTTTATTTTGTTTAATAATCAAAAATGAATATTCTATGTAATTATTATAGAAAAAACATTGGTCAAATTTTTACAATACTGGATTTTAAATAGATATTTTACCATAAAAAAGGCGGGAAAATGTTTATAGCAACATATCGCCATCATCTGTCCCTCAGAAGATGATAATACGAATAATATAAGTTCTACAAACAATACGATTAACAAAACAAACAAATTTCATGTGATTAGGACTTTTTATAAAAAAATTAAACTGTAAATAACTACATGTTCCGATTTCTAAACTTTGCGAAAAAAGATGGCGTTATAAATCGAAAACGAGGTCGGTGGCCCCATTTTTTATCGGCTGATTTTAAAGCTTTTACTTAGGCTAAAGTGGGGGAAAAAATTTAAAGAAGATATTATTGGTAGATCTGAATAGAGGGATTTGTCTTTAAATTTTTTCTTTTGTAATTGGAACTAACAATTTAATATTTTCATGGGATGATTGCAATAACATCTTCAATTGGGCATAAGGTTTTAGATTTAGTCCCAACTAATTGCAGGGATGCGGGTATAACTGTCGATTCCGACAGACAACTTTCTAGTTGTCTTTATGACAAAGGAAGTATTGAGACAGGTTTTTAAAATTAATTCCTCAATTGAAAAGACAAAAAAATATCCATCTGAATTTATCGCAAAACACATTTATTTACTGTCCCAGTGGCGCTGCATTTGGTTTGGGTAGTAACTGTTCGAGTTGGTCGTACGTATAATATTTTCATGTTTTTTTGTAATATAGTATTGTTTGATTGTTGAGCGATGTTTGTTTTCCAGAAGTAATCGGGAAAGGACTTAAAATGTCCCTTTTTGATAATTATTGATGATTGCTTAATAAATACAGTACGTAGAATATATAAAAATAAAATTTGCAGACAAGACCCAGTCTCACATACACAGTAACGCCTTATCATTTCTATTTTGTTATTTTATTCGCATAGATTATATGACATCGACTTTAATGCCACGATGACTTTGTGCACATTTCGTAGATTTTCAATTTACCAGTTATGCTCAAGGCCGCAAATCTTTAAAGCCAAGACAATAACCTAAAGCAATGATGTGAGGATTCAGTTGACAAAACGACTAATAGGTACAATATAAGTTATGACCCAGTGTCTGTAGTACCATAGAAATTTAGATTGTTTTGACTGTCTGCAGACTATACCGACGTTTTCGATTGGTTAGAAATTAGTTATGACCCAGTGTTTGTAGTACATTGTAACATGGGAATTTATATTTTTTTGACTGTCTGCAGTCTGTAACAACGTTTTCGATTGGTTATAAATTAGTTTATTGTAGGGTTTGTGTATAGGAGACACGGGGATTTAGCAGTGTGCTTAACAGCCAGTAGAAAACGATTTTACAAAACAAATTGCACAATCTTAGTTAAAGATCAATCGTTTTATCGCATACAATCATTAACTCAGTATGACAGTAAGTCATATTGAAGCTGAAAAAAAACATATATTGCTTATATCATAATTTATTTCTTTATTTGCTGCAAATTGCTGTATTAATTTTCAAAATTAAAACTAAAAATTGTTAGGGAGTTAATTCCATTCTCCCTGTGTGATATTGTTCCTGTGTAAATTAAACGGCAATTTGCATGATTGAAATGCAAGAATGAATGTCACCGTATAAACGAAGGAATGATGAGCCATAAGCACGAACAGTAACATACACTTCATTGTTATATTGTAAATTTTCTGCAACCAAAACAGAACTTGTTTGGTAGTCTTTATTTAGTGAAAACAAACCTCTAGCACGATAATTTGAATTTATATAGAGGTCAAAATACCCATTTTCCTCTGCAGTAATGAAAACGGATATAAGATATAAACCTGGTTTTACACAAGTGAACTTTCCAGTTGTTCCCATTGCAGACAGAACGTTTTTACTGATTCCATATTTTACACGAACATTAGGAAACTGCACAATATCTCCATTAGAATAATCCTTAGAACGACCACACGCAGTTACCACAGCTGGAACAAAATACATATATATAACTTTTACTTCTTATCATCAAACATTATTATACATATCAAAAATATAAAAAAAAATCATTATAGTATATGTTAGTCTCGATGTTCCAATGCATCGAATCCCGAATTCTAGGCGCAGATGCCATTAGGAATTCTATTTGTGCTTTTATCAACTATAGCACTTCTTGTGTTTTTTTTATAATGACAAAGCACGCACGTGCAACCCCTTTAACACCACAAAAAGACTACTAAAGAAACATTTAGTTTGTATTTATATTTAACATACAACACGATTCAGATACACGTACATTTATTATTTTTGCTATTTTCCTACTTTTTGTTCTAGCGTTATTGACGTCATCGTGGAAAGCACGTGTAATCTTTTGGGATATGAACTTTCCTGCCAATAACTACGTGTCTACAACTATATAAATAATTTATCTTCATGAATTATACAATCTTTTACAATCATATTTTAGGTTTAACATTTTAAAAGGTCCAATATAGAATGTGTAGAACATCTCAATACAATTTAAACCTGATATTAGTTATGCATAATTATTCCAATCTTCACCATATTGGAAGGGACCAGATTTCTTTACAAATTTTGTTTCCGTCTATAAGATATTTAAAAAACGTCCAAAACGTAAAAATGATGGTAAAAGCAGATTCCAAAATTACAAAAGACCTCCATCTGTCATAGATGTTCTTCCTCCTTCACCGGACTTGACCTTCAACGAGCAGCACGGTGGGTGTCTTGAAAGATTCAGGAACTGCTCACGCTTCCGAAGCACCTGAGTTCACCCCCGGTTTTTGGTGGGGTTCGTTTTTATGTTGTTTGTTACTTTGACCTTTGTCGTATTTTTAGTGTTCCCGGTTGTGCTTTTTGTCCACGGACTTCCCTTCTTTTAACACTTCGGTATTCATCCTTTTTCTTACTGTTTTTTTTTATCACAAGCCTACATGAAGACGGTAAATCCAGAAATGCGAAATACATAAGGATGTCCCTTTGGGTGTCATTAACTATAGTAGTCTTTGTCTCGACATTTAGCAGCCATTCGCTAGCAGCCGCTTTTTTTAATTTCTAAAAACCAAACATTTATATAAGAACATAAGGTTTTGAAATGCCAGCAGCCATTTAGCTAGCAGCTACTTTTTAGATACATACAAAACCTATAAATTACGACCTCTTTGTCGAAAGTCATGGTAACTCACGCATGCCCTTAAATTTCGGATAAGCTGAGAAACGTAGAAGCCATATGCAGGCGATGCCGTGGTATATTGCTACCCAAGAAGGGAAAATTAACCATAGGAAAGTCGAACTAAAGATGATATTTTTTTAATTTCCAAATTTTAAAAATTTCTTGAAAACATTAGTATTTCAAATTAAACTTATTAATGATGTATATATATAATTTATACTTCAACAAAACATTAGTTTTGCAATAAAATAACCAAAGATTTCGAGATACCGCTTGGTGAAGTAAAAGAAATTACGCCTTCAGAGACGTAACTGGAAATCCAAAGATATCCGTATCTGAAAATAGTGAATATAAAAAAATAGTTCCTTGCCATGTTCATGTTCATCTATCGTAATAATTAATAACATGGAAAAATTGGAATCTAGCTTTTAAAAATGCGGTTAAAAACTTTGTCGGTCTTCATACTTTTAAAGCGTTGAGAAAACTATGTATCTGGACCCTCCCCCAACTTAACTTTTAAAATCTAGTGTGGGACTCAGGGGCTTTAACTCACCTAACCCCTGGATGAATTAAAGCACGGTACCACAAGGGTAAGACACTATACCCCCTCTCCTTTGACGCGGGTGTATAAAAAGTGGCTGCTAGCAAATGGCTGCTATCTGGAGTCTGGTTTCGGCATTAACATGATTTTTAGATACTTGTAATTAAATTGTTATGTTACCGTTGTTGAATAGGAGGAATTTAGGCAGTACACATAATGGCGTACATTTTTTTTTAGTTTCCTTCCCCACTCTGACTTCTGTCTTTACATGAACAATACGACAACAAAACGTTTGCAATATAAATGGCCCAAAGGGGTAATTATATCGCTTGTACACCTTGAAGATATATGTATTTTGGTAGAATATTATATTTTGTTATAATAGAATACTCTATAAGGAACTCAGAACGTTTTTTTTTCTCTTTATTTTATAGTTTTCACGTGGTGACGGTGCAGTGACATTGAATATTGTAGTGATGTACGATCATGGTTGAATAACAGTCTGCGAATGCGATGCAGCGATATATGACCTGTAATATAGATACTGTTCTACGAATAAACTATTATTTTACATTGTGTTATATTTATATTCATACGGCCATTCCATTGGCACTTCATGTTAGGTACAATGTATTTGAACAGTAGGCCCTACGTTTCAACTCCCCTAGTCAAAGTTGACTTCACCTAAACTGTTTAGACCTGATTGGTTAAATTGTTTACAGTGGTTTGCTGTACTGTTTTTTTTTTTTTTTTTTTTGTTTTGTTTTGTTTTTTGGTTTTTTTTCCCTCTCCAAAGTTTTGTTCACGGACATATCTGAGAAAAATGCGCATCAACTGATCCGACAATCGTTTGTCTCGCGTTTAACATATGTCAAAATTGCGGGTACTTTGGTAATTTGGATAGCGGCCATTTTGGATTTCTCTGACGACATTCATTACAAAGCATTAAACTTGCCCCAAAAAATAAAAATGCAAATATTGAAATTCTTATAACTCATAAGCAATTTGTCCGCATATAGGTACATTCTACACAATATTAGCTTTCCTTCCGTGTGCAAATAAACATTGTCAGCATTGAAAACTTTCGGCCAATTCAGTTTAAAAAACTGAAGCGTAACCGTAGTATAACTGCTATATGAATTAACAAAAATTAGTTAAAAATGCAAATTCAAACTACAGATACAGATACAAGGCGAGATCATACATAAATTGTCCGCATATAGAGAACAACTTTGGAGGGTGAATTTAATGAGGAAATAAGTTTTATCTCACCTGCTTTCATAACTTTTCGGCCAAAATGTTTTTAAAACATGATAATTTCAAGTCTCCCATAGCGTAATCCTTCAAATATGAAGTCTTTCCCCTCAGAATTAAACAAACAATTTGTAAATATCCGCCAAAGGAAGTTTTCATAGACACATTAGTTTAAGAGCCGAGACGGAAAAAGACTCGATTATCCGTAATTCAAACAATTTTATCATTTTCGATCTACATCTAAGGGAGGTAATTTGCTTAAAAGGGCTGAAGTCACGTGATGCAAATGCCATGAATAATGTACCCAGCATTTTGCCATATGATTCCTGTTGGAACACGGACAATGAGAAGGGAGCAATAATGTAACTTTTTCTTTCTTTATCTGTTATTTGTAAGTCATTGTAGAATGTAAATTTATGCTGAGCTATTCCCCACCACCGGAAGTGCTTTATCTATCCAAAAATGAGAAATAAGCCGAAATGAGTTCATTTACTCTAAAGAATGCCAGCAATCAACGGAATGAAATGTATGGGCGGAACATATAATTATTATAGATTCTAGATGTGTTCAATTTTCGTACCTGCATGAATAATAAGTAAAAATATCCTGCATAATAAGTAATAATGTAAGTTAGCATGGAATGGACATAAATAAAATCCTGCAATTGTCATATTTACAAGCCAAATAACGGGTGTCGACTATTTTTTTTTCAATATTCGTGTAGTAGCGTAATATCATCTCCTGACACACTTGTCTTCACTTTCAATAAAAGATTGTATTGTTTTTAGGTTCACAGGTAAACATTTTTTTTATTATTTATTTATTCTCGTCTCAAAACAAGCGGAAATGCTCGGTAACCTCGCATTTCTACCTAGTGTATTTTCCGACAATGTACATATATTGATCTATTCGGAATACCACGACCCGTTTGCGTTTGTGCAGAAGTTTATTTCAAAATGCGAAAAAAAAAAACTTCCAGCATCTGCTTATTTATTTCAAATTCGCGGATTTATATTTTTATGGGTGGGGGACAGGAAAGGCAGTTGTTGAAAATAAAATTGACAAGAAAAGGCAAGATACTATGCCAGTCAGTGTCAAATAGTATATTCGTGCAGTGGCTCGACTTAGCCAAAATTTTTATCTAGCGAAATTAAGTTCCAACCACAAATATCGTTCCCTTGTTCATCCTCCCTGGAAAATTCTGACAAAAATTCAACTAATCCCACATCAATAAGCAGGCTTTCAGATCATTTAAAATAATTGAAAAAAAAAATATTTACTCAATAAAATTGCGTGAAACGTATCAGAGGGAGATTGTCATTTATTTTTAGAAAAAAAAATATTGATTTTGTATTTTATTATTTGGTTTTTAATTTGACAACCCAGGGATGTTTGTTCAGAGTTTCAGGCATTCTTCGATGTGGAAATAACTTGAAAGATATGTTCTTAAGATAAAAACATATGTAACTACAGTGTACATCTACCTATCGTGAAAGAAAATACTTTGTACTTTCGGTGATTAACAACCAATCATTACAAAATGAAATTGATCAAATGTATATAAAGTAGCCAGTCCGCCATATCGTCAAAGCTTACGTCAGCTGCCTTTGGGAATATTCTCAACCTCTCAAGCCAGAAAACATATTCAAAAGGATTTTTGTCATTCGACTCCAACGAAAATGATTCAAATGTGTGTTTGCATATATTCAGTTGCTAACTTAGCATGTTACTAGACCATATAGACCGGGTCTTGAAATGTAAACATTATAAAATAATAAATCATTATTGACATGAAGAATTTCATAACCTTTATTCTCTCCGGTAATTACTGTCAAACGTTTATACCGACTTCTTTTCGATATATTCTACCCTGATTATGCTTAACATGTATATATCTCTGTTTGATATTTTTTAGACATATTTAAAATCACTTTAAATTTTATATTCCTCTGTCCACATGTTAACTTCAAGGGGGGGGGGGGGGGGGGGGGGTATGGTTTTTTGTCCGAGTCAGAAATTATTTTTTCAGCGCTATCAATCAAATGTTTTTTTTTTCTCAATATGTAACACTAAACGCTCTGGGGAGAATCTGGATTCAGAATTTTTTTGTCATCTGCTTGACCACAATATTTTTTTTCATCAAATTGAGGATCCGAATATTTTTTTTAGGAAAAAACCATACCCCCCCCCCCCTTCCTTGAAGTTAAATGGTCGGTCCGTTATGTTACATCTGTGCTAAATTTTAAAGTTTATGCGTATCTGTTTCACGTTTTCGCCTTTTCATTTATATACTATGTGTGATATTGGGTTATTTAGGTATTGAGCATAACTGATGAGTCGTAAATCGACAAACTGTGCCCATTTTGTGCATAAAAATTTGTATCAAAGAATTTATTTTATCTTCCGTTAGCATTGTTTTACATGTCGAGGATTCTCGATATCATTTTGGATTACTTCGATTTGAGAACAGTCCTGAAGAAGTCAGCGATGCATAGAATTTTCTCATTAAGGCGAAAAACAGACGTAGTGTTAATATGCACGAAATGCAAGATATCATCGGTTTTTTTTTTTTTTTTTTTTTGTCGTCATGGTCAAAATTTCTGTAGAGCCAGAAGAAAATTGATGCATACAGACGTTTTGATATCTTGTGCTCATAAATGTTTATTAAACTCTGATTATATATATTTTGTATCGTTATATTTTACTTTTTATAAGTATACCTTTTCTATTATTTTCCAACAATTTTTACATTTTATGTTAGTATAGAATTTTCTACTTCTTTCTATTCGACTTTCGGAACTGATATTTGACATATGAATTGTTTCATCATTTGGATTTTTATGTGTACCTCTGCTTCATAATTCATACTTACTTCTATTCGACATTTTATGCATTTCATTGTGCAGTCCTTCAGTAATCAAGTTTTGCTTTCTTTCTAATACATCTAATTTTTCATACAGATTGGATTGAGTCTGGTTTTGGAACGTTTCTACTAAGTTAAACTTGTTTTCAAAATCTAAATTCGAATTTGTAAAGTTAATGCGCAATGTTTCCATTTTCTCTTTAACTGAATTCAGTTTTTGTCCCGTTTCATCAGCCCCTTTTAAAAGAGCCGTGAAATCCTGATTCCTTGCATTCAAATTACTCAATATAAAATCAATCTTATTATTTATGGCAATTAATCCATTTTCTAATTGTTTTACTTCATCATTTACATTATGAATATCTTGCATTATTGCCCCAATCACGATCTGTTTCAATGACGCAAGCTCACTCTCGAATAATTCTGTGTAATTTTCCATTTTTGCACAGCTTTCATTCAATCCTTGATAAAGAAATCTCATTGAATTGTACTTGTCTCTTAAATCGCTATAGTTTTTCTCGAGGGTAAACATTGAATTTTTCAGATATTCTATCTCGCTTTTTGAAGTTACATTGCCGTTGTGTGTAGCCTGGAAATTTTGTGTAAGTCCTCGTTGGGTTTCTAATAGATCTTTTCTCATTTCGTTCATTTCGTTTTCTGCTTTTAACCTAGCATTTCTTTCTTCAGAGAGCATATCCATTAACGAATACATGACATAGAAATGCTTATCCGACACTGGTTGGGAGCTTGCTTTCGGCTGATTCGTTCTGTCGTCCCGCAGAAAGCCAATACAACCCAATGGTAAGGCAAGAACACACATTAGGATGATGTACTTCATTTCAAATGAAACACCAGTTTATGTAGCACACTTGAAATCTATAACATTATATTTTAAATCAGTACTTCAGCATCAGTCTGCAAATCTACAACTGCGTCTAAAGATAAGTATGGTATAGTGATATCTAAGTTAAATAGCAACATGTTAAATATCAAAATAAAATTTGTTTTGACATGTGCGTTTTTGATCTCGCTCCAACTTTTGAGTATTTTCTCTCAATTCACTTATTGAAGAGCTGCCAAAATTAATCTCTTGAATATATTGTGTTTCCTGTGTAAAAATACGTAAACAAGATGCTATAGAAACGCCAATATCCCTTGTTATAATAGGTCAATATCATAAATAACAAGACAGAAAGTTGTAAAACTACAAACAAAAACTCATACGATACAGCGCTGATCTAACCTTTGAAATAAATTTTAACAAAATCATTTGGGATATAAGTTAAACATATGAAGGTTTGAGAATCTTCGAAAATATTTACCAAAGATGGATTTGCAGTAATTAAATTTTTTTTCTAAATATGTTTCTTAGCTGACACGAACTGTTACTTGAGCGAAAGTTCGAAGACATGTATTCTGAAACTCAATGACATATCTTCTCTACTCGTGGTAACCTACTTCAAGAAATTGAACGAAAATACAAAACGAGTATATAATAACTGTAACAGTGAACTGTTACGAAGTCTCCCAAACGAAGTAACTGATAGATAGAATGCTTTACATTGTATTCAGTAAATTATTTGTTTTTCAGACACTGAAATAGGAAAATTGTTCCTATAAAGTTTATACATACTGAATGGAGAGGTTACTTGAAAATCGTGATATGGTAGCAATGTCAGTAAACACTAGGGGCGCCACTGGGCGGAAACCACAGTTTGTTTACAGTATACTGGTCCCAAAATAGGCTGGAAAGGGTTTTAAAGAAGCGTAATCCAGTTTTCAAATAACTTCCCCCAAAACAGCTCCACCTGGCATTTACTGAAATTGCTAGATATGGGTATTTTTTGCTACCCGATTTTTACAGTCATATACTGTCCCATTTGATCAACTTTTGCTTGTCGACATGCTGCATTGACAGAGATATTTCCCAATATTTCTGAACCGTTTATAAGAACTGATTTTATTGTATGGTGTTATAAAATCCATTCGGTTTCATTAAATAAAAAAGATAAAAAAAAGACTTCTTACCTGCCGTGATAAGTTCTCCTCCCAATATCAACTCAGTGTAGTTTGTTTGTTTGGGGTTTTACGCCGTTTTCAGCACATTTGGCTATTTCACGGCGGCCAGTTTTTATTGATGGAGGAAGCCGGAGTACTTGGAGAGAACCACTAGGATAATTGGCGATCCTTGTCAATTTAAATCGGAGTCGAACACACCCCGCCACGGGTGAGATTCGAACTCACAACCTCTGTGTTGTAGCCTTTCTACTTAAAAAAATGAAACTTTATTAATAAGTACATGAAAACATTTTTCTTATTGTTTCCAGTGTAAATATTAATAATTATTCTAAAAAACTTAAATAATCGTTACTAAAATGGTGAAAAATGGTTACAAAATATTGCCAAGTTCTTTGTATCTGTGATCAAAGTTTGAAGTTGCTAAAAAGACTCACAAGACTGAAATTTCTATAGGCTCCTCTGTACTGTTACCTTATTAAAGTCAGTTGTTGTTCTGGATTTATGTCGCCTTGTCCATGAAAAAATCAAATATGCACGAAAAATCACCAAATTAGCAATTTTCGGGTAAATTAAAAAACGTGTCGACTTCGATGTGCTCTGTATATCTTGTTAAAATTTGAAATTTACTTTGTTAAGATAAGTATCTTTTAATGGACAACTGCTAATCAAAGCTAAACATATAGCTTCAACTCCTACTTTGTGTTTTAATTTAATGAAGTTTACCCTTGACCTAACGAAAAACGTCAAGTAAAAAGCCTATGTGTTGACAGGCTAGTGATCATTAGTAGTCATGACGTACTACCTAGACCACTCGGCCACCGAGGCCCTTCAGTGTAGTTTGAATCATATTTATATTAAATGATCAATTGCAACACAACAAGATTTTTTTATTAATTTATGACTTAGCAAATCAAATAATATCTATTATTACATATTATGTATGCATTGATGTCTTCCTTGTATCAATATTATATTAAATCTACAATATGATGTAAGGACAGAAAATAAAACAATTCAAAGATAAAACACCACATTAATAATAAAAAGTATCTAAGTTGCATATTAACCCAATAAAATCAAATCTATCTATAAAGAAATACAACTCTTAATTTCTTTTTAAAACAAGAACACCTACAAAAAAGAAAAAACCCAACTGGACGGTCATGATCCCCGGCCAGGAGCAATACCCTGCAAAAATGAATTCAACTGGTTAACAAAATGATACATGTATTTAGATTTAAATTTGAGACGGACGGGTTTACAGTGTTTTTATGCTGTAGACTTCAATTAATAAAATTAAACTCATACGGACGTCCGCTGGTTGAAAAAGATGCAAAATCACTGCCTCGGATCGATCCTATATCTAGAGAATTTAAACTACAGCATAAAAACACAAGACTCCCTGTGTGTGCAAAGCATGGCGTTTATAAGTACGTCATAGGAACAAATAAATTTAGGTTGTCACCGTGGCGTAACGTTATAATCGCCATGCTTTGTATGCTAGGCGGAGTTGCCGTAAGGGGTCTCAGAGCCTTCAATAAATAAAATCAAACTCATACGGACGTCCGCTGGTTGAACAAGATGCAAAATCACTGCCTCGGATCTATCCTATATCTAGAGAATTTAAAGTACAGCATAAAAACACAAGACTCCCTGTGTGTGCAAAGCATGGCGTTTATAAGTTACGTCATAGGAACAAATAAATTTAGGTTGTCACCGTGGCGTAACGTTATAATCGCCATGCTTTGTATGCTAGGCGGAGTTGCCGTAAGGGGTCTCAGAGCCTTCAATAAATAAAATTAAACTCATACGGACGCCCGCTGGTTGAAAAAGATGCAAAATCACTGCCTCGGATTGATCCTATATCTATAAATGTAAGGATATGTGGTAAGCATCAATGAACTTATCATGGCCCCTTTGACCCGTTTATTATGGAAACGGTGAAAGATACAAAACAAATTCTCTAGTAACTTTTGTTGGGTTTTTCGTTAGGAATCATTTAGAAAAAAAATCAAATTTCTCAAAGTCATTCATGATAGATTTTCTCAAACCTTATAAGATAGGTCTAGGTATACATTTTACCCCTTTTGAAAGTAGAAGCCATTCGTCATCTTTTAATACTCTTTGGGAAAGATTTTTCACAAATGATTTTGCTTTATCAATGTTGGTTTTTCTTATCGACGTTTTTATGCTTTCTCGAAGATTCCACAATCTCTCTCTTTTACGATTTCTTGTTTTTAAAGATTTTTTAAAACGTCTAGTCATTCTGATACGCTATGTTAGAATGTTATCTTTCGATTGGTTAAAAAGATATAGAAGGCCGTGTCTACTTCAGATTGACAGACAACTATTATTTTAAAGATACCCATGAATATATTAAAGAAAAACAATAAATTACTTGTAATTAAATGATTTTAAAAGAAGTTAATCCATAAAAAAAAAATGCTTTGTTTTATTCCATGCAATTACATTTCATATGAAAACAATTTTGTTATATTACACAAGTTCAGTTCAATTTCTTCTCTTGTATGGAAATTTTCTCCCGTCTCTCTTGTCTTTTGCAATAAAGGTTTTCTTTGCTGGTTCTTTTGGACCAATAAATTTTTTGTCATAGTCTTTTATGAAATCGTTATATTTCGTGTCCCATACTTCCATTAGATTCAAGATATGGCCCTGAGTCTCAGCTTTTGTCGTCCTTCATTTGTACTATCATCTATGTTGTCAATAAGTTTTCATTTAACGTACTCTGCTTTGCTTGTGAATATTGTAATAAGTTCATCTGAAGTTTTGATAAATTCATCCAATGCATACTGATTAACTTTTGCTCTTATTGTCTTAAGCTTGTCTTGGAAGTAATCCTTAATTAGCGGAATTAGATCCCAAAAATTGAAAGAATTCCAGGTTGGTGTTTACGTATTTAGGTACCACATTTCTCTCTCTTGCAGATTCTAGGGTATATGATAGCGTAGCTATGTTTATGTCTTTTCTCGAACTGCTCTTCGATTTCTCCCAATAGATTTGTTATTTCATCTTTTTCATTTTGTTTTACTTCCACATGTTTCTTAGTCCTGAAGTTCAGACTCAGTGATGTATTCTTTAAATTCAATTACGTAAGATTTTCCTCATCTCATTTTGCCTTGGTTTTCTCTGGACTATATGTAATTTTAGATATCTCTTTGTCTCCTGATAAATCTAGATAATCTGGGTCTTTCTCAGTATCTTGTTCTTTTCGATTATTTTTTAAGCTTAAACTTCTGTACATTTTGTAGCATATGATTGTTGTGGGTAAAAATTCTGAACCCTATGTTTTATGGCTTTGTATTCAAGATTCTTATTTGTCATGTTTACGTGATGATATATTTTTAGTTTCATTTGCAATCTTAGGCATTTCCTGTATATAGGTCCATGTGATTTAAGGTTTGACCGCTTTTTAGCTATTCCCACGGTTCAGAATCTTATGGTGTAAACTGATCTAAATACTCTCTACCTGAGGATCAAATTTATGATACACGAGTGGGAGGCTTCGTTCATACATGTTTTATTTAAAAGTCAAGCAAAAAGTATTGATCTGTTTTCAATATTTATATGCTCATATGTACTGATAATTTTAAAAGTATTGATTTTCTTTCTATATTTATATGCCCATATGCATTTATAATTTTCTTGAAATAATCATAGATTATATATTTTTGACAATATTTTTATTTATTTTGATGCTTTATATGATTATGGAATATTTTCTAGTGTTTTACCTCTTATTTTTTACGTGGCGAAGATCTTCAGCGTTCTCCACGTTTCACAGATTGTAATAGATTATGGACCGTACACCGAAAAATCAGTATGTTGCAAAATATGATTCAATTACAATAAATTATCTTT
Source organism: Mytilisepta virgata (assembly GCA_028015205.1). Taxonomy (NCBI): domain Eukaryota; kingdom Metazoa; phylum Mollusca; class Bivalvia; order Mytilida; family Mytilidae; genus Mytilisepta; species Mytilisepta virgata. Next base: position 8,883,599 of record CM051510.1, read on the forward strand.
TAAAACCTAAACTTACTTTAAATTGATTAAGATTTATCACCTCTAGCTTAATTTTCTTGAGCATTTACATGCTACTCATTTTCTTTTAAATATGATCCTTCATTGGTTATTTTTATGATCAGTCAAATATCAATGCTTTCTGATATATCGTTCTAATAGCTTCACTGTTTGATTGTATTTAGTAACACACCTCTATTCTTTTCTTTATCAATTAATAACTCACTTTGCTCCATCTCATTCTTCATTCATTTCATTATTTATATTACGTTTGTATATAAGTTTAATTATCTTTGAATGTTTCGAATGTGCTTATCACTCGTATTTGTTATATTGTTATAGATACATTTTCACAATTTATCAGGCCTTGTTAATTTTTCTTGTAAATTTTTGTGTCTTTTATATGCTATAACTGGATTCTTTCTTAAAATGCTTGAGAGTTCAGGGTCATTCTCATTTTCAATGAAAAATAAATTTAAAACGGTCACCTATGAAAACTACAAATCTATTTTTTAAAATAAATTAACATCTTTTACTGATAGTTCAAAGCTATTTCTTTATAGTAAACTTACAGCAGAATTTAAATTAGAGAATTACCTTTTGCTTAAATCAAGTTTTAAAATAAGACAACTTATAACCAAATTTAGGGTTAGTGACATCCCCTGGCAATTGAAACATTTCGTTATAAAAATGTTCTAAGAGAAAATAGATTATGCACTTTTTGCAATAAATCGATGATTTTGTTTCATTTTTTAGTGAATGTAAACAAAACTTACTCATATGCAACCATTTTGGTCATAATTAAGTTATGTCACTCTGTTTAGACTTATTATTGTGTATTGGTCCCATTCATTATACTTCGATAACTCTGTATTGATTATAGCACGGTACTCCTCGTCTTCACTTTAAACAACTTTTCATTTGAAATATGTAATAACATTTCACATGGATTATAATTCCAATATATGAAATTAATTGTGACAATTATTAATAATATGAAATTTATTACCAATTTATACCAACTGGCAAAAGTACATAATTACACGTGATAAAGGGTTACGGTACAAGGTTTTTTTTTAATTTTCTTAAGCCACAAAAAACCGATTTTTGGCCTGGAGACACTCCGACCCTATGAAATTAATGTAAAACATTCTTAATTTCAAATCATTTTACTAAGTATGCACACCACTAACTTTTTTTCAGTACAGTTACCTTATACATGGTACGTTTTCTATACATCATAACATCAAAAATATTATTTTACCTAATTTTACTATCAATCTTGCCATATATGTATTTAATATTAAGTACGTTTAATGTTCGATGCCACGTAAAATAAATTTTCTTTTTGTTTACATTTTATTTACAGATTCAGTCTTGCTCTGCGTTTCAAAGAGTAAACACCTTTTTATTTTTATTGTTTACATGCTCGTGATCAAGACCATACTGGTCGAAACGTTGGGTATTTTTAACTTTTTAGTTTGATTGCTGTTTTTTTACGATTTTATATTTGGTTTTGTTCGACTTGTGTATTTTATACATTTTAGTCGTTTTATGCCCCTTTTTGACAGCTCACCATTTCCATTTATTTTCCTTGTTTTCTATTGTCGTATGAGCTGTTTCGCAGCATACTTAGTTGGTAGAACAAACCTTTTCATAAATGGTGCTGAGGTAGAACCGTCCAGAATGGTTCTAGGGTAGAACTGTTATAAATGGTTCTAGTGTAGAAACGTCCAGAATGGTTTTAGGGTAGAACTGTCCTAAATGGTTCTAGGGTAGAACTGTCATAAATGGTTCTAGGGTAAAACTGCCATAAATGGTTCTAGGTTAGAACTGTCCAGAACGGTTCTAGGTCAGAACACAACCTGTCGTAAACGGTTATAAAGGTGTCAGGATGACAGTTCTAGAACAAGTTCTTCTGGCAGTTTAGGACAGTCCTAAAGAGAGGTTAGAACTGAGCTCAACTGTACATGAATAAATACTTCAGCCTCTCCCCCAAAACATGAGTCAATGGCAAAAATATAGGCAAAAGAAAACCAAAGCGACAAATAGTGGGAAAAATCGAAAGCCAAACGCAGAACATACTCACGAGAACATATCAAACAAATGCCACAAGGATATATCACATGTATAGCTAAAATAATAAAACAAAACAACAAACTTAACAAGATTAGAAGAAGACAGCCCCGAAACGAAAGCCCTAGCAATGCGAATTCCCTCTACAAATCGGGAGTAACATGGAAAGGCATGTCCACCCCCCATTAACATCACCTGTCACATAAACAATGATAAACATAAAAAAATAATAACTTAATCCATGATCTTATGTTTCAAGGATACTTGTAAAGGAACATTGAAATTATTAGCCTTACAATTTAGTTTATCTAAAGCAAATATTATTTTATTAAAATCATAGGTCCGAAAAGTGATTTAAAAATTGGGACTATAAAATAATGTTTTAACAAAATGTAAAAAAAAATGAGTCAAATCAATGATTGATGTATGAAGTCTGTAATGATTATACATATTAATTTGCTTGTTCAAATGTACATCTGGACCATATATAGGTGTAACAATCGGCACATTGCCTAATTTGGAGAAAAAATGGCATATTGAATGAATTTCGAAAGTTTTCCTATCGAAAATACTACACCATAAACATGTCAGTTGCACTATTCTAGATAATTAGTTTGTCTATTGCTCATCTTCTATTCTAGTGTCCTTTGTGTCAAAGAGTGACATCATTGTGCATTTGAATAAATTGCTTAAATTACTGATTAAAATTGGTAGCGTGTTGTTAAACGTTGTTTATAGGTCACATGTCGAAGCAGGTCCTAATTTTTGGTTAAATTATAATCGTATGCTTAGCAGTGCGCTTGACTTTTCAGGTCGGGTAATAACAGTTGGTGACTTGAACATAGATTTCTTGGGAAGGATCCCCTGTGAGGCAGCAGATATTTTTAATCTGTATGGCTTGGAAAATAAAATAAGTTGTCCAACTAGATTCAGCTTAAATTCAAGTTCGTTGTTAGATCCAGTTATGGTGACTGACTCCGTATCAGTTGTTGAGGCAAACACGGTCTGCATAGATCGGAATATTAGTGATCATGATGCTACTTTTGTTGTTATTGATTGTGGTTATAGAAATGCTTGTTCGTATAGACGACGGGTGTGGCTTTACAAGCAGGGTAACTATGAGTTATTCAGACAGACCGTTACCAGTACTGACTGGAACGATATTATAAATAATTCGACAGACGTTAACGATTCGTGTAAACGATTTACGGACAAATTTATGGAAATAGCCAGTAACTGTATACCGACGAACGAAGTAACTATAAGACCAAATGACAAGGTTTGGATGGACTCAGATATTCGGAGAGAGATCAGGATACGTGACAGACTCAGACATAAGTTTTTAAAATACCCTTCTGAACATAACGGAAGGAAGTATAAGGACAGACGGAACAGAGTAAATAATATGAAGCGTATAGCAAAGATAAACTTTTATTCTAGTATAAATGAGTTTCTTTCGGAACTGAAGAGTACAAATAGTAAGCAGTACTGGAAGACAATTAAACTGCTAATTAAGGGCGAAGTTCAATCGACTGACCTACCACCATTACGTTCCTCATCGGACGACAATATTACGGCTTTTGACAACACGGACAAATGCGACTTACTTAATTCTTACTTTTGCTCGATTTCAGATTTGCGGGACGAAGATGTTACTCTACCTGACTTTGATGACCGAGGACCGAATACTTTGACGCGCATAACAGTGACCGAACAAGACATTATTGATGCTATTTCTGTACTTGATCCAAACAAGGCTGTTGGGCACGACCTAGTTAGTAATCGTATGTTGAAGGAAGTGAAACAGGAAATAGCAAACCCCCTTAGTTTTTTATTTAACAAATCCTTAGGTGAGCGTAAATTTCCCACACAATGGAAATTAGCTAATGTTATACCCATTTTTAAGCACGGTGATATAACAGTAGCAAGTAACTACCGTCCAGTTGCTTTACTAAGTACTGTAAGCAAAGTGTTCGATAAAGTTGTATATAAGCACATTTTTAATTTTCTTATAGATAATGCTTTATTGTACAAGTTTCAATCAGGCTTTCTTCCTGATCATTCCACTACTCACCAACTGATCGAGCTAGTGACAACATACTACAAGCTCTGGATAACAGAGAATTAATTTGCTTAATTTTTTGTGACGTTAGCAAGGCCTTCGACAGGGTGTGGATCAGAGGCTTACTATTAAAACTTGAACGCTATGGAATTCAGGGCGATGTGCTTGAGTGGTTCAGACGTTACTTAACAAGTAGACAACAAAGGGTATTGCTAAGGAACAAAACTTCGTCTGTAGGGAATCTTAAAGCGGGTGTTCCCCAAGGGTCTATCTTTGACCCTCTTCTTTTCCTCATTTTTATAAATGACATTGCAGATGAGATGTTAGGGATCTGTAGATTGTTTGCAGATGACACTTCGATAGGAGAGAGGTCTTACGAAATCGATAGTCTTCAATATATGGTCAATATCGACCTGAAAAACATCTCTTCTTGGTCGAAACAATGGCTTGTTAAGTTGAATCCCAACAAAACTGAAATTGTTTTTTTCAGTACCAGAGTTACTCCTGAAGGGTTAGCCTTTTTTCTTGATGGTACAGAAATTACTCCTGTAGGCTGTCACAAACATCTTGGCGTAACTCTAAGTTCTAATCGCAAATGGACTTTGCATATTGATACTGTCGTTGAGAAAGTCTCGAAACAAATTGCAGTTCTACGGAAACTGAAATACATACTTTCTCGGCACTTTTTAGAGAAGATTTATTTAACTTTTATCAGGCCTCTTCTAGAATATTCCTGCGAATTGCGGGATAGCTGTTCGATAACAGACTCGGATAGGTTGGAAAAATTACAAGTAGAGGCTGCACGCATAGTAACTGGTTTAACTATATATGAAAGTACTTTGTCACTGTATGATGAATGTGGCTGGGAAAAATTATCTGTTCGGCGTGAACGAAGAAAACTATCATTATTTTATAGAATAGTTAATGGAGATGCACCTGATTATCTATCTGACATGTTGCCTAACACTGTAAACCAAACAAATAATTATAATCTAAGAAACTATAGAAATTTTACACTGCCAGATGCTAGACTCTCTCTTTATAAGAATTCGTATTTTCCATCAACTATTAGATTATGGAATAGCTTAGATTCTAATATAAGAGAATCTCCAAATCCAAATATTTTGGCTTCCTATTTCGGTATTTTTGGTTGAGTACTTCTTGTTTAAAATAAGTTTGGTTTTTGGTCTTCCAAATGTTTAGGTTTTAATGCTGCTGATGAGAGGTAACTCCTTGAAATGCGTCGTATACAGCATAGTATAAATTTACTGTATCTAATATTAGTATCTTTGGATTGTTATTTCAAATATAGACTGAAATCAAAGTATCCTTTGCCAAAAAAGTCTCCGATTTATTATACAATTGGTGATCGTAAAGCCAATATTTTACACACCAGACTACGTCATAGATGTAGTGGTCTCAGAGCAGACCTTTTCAGATGTAATTTAATAGATATTTGTCACTGTGAATGTGGTAACGAAACTGAATCTGTTGTACATTACTTTTTACACTGTAGTAGATAAAGAGCACAAAGGATTCGTTTAATTGATGATATATTAGCACTTGGTATTGAACCTACTGTTAAAAACATGTTGTATGGTAACGCTCATTTATATTTTGATCGAAACTGCAGGCTTTTCAAATGTGTTCAAAGATATATAATTGATACAAAAAGATTTGTTTATAATTGATTTGATCCAAGAATGACATGAAAGACACGACACGGACGACAAACCCCCCTGCATTATATTTTGTGTTTTCTTTTCTTTTTCTTTTTTCTCACATCTCGCCATGTTACGTCTATATCTATGCTTTCAATGACGGTATTGATTATTGTATAAGGTATTGTCGCTTGTAATGTTTTGTATATATGTTGGAGAAGACTTAATAAGTTCTTGCAACTTGTGTCTTATCCATTTGTCTATATTTATGACAATAAAATATGTTTAAAGTAAAGTACTGATTAATATGATTATTTTCAGATAACCATTCAAATCTGCATTTCCTAACTTGAAATAAATAGCATAATTGTATGTACTGTCTTTCGAAAGAATTAAAACCCTTTAAGTATTTTTCTTCTCCAGAACCACTCTTAGAAGTTTGTTCATGTTGTCCGCTAAATCATCAATCTTTTTATTTTGTTGTTCATTCCTTTCCTGTTGCTGTTTTACAATGTTCGTCAGTTCGTCTATTTTCTTTTCCTGCCCAGTTGTTATTTTCTGTAATTCTTCTTCAAGTTCGCCCCTTGTAAGCGTTTGATTTCTCCTTAAGTCCTCAATTTTGTTTTCTTTTTCCAAAATGTCGCTCTCCAGTGTTTCAATCTTCTTTGATTGTTGTTCTCTTTCCTTTCCCATTACTTCAACAAAAGTTTGTTGTAATGCCTCTATTTCGGATCGCAAATCGTTGCTCTCCCTGATGGCATTCTGCAATTGGTTCTCTTTTTCCTTCACTTCTTTCTCTCTTCTGTCAATCACGAGTGATTTATTTTTAACTTCTGCCTCGAGTTGTTGTTGCATTATGGCAATCTGATCCATTTCTTTTCCAACTGTGAGCATGTACTCCTCCTTTTGGGTAATTCTAATTTCAAGTTCTCGTTTAAATGTTCTGATAGACTCCCTTTTTTCATTTTCTGTCTGACGTAGCTGATCTGCTAATCCCCTCTTTTCCTCTCTGAGATTTGTAAGAATATAGTCTTTTTCTTCTATCATTTCTTTCAAACGACTTATTTCTCTTTGTAATTTGGTCACTGAGGATTTTTCTTTCGCCAAGCAATTGAGGATGCCAATGGAGTTTGTCTAGTGGATAAAATACACAGAATAAAATATTGATAATCATATACACCTTAAGGATGATCGCTGGTCTAATAGAATATAAATAGGATTTGAAATAATTGTTTTTAGTTTGAGAAAACATATGAATAGTAAACAAATAAGCAAGAAAAAATATAGGTTCATGTGCTCATTTTAGAGCTATAAGGCCTTGAAAATTTGCAGGAAATGGATTTTCTAAGGATTTTTCATTGTCTTTGCATAGACAATTTCAACCTCTCAAAAATGTATAAAAAATAAAAAGGATTTCATAAAATTTTGTCAAATACCATTTTAAGGTATATATGATTGAATTATAAAAGAAAAAGTGGGGGTTCCTGGGGAAAAAATTCATGTTTAAGGAATGGATAAAATCCGAGGATTCCGAAAATCTGACAAAAAGACCAAAACGTGACCAGCGAGCATCCTTAAAGAGTCATTTTCTGTGAACTTAGCAGTAACATACCAAGAATACCATTGTAAATAATAATAAATGTATAATTCACAGTTGATTCGATACTGCAGTGCACGTAATATATTCGTTGACCTCTTCGGCAGGGCGAAATTGCTCTCACTGGCAATGTGACAAGCTTACCATTTCCAAGCACCTGTGGATTTCTTTTTTTAGCGGGAGTTCATATGACTAGTGCTAAAGTTTTTTATGCTGTCTTATACTAGTAATACATATATTTTTGTTTCGTACATTATATGTTTTTATTCTTTTAGTTTAACACCTCTCCTTGTGTCAGTAGTTTCTTGTGAGGGTTCTTTTGTCTTTTCCTTGGATTTCGAAGGAGATGGTATGACTTCAGCCATTATTTCGCCACATCTGACATGAAAAATTAAAATTTAGGTTTCAGATTCAAATTTGTATTACTTATAACGTATGTCATGTATGTGATCGACCTTTCAAAATAAACAAATCATTGTAAAAACAAATCCTTCCAATGATGCGTACCATGTCCGTTTTGTCGCTCCGATATTGAATAAATGTTGGTGTGAAAAGAACTGTGTAAATGCACCTACGATCTTTCTTCAATAATGCTGATTTTTAAATTGAGAGAAAAGCAGAATAAATTAAAGATAACTCCTTCTCCTATCCAATAATTCATCCGGCTATTTTGTTCAGGAAATAGAAAAATTTCCACAGCGAAAACAAATTTTGAAACGAGAGCCATATTATTTGATACGAACTTGATATGTAATTGTTTATTACACGGTTCCACGTGAGAATATTAAAAAATCAGAATTAGAGTTATGAGAATAATTGTGGTACTTACACCGCAGCACATCAAAACAGCTTGTACGAAATTTAAAACTGCGTAATTTGAAATCGCAACGTTTTCCCTCGAATCAAGCAATTGTTTTTGAAAGACAACCTACCGAAAATTTTACTTTCTTGATTATCATAACACGGAAAGACCCTAAATATTCTGTGTATTACATGTTTTCTCGTGTTTTTTTTCTAGACATATTTCGTGATAAACATGTAATATCCTATGAATATTCATAGGAGAAATAATAAAAGTTTCTCAATATGATTTGATAAAAAAAAAAATAAAAATGGGGCGTTGTCACGGATTATTCAAAATGATTTTCATACTCTAAGCAGACGTTCAAATCGGTTTTGAATATACCCTTTCCTTAGATGAATATAGTTATCGGTAGATTCTTAAAACAAAATGCATAATAGGTAAGAAGTTTGCTAATCATCAATAGAATCAAGTCATCTTTCCGGTTGTAGACCTTATTTGCAATTATTTTAAACAATTTCACTTTTTTATTTTAAAAATTAGTTGAAACTGGGGAGTCATTCAATGCCTTGCTTTACTCGATACTATTTACGTTGATAAAACTTACCCTTTCGTCACATATCAATGACAGTTGTTTAGCAAGTTCAATATTTTTTGTTTCCTCTAGGGCACCAATGAATATTTTGAGGGGTTTCAAGTTCTCTCTGTGGTAGCTGCGTGTCAGAATTGCAATCAGTCGTCTGATTTTGGCGTCTACAACTTTCGTCTCTGAAAGAGCTTTCTTATCGTCGTCTGAAGTACTGTTTGCATTTAAGAATTTATCAACAACATCGTTACAGCTAATCAACTTTGTCGTTATTTCGTGCTGTAATTGTCGTGAAAATAATTCCTTTCGGTCTTCGTCTTTTTTTAGATATTCTTCCATACCTTATATGATAATAAAAGCAGAATCCAATAGTTCGAAATTCGAGTACCATATACAATGTTTGTAATTGATATTTCTGCTAAATGCTGTACTTAGAATAAACTTGTCATTGGTTGATAGTTACAGCGAATGATTTTCACATACGGTCTTAGAAAATATTTATCCAGTCTTTGCTAATTTCAGCAAAAATATGTATAATAACACAGTTAGTGTCTCTTTTGATCGGTTCTAATGACCGTTGTATAAAAGACCTACTGTCTTAATATCAGCAGGTGTTGATGGATTCAAAATAGTTTTAATTTTTTCTATATAATTACGGGAAGTGAAATTAGGATAAAAGGGTTTCTCTCAATTTTGTATTAATTTTACAATTGAAGAAAAAAGTGTGATTAATCATTATAATTTAACGTCACCCTGCACATTACCATTGAAGTGTCAAGTCCGGTCAGGTGTCAATTCTAGAAGAACGTGGAATCGAACTGAATATATCATATGAGCGATAGCAACTTCGTATCGACCAGTCAGTTCGTGATGACGACCGCAAAATGTTTGGAGTGATGAAATAAGCAAAGAATGAACAAAGCTTTTCTCAGACCATATGTGAAAATCATTCTCTGTAATAAGCAACTAATGACAAGATTAAGCTAGGTACAGCATTTAGCCGAAATATCAATTGCAAACATTGTATATGGTACTCGAGTTGTTTTAATGATCAATCTATGATACAATGTTTGTAATCTCTGGGTTACCAAATATTTATCACCTGTTTATGAAAGTCGAGTACCATATACAATGTTTGCAATACATTCAATTGAGTGGATACATCAATTAAGAACCGTCGAATATGTTTTTAATTGTGTACAAGTATGAGTCATATAGTGAAAGATATGCAGCCCTTTAAATTTCAAGCAACATAAAATATCAATGATATACATACAGCAGCTTAGAAAAGGGAAGTTCCTGCTAGTTTAACACCTATAAATATTTCTTATTCAGCTCATTCTTCTCGATTCATTGCTAGCATATATTTTTTCTAACAAGACTCGAAATGTAATAATCCCGGCGGGGGGGGGGGGGGGGGCACTTACTATATATGATGTGCTTGGTATATTCTGACAAAAGGGCCGATTTTGTTTTCGCAAAACGACTGTAAAGGGGGATACTTTTTTCTTTTTTTATACAAAGGGGTACTATCTGACTATCTGAAATGGGTCTATATGTCAAGAACATCTGGATCGGGGTTATAATTTGAAGGAAACATAGAATTTCAGTCACCATCACATTTAAAAAAGGAAACTTACATGGGGAATACAAACATAAGACAAGAAGTTGAAGCCAAATCTGGAAGAACCCACCTATTAAATTTTTGACAAGGTCCACCCCCCCCCCGGTAATAATGTATGAATTGGATTGGTGGACTTTGAGACATGAAAAAGACAAACAGGGCAAATCTTATTATCTGTCTTTTACCAGTTATTTGCTACTATATACATAGCCAAAAATCGTTATCTGAGCTTTTCATACAATGACAATGACAATGACGTACAATGCAGTTGATTGTCTTTTACATGATTAAAACGATAATATTCTTAAGGGGGTACCCAACACTTTGATTGAAATAGATTTGGCTCGTTTAATTTTCATAAAATTTTGACGAAATATTTACTTTGACCTGTTGACAAAAATATAAAAATTTCAAGAAATTTGAACCACACAATTTTTGGGAATAATTTCATTGGATATATAACACTAATTTTGATTACTTAGAAGCTTGATTTCTCTAGACTAATCGTATGTGATTAAAACGTTCAGCTGATTTTTAAAGAGTTAAATCGCCTTAAATTTTGTAATAAATTAGTGCAATCAAAATTTAAATATATGTTTAGTTGTGATCCATATTTCAATACATTTTATATTTTTAATATATTAAAATGTATTTTAATAATACACAATGATCAGATGGAGATACATTATGTTGATGTTGTATACTTTACAATTCACAAAATTTCATTGATTGGTCATTCAAAAATTACATGTACCACGTGTTGTATTGATGTTAATGTATGGAAGGCTTTCGAATAAATAAATTTCTATTGACTTTCCTGTTTCATGTATATTAACCTTCCATCTTTTATCTTAGAAATGTTTTATCATTTTATAGCATATTGTTGTGTAGGTCCTGCTGATGAGATAATTTCTCATGCTTTCTGATATTTCCGTGCGTAAAAAGGAAACAATACAAAATTGAAGCAAGACATAATAACTAATATTAATACTACACTTACTGCAGCTTAGAGAGAAGTTCCTACTAGTTCAAAACAAAGTCGTACTCACTTCATTCTATTCCAATCATTGGCAGAATAAGTTTCATCTTACAAGACTTTTAATGTGACAATGTTGAACTATGACCCCCCCAAAAAAAACAAAAAACAGCAACAAATGTAGTTATCTGCTCAGTTATGACACTATATTCATTATCAAAAAATGATATCTGAACTTAACACAATGACATAAACTACTTATACCAGTTATTTTATACAATATGCACAAAAAACCGTCCTCTGAGCTTATCATCATTATAATATTTATTACGGACAATGCATTTGGTTATATTTTAAGTGATTAATTAAAATGATAACATTCACTGTAACTTCTTAAATGTCATACGGTCATAATAAAGTAGTTCAATCAATTTTTTTATAAATGTTATGTCTCCATATATAAATACATTGTATTTTTTTCTATATTGAAATACATTTTTGACCCATGATAATCTTATGAAGATATATTATTATAATGTTATACAAAGTGTAACAAATAATTTACAAGTCACAAAATTTCAAAGATTTATCATTCAACAGTGGCCAATTGTTACATGTATATTAATTCTCATGTACGGAGAACGGATCTCATGTACGGAGAGCTTTCAAATAAATGAATTGCTATTGTTTTTCCTAATATATATTAACCTTCCATCTTTTATTTTAGAAATGTTTTAACATTTTATAACATATTGTTGTCTAGTTTCTGCCTATCATATAGCACGTGTGTTTTGTGAAATATTTCTATACGTAAAAGGAGAAAACAATATTTAAGCAAAACATGAAAAAGACACTTAACTAACCTCGACAAGAACCTGTCTTTTTGGGACAGATGATATATTTCATGGATTGTTGTAGGTAGTAGCAGTTTCCACCGTTACAAACATTTAGGGAAATCTATGGCAAGCCGTTTTACTAAATATTCTAGTATAGTTTATTAGATGTCTTATAAAAACTAGATTATATAAGATATCTTATAAAAACTAGATTATATAAGATATATTATATATTATATGAGATATCTTGAAGTTAGAATAAATAGTAAAACGGCTTGCCATAGAAATCTAAAGTACGGTGCAAACGAACGAAATTTACGAGAAACATCATTGGGTAAAATCAGTAAGATAACAAAATAAATTAGCTCTTTCCCATCTATCATGATCATTAGCCTCCCACAAAACTTGGGTCAATAGGACATTTCGACCAAATACCAAAAAATAACAATACAGTGTGAAAAGTTCGTCAGATAAAATTCCAATAGAATGTAACAAACAGATGACACGCAAGGATACATGTATAACTAAAATATTTTTTACAAAAATAATAAAGAAAACAAAACGTTTTTAGTTTTCATTATTTATTTGTTGTGCTTTTGGTTGTTCATTTGTCTTCCCGGGTTTTGTCTGTCTAATGGATTGCATTTTTTTTTATTGCTCCTTAGGTATATTTGTCCTCTTTAGAACAAGACATCAAAGAAACTAAAGCACTAGCAATGTGAACTCCAACTAAAAACCTAGAGTGATATCAGGTGTAAACATATCTAGCCCCGTTAACAGTACCCGTCATATAAACAACGGTACTTAATGCATAATCTTGGGTTTCAATGACATGTTTAAAAGCACCTTGGACTTACTAGCACTTACAGTTTGTTTATTTAAATCAAATATTTTATTAAAATTATATGGCAAAACCACTGATTTAAAAGTTGAAGTTAAATGATAATAGTATTACAAACTGTTAGAATGAAACCAAAGATTGATTACTGAAACTAGAGGAGGGGGGGGGGGGCTAACTGGACTATTTTATGACGGGGGTGCGTCGGTGAATTCGAAACCCCTTCCCGAAATTATCCACGTTATATCGAATTTGTGACCCGGAAATATCCGGGAAAACTAAAATAACATACCCGAAATTATCCAAAAATGATAAAAGGCAGCTATCATGATAAGACATATTTATACATTTAATATTGTGAAAAGTCTACCTGAATTCTCCTCGGTGCTTTATAAAAATCTACAGAAATTTTTAAAATCCTGACCGGAATTCTCCAGAGTGTCAAAAAATCCGACCCGAAATCTCCGCCGGTTTTGTAAAATCTTGACCCGAATTTGCCGCACGTCCCGTATCTAAATATCATTGAGTTGCCAACCCCAGTCCCCCCCCCCCCCCCCCCCCCCCCCCACCCCGAGGACTGAAATCCGTAATTTTTATACATGTTACTTTTAAAATCTATATCTGGACCGTATACAAGTGTACATTGCCTAACTTGAAAGATAAATCAAAAAGACTACACATTAAAAAATCAGTTAGTTGCACTTGTCTAGATAAGCGGTTTGTCTGTCAAGCACGTTCTGTTATATTGTGTTTTATGTCAAAGAACGAAGTCATTGTGCAGCTTCATAAAATTCTTAAAAATCTTATCAATATGATTGCTTTCCACGGATAACCATTCCAGTTTAATTCTCTGCATTTCCTCACATAAAAGAAATAGTATAATGTAATTTCTCCTGTTCTTGACGTGTTTAATCGGTGGGATAAAAATACATAATATCTTTAACCACTTCCCAGTGATTAAATTTCTACGTGGGAATTAACCCCCTTTTTTCTACAGTTATTGGAACGATAAACTAGAGAAGTCCCGAAATGACGTCTATATAAACAAACTACATAGCAACGACATTTTCTTGAGGTTTTTGTCGAAAATCATAGGAGAAACAGATTCTCCTTCAATTTACTCGTGAGTTATGGAATATCTCCACCCTCAATAGTTAAATTTTAGATTTTAACAGGCTCGCTAAAGGCTCGCGTGTTGAAAATCGAAAATTTTACTATCTCGGGTGGAGAAATTCCATAACTCACTCGTACCTGAAGGAGAATCTATGTGTATTTCGCTTAAGTATTCTTATTCTCAAGAACAGCCATCAGAAGTTTGTTCATGTTGTCCGCTAAATCATCAATCTTTTTATTCTGTTGTTCATTCCTCTGCTGTTGCAGCTTTATAATGTTCGTCAGTTCGTCTATTTTCTTTTCCTGTCCAGTTGTAATTTTTTTTAGTTCTTCTTCAAGTTCGCCTCTTGTAAGCGTTTGATTTCTCCGCAAGTCCTCAATTTTGTTTTCTTTTTCCAAAATGTCACTCTCCAGAGTTTCAATCTTCTTTGATAGTTGTTCTTTTTCCTTACCCATCACTTGAACAAAATTTTGCCTTAATTTCTCAAGTTCGGAACGCAATTCGTTGCTATCCCTGATGGCATTCTGTAATTCTTTTTCTTTTTCCTCCATTTCTTTCTCTCTTTTATCAATCACGAATGATTTACTTTTAACTTCTGTTTCAAGTTGGTGTTTCATTGTGGCTAATTCGTCGAGTTCTTTTCCAACGGTACAAATGTACTCCTCCTTTTGGGTAATTTTAATTTGGAGTTCCTTTTTAACTTTTCTGATGGCCTCATTTTTATCATTTTCAGTCTGACGCAACTGATCTGCTAATCCTCTCTTTTCATGTCTCAGATTTGTAAGTGTGTATTCTCTTTCTCCTAATATCTGTTGCAAACGACTGATTTCTCTTTTTAAACTGGCCACTATGTTTTTTTCTTTCGCTAAACGATTGAGGATACCAATAGAATTTTCCTATCGAAAATAATACACATAAAATAATCAGTTAGTTGAACTTTTCAAGAAGAGCACCTGGCGTGGGCAAAAATGTAACGTCATTTTGCAATTTCAGAAATTTTTAAAATTAGTTATTAATGAAGAAGATTGCTTCTTAGATAATCATTGTAGTTAAATACTATGACTATGGGCCATTAACAATAAGTAGACATTTTAAACAATGTTAAGCGTAACCTTTTAGATCAGATTCAAAAAACAAAATTACGGAATAATGTTACGCCAAAAACCTTCCAAGGACAGTGCCTCCACCGATTTATGACTACCACCGGATTAACTTTGTTGAACTTCACGACGGGTGATGTATAAAATCAGGAACTGCTTACACGTACTGATTTTACTCCTTATTATTATAGGAGTTCGTGTTGTTCATTGATTTTTAGTTTTCAGTTTTTATTTGTTGTGCTTGTGGTTTTTCATTTGTCTTCCCGGGTTTATCTGTCTAATGGACTGCGGTTTTTGGTTTGCTCCTTAGGTATATTTGTCCTCTCTATCCCTTACATGTGGATATTGGAGATTTCTTCAATATGCATGAGTTATATGTTTCCTGACAGAAGGTGTCTTGTATTAAATATAAAGGACACGAAGTACCGTGTTGTAAGCTTTGGGTGATTTTCAATTATGTAATTGTGATTTTGTGCTGTCTTTGGAACTTCACTCCATGTTCGTTTTTCCTCACCTTTTTTAAAAATTTCATCAGACATTGAAAAATGTAGGAAAATATATTCAAGAACATATGATTAATGGCTGTGGAGGATATTGTTAGGAAGGAAATAGTTTGCAGAAAAATCATCAGCTTATCTATTCATATTTATGGAAGGTACTTTCTTCAAAGAGCAAATAACTCCGTAAAAGGGAGATGACTTCAATACCAGTAATAGGCAATGCGTAAGATGATTATTATTACGTAATTTTAAATTCGTTTTTCAGGAATTGAACGGTTATATAGCTACTGCATCGATGACAAGTCATCCAAAAATTTAAAAAGGGAAATATTGGTAATACTTAATATTATCCACTTTAACATTACCAAATCCTTTTACAAAACACAGCTTACCCTTTCATCATAAATCAATGACAGCTGTTTAGCAAGGTCAATATTTTTTGTTTCCTCTAGGACGTCAATGAACGATTTCAAGGGTTCCAAGTTTTTTCTGTGATAGTGACGTGTTAGAATTCCAATCAACCGTTTAATTTTGACGTCTGCTACTTTCGTCTCAAGAAGACGTTTCTTTTCGTCGTCTGAAGTCGTTTTGCCATCTATGAATTTTTCAACAACATCGTTGCAGCTCACTAATTTTGCCGATATTTCCAGCTGAAATTGCTTTGAAAATAGATCCTTTCGATCTTCGTCTTTTTCTAGAAATTCTTCCATACCTTAGATAGATGAAAAAAATGTATACGATATTTCATTAGTGATTTTTACGTTCGATTTATATACTTGTAGGATAAAATATTATAAGAAATAGTTCCTTTTCTTGAATTTTTAAATAACTTATTATCAGAGAAATACTTTTTGTTCTTTTATAGCTTATTTTGTGAAGAATGGGCCAGTAATGTTTAAATGAACAATCTATATTACTATATTGTTGCATCTGATGATCTCTACAAAATTATATCTCATTAGCGACTCTCAAAATGAAATATAGAAAAACTGTTGATAAACTCCCGATCGAATTAATGAAGAAAAGTAAATATCTAAAAATGACAAAATGTTAATTATTAATGCTACCTTCACTTACACGGATTTTTCTTACGAATCCTTACGTATCGCACAAATTCGTAAAAGTACACAGATACTTACGATTTGGCCACTTTTACGAGCGATTTACCTGTTAATGTGTTGTTACGAATAGTTAGGAGTATTTACGAGTCCTTATGCTTTTTGCAAAAAAAGTATGCAATTCTCTGTGTATCACCGAGACAATTTGTATACCTTTCATCAATCGTAAAGTATACGTATGTATTCGTAAAGTACTCGTAACTATACGTAAAGTGCTCTTAACAATCCGTAAAGCCATTATAACACGACGTGAAGGAAATCGTAAACATCACTTAAGCACTCGTAATAATCCGTAAACAAATCGTAAACTTACCGTAACAAATCGTAAAACAAATTGTTTACGAGACATTTACGGATTCTTCCGAGTAGTTTACGGAGGGTTAAGTATTGTTGCGACCGGCTTACTATACTTACGGATTGTTACAAGTTATTTACGGGTTATTTACGGAAAATTTATATTAATCCGTGGACAATCGCAAGAATATTTTTGACGGTAAAAAATTTGCCTCTACTTGTGCAATAAAACGTTCCACCAGACCCACCCGAGTCTATAAGTCCGAGTCTGGCACCGGTGTTTCTAGCGCTTTTGGGGTTTCATAGAACCCTGGGATCGCTGTCATCAGTGGTCAACCCGTATTGTTTATATTAATCTACCTTTGTATTTAGCCAAAATAGTTTTGTTGGACCATACACCGGTTTATTCAATTCTGTTCAATTAAATTTTATTTGCCATTTTGTTCCTTATAAACGTCGATTATAATTAATACTTCATATGACCTTTTTCACCATGTCTTGTAAATTTCTGTGTCGTTTGTACGCTATCATAGGTCTATTTTCAAATAAATTATCGCATTCATCATTTTGTCGTATTAAGTGCTAGTGATTTAGCAATTTACGTTTAACTTGTTTCACAGCTGGATTATATTTGGTAATTTTCGTTGTTTTTTATGTTGTCCTTTAATAATTTTGTGCTTTCTAGTTTTTCCCTAATGACCGTGTCAATTTCATTTTCATGATAATTTCTATTTATCAGTTTTTGTTTGAACTCATGTATAATTGTGTAAAGTTCGTTCTGGTCATTTGTATTTCTAATGTGTCTGATTATTATAATCGTCGATTATTATTAATACTTCATATGATCTTTTTCACCATATCTTGTAAATTTCTGTGTCGTTTGTACGCTATCATAGGACGCTTTTCAAATAAATTAGCGCATTCATCATTTTGTCGTATTAAGTGCCAGTGTTTTAGCAATTTACGTTTAAGTTGTTTCACAGCTGGATTATATCTAGTAATGAATACTAAATGTTTTTCATTGTTTTTTATATTGTCCTTTAATAAATTTGTCCTTTCTAGTTTCAGTGTTTCCCTAATGACCGTGTCAATTTCATTTTCGTGATAATTTCTATTTATCAGTTTTTGTTTGAACTCATGTATAATTGTGTAAAGTTCGTTCTGGTCATTTGTATTTCTAATGTATCTGATTATTTCTCCCTTTATGAAACCTTTAAATACACTTTTTGGGTGTGCGCTGTTTCTGTCGAGGTACTGGTAGGTCTCAGTAGGTTTAAAGAAAGTTTTTATATCCAAAATGTTCTCATTGTTAAAACGTGTCCCTTTATATACTGTGGTATCAAGGAAAGTAATACTTTTGTTAGCGATTTCATATGTGAATTTCAAATGTTGATGTGTTATGTTAGCAATTTCAAAAAATCTGTGAATTTCTTCTTCAGATGTTTGCATTAATAGGAAACCATCGTCTCGAAATTTTCGGCATAATTTAATGCATTCTTTATTTTCAAATTGTCGAAGAATATTTTCCAATATTTCGTACATTCGTAAATCTGCCAATTCGGCATATTAAAGGACAACATAAAAAACAACGAAAATTACCAAATATAATCCAGCTGTGAAACAAGTTAAACGTAAATTGCTAAATCACTAGCACTTAATACGACAAAATGATGAATGCGATAATTTATTTGAAAATAGACCTATGATAGCGTACAAACGACACAGAAATTTACAAGACATGGTGAAAAAGGTCATATGAAGTATTAATTATAATCGACGTTTATAAGGAACAAAATGGCAAATAAAATTTAATTGAACAGAATTGAATAAACCGGTGTATGGTCCAACAAAACTATTTTGGCTAAATACAAAGGTAGATTAATATAAACAATACGGGTTGACCACTGATGACAGCGATCCCAGGGTTCTATGAAACCCCAAAAGCGCTAGAAACACCGGTGCCAGACTCGGACTTATAGACTCGGGTGAGTCTGGTGGAACGTTTTATTGCAGTGTCTGCGAGTTGTGACGAGTTATTAAGGGATACCAACGAGTTATGTACGAATGCTTGCGATTGACTACGAGTTGGCGATCCGTAAGGACTCGTAAGAAAAATCCGTGTGTGTGAAGGGGGTATAACAGAATGTTTCATAATTTTATTGGGGCTACAAGTATATAATTATTCGTCACCTCTAATTTTTCCCGTAGGTTTCTATACAAATTTAATCAATTTTGACGTAAAAAATTGGTTCAATATATAGGGAAAATATGACGTCAAAATATTTTTCGTTAACTAAATCATCGTCACTCACAAACCAGGAACTGAAACATACACACACAATAAACAAACAAATTTTATATGTTTTTTTTTCTTATTTTGCCATGTTTTAAACCTATTTTAATTTGAAAATTATAATTAAAGAAAATTTTAAAAATAATAAAGAAAATTTGAATCACAATTCCTTTTTATGAATTATAAGATTGTTTGTTCGTAGATGCATAATGATTATTGGCATTAATTTTGACAAAACAAATTTCTACACACGGACATGGGTGCACACGCATTGCCTTGCTGTTCGTGTTAGGAGAGCAGTTTACCTGTCTCGAAATTGCCATAGGTTATGGTTAACAACTTGCCAACTGGAGTTTATCACATTACAGAAGCTTTGGTTAAAGTAGCGAAGGATCAAAGGGTAACAGTGTGAATTCAATACAGAGTTACCGGACTTGATTATTACCGAAATAGTTGGACGTGTCATGGGAATGGTAATGTTTCCATATCCTATATTAAAAAATAATTTATTGCGGAAGGAATCAAAATTAATTTTACTCCAGTCGATTATGAAAAATCGGGTAAAAATTTCTTCGTCTTCGAAAGTGTTGTTCTCGTTTAAAGTCTAGGCAACTGTGATGGATCACCGGAGCTCAACCCACAGAGCTGCCTAGCGCGTGCACATGTGGAGGAAAGGGGAGACCCTCTCGTTGGGGGAGGGGCTGTCAGGTCATAATACGGAAAGCCTAACCGCATACGATAGTGGGTAACGTGTTTGGAGAATGCCACACTCCATGCACGCTAAAGATACCTTCTGTAGTGTTCGAAAAGAGTCTACTAATGCCCTACAGAAAGCTAATTTATCCGACCCTACCAAACCAGCCGCCTTTTACAGTGGCCGTCAAAATCAGTTCCCCTTTGTGTCCTGTCCCACCCCTATTTGAATTGTTTGATAAATTAAACTGGTTCTGGTCCTGAAGAAGCATGAAATATTTGCCACTGGACGTTAAGCAACAATCAATCAATCAATCCTTAATGGTAGCCCACTGACAGGACAAAAGAGTCAAGAACAAGATTTAGAAAGTAAATTTGGAAACTTTAATCAATGACAAGTCAAATCACATTGGCTATTTAATGAACACAAACATACATTCATTTATTTAGAATAATATAAATGTCTGTTTCAACACATTTGAAGCACAAATGAACAGGACCTATTTTATATTTTTTGTTAAAATGTCTACACTTACCTTCAAAATAACGTTGTATGAGAAAATACGACTGGAGAAATATCAATTTGTTCAATCTTACAAAAATACTTACAGTGCGTATATCGTTTATAGATTGGTCTACTTTTTAGTGAACTTATGACTTCTTATATCGATCTATTTGTAAAATGTGATCGAGAAGCCGTGTTATTTCTTAAATATATTATAAAAGTTAAATGCAGATACACCAAGTGGAAAAACGTTACAACACTTAATATAAGATATGTCTTTTTGAATGGGTAAAACAAATATATTTATAATACCACTAAAATATAACTCTCTATATTGAAATGGCATTTTTCAAAAATGTACTTGTATATCTAAAGTAAAGAACATTAAGGAGACTTTCAGTATTATATTAATAAAAGAAAGTTTGAATTATATTCATTGCTTCCAAGCGAACATTCCCTCCTGGAGAGTTGTTTAACAGCAAATTTTGTTCACAATTAAGTTAATTTTCAAAACATGGTTATTTAAAACAGATCAAGTCTTCGAAAATTTGGGTTATTTTATATCAGATAAAATTTCTATATCCCCACTGGATAAAAGGTGATCATTTGTCATTCATTTTTCAACGGTAATGCTTGTACATGTCATTACAGTATGATATTGACCGGTTATTATCAATTAATAATGCCCTCTGATGCTTTAGAGTTACGCCCCCTTTTAAAACGCACAAATGATTCATATTTATTCAAGCACAAAATCACCTTGAATTAAGCAATATCCAGAGTTGTCATTGAACATTGTCCTGAATAAAAGACAAAGACTAAAAATTCTTTTTAATATATTCTCAGAATAAATGTCTGCACAAAAATCCATGGTTGTTTCAATGAAATAAACATAATAGTTACTTATGCAGGGGTATTATCATCAAACATAGACAGACCCCGGGACAGTAGTATTGACTTCTACACCGATAATGACCTCGCCTGCGGCTCGGGCGTTATCAGTGTTTCGGTCAATACTACTGTCTCTGACTCCCTTGGTTAGTCTATATTTCATTATATTGCCCTCTGCACAAGTAACCATTTTATAAGTAATTACCGACAAAATTCTATGGCTTGTTTGTTTTTCCCAAAATTCATTAAATTATTCTGTCTGTATTTAGAAATGTGTTGATGCAGTTTTCTGTATATATACGGTCTTGTTTTTATAATTTGGCCAAATATAACCGATAAGACAAAATTCAGGAAGGATTTTGAACACCAATCCTATCTCCTCTCCAAGTCCAGACGAAAGTTTAATTTCGTATCAGGACACGTATTCAAACATGAAGTACATGTGTCCAATTAAGAGAACACATTTTGTAACTTTATCGTAAACACGTTCTTACTTTATCCTGTTCTCGTTCAAAGTCATATTCAGTTTAATAGGCCAAAGGCCAAAAAGGGAAACTGCAACAACAGATTATATTCAAATGTAACAAGTTTTTATTATTTATCGAGTTAAATTTTCTAATTATTTCTTTTTCTTTTTTGTAAAAGATAATATAACAAGCTCTAAATTCTTTATATATACTTTTTAAAAGAAATTGATTTTTTGTACTTTTAAATATCCCATTAACCTGGTATAGTATGTATCTATATACTAGATAAATATTTCAATAGTTAAGAAACATTTCATTTTATCACTTGTTCATATTTTAATATCCAAGTTAAACTGAAATGAAAAACAGGCCATACAAAGGTATTTTTGCTAAAGATTATGGAATAACAGATTGTGTATGAGATCCCCAAATTACGCCTTCCCTAATATGCTTTTGGCGTGGCCAATGATGCGAGCGCTGCAATAGCCTTTTCCAGAAACTCATTTCCCGTATCACGATTCTGACTCTAAAATTATAATTTGAAGCAAGTTATTTCCCTTAATTTACTTACTTCCGTTTCCAGCGAACAAAACTTTTTCTAGCTTTAATATTTAGCACAATATGGCTGCCCCCTTTAAACAGAGACTTTTCCAAATGACCCATATGCTCCTATAGCGCTCGCCGCGCTCGCTAATATAGAGCAAGATATTTTTACAGTCCTTGAGTTCATATCATTTACCGTTTTAATAGAAATTACAAGTTACTTACTTTAGTTTTTAATTCAAGTTTATTCTTTTTGTTTCAAGTCAAATGTATATACAACTTTTTTTTCCCAGAACTCAATGGAAGAACTTTTTAAATAATGTAAACATTGCTTTTATGAACACGTAAACAATATAAGGTATGAGATTTCAAAATGGTAACTTACGTCAGACATAAAACTATCTATGTTTGGCCTTTAAGGGTATATAAAACCTGGAGGATACATCAGGTCGGTTACTAGTATTATAAGAAGTTCGACATGGCAGACTGGCGGCTTCTAGTAGGGACGGTCCTTAGTGTTCTATCCCCAGTTTTGAGCCAGGTCAATGGTGTTGGGAAGTGTCACGTTCCAGTCACCGATAATACATCATTTTTCGATTTTAAACTTAGAAATGTACACAAGAACTCAACCATTAATTTCTTCGATTACCGAGGTAAAGTTGTATTGCTGGTCAACGTGGCAACCTACTGAGGGCATACGTACCAGTATCATGGACTGAATGCACTACAATCTAACAACAACGACTTTCAAGTGATTGGAGTTCCCTGTAACCAGTTTCATTATGTAAGTAAATGAAAACCACGTATTTAAATTTAAATTTATTTATAACATTATCTTTGATATACACATGTATTTGTATATTTCGTAAAGTTCCCAAGTCAATATAGAAGCCTTCGTCGCAATTTATTGGTGATAGAATTAGAATGCAATAATATATCGTTCGAAAGCCTTATGTCTCTTGTCTGCTTTATTATTGAGCTTAGTGTATAGTGGATTGGTAAACAAGTTATATCCACTTAAAATAATCCCTCTCCACTTGGCGGGAGTGAGAGCGGCCCCTGAAGCGGCATTTAAGCCTACTCTTTTTCGACATCTAGTGGATTCTTTAACGTGCTAAGGGAATTGCTCTCCCTTAACACGGGACAGCTATTTTCCGTACCCATCCGACGGACTGGCATATTTTACCGAGACCATCTTCGCAAATGGTGGCAAATGTGATCCCTGAAATTTTCATCCCGAACGGAAATCGAACCAGAGACTTTTGCAAGTGTTTACGGTATGGGAAAAGTGCTTTGTGTTTATGTGATATTTGGTCACTTTGTTGACACCATTGTGTCTGGGCTAATTTAGTGCTAGTCTCATTTTAATAGGGTTCTCCTAGCTGAAACCCCCGAGAAACGATAATTCCCCCCCCCCGTATTTCAACATATGGTGATTTAGTGACTCGTACTCCGTATACTTTAGTATACATTTAAACTAGACTATAGATTTATTCATTATTCGGTGATTCCCTTTTAGTTTTTAAATATATATATGTGGCACATTTTATTTTATTTAAAAAAAAGAGAGAGAACGCATTGTAGTCTTCGAAACTAGTTCATACAGGGCAACTAAGTTCTTGTTATTCAATGTGAGTACATGCCTAATGTTTAGGGCTTTATAAGCTTTTGGATTTTTAGTTATGTTGCAGTGTTGTTGTGTCATTGACATTTAACCCATATCACCTTTCATTTCTGTGGAGTATTGTGCTAAGAAGACAACATTAAATTTAAGATATGAACAAACCAAACATCGACACTTATAGTCATCCGATTTCATGGCACACCGTGTGGCTAGTTGATATAACAAAATGCACGTTCCAATCAGAAAGTTATAAAATCTACCTAAGTGGGGCTCATATAACCATTAACAAATAATGTGTACACGAAAATTTTAAATAAAAGTATATTATAATAATATAAGTGTTTTTTCAGCAAGAACCTGGTGCAAATGGAACGGAAATCATGAACGGAGTCACACATGTCAGACCCGGATTCGGTTTCGTTCCAAACTTTCCACTAACGGAGAAAATTGATGTTAACGGACAGTATCAGGATGCCCTGTACACATACTTGAAGGTTTGAGCTTATTTTCAAACTTAATAATCATTCAATTCGACAAAGTTTAAATATTACACGATATACAAATATATGTAATTTTCCCCATTTCGATACTTTAGTGGGACTGGTTTTGAAAGAATTTCAAAAAGGTAAGCTACAGATTTTGGTTGAAAAAAGTCAGACTTAAAAGATTGGCGAATAAAACAGCATTGAATATTACGTCGTATCACACAGTAGCATATTTTTTTATAACCAAATGGTAGTATAATCTGAAAAAAAAATCCAAGCTCATGGATGCTGAACTCCAAAAAACTATGATCAAAGATTCCTTCCTTTGCCACTTAGTTCAGGAATTACTCATGTATTGTTTGTTTGTTGGAAAATATACTTGCATTAACCATCTTCTTTTAAATTCAGAGGTATTGTGATCCAACTTCATACCAAATTTATGGTATCGGGTGGAGTCCTGTAGACTACCGAGACATCAGATGGAACTTTGAGAAGATTTTGATTGGTCGAGACGGTCGGCCAGTAAAAAGATACAATGTTTTGGTTGATCCAGAAGATATTCAAAATGACATCACCATGGAGATAAGGAAAACTCGTAAAAATACTGAACCAGTTGTGGGATAAAAAAGGACATTTTGTTTTAAACCTGTTTAGATCTTTTTTGCATATTTAACTTGTGACTAAGTTTTTTTTCAAGCGTAACTTTTATATCTTATTTTGAAGACACAATGACGCTGCATTCATAAACAGTTATGCTGTAGAATGCAGTCGATGCCATGTTGTGGTATGGGTAAATTGTGCATTCTTTCCCCTATCCCACATGGTGGTCTGGTAAAATTTGATATAAATGTTACTAGATTTATATTAAAGGTGCGAGAAGATTGCTTTGTTATGTTTTTCATTTTTTCCAGAATAATTGTGTGCCGTCCACTGATTTTAATATTTATTGATAGCCGCCATCTTGTTGGTACAATATCATACTGACCATACTGATGTTACATTCATAGTGTTTTGTTTACACCATTCCAGTGTCTGTACCACGTCAGTTCCTGACTCTCTGTGGTGTTTTGTGATCTTCTCTGACGATATGTTGATTGGATGACGTTGATTGATTGGTACGTCATTGGTGACTTTTCCTATTTCATAGGCATACAGTATTTTAATTAAACGAGGACGTAAAATTATCATTTTGGCATATAATGAATGATTTTAAGGGAACATAATCATTTTAGCCTTGTGTGCGCCAAATCTGCGCTAGATCCTTCTTCAGAGTATGTATGATATATCGGGTTAATATGTTCTTAAAAGAATTGGAGAGTATACGTCAATGTGTTGCTATGAGCAAGGAAAATTCTGGTAAACATGCAGACTCAAAACTTGGGTACAATTAAAGGCAGGATTAAATATCAGATAGAATCACATAGTAGTATATTATGTAAAAAGGGGGCGTTCGGCACCAATATAAATAAATAATCCTGATTCATGAACTTCCGCGAACTGAAAATCAAGTTATCCATTCACGATCGCTTCCTCTCGTCCCCCTCCCTCCCCTTAAAATTAATTGGTTTGCCCCTAAGCGAATTTTGTTTTTGTTCATATTTTACATTTATAGGGGTCAGAGGTTAAGACAGGGCTAAAATTAAATTCATTCTGATTTGTTTTACAAGTACAAATGATCAATTTCCGTTCCATTCTATTTATTGCACGTTTCAACCCTTTTGGTTATGCAATACTCAGTACGCCTTATCTTCAGTGACGACGATAGATCACATATTCTTAAACTGTCTGGCTTACACTTATCAGACATTTCTCTTATACCAGTAGGACATAACAGTCGTTTGTTTGAAATAACGATGACCACAAGGGCACCGCCATGGGCCCTTATGGTGGCTGCGATGTTCGTAATTCTAGGATTATGTACGGGTCAGAAAGAGATGTGCAATCAACCACATAATTCCACAGCCACCATCTATGACTTCTCCATAAGAGACGTCCATGTACACAAGACGATCAACATGTCTGCTTATCGAGGGAAGGTCCTATTGTTCGTTAACGTGGCCACTTACTGAGGAAAGACCCCACAGTATTATGGTCTGAATGCACTTCAAAACGAACTTGGATCTCAGGGACTACAGATAATTGGGGTCCCTTGTAATCAGTTCAACCAGGTACGTAATTGTGTTACGGAGTTTTTAAGAAAAAAAATCACCATTTTCTAGTATTTCGTACTATTTCATAGAATTGATACTAAAAGTCTCATATATATTTTTTATTTGGAAACTCAGAGTATCTGCCTCATACAGAGCTCTGTCCTTTGGTATTATTTTTATGTACTTTCGGTTATATTTTAATCTCCACTATAAAGTTATGACGTATTTTTTTCAAATTTGCACATATATGGCCTCTAGCAGTATTGATGAGAAATAAATCATTAAAACGTGCACATATATACAACGCATAGAAATCGTTTTCATAGAAAATTTAACACAATGTTGACTGCAATCAAAATTTCAATATTAGCACTTGAGCAGTTGAGAACATTTCATCGTGCCACTGTGCTGGAGGTCAAAAACGTGGAAATCCAAAATAATACAATGTAATTTAATGCCAAAATTATATAAACAAAGTAAGCCTAAAAGCCTTCTAAAGACGACTATGCATTAAATAGAGAGAACCTCCATAGTTTAAAAAATATATGTGCGGATGGATAAGTATAGATCCCATACAATAACAAAATATCAAATGACTTTTTTGTAAATAAACCTGTATGCCAAAAATCCATCAAAAATTGTTAAAGGTATAAATACGCAAGATGCCACACCTTGACGTCAAACAATAAGAAGAAGGGTGACTGGCATCCCTAATATATTGAACTATGTGTATTAAGTAATTTGAATAGATCAGTTTAGCAAGAGATATGATGGATTAAAAGACTAATACGAAGGACATGAAGGAAGGCATTTGGTGAATTAATTCTTAATACAAAATCTACACCTATGGGTGCTAATGACGGATACAGCTAGAATAGAATAGAGAATGGAAATGGGGAATGTTTCAAAAAGACAACAACCCGACCAAAGAGCAGAAAACAGCTCAAGTTATAAGAATGGGTCTTCAACGCAAATAGAAAATTCCGCACCAGGAGGCGGGCTTCAGCTGACCCCAAACAATAATGCATATAAGGTCAGCGGCAAAATGGACGGCACACTAAACTCCAAAACATACAAATGAACCAAAAGGCACACAATACTAACAAAGGCTAGAGGTTCCTGAATTGGAACAGGCGCAAAATGCGGCACAATGTTATTATTAACAGAATTTCCTTGAAGTAAGAGCATTTTATAGTAAAGCACATATGGAATGTCTTTTTTTACCAAAAAATACTCATAACGTTTTTCATTATTTCTTTACAGGAAGAGCCCGGATGGAATGGAACAGAGATTCTAAATGGAATCAAGTACGTTCGTCCTGGTGGTGGGTTTGTTCCGGCTTTTCCACTGACCGAGAAAGTTGACGTCAATGGAAAATTTACACATCCGCTGTACGTTTATCTGAAGGTAATGTTATATACGTACTTTGTTATCTTTATAAATATCTTATCTTAAGCATTACACCGCGGACGGATTTCCAAATGTTGTAAATATACTATTATATAAGTACGAATAGTTCATTCGGCAATTGAGAACATGTACTTTAAAATAGCCAAATTTGATATCCTCTAGTTTTAGTGGAGCTTTGGTCAGTCTTTTGTGTTTCACTTTGTTGTTTGTGACTGTTGTATACCAGAAAGTCTGTAGTTTTCAGTTGAATTTTCAACATTGTTATGAATTTGTTTTTATCAAATGCCACGTCTTGTTCAATTTGCTAGTATATCGGAACCGAGTATGAAATTGATATTTTATTGCGTATTGTTGCAGTGAGAGATTTTTCATCAAATTTAAGGCATCGCCGTAACTTTTAAGATGAAGAACAACAATTAAATCGCTGTTCCTTTGCTTAAACACTTGTGAGATTTTGTGTCAACAGTTAAGCGAGCATATTTTAAAAAACAAGGAAACTAAAAACTAAAGAGTATGTCTCTTATTCAAAGCTCTTTTAGATATATTGTTGGTTTTCCCCTTGAAAATCTGCTGTACAAGCTTTGGTTTATTAAGTTCAAAGTTCTTTACTGATCCAATTTTGTGCCCAGATGGGCATAACAATCATTTGTTTACAAATAAAGTATAATGTTGAATAAAAACAAAATAGAATGGAAAACAAATGTAATAAGAGGCATCTTAAAATGATTATGGTGCCCATATGAACGCTAAAACTGCTTTAAGGGAGGTAATTCCAATTGAAAAGTGCTTGTTTTCAACTTTGCTGACTTTGTTATCAATAAGAAATATATAAAAACACATATATATCAAATATTTCAAATATACTTATATGGACCATATTTCCGACATTCACGGTTGATAGGACATAAAGTATTAGTTTTAAGACCAATTCAGGTCAGCTGATGGATCATCCGGACCTATAGTAAAAAAATTATTGGGCGGATGGGTGGATTTTATTTTGTATTTTTATTATATTTATGAAATTTCGTCGTCAACTCAAGTTATACAGGGTCAATTAATATGAAAATTCTCGCTGTCTAATGCTTCGGGATAAGGGACTTCTGATCATTGTACATGTCAAAAATGTTATAGGAAACAGACTCGAGAAATTTCCAAAAATCGCATTCTTTAAAAAAAAATACGAGGCGGGTGGGGATGATAATCCATCAATTATCTTTAGTATGCTAAGGGTTTTACTGTTAAAATTATTTTCAAACTTATGATGTTGTTTTCTATTTCAGAAATTCTGTCCACCAATTGACCAGTACTTCAGAATAGCGACAGATTACAGTCCGGCACAAGTGAACGATGTCCACTGGAATTTTGACAAGTTCCTAGTAGGAAAAGATGGTCGCATAATCTCGCGATATCATCCGAGACATTTACCGGTTGATATCCGGCCAGATATCGTTTCCGCTTTATCAGTCAGTGGAGGATCGAAAGATACAGTCAGACCTATCTTTGGATAGTTATCATATTTCTATTATATCATTAATATGTGTATTAAGACTTCATGAGATTAAAATACTGTACCATGCAAACGTAAACTCTAGGATAGGGCATTCTGATTTTGAATGAGATAAAATGAAGTATTTTTTTTAATTTGGTCTTTTATTATAAGGTCCTGTTTGACAGCTTCGAATAATCTTGAGCCTTTAACATGTTTAAAAAGTTCTTGAACAAAATTTAGAGACGGCAATCCGGTGATCAAACAAATAACATATAAGAACAAACTGTGATTGACATCCGATATTCTGAATTCTAATCAATAAAGTTTCAAATATTATAAATCACACAAGAAAGTTAAAATTCTTAACAGGGTTCGAGTTTTTTAAACTTTAAATTTTCTTAAATTTTTATCAGCTTTTTTTAAAATATTTGCCATAATTATGTTTTAAATAAATAATTTGTAATTTTTATTATGAATTCTTAAATCATATTTGCAGAATATTGTCTTATTTTCATAAATGTTCAAACATTTTTCTTTGTGAAAAATTATAATTTTATTTTTTACCATTTTTTTTTCTCGAGATCAATTATAATTTTTCAATTTTGACCATCATTAAAAATGCTCATGACAACAGACGTAATGATGGACAGCCAAGAAACAGATTTGTCTGTGTGGCTCTCTTGATTGTTACCATAGTAACAGTTTGTTTTGTGCATTCAACAACTGTTTAATATTGTAACTGTCTGTTCGAACAATAAACGAGACATAAAACTATATATTGTTATTTCTTATTGGTGTAGAATATAGGGATAAATAGTTTTATTTTTTATGGGTTACAAGAATTTTTTTCATTTTTTTTATCATGCATATTTAGACCCTTTTGCCATTTTGAGAATCTGCCTTTTTTCAAATTCCTTCTTTACAAACAAATCGTTGCCTCTAAAGTTACAGCACCGGGTTCATTTGTTAATGAAGTGGTCACAAATTTTGCGATTAGATTGAAGTCATGGTCACAAATTTTGCGATTAGATTGAAGTACCATTTCAAACATAATTGGCTGTTAGCCTATTTGTTTTATTTGTTAATAAGTCCCATTTCAAACATAATTGGCTGTTGGCCTATTTGTTTTATCTATAAATCAGTCATTGGTTGGTTGCAGTTGACTGTTTGTTTGTTGTTTAAAATTTTGGAAATATTCAGGGCATGAACCATTATTCTTGATTTAGAAAAAACAACTTGATATAGGAAAAGACCCTGTTGTTAAAAAAATTACTGTCGCTGGAAAAGGGACATATTCTTTAGAGTCAATATGCACCCCTAGCACTCCCTTAAATAACGGTATACATAAAATATCAATTTAATAAATCTATTCGCTGATAAAAGATCACGTCATGTTAAACACATTCCGAAGATTTCGTCCTAATCGGTAGTGCCAGTGAATAACCTCAAACGATTGCATCGTCTGGTAAATAACCGTATTATTCACCGGCAGTGAATATCATCAACAAATTGCATCATCCGAAGATCCTATTGCTCATCGTAAGTGAATAACCCATTATTTGTTAATTATAGACAATGCTTGTTCCTCTTTTACTTTTTCCAGAATCAAAAAATTCACTACTTTCTAATACTAACACTAGCCCTAACCCTAACACTAGCACTAACCTTAACACTAACACTAACCCTAACCTCAACCCGAACACTAACACTAGCCCTAACACTCACACTCACCCTAACCATAACCCTAAACCTAACTCTAATACTAGCCCAAACCCTAACCTCTTGAGCAGCGACAACTAGCAGCAGCTGCAGCAACTAACCGAAATGAGCACGTGAGTATTGTCATGAGCAACAAAAAGCAGTGATGATCAGTGAAGAGCAGCGTCTTAAGCAGCGATGAGTAGGAAGGTGCAATCTGAGGGTTAGGGTTAGGGTTAGGGTTAATCTTCGGTTTATTTTTAGTATTCGGGTTAGGGTTAGTATTAGTGTTAGTGTTAGGGTTAGGGTTAAGGTAAGAGTAAGTGTCATGGTTAGTGTCGGGGTTATTATTAGTATTAGAGTTAGTGTTAGAGGGTTAGGGTAAGTGTTTGTGTTAGGGTTAGGGTTAGTGTTAGTGTTACGGTTATTGTTACGGTTATTGTTACGGTTAGAGTTTGAGTTAGGGTTAGGGTTAGGGTCAGTGTTAGTGTTAGTATTAATGTTGAAGTTAGGGTTAGGGTCGATGTTAGTGTTAGGGTTAGGGTTGGGGTTAGTGGTAGGGTTAGGGTTAGGGTTAGTATTAGAGTTAGGGCTAGGGTTAGGGTTAGGGTAAAGGTTAGTGTTAGGGTTAAGGTTAGTGTTGAGATTAGGGGTAGGGTTAGGGTTAGGGTTAGGTTAGATTCAGGGCTAAGGTTAGAGTTAGGGTTAGGGTTAGTGGTAGGATTAAGGTTAGTGTTAGGGTTAGGGTAGGGGTATGGACTGGGTTTTAGTATTAGAGGTAGGGTTAGTATTAGAGTAGTTAGGGTTAAGGTTAGGGTTAGGGTTAGGGCTTGTGTTAGGGTTAGGTTAGGGTTAGGGTTTGGTTTAGGGTTAGGGTTAGGGTTAGTGTTAGGATTAGGGTTAGTGTTAGGTTTAGGGTTCGATAAACGGCTACCATATGTTGAGATCTCCATTTCAAGCTGCTAGACTGGTCAGCCTATTAAATAGATAAATTATGACCACCGATCGAGCAGCAGCAACAAAAGGCCGAAAAGAGCTCGTGAGTGTAGCCTTGAGCAACAAAGAGCAGTGATGTGTGGCAAAGAGCAGCCTCTCGAGCAGCGACAACAAGCAGCAGCAACAGCAGCGAACAGCGACCACTAGCAGCAGCAACAGCAGTTGCAGCAACTAACCTAAATGAGCAGGTGAGTATTGACATAAACAACAAAGAGCAGTGATGAGTAGTGAAGTAGCGTCTTAAGCAGCGAAGAGTAGGTAGCTGCAATCTGAGTAGGAAATATCAGCGTCTTGAGCAGCAACCACTAGTAGCAACAGCGACGGCAACGAAGAGCGACCAGCAGCAGCATAAGCAAAAAACCGAAATGATCACATGATTGTCGTCCTGAGCAGTGATGAGCAGTATGAGTAAAGAGCATAAAAGCCACGATAAGAACCAACAAGATCAACATCGAAGACTCCAGAACAACAGCCTTACCAATGAAAGACCCAGAAAAGAGCCGGAATAAAAAACGCGGAAAAGCAGAAGATAACGTCATCATATCATTGTTTCGGTCCTTGATTTAGCAGTGACAGGTTTAACCCTTTAGACTTCATTAGATCTGAGCATAAACACCTCGAACAGGGGACTGTTTCCTTATATAAAACCATAAAACCTCAAGAAAGAAAAGCGCGGGAAAGGGGGAGGTAACCCAATCCAGAAAATGAACAACGACGCAGAATGGAAAAAACCCGAGAACAATAGATGTCAACCACGACTCCCGAAACTTCCGGTTAAAAAGCGGGGCAAAAATTACCTTTTAAAGAAACCTGGAAAATTTATCACTTCCGGTTGTGCATGCGCACGAATCACTTATGGTGACGTCATTGCCGGTGAGGTTAACTCTTTTTGGGGTCATTTCCGGTGATATAATTTCCGGCACCACCTCACATCAAAATAATAATTTGCCTGCGCCCATATACTACTGACGTTTTGAGAAACATCTGTTATAATGTCATTTTCGTCCAATCACAGAACATAAAAGAACCCCCATAAAACTCCAATACTGTTAACAGAGTCAACAAACTGTCGGGGAAAAATCCTACATATGAAAGCAAGTCACCATTAAACTTTTGGGTGAAAGTTTTATAAAGTTATACCAATACAATGCTTTTCAAATTTACATTTCAATCCATTTCTGCATTAGAGATTCTGATTATTTCATTATTAGAAATTAACAAAAAAAAAATGGTAGAAAAATAAAGATTAAATTATTTTAAAAATCCAGACATGCGTTTATCTCTAAATTCTCAGTTATATAACAATAGAACGTATTTCCTCAAAGGGAAGCCGTCGTATCCGTTCCATCTCATGTTTAAGCTTGTGGTTTATAATGAAATACTAATTACGCATTGTTTTACTATTTTCACGTGTTTATATCGTGCAATTGATTTTTATTGATTTCTAATCAATAGTCTAGTCGGCTGTGATGAAATAGACAACATCTATTTCAAATGGCGGTTTCCAGAATCGCGCCTGAAGGTCATATTGTCCTTTTATGACCTTGTATAGAACTGTCGTAGACTAATGCAGACAAACTCACAGAAGGAAGATAAATTTACACATTTCAGAATTTTTTTAATCAATCTGGGAAATTATTGAATAAATCTGATTTGTTATTGGGAAAATAAGGATTATTATGAAATATTGGAAATCAATAATGTAGATACAATATTGTGTTAATGAAATTAGTTTATTGGAAACTGTTACGATGCGCATATCACGTCCGTAGGTGTGAAACAAAATAGGTGAGTTTAACTTAAGAAATATTGAAAGGAAAAAGTATAAATGCGAAAATTAACATTTCTTTTGGAAAATATTTTTTATCCTTGCTTTCAATGATTGATAAATGTACGTGTTTGTAGTTCGGGATAAATTTTACAATTTCTTTAAAAGTGTGGTTATCTTTAAATTGTTCCCGTTTCCTTTAGACTTGTTCGGAACTTGTTCTCACAATGGTGTGATCATTTTCAGTTTTGTCAATTTTTTTATGGTGAGTTTATCTATCTGGTAAAGTGCATCTTGCCGACAACATATGGCATCATTATTTATACTAAGGCTATAGGCAATGAATATATCAGTTCATGGTATTAATTATAAAAATAGAATTGTAACAATAACACCAACAATAATAATAATAATAATAGTGTATTGAGTATTCGTCATTGGTACTGTCCTTATATGTATATGAATCAGCCGTAACTAATGGATACAGAAAAATGCCGAAGTGTCAACGCAGCCCAAGTCAAACCTATACATTCAGCGGAGTCTCAGTATTTGGCAGTTGTAAATTTAAAAAGAAGTAAATAATTTAAAACTGTATTTGCGTTATACAACCTGGTTTTTCTGTTACTGAAGCGTCAACTGTCTTAATATAAATTAAATCGTATAAAGTTTTCAACAACTGGAAAAAAAGGTAAAATGTAATATACATCTTATGGCGATTTGAAACATAAGACGTTCTTACAATTTGATTCAAAAACGAATATAAACACTATCCACGTCTACAAATTTACACTTTTATGTGGATTGATATGTGTATACTTTCCGGTTAGAAACTTGACAGATATGTTACACTAATTTATTGCGTAGTAACAGATTTATAGGGTAGTCTTAAACAAACAAACTCGTTCCTGAACTGTGGAATTCCCCAAAACATCAGAATTTGTGAGCAATATAATCAAAATGGGTCTGAACCCAGAGATCAACTTATATACAGGAAGTTGAAAGTGAAATAGAAATGAAAGGATATGGAGTAGATGTCGACAATTGAAAAGTACATAAAGAAGTCGTCGAGAGCCTTCAAAATGGGATATAAACGTGCTCATACTACAAAACAACCTCTTGATATCCCCTACAAAGCAATGAATCTGAAACTGAACCAAAACCACAAAACTATGGCAAGCCGTTTTACTATTTATTCTAACTTCAAGTTATCTAATAAACTTTGAATTTCTCATATAGTTTATAAGATATCTCATATAATTTATAAGATATCTCAGATATCTATAATTATATGAGATATCTTATAAACTATATGAGATATATTATAAACTATATAAGATATCTTATAAAATATATGACATATCTTATAAAATATATGACATATCTTATAGAGTATATAAGATATCTTATGAAGTTTATAAGATATCTTATAAAAACTAGATTATATAAGATATCTTATTTATTATATGAGATATCTTGAAGTTAGAATAAATAGTAAAACGGCTTGCCATACAAAACGGTTTTATCAAAACCAATTTTAATAACTTAAAATCTTTTCATGTCCAACTGAATGATGACCTCGGGGTTTTACAGGCAGCAATCAGCTATCAATAAAAGTAAAAAAACAAACTTAATGTGTACAAAACAAAGTGGAATCAGGTACCTTCTTTAGAAAGCTAAAAATGAACAAGAAATGAGAAAGTTTATAAAAATATGGAAAAAAGTAACTTTCCAAATAGTTAAAACGACTATTCAAATTACCATTAAAATACCCTCAGCCCTATTTTCGCCAAGCTTCAACTCCTACAAGGATAAATACACTTTTTACGGAAGAGTGTCTTAAATGAATAAGTTAATACAATTTAATGAAATATTTCTTCCTTTTAATAATAGGGCATTATTTCAAATTTGTCATTAATTATACACTAGACATGCTAGTGTTGATAAGGAAATTCGTAATCGAATTTCACATAATCATTAGCAGCATTTAAAAACTATCCAATAGAAGACTGTAATAAACAGCATATTTTGACACTTTCCGTATAAATTATAATAGATATAGGTATATATCCCATCTATAGTTTACTCTAGAAAATTAATTTTAGTTTGGTCAATTTTTTTTTATCATGAGCTTATCAATCTGGTAAAGTGCATCTTGCCGGCAAAATATGGCATCATAATTCAAGAGTTATTTGAATGACAATTGTATAAGGATTCTAGGCTGAGTGTCAAATTAAAAGATTGTTAATACGACATTTTGAAGATATTGATTAATTTTAAATTGTATAAATTCTATTATTTAAGAAATAATTCATGATAACATGAATTTGTATTGGTTTTACCACGGTTTGTACTTTATATATTACTGACGAGCAATAGCGAGTGGTAAAATATCGGTATAAATGGCCAACCCATGGTAAAATCGTACATATTTATGCCACCATGATTTTTTTTCTTTTCTAATAGGACAAAGACTGTAAACAACCGTACCAAAGTTGTATCAAAGTAATGCCAATTTTACCACATGTTTAGTCGCTCGAGGAATACATTTTATAATTATGTTTTTCTCCTACATTCTATGAATTGCTACGTTTGGTAGTTTTGTTCTCCACCAGAATATTATGAAATCATAAAATTTAAAAAAATTTACATTTCTTTTAATTCATAGTAAAAACACAGAAAAAATGTCTAGTAACACCTCAAGTCCTAACGTGGACATAAGAACTGGCGTTTCGCCAAAGGCCAGACTTTTACGACATCAGAGAAGCCGGCATGATTCTGAACTCAGCAGACAAAGTGTAGGAAGCGGAAGTATTCATCGGAGACGGTCCCTCCGGAGACAGTCAAGTCTCGGATTACCTCATGTGGATTCATTCAAGTCAATTATACTTGAAACTGAAGAAGAAATCGAAATCGAAAAGGAAGGAGGTAAATTTAGAACTATAAATATAAAGAAAATAGTTTCAGTTTGAAATAATCGAAAAAACCGAAATGACGAATCCAAAATCCAGATACAAAGGTACATCACAAAGAGCTAAAAAAGAGTATACGTACAAAACCCACAGAAACTAAAGGTGAATGCATATGTAAAATGTAAGCTCTGTGTCAAATCTGATAAAGAGTCATGTTCATTGATTGAGAAAAAACAAACTGATTTTAAAATGTGCTAAGGGATCAACCATTTTATTTTAGTTAAGGAAGAAACAGGGAAGGCATACGAAAAAGTCGGGCTCAAAATTTATAGAAAAAAAACATTTTGCCTCTATAAATTGTTGGGACAAAAACAGGAATGTATATCACAAGAAATATTTGAAAAATAAAACGTTTGGCGCGATCGCATGCCGAGAGAAGGTAGAGTTTATGGACGCTGCGTAAAAACTCCCAGGATTAAATGTCACTTACCGTCAAAATAAAATGGTTGCTCCCTAAGTTAATAATTTGAAAACTATTAAAGTTCAACTTCAGTATTGAATCCTTTTGGTTAATGTTGAAATTCTGAATAGATAAAATGGAAATCTTGACGTTAAGGTTATATTGTAAACGTGGAAAAGCACAATTTGCATTTTTAAATTTTATTCCTACTATGATATGTTGTTCCTGTTGTGCAGCACTGGTGAGTCATAATGGCTCTAAAGATTTTTATTTAATCTGCACCCTCTCTTTCGGTCATTTTCTGCAGTGTACGTTTAATAATGATTTTTTTTCAGTACCCTGGTGGACTTCCAAACGACTTTGTCTTTCAGTAATATGTTTTGTTGGATTTTTCTGTCTTTATGCTCAAAGAGTGAATCTCAGTATAGCCATTGTTTGTATGGTTAGGGACCAGGAAACTTCCTATAACAAGTATATATTCCAAAACAATAATTCAATTAGTTACAATAGCAGCGCAGGAAATTTTACGGATATCGGACTAACAGTGACAAATTTCCGGAACAGTAGCAGTGAAACTAGCACAGTTGCCACACAGATGAATGTGGAAAGGAAATGTCCTTCTCTTAGTGATGACCACGATATTGTAAGTGTTTCTTTTTCAAAATTTATTCATGATTTACAGCGGTACAAGTTCTATCAATATATTTTTGTTCTTCGGAAGTCATCTTGAACTCAATCATTCACCTATATCAACCTTGCGTATTGCTTCGAACAAATACGTTTGGCAAAAAACACCCATTGTAATTTAATATAAAGTAAAATACAATAGAAGTTGCTTATTCATTACAAATCGATGTACTGGGACAATAAAGCTCAGCAGGGCAATACGGCTTCCAAATCAGGGCAAATCCGGCTTTAAACGGGGCAAATCCAATTAAATTCAGAATGTGGTGCTTTCTCGGAGGGCCGCTTTCAATCAAAAATGGTAAAATATCATTCATAGTCCCTACACTGATTGATAGTGATTAATTTATTATAAGTTATTACCGCATCTGAATTTGCTTACTACTTGATATACACTGAAAGTCGTCAGGTTAACTTTATGCTGTGTTTGAAACAGAACAAAATTCCCAAAATATAATTTGACAGAAATTATTTTTTAGAAGACAAGTAAATATATAGCAAATATAACTTTATTAGTAAGCAAAACACAAGTGTCAAACTCAAATGGTACAAAGACACTATACCACGATCACTATTAAAATATAAAACAAAATATCAACAGAACAAAATACAAATCCAAATTTACAAAAGAAAAAACCTGACATCAACTTCATTATCCCAGACAGCTCATTTTACATGTACAATGAACTTTGATAGTATGGTACTCTAGATT
This sequence comes from Mytilisepta virgata, assembly GCA_028015205.1. Classification (NCBI taxonomy): domain Eukaryota; kingdom Metazoa; phylum Mollusca; class Bivalvia; order Mytilida; family Mytilidae; genus Mytilisepta; species Mytilisepta virgata. The sequence continues at coordinate 8,922,557 of CM051510.1, forward strand.
TTTCTTCAATATTGACCAATGTATTAAACCATTCCATGCCATATTGTACTTGAATCTGTCATTGGTTAATATAAGTGTCATGAAATGGGTGTTTTCATATTGAAACTGTATTGTGCCCTTGACAGTCGTATTTTGCCTCGATCCGCTGTATTGGAATTGCCTCGGGCCAATGCAGCAGACTTCGACCCAATACGACTGCCTCGGGTACAATGCAGTTTCAATATGAACACATCCATTTAATAACACTTAGTCTAAAGTATTCTCAAATTTAGAGAATACTCACCTCTAATACTTTCTGAACAAGTGGATAAAACAAAATGTGTACATGTATAAGCAATATATAATTTTCATTCATAATATCAGATGGAATACAAAATAATCTCTAAATTAATACTTATGAGAAAATAAGGTACTTTGAAAATATTGATGTAAAAAAATCAAAAAATGCTAAATCAAGGGTCAAACGACCTGTTTGACGGCCGGGTCCAATCACACAACAGGCCGATTGACGTCAGAAGAATCTCAGACAATCTTATACTATTATTGGGTAAGGTTTTTCATATTGGTCCGAGGTAAGCCAAGGACCAATAACCAAGCCAATTTGGAAAACCTCGCAAAATTATACCTTTCCAATATGTCATATTGACTGGTCCAATATGATCCTTTATTGACTAACCAGTCCAATATGTCATATATTGACTAGTCCAATACGGGATATTGGATGGGTATGTGTCGTATTGGCATTTTGTATTGTATTGACAGGTTTTATCATATTTAGGCTTATATTCTATTGTTATAGTCAATAATGAACCTTACTGAATTTCTGAGGTCCTGGTAATATTTAGGTTCGTGTTAAAATAAACATAAATAAATGATTCGAAATTGCAGTTTTGTTTAGATTTAGAACACTGTTCTTTTCCATATGAACAAAATTTGCAACTTACGAGGGGTTGTAGTTTGATTTTTAAACATTGTACAGAATTTCAATGTTTTATCACAGTTTATGAAGAAATTTTTAAAAAAAATAATAATTTCGTGACGTATATGATATATCATTTGATGCAATTTTCCTGGAGTGATGTTTAATTTGTGTAAAACCGGAATTTTATTATTTTGCAGTTATATAATTGGATTCTCAGTTTGTTCAGAAAATCGATTGAAAGCAGCCTCGAGAGAGCAACAGGCGACACACTTTTACACATTATTAATGATTCTCGTTATTCAATGTTTTACTCAAAGGACTTTATTATATCAGTGCAAAGTAATAGGCGGTGGACCAAAAAGAATTTACAATGCATTATTAAATAATTTTATAAGAGACAATCTACCGTGCCACTCAAGGGAGTTAATCCGTAATGTACCTTTTATATCAGAGGTTAATGTACAATTAGCACCCCCCCCCCCCCCCCCCTTTACCCTTTTTTGTTATTCTGTTAAGGGACGAGATCAAAAGTTCAATGTAGGATAAAAATCTTAATTCAAATAGTTTGGGGATGGGGGTAAAAATCGCTGCAAGTTTTGTTATCCGACATCGATTTTCGGATTGAAAAATACCGATTCAAGTGATGTCCAAGTCAGTATACAGAACAAACATACATTGTTGAGGAAAAACATAACCCATGATACAAAAAGTATACTCTCAAAGCATATGCCCATATTGATCAATCAATTTTTCCCAAATTAAGTTAAGAGGAGGGGTGTGGGGGGAGGGGTCAGTGAAAAAACTATGTGAATTAAGTTTTTTATCCTACATTGAATTTTTGATCTCGTCCCTAAGGGAAATAACTAAGATTTAGTAATACACATGATACAAATGTTTGACAATTTAGATAAGAACTTAAAAAATGTTTTCTAGGAAGGCGAGTTTTTGTGGGACAAACAACTGCAGGGATTGATCCTTGGTGCTTTCTTCTGGGGTTACACCGCCCTTCAAGTACCAGGTGGTTGGTTAGCAGAAAGATTTGGACCCCGTGTTATCATCTCAATAGGAATGATAATAGTGACGTCTCTGACATTACTGACGCCATTGTGTGCCAGGGCAAGTCCATATCTGCTTGTGTTGTGTCGTATTTTCATAGGAATTGGTGAAGTAAGTACTTGTAAAATATAAAATGCAATCAGTTTGCATCTGTATAAGTCAAGATCAACGGACAACTCATCAATTTAAGAATTCCCAGTTACATGTATTTAGATTTCAGGTAGATCAATACTAATATTTTAAGCAGACAGATTTTCCAATTTTTTCCTAGCGGGATGTTGCATGAATATACTTTGAAATTTCAATTTAAAAAACATGGTTCACCGTTCTTGTTTTGAGATAATTGAGTCTTAATGTTGGTAAATTTTATAAAGATTAAATATGGAAATCCAAATTTGTCGTATAATAAAAAAAAAACTGGTAGATATATTTTTTTTATAAAATTGTGAAAAGAACACTTATCTGACATGCGTTCATATTCTTAAAAGAAAATTTGGGGTCACCGTTCATTTTTTCTTGATATTTCCAAAAAACTAAAATTTCCTTTACATTTCATTAGACAAATTGTTGCAAATTATCTCCCCTGAAAAGGATTCTTTTTAGAATAAAATTTTGTAATTTTGCTATTTATGCATTTTTGTCAATTTTTTTTATTTAAATAAACTTAAGGTATAAATTTTACATTACATCAAAAGCAACTAGTATCGTTGAAAATATATATTTACATACGAATTTGCAAGATGTCCGAAAAAGATGCTCAGTGTATTAATTACATGTATGATCTATCTTAAGCTTTAACCGCCTCTTTACATAATTTGTACGTAATTTTCGTAACAGTTCTACTACGGTAATAAACGGAAACATGAATTGAGTACCTTACAGTTTTTTGTTGATTTTGTTTTTGTTTATTGTTTGTTTGTTAATTTAACATTGCTAAGACTGCAATATGTTGCCATGTGTACACTTTACATGTCAATCGTTTTTCAGCTTCTATGTTCTTAAGGGCTTTTTATGTTATGGGATTATTGGCTTTGAAATTGGTACGGATACAAAATATTATGCGAAGGTGATCTAAAATGGGAGAAACGTGTACCAAAATGTATTTTAACAATATCTAAAAACAAAACAAAAATATTTTATTTAAGACAGGAAATCATTAACGATAAAAATATTTGTAGTAATCATTTTTGCTAATTAAGCATCAGATAAATACCAGCTGTCTTTTTAAATTACGAAAACCTAACAATGATTTAAATTATCTCCAGGCAACAATGTATCCTGGGGCTCAGGTGTTATGGGCAAAATGGTCACCTCCTGAGGAAAGAAGCCGTCTAGTCGGATTTTCTTTTGGTGGTAAGTTTTAAGAAACAATTTTAAAAAGCATCATATGTTATGAAAAGTTAAACAGATTCACCACTAGCACATTCTGAATAACACGACTGTTTGTACTTTGACAAAAGTACTACTTTTGATGAAATGAAATCAGATATGGTGTGTATACACCCTCCTACCGACGTTTTCGCCATTGATTATTGAGGATTGGTGATTTAAATGATGACCATCAAAGTTTTTGCAGTCTTCCCTGTAGAATACATCATATCAAGTAGTTTCATTTCCTGTGATCATGCAGTTTTTGGGAAGATTTCCCATCTTTGTTTCCCCATATTATTTAATACGTCAAGTGTTTCACACGAGAAGACTTCAATACATTTGTCATTTAGACCATGAAAGGGGGGGGGGGGGCAGAGAATGCCAAAATACTATCCCCCGACTGTTTCGTGAATTTGATATAAAATGTTGACTTTTTTATTCTTTTATTATATGATTGTTTCTGATTTTTTTAACTATTTTTACATTTTTATTTTACATTTTATGTGCTTCTATACATATACGACCATAATAAGACCATCTTACGACACCTTCTTTGGTGTCGTAACTTTGTGACAAATTTTGTGATTGTCATACGATCGTGCTTCTATACATACTAGACATTGAACTCGCGCGAGCGCGGGAAAATAAGCTTTTTTTTTGTGGTGGCCATATTGACTATAAAAATTTGTTGCGGCCATGCCATTCATGGAACAGGAACTCAATATGGATGATGTGGCAGGCTTCCATAAACTTTCCTGTCAAGTAGGTGGTATCAACTGATAGTTTCATGTCTATATGTGCTGCATGTAGTATTCTTAGAAATGAATTTTAATGCAGACTTTAACCAAAGTCAATGAAGCGTGAAATGTAGGTCATCGTGACCCAATTGTCATAGTTGTTCGTTACTACCGAAGATGTATCCACTATGCAGTAGACTGTATGCCACGTAGAATTACCAAAATGGACCTTAAGGTGCCATCAAAGTCAAAATCTATGACGAAAACACAACCACATAAATTGTCAATATTTTTACTGTTATAATTAATTCTGAACTGGAACTTGATGAAAAGCTTTCATTAAATACACATTTCATAATGCATTACCTTTTTCCTTCAGAATAAATATGAAAATGAAATTGTAGATGTAAACATTTCCTTAGTGACGGATGAAGATGCCGTGAGTTAGAGCATATTTTTGGAAAATAATTGTTTTTTGTTCCAATTGTTCCATTGTCATCATGGGCAGGGCAGGCGAGGCTTAATTTCACAAATATATCCAATAATCAGAAGGTGAAAGCATTTTTAGTGTGTGGCTGCTTGTGTTGTCCACGTTTATATTTATCAAAGATGTCCGAGATAAATTTCGTCATTAATGATAAAGATGACCATTTGTTAAAAATATTTTTATCTAGGGCTTACAGTAGAGATATATTTAGACAGGTCATATGACAAATAATTTAAAAATAGATAATGGTTGGTTTTATCACTTTGTGCAAGGTAAACATCCGAGCAATCAAAAAAACAACTAAGTTATGAATTCCTCTGAACTTTACTTTACTTCTTCATTATCTTCAAAGTTCATAACCTTTACAGTTAGGAGAAATTGCGTTATTGTAGAAAAACAATCCTGAATACATAAAGCGGAAACATCCCACTCGAAGGAGAATGTTTTTAATTTTTTTTTTATTCTTCTTCCGTAATTTCAAACAGAAATACATTAAAAATATGTGCATACTTGTTTATTTAAATCAATGTGCTAAAATGATGCCTTCGAGAACCTTCTAAGGGATACGTTGGGAGAATTCATATCGGAAAAGTGCATACAAATTCCATTTGCACATAAACAAAACTGTAGTTTAAATTTATAAATGCAGATTGTCAAATCCGATAATAACCTTTATAATCTGAACTATACATCGTTTATTTTGAATCACGCGTTTTGCCGCCTATTCGGCTAATTCGTAAATTTAGTATTATAGATACGACCATAAAAAGACCATCTTACGACACCTTCTTTGGTGTCGTAACTTTGTGACAAATTTTGTGATTGTCATACGATCGTGCTTCTATACATATACGACCATAATAAGACCATCTTACGACACCGTCTTTGGTGTCGTAACTTTGTGACAAATTTTGCGATTGCCATACGATCGTGCTTCTATACATATACGACCATAATAAGACCATTTTACGACACCTTCTTTGGTGTCGTAACTTTGTGACAAATTTTGTGACATGTCACAAGTTGCGACCCTTTTGAAAACACATCTTATGACTGCGACACGTCGTAAGACCATCTTACGATATGTCGTAGTCATAAGACATCTTCGGAAACCTGGCCCCTTGTTGTTATAATTACTTCAATTACATGTGATGGCCATTGCTTATTTCTCCTTGACTATTGTTTAAGAGACATATTGTTCTCTAAATGAAAAAAGGGGGTGTATTAATTTGGATAAAAATAGATTAGAAACTTGTTCATCTTCCCGATTAGTATGACTGCTGGTGGTGGACTCAGATAGTTGCTGCAATTTATTGGGTTTATGTAGAAGTCTGGTACAAAAAAATCATGTGAATGAATCCCCGGATGAACCTTTATACTATAATATAATTTTGATGGGTTGTAATATAGGTATAGGGCATTTATTGTTCATCTTAAAACATCTTATATTAAAAGAACTGAATATTGATGTTGGAAAGAATTCGTTGATTAAGATGGTTCAGGAAAACTATGCTCGAGTTTTATAAATTTTTGGTTTTCATATAGAGATGAGATAATACGAACAGAAAAGTATGGCAAGTCGTTTTACTATTATTCTAACTTCAAGATATCTCATATAATATATAAGATATCTTATATAATCTAGTTTTTATAAGATATCTTATAAAGAAAAGTATACGAGATATCTTATAAATTATATGAGATATCTTATAAACTATATAAGATATCTTATAAAGTATATGAGATATCTTATAAAGTTTATTAGATATCTTGAAGTTAGAATAAATAGTAAAACGGCTTGCCATAGGAAAGGTTAAACTTCATACTTTCTTATCCATAAAAAGTTTCTTTGGTAAAGAAAAATGTTTAGAGATAAAGTGTTTCGTATTAGACAGGCAAGCGGTAAGATAAGAATAAGTGCACATCCTCTTAGAATTGAAACTGATAGATATTCAAAAGTGTATATTGAAAGATCACAAAGAATTTGTAAAATGTGTACTCTCAATAAAATAGAGGATCAGAAACATTTTATATCAGAATGTCCTTTTTACTCTACAATAAGGTTACTATAGAATTATTTAAAAAATATCCAGTTTTTGCAAAAATTCACAATTATTGAATGAAAATATTGCTTTTATTTGGCTGTTTACTCCAAAAAAATTGAATTTATTGAAAGTTTTGGGAGATTTCATTAATAAAGGTCTTGATATTAGGAGGAAGTCTTAATTAGTTTGAACTGATATTATTTGTAGTAAATTATATCAAATTTTGCATATATATTTCATTGTTGATATTAATAATGATAATAATAATAATAACTATATTTGCAAAATTACACCCATGTGGGCCAAGCAAATACATACACTTAACAAAGAAACAAACACAAAGTCAATGGAACAAATAATATATAAATGTAAAAACTTTTGACCGACACAGACCTCATTTTCGCAAATATAATGATTGCTTTATAAATTCGCATATTGCTGGCACAATGTGGCAAAAGTTCAGATTCGGGAGATAAAATATTTTAAAGTTTATTTAGTGGTTGATGTTGGACAAAATGTGCCTTTATTTTATCAATCTCTGAGAATCTGATCCCTTAAACTTGGATTTTGTTTACATTTTAAAAAGAAATGATATTCATCATCAATTTCGTCTTCACAAATTCGACAGAATCTGCTTTCCCTCGGGGTATTCTTGTACCGTTCTAGTTCAATTTCTAACTGCATATGATCACTTACATGAAATTAAGTGATCATTTGTCTATTTTTAAAATGGGACTCCTTAAGTAAATAATCTTCTATTTCTATTTCCGATTTAAGTTTACTATGAATATACAATTTTGATTTATCATCGATCAGTAATAGCTTATTTATTACTTTTTCATTATAAATGATAAGTATTTCTTTTCTGAATCTAGTCTTTAAAGGGTGTTTTATTTTCTTAAAAGGTTTATCAGAAGATTCAATTTTTTTTTATATCTAACTCACTTTCTTTAAATTTATCACAAGCAAAACTATGCCAAGTATATAAGCCTTCTCTACCAAGATCCATATTTAGTTCAAATTAGGCTTCTTATAGTAAAGTTTACATTATCCATGTTAATTCTACAAAAGTATAACATGACCTGTGTCTTAATAAATGAGACGAGAGAAAATCTACCAAGCTCTAATTTAGCTAAAAAATTACATGCTGCTTTTTCAGTCACAAGACTGATTTACAATATCTATTATGGACAGTTTCAAAACATAATTTATCCTGCCGTGAAAGAGAGTCACACACAGAACTACGGTGTTCTGCTCGTTTTAATGATTTTAAAATTGAAAAACATTCTTCCATAAGCCGTATTTCACTATTATATAATAATACAGGTTTGATTAAAACATCAAACAATTTACACGATAATGAGACTGGTATTAATTGAAAGTGGGAGAATCTTCCTTTCAGTGCAAATAAACTTTAAGTCCTTTTTTTTGCAAGTTCTTGGACTGCTCTTTTAAAATTGCCTGTGTAATTAATAACATTTCCTAAAAAAAATATTCCTTTGTGTCTCAACTAAGGGACATTTCTTGTAAAACAAAGCAGGGTTAGGGGAATATTTATTTTGGAATGTCATGAGTTTTGTTTTATTAATATTCACAGTTAACTGCTGAAGTTTTTTGTTCTTATTGAAAATGTGATATATACTATACTAGTGTGTGGCTCTGGTCTGACCTATGCCTATCAATGTTCAATACATAACATTTGCTCATATTGTCAATTTTATTACTCTACATTGTATTTTTTCTCACTTTTTTGTTTTGTTTATTCAACCAATTTATGTAATCATTGTTGGTAAATTTCTATGCTGTTAATGGGCCCTTAAATTGGAATAAACACATTTATTTACTAACTTACTACAACATTGGACGATCATAACATTTGATATTCTGAAGGACAAGATGATTTTTTATTAAAGTTACTTTTTTCTGCTTGGGTTTATTTTTCATTTGTTTATTTATTTACACACCTAATTTCAGTCTATCTTTAGAAAGACTTTTCCACTTCTTGCATGGTAATTTCTTTATGGTCGTCATATCAGCCCTCGACTGATATCGTCCTTCGGGCCGATATTAAGGTCTCGATCTAATATCAAGGGCAATATGAAAAATACCATGTATTAATCTATAATCCATGAATATAAGGTCTAGTTCAAAATGCAACAGTTATTAAACAGAGTCAACCAAATGAATGCAACTTCATTTCCTGTGCTCCCCCCACCCACTACGAGATCTACAAATAGATTTTATAAGCCCCTATTTGAAACTGCTTAGAACATTTGTGAACGGTTAATTCACCAGAAATAGTGATCAGACGATTATTTACAGCAGCGGAAGTGCAAAATCAACGTTATTTCAATAAAATATGTGACAATTGTGATTAGGAAATTCATGACGATAATTAGTACCGATTACCGATTACGATTTTTTGCCGACAACCGATGACTGTTAAGCAAAGTACATATATTTAATGTATTGTAACATTATTGGTACACAATTCTTGCTTCTGAAAAGACCCCAAAAAATATACAATGTATATATATTAGATTTTACGTATTTTGGGGGTATTCTTTGGTATTTTTGGATATTCTTGGGTGTTCTTGGGTGTTTATATGGATATAATATAAATGTGTCCTTTAAAGCAAATTTGATTACATATATTATATATCAGTTTTAAAATATATGAACAGGTTGTCAGTTGGGAAATGCTTTGGCGTTTCCAATTGGTAGCGTACTATGTGCCTACGGGTTTGACGGAGGATGGCCATCTGTGTTTTATGTCCTGGGTAAGTTACGTTGGTTTTACAGTAAAATACTTTTATGTAGTTCTTTATCTGTACAAATATACAAAGTAAAACACAAGTATACTTGTTCAACGAACATTCATTTTGTATCATATATCAATAATGTCATACTGAAAAATATTCTAAATTTTATATGGTGTAAATCGTAATACACACACATATATATATATATATATATATATATATATATATATATATACTAGTGACAAGGGTCCGTGTGTAAAGCGATCAAACGTTTTTCAATATATAAAGAAAATTTTAAAAATAGAAAAGAATCTAGTAATCAAAATTGTTGTGAAATGAAAAAATAATGTACTTATTTTAATGTTGCATTGATAATTATTTGGAAGAAAAGGAAAAATAAATTTTGATTAGATCTTTTCTATTTTTCAAATTTTCTTTATAAATTGGAATATGTTTTGCAGCTTTACACACGGACCGACAAGCAACAATTTTATTGACGGGTATGAATTTATATATTTTGGTTTTATTAGAGAGTCCTTAGAAATGACATGCCACCTAGCCCAATTCTTTACTAGTCATTCTAACTTAAAATATGACGGGTGTCTTTAAAGGACAGGATATACAAACCTTTCCGAAGGATCTGGTATCACTCCAATTTGTACGTTTTATTTGGATACAATTATTGTTCCATTATTCTCGCGTATCGGCAAGATATTTTAAGTTTCTTTTTCATCTAATTGATTCGATAATTTTCCCGATAGTTATAAACTGTTAGATTCTGTTTCATGAAACTATTTTTATTACGTAATACATGTACTGAGATCAGAAATCATTATATGTAAAAGTCATTTGTGGGCGTTATTGTTATGTTTTAACGTAGAAAATTGATGTGGAGTTCTGATAAAATGCATTTATACCTGAAAATAATGTGATTTGTACTTTACATGTACTTGTAAAGATCTAAGTCCAACGCCAATCGAATCTTTTTGATTGATTTTTAAAGTTTTACCTTGTAGTTGAATATTCTCCATGATTTGTATGCCATGTAGTTGCCATGTGACTATCATGTGACTATCAATATTGGTAGAATGAATAGTAAACTATCTAAATTGTGCTATTCCATAATACCGATTTTATATTTTTTATGTCACGACTACGATTTTTCGTGATTGTGATCTAGTTTCAGTTTCTTTTCTCTATTGATGTCCCCGGGACCAGTCTTGATCTCAGTCGCACAAACGTTTGTGGAAAACCCTAAATGGTGATGACAAGACGAATATATGTTATGTCAACTAGATACTAGTATTCTAGTTTGTTACTATTTTTGGTGCACAAGATTTGCATATTTTGTTAAATTATTGATTCATCAGTTATGCTCAAGGCAGAAAATATTGAAAGAAATCAAACAGTTAAAGAGGGAAATAAATTTCCAATGAAAATGAAAAAATAAAAAAAAAGTCAAATCATGAAAGAGCAGAGTTGTGTAAACGGGAGGCATAGCTTAATTATCATATACATACGGCGACTTTCTCGGCAGGGCTAAATGGCTGTCACATAAACTTCTAGGACAGAGTTATGTTCAGTCTATATTAATTTCATCACTCCAAAGGTTTTACGGTCGTCATCACGATACGAAGTTTCTATCTGGCGTATGAGACTAGTCAGCTTCAGTTAGATTTCATGTCCTTCTGGAATCGACTCCCCACCGGACTTGACACCTCACCAGACTTGACACTTCACTGGCAATGTGACGGGTGTCGTTGAAGGAGCACGACTTGCATACCCTTCCGGAACACACGTATTCTTATGGGAGTTCATATTGTGCTGTAGTTTCTGTACTGTCTTGTTCTAGGTTTGTTTAGTTTATTATACGTTTTTTATTCTTTTAGTAGTTTTTACAGGCATCCTTGTAGGGTTTGTTTGTTGTGTTCCATTCTCCAGACTGTCTTTTCCTTGGTCTTCGAGTTTGTTGACTTTTCCCGCTGTTTTGTCGCTTCGGTATTCTTTTGCCGATATTATCAAAAATGTAAATATTCCATAGCAGTAATTTTTTTATTATCATTTTAACGCAGGTATTGATGTATTAGAGCGACTGAATTTGTGTCCCTGTGGACCTTAAATACACAACTACATGCATCCACTCTTGGACTGTAATAAAAATTTCTTGATTATTCCTTATATGGTATACAAACTTGCATAATTATACAGGTCTTCTTTCTGGAATATGGTGCGTAGTATGGATTTTATTTGTACGTAATTCTCCAGAGGACGTGAAAAACATATCAGAGGCTGAAAAGAACTACATCTTACATTCCCTTGGTGATGACACAGAAAATAGTCATACACATAAGGTATTAAGTAAACAATGAAGTTACCACACATAAAATACGACATGTGTTTTAAGAGATGGACAACACAAAAGAATGCCTAAGCTTCTGAAGGACCCCCAATATGAAATTTTCTTTGTAGATAGGAAAAGATGTTTTCTGGTCATCTTTAAAAGACATACCTGCATAATATGTATCAACAAAATAAAAAAAATCATAAGAGCATAAAATTACTTTCAAATTACATTTTCTCACATTGAAATAATTCTTAAGTGAGTAATCGACATAAAAAAAAAATCAAAACATAAAACAAAGCTGTACATTTTTTCTTTTCTTCTATTTTTTCCCCTTGTTTCAAGTTTAATCCACAAGGAATTTGAATATCTGAATTAATTTTACAGTAACTTTAAAAAAAAATGTCATCATGTGAGAAATATTTTTTCAGCATTCCGCGAAGCCTTGGAAATCAATTCTGACTTCCGGTGCAGTATGGGGTATCCTGATAGCCAACGCCTGTGGTAACTATGGTGCTTACATGCTCCTCACTCAAATGCCTACATATATGAAAGAGGTGTTAAAATTTGATATAAAATCAGTAAGTGTAACAATTTGGTAACTAAATATTTTTGGGTTCTCGTACTCAGAAAATTACCCATAACCATTTTTTTCCAACAGAAAATTTAAAACTATGAACCAAATACATGAGCGAAAGATGGCATATGTTATGTGATTAGGGTACAAAAATTTGATTTTTATTTAAGGGATGGCAAGAAAGGAATTAGAAAAAGGGGTAGGCTCGAAATTTTGATGAAAAAAGGACGGACCCAAAACAATGGTGTAAAATGTGTCACATGAAACACTAGTATATGTGCCACCTAGAATCATATACAAGTATATTTAAAAGAAAAAGTGAGGCCAACAGTGTTTGCTACCTTGTACAAAATTTTGAATTTTAGATATCAGTATTAAATACATTCCGATTATCAATTTTGATTGTTCGGTTTCGCAAAATGTGAAAATCAGAAAATATTCCTACCTTTATAAGGATTAGAATAGATTTCCGCAAACTCTGTTATTCATATTTTCAGAATGGAGTCTTCTCTATGATACCATATTTGGTCTTCTGGGTCTTCATTATTTTGGCAGGAATCTTCGCTGATTTCTTTATCGCCAGGGAGATTCTTTCTATTGGTTCAACACGTAAACTTTGTTGTGCCATAGGTACGTATCTTGTATTTCGCCTCATTTCCAACCGGACAGAACATGCACAAAAACCATCAGGAAGCTAAGATAGTCTGACTTGCCGATTGTTATTTTCGACTTGTCAAGAATTCACTTTCAAGTGATTCAGGCAATTTCACAGCTGATGCGCAAAAGTGTTTTGATAAGTATGTACACTCAATACTTCAGAATTACTTTTTAAAATACTGTCAATTCCCAAAGATTGTGTTCGTCATGTCGATTTTATTAAAGATTCCACTTCCAAATGAGATGTGCTATCTTCTGATATAGTTTGTCTTCTGAGTGGATTTGAGACTTTGCCATATGCAAGAGGCAAGGACAAACTTGACCTTCCGTAGCACCTGATAATATTAGCGGCCGATTTGTTTAACTTTTGTATTCTTGTTCTTACATGTTCGGCTTGTTTTTAAACTTTATTTTACTGGCATTTTGTATCGACACACAAATATCGAGTTATGTGGTTTTCTAAGTACTGGCTCCAAATACGTTTTGTTTAACTGCCTTGGTGGTAATAGCGGGCTCTCCTCGAGTCCGGAAGATCGTGGGTTCGGTGCTGCTTCTCCACCAACACCAATCACGTAGCATCTATGAGTAGAAACAAAGGAGTCAGTATAATGTGTCCAGGTAAGGTGATATGTATTCCTGTGGACTGTTACCTCGTTTGCTAGCACGTTAAAAATCCGGCTCGGCGTGTCGATCTAGTACAAAGCAGGGTTCATATTCATATCACATCATGATGTTCTGGTCTAATATACATACATGTATATGATACATAAGTTCATAAACACTTATACTGAATACACAAGTGACTAAAAACGTGTTCAGCAACTGTAATTCAGAACACAAGCGTTTCAGTGTGTGAAAGGAAATTATATATTTGAAAGACAATTCCCTCATATAGGAGTTTCAAGATTTGAAGGATGGCCGGGTTGGTATTTTTATGCGCGAGAGGATATGAAAACATATGATTAAATTTAAATAAAAACTAGCAAATTACGCATGATTTCTGTCGACGCAGAACATTATCACGTACAAAATATCTGAAGAGAGTTCTAACTATTGTCATTTACATCTATGACTTAAGATATACATGCAGATACCTACTCTCGTTACCAAAACATTAAAAATTCATGCTAGAAAGTCACGAACGTGCAACAACTGTGCTCGGGGAACCAGTCGAATCATAAGTGGTGTAAATCATCGTTTTCTTGTGCCTATATTATCCTTATATTTTCAGGTATGTTTATTCCAGCGGTATTTCTCGTCATTCTAGGATATATGGACTGTTTTAAACAAACTCAGGCCGTTATACTTTTGACTCTGTCTATGGCGTTTTGTGGTTTTCAGTTTAGTTCGTTTTTTATTAACCACGGTGATATAGCACCAAAATACGCGGGAACTATATTTGGCATTACAAACACAGGAGCTAGTATACCAGGCATTATAGCACCATATGTAGTAGGAGCTATTACAGTCACTGTAAGTCAGCAGCTGGGGAGTTTTATTTATTTACTAGCATTCATTTTATTTATTTATTTACTAGTATTTATTTATTTATTTATTTATTTATTTATTTTCAGGAATCTGGGTATAGCCTCTACAATGGTTCATAAACAAACAAACAAAAACAAAAAAAAAGGATAACAAGAAAGGTCAACAATGACACTCAAATCAATTAATACCATACAACCGTGGTACAAAAATAACAAAGAGCAAAAAAGACATACATATAAATAGAACAGCAGAGAGTCAGGATAGTCTGATTTGGTATAGACATCGAGTAATGTTGGGGTTAAGCCGGATTTATGGGTACCCAAACTTGTATATACATGTATACTGATTCCTTCTGTTATCTGTTGTAAGTAAACATACGACAAATCCCAACACAGTAGCAGGTAAAGCTAACATACGTAAGAAAAAGTACTTCACCTTGGCAATTCCCGTTAAAACTGAAAATAACTACATGCAGTTCAAATGTCCAGAATTTTAGGATAGCTCAGTTTCCCTTTCTCAAACAAGAAATCTTTTCAGAAGAAGTAAATAAATATATTCATTATGAGAACATTTCATTATTGATCTACGTGCAAAATTGTTCAACAGTAGAAAATATTTAGTTTTAATAATTTTAATAACGTTGAGCAATCTGATTAAAATACAGATCCTGTGTCAACGCTGACATCTGTTTTTTAATCAGATTGAACGTTGAGAAACTTAAAAGGCTTCTGAATCCGTCAACACCAAGTGATATTAAAACAGTTATATTCTTTATAAAACAGTCATTAGAACTGAGGGGAGAGGATTACAATTAACTGTTTTTTATCTTAAATTCTTTATTGTTTTTAGTATTTTGTATGTTTATATCCCTAATGCGATTGTGTTTTGCATAAATAAAGTAAAAAAATATTGAGCCATGAGCCATTACTTCGTGTACGTCTGGAATAAAAAAAAATCTTACATTTTCTTGTTTATTTTTGTTTCCAAATTCCCTCTTGATTAGTATTTGCTAGTGGAATCATGGTTAAGAATAACATATTAGTCTATTTCAATATATTTCAGAAATCACAAGGAGAGTGGCAGATTGCATTTTACATAGCAGCCGCTGTGTACTGTGTAGGGGCCATAGTTTACATTATACTAGCTAAAGGTGAAATCCAGGAATGGGCGGACCCTAATCATAAACAAGAACCGTCAATGGAATTAACTGACATCAAAGAAGAAAGTCAGGAGGACCAGTTAAACCATAAATTGGAATAAAATCACAGCCATAAATCACTTAATTTTACTCGCATCTCGTTCGATCAAATTTGTGAATATTGATTTGTAAATTAACTGAAAAAGTGATGATCGAGTGAGGCCAAGTAATACATTTTTTTTGGAAACCATTGCTTCTGCATTTGAAATTTCTTCTTATTTCAGTAATCAATATTCGGTAAACCTCATCTCATTTTGTATAGATCAAATTCGCTGTTTCTGAATTAAGTGCATAGAGGGTAATTTGTTTTAGTGGATGGTCTAATTCGCCTAGATTTTTGAATTTTCATTGACGAATTTCAAATTTGTTAATTCGACCAATGAGAATATTGAAATGGACTGGTATCTGAGACGGTACTTTGGTAGAATCGAAATGGATAACAACATGGAAATTGCTGCAGGGTCAATTAAGGGCAAAGATCACGGGAGCTCAACCCACAGACTGGCGGATAGGGGAGACCCTCTCTTCGGGGCATAATACGGAAAGCCTGACCGCGGACCATAGTGAGTAACGTGTTTGAGAATACCACACTCAATGCACGCTAAAATCCCCTTTTGTTTTCGAAAAAGAGTAGCCTGATGGCCGCTTCAGAAGGCTAAATTATCCGACCCTTAACCAACCAACCATCTGTCAAAATTGGTTCCCCTTTGTGAACCATCCCACGGCTATTTGAATTGTTTAATATATTGAACTAGTTCTCGTCCGGAAGAGGCATGAAATATTTGCAACTGGACGTTAAGCAAACACCAATCACTCAATTAAGTGATGATACATCCAAATGCAAAAGTACATGAGTGGCAATGATTGTATGTGCATATTCTGTAATGGTAAGTCTTAAGCGCCGTAATGTCTTTTCTCGTCTTTTTGTATCATATTTTTGAGCCCGCATTTTTTCCTCTCCGCAATAATATCAAACAGTTCCCCCTTTATTGAAAATGTGCGTTGTAGTTTGGTAAGGAAATAAGAAACTTACCAAGATCTCTTAGAAAGATATCAATGGGAATATAAGTAAAAATAAATGTATTTTATATTTTATTATGTTCATTGCATAGTTTTAATTAAAACGGTATTTTTCTATAATTGTCTTATTTTTTTTTGTCTGTCAATGATGAATACAAATGAATAAAAAAATTCCTCGATATCTATTACAGATGAGAAAGATTACGATACGTACCCGATACACAAATAAAATTTGTCACAATTCCGGACAGAAAAAAAAATCCCCATTTGAATTATATTTCAAATTTCAGTTGTACAGTATTTATGTATTTTAAAATATATAAATATGCGTTGTTTAAATAAGTCTTGGATTTTCAATATTATTGAAAATATATTAATGCAAAACCAGACTCTGTTGTTTCCATGATTGTGTTATTTTTTGTCTGGTGGTTTGTGCCATTTTTGTATCTTTCCTGTTATTATTCAGTTTGGAAATTAATTCCTAACCGCCTGATTTTCATCGACCTACTAATATACCAGAACGAACTAGATATGCATGTCTAGCCTAAAACAACATTCATCATTTATCCGAAATTCATTATTAATCTCCATTAGAACTATAATTATTTACTTATTTTTAATTTTTATATATCATTTTATTTATCTGTTAATAGTTTATTCTTTTCCAAATCTTGGATGTCTCAGATTTTCAGTATTCAGTTGTGATTCAATAATTTCATCTAAAATATGATGCGACAAATTTGACTGATCGTGTTGATATTAAGAGCCTATATATTTTCGTACACCCAAGATTTGTAATTGTAGAATTTGGCCATTCTGTTGTCGCTTTGTATTCTCTTGCCGATATTTTATACTTTTGGCGTCTCCAAACTTATTATAATCAAGTAAAGTATTCTAATATTCAAATTAAATTATCCCTTTTTATAATTCCCGTCTTAATAGACTTTTATCACCACAATTTATATATAGTCCTTTAGCCGAATAATGAACACATGTTGTATTTTGGATAACTGATGCGTGTTAATTACATTTTTCCTGAATACAAAATGAACATTCAGTTTCATTAAACCTTTTTGACGGTTAACCCTTGGTACTATTTCTCTGGTATTCTATTATACTTATCATCAAAATACACGCAACACTTACATATTATACACGATTTTTGAGCTGCTGAAATTTCAAAAGTGATCATCCAACTAACCTTAAATTTTTGTCAGTAGTTTCTGGGGTAGGCCGCCATTGAGATTTTTTGAAATCTCAAAAAAAGTTGTTTTCTTTTTACCCCAAAACACAATTTCAAAACTTTATCCGTTTCTTTTCATCGTGAACATTGTGGGAATAAAACATTTATGTCCGAAGACAAGATTTACAGCTTTTATCGCTGTTTAACTTTTGTAACTCAACACAGAATTTAGTTTTTCGAGTTTTGAAGTTGCCAGATCGACCATAGCTGTCGGTGTCTTTGCTAACAAGCACACTGAAAGTCTTTTTTGAATTTGAGAATTTAACAGTTTATGAGAAGTAAAGTCCAGAAGTACCAAAGGGATATTGGAAGGAGGGGAAATAGAAACGACTGACAAAACTCCGGAGAACAACAAAGACGAGACCAAAACAATACAAGCACTACAATTAAAAACTAAAAACATATGAAAAACACGGACCCCACCAAAAAATGTTCAAATTTTGAAAATGATAAAGAATATTTCATAATATTATGACAAAGTACTGTTGCCTTTCTTTTGGCGGTCAGTATATGAACACGTTTCTTTTTAAACAGTCACAAAATCATCCAACATACTCTTGATTAAAACTTTTATGTCTGTTGAATTGCAAAAAACGTTCTTGTTTTATAATATTTTCGTTTCAATTATACGGCTTGCAGCTATGTAAGCATTGCCGCTAAGATTTTCGAAACTGCCAAACTTGTGTAACTTCGACTGACGAAATCTAGAACTGTCCTTGAATGGGACTAATGTCCCCGGTCCGCAGAAACATGTCTGTTTTGAAGCCTACACAAAGTTCAAATCATCATATTTCTAAAAGTTCTCGCCGAAACAGAAAATCCAGACAATATGCACATCTCTATTAAGTGATCTAACACTCAATAAAGTTTCATGAGAATCATGTAAATAATGTAGGAGGAGTTGCGGACAACACATGGAAAGAAGTTTTGTTAAAAAATGCCCAAGTCCAAAACAGCCATTTGTTTTACATTTCTTGTCCAATTCCAAACAGAAATTCCTGACAATATGCAAATCTCCATATAGTGAAAGTTTCATGAGAATCATGCAAGTAATGTAGGAGGCGTAGCGGACAAAGTTATTTCGGACAGAGACTGAAACCTATATACCCCTCCTTCCAAACTTCGTTTGTAGGGGGTATAAATATCTCTCAAGCGTATCTAAGTCTGAATATACTAAGAGATGAACTTGCCCCACCCTTTTCACTACATGAAGAAATAAGGGGTCAACTATTTGATATAGTCAGAAGAGGGGGGGGGGGGACTTGGAAATTTTTTTGATAATCGTGTATGCAGGACACCATTTTTGTAAAAGTCCACTACACAATATACCAATTCTTTCAGTAAATTTTGATTGTGACTTTTGGTCGACTTTATTTTGTCTTTATTGTTACATTTTTTGTTGTTGAGCAAATGGATGACTTCCGATTTATTGATATATATATTCTCACACATGGATGAAAACAAAAATATGCGAAATAATGTCAGACTGCTTTAATTGAAACTATCCTGATTTTTCTCTGTAAAGTGTGAGCCTTGAAGACCTTGCAGGAAGTTCCCAAATGGATTGATTTAACGTTCACTGTCAATAACTAGACGCATATTGGGACAAGAACATGTTGATGTGATATGAATATTGATCCTGTTTTGTACTAGACCGACATGCCGAGTCTGATTTTTAACGTGCTAGCTCATAATGTAACAGTCCAATGACACATCACCCCATTCCGACACATTATACCAACTCCAAGCAAACCATGGAAAGACCTCCTTTTGAACCCCCCTCATGACGGAATAAATAAAGATATACATGAAGGGGGTTCAAATGTAAGTTTGACCTGTCCAGGTATCGAACCTACAACCTTCTGCACTTAAGCCCAGCATGCTACAGAGAGACCATCAAGGGGGTTAACTTTCACAATGAAGAACAGTTATAAAGTAACCATTTTTTTTTACAACGAACTATTTACTCATGTAAATTAAGCTCATAGCCATCTTTCACCTTATTGGTTATATAAATCCTCTTTATAGAAGAAACTGTACAAGAAAGAAAATCACACCTGCTGCTCACACTAACAGGGTCAAAACATTATGATATCATTCTTATTCCATTGTTTACACAAACAAATTAAACAGTTGTTATTTAAATTTTATGTTCAACTTAGAAAAATAAATAACACTCAATAGGCCATACATTTCATACTTTGAGCATCCTTCCTTCTACGATTCAAATTTCAAAAGAAAAATACAAATTCAATACATAATTCATTATACTATGCCTACTGAAGACTTTGGTAAGTAAATAAAACTTATTTTAAGCATATGCAATATACATTGTGTACATATATGTGAATTTTTACGCATCAATGACAATAATTGTATGCCTCATTTGTAGCAAACCTTTAAATATCCAAAGCCTCCAAGACACTCCCACATACATGTATATAGGCAATGGGGAATTTAAAGTTTTCAAAATTTTCCTTATATCGGACTCAAAATTTAGCACCTACAATGTAAACAATATCTTGTTTTTTATTTACACACTGCATCAGCCAGGAAATATTTAAACAGATATTTCATTTACTCACAAATAGTACATAATGTCTGGCAGGAAGGTTAGAAATCATCAAAATGAATAATTGATGAACTTAGGGATTCCAATCTAGTTACATGTGTTATTGGATTTCATATATTTTCATGATTATTGGGTGTGGGAAAAAATGGTCTTTTAACAGCACCCCTTTACACTTTTCATATAAGATTCCATGATGACCCAGTTTAGACAGAAAGACTAAAACAAAATATATGTATTGTATGTAGTTAAGTAAGTAATGTGTTTATTCCAATTAAAGGGCCCATTAAGAGGATAGAAATTTACATACAATTATTACATAGATTGGTAATATAAACAAAACAGACAGTGAGGTAAAAAAAATACAATGCAGAGTAATAAAACTGACAACAGCAAATGTTTCAAATTACATGCTGGGAAAAAATCAGTGTCATCAGGTTAGCAAAATTAAACTTTTGTAAGTCCCTTGAATGTATATTTTTTTTTATCAAACAACATATTACATTAATGTACTTATGCACATGTTTGCAAACATGTATTTCAATGGGATCAAGTTCCCTAGAGGGTCACAAAATAAACATGTTGCCAAACTTGCAGTCTGCTATGTAGCAGGGAACATGTTGCCAAACTTGCACTCTGCTATGTAACAGGGAACATGTTGCCAAACTTGCACTCTGCTATGTAGCAGGGAACATGCTGCCAAACTTGCACTCTGCTATGTAGCAGGGAACATGTTGCCAAACTTGCACTCTGCTATGTAACAGAAAACATGTTGCCAAACTTGCACTCTGCTATGTAACAGAAAACATGTTGCCAAACTTGCACTCTGCTATGTAACAGGGAACATGTTGCCAAACTAGCACTCTGCTATCTAACAGTTTTGTAAGCTTTGCTCATTATGCTGCAGAAAATTTCATTAAATTTAAGAAAACATTAAAATCTTGAACAAAGGTTGCGAGGTTAAACCAAAAGTTTCGGAAAGTTAAAGACACATCATTAGGGTCAGAGGTCATATATGGTATCAGCCACCAGAAACATTACATTTTATTTATCTTATCATTACACCACCAAAAATATATGCAAATAGCTGTATCAAATAATATTCTTACAATTTTCGAAACTAAAGTAAGAAGACAGTCTTCACCATACTTTACAGAGGTCTTCTTGTCAGGGCACTTGTGTAAGGTCAACATCAATATTTAATTTTCCATGCAATTCATATGAAAAATTCTTGTGGAAAGCTAAAGATTTCACTTTGAACAAACATAAAGATGAGTGTTTATGAACACATCTACATGTATATCTTTCACAACAGCAAAGTTTAAAAATATCTATCCTCTAATCACAGCTTGATAAAAATTTTATGGATTTATATTTTATATAAGCTCATGTTAAAATTTCACAGTCTTCTAAAATGCAAAGCATCATTTTTTCTTTGAAGATGGAACAAGTGAACATGTTGTCGAAAGTGATGGTTCCTCTGATAACTGTCTTGTACAAAACATAGAAAATCCTACACCAAAAATTCCCACAAGGACAGCCATATTGGAAATTATTTTTTCAGATCTGTTTGGAACTTTAACACTACTGGCTTTTTCATCCTGAAAAGACAAGTAAAATTAAATTACCTGTTATTGTTCCCACCTTTCAATACTGAAACTATATGAAAGGTAAGGGAGAAATCATTTTTCTAAGCAGGAATGAAAGGTTTACAAATTATGGTTTTTTCATGTAGCAGCCTTAATTGAAACTGATTTTTACGTTGTTTGGTGTAGACATGCTTTCAACCAGAACACATGCAGTACTGAGATGCTTCACAAGAATGAGTTTACATAAGGTAAATGTCCCCTGGGGCAGCTAGTTAGAAATAAATGCCTGTATTTTTTGTTACACTTGTGATTTATACAACTACCCTTTATCATACTGGTACCATGTGACTGAAATACTTACAGTTATTCGGAAGCACTGAAAGCCAGATCTGTAAAACCCATTCTGTGAAAAGCTTCTGTTAAGGCGAATTAGATGTGCAGCAGGCATTCTGTATGAGAATATTTCCCTCAACTGTGAAGAGAAAAGAAATATTAACATTCATATATATATATTTCTCATTTCTAGACTTTACATGTATATCTTAGAGTGCAACATATCCTTGCAAGGTTTTTTTCAACTTTATAGCAAAACTTATTCAATTTCATAATTGAAAAAAAATTCAGTGTTGTTTATTTGCTAGATTTTATTTTCGAGAAAGAAATACAATGTAAATGTAAAATGTCAGTCCTCATTCCGCAGTTAAATTTTATTGGAGGATACCAGCGTTTACCATAAAAGGTTTGTATTACCACATGCTGTTTACTATTTTCCATTCAGCTGTACCATGTAATGCCTTCTCTCATAGTAATTAAAGAACCTTTGTGAGCACGCTCACATACCCCACGTCTTCATATTGTCACTGGAGAAACAAAATCTCACTTCACAAGTAAAATGAACACAATCAAATGTTATACCTTCACATATTTATCCTAATTTGAATGGCAGCATGTTGGGAAATTTAAATTCCAAGCAAGAGGAGTCAACAGTAATAGTAAAGTGAGGCAAATAAGTTCAAAGGGGCGTAACTCCTGGAAAAAAAATTTAATCGTAATTTCCTGTCGATATGCACATCTACGTAGTATGTCCTTATTATCTGAAAAGGTTTCATGATATTCTGTTGTGTGGTTTGAGAAGAGTTGCGATGACAAACTGTTGCAGTAGTACATTAAAGTAAATAAGTTCAAAGGGGTGTAACTCCTAGAAAAAAAATTGAATCGCAATTTCCTGTCAATATGCACATCTACGTAGTATGTCCTTATTATCTGAAAAGGTTTCATAAAATTCTGTTGTGTGGTTTGAGAGGAGTTGCGATGACAAACTGTTGCAGTAGTACATTAAAGTAAATAAGTTCAAAGGGGCGTTACTCCTAGAAAAAAAATTGAATCGAAATTTCCTGTCGATATGCACATCTACGTAGTATTTCCTTATTATCTGAAAAGGTTTCATGAAATTCTGTTGTGTGGTTTGAGAGTAGTTGCGATGACAAACCGTTGCAGTAGTACATTAAAGTAAATAAGTTCAAAGGGGTGTAACTCCTATAAAAAAAATTGAATCGCAATTTCCTGTCGATATGCACATCTACGTAGTATGTCCTTATTATCTGAAAAGGTTTCATGAAATTCTGTTGTGTGGTTTGAGAGGAGTTGCGATGACAAACTGTTGCAGTATTACATTAAAGTAAATAAGTTCAAAGGGGTGTAACTCCTAGAAAAAAAATTGAATCGCAATTTCCTGTCGATATGCACAACTACATAGTATGTCCTTATTATCTAAAAAGGTTTCGTGAAATTCTGTTGTGTGGTTTGAGAGGAGTTGCGATGACAAGAAACAGGACTGACGGACTGACGGACGGACGGACGGACGGGTCAAAAACATTATACCCTCCGCAACTCGTTGCGTGGGGTATAATTAATCGGATCAATAAGGCAGTAAAGTATGCACATCTACACATCATGACCAACAATCCTACCAAATATGAAAGCAATCCATTAAGCGGTTTTAGAGGAGTTGCAGTGACAAGATGATACTTTGGTATTTTAACTGAAAATAGTCTAAGTCCCACAACTCCCACAAAAATTATCCAATCAATATGGTGGTATAGTATGCACATATACACATCATAACCAACAATCCTACTAAATATGAAAGCAATCCGTCAAGCGGTTACAGAGGAGTTGCAGTGACAAGAACAGGACTGACGGACGGACTGACGGACGGACGGACTGACGGACGGACGGACTGACGGACAGACGGGTCAAAAACATTATACCCTCCGCAACTTCGTTGCGTGGGGTATAAATACTTCATAGGTGAGTAACTAAATCTTGACAAAAGTGTTAAGAGTAAACAGCATGAGCTACACATAACAAGCCTAATATGGTAATCTAAACTTCCCGCCAAAAAAATTTTAGTAACTCTGAAGATGTCTTGCAGGAATTATTTTCGTGCCAAATTAATGATTCATTGGTCAATTCATTATGGTGGATTTACAGAAATAGTTTACCGATGTGTTCTTGGGCTGGTGACTTTCTTATTTGGAATTTTCCAGGTTGCCTCTATTTAATTTAGTGTCACAAAGAACTTGGTATGTCTGTTTGATGATAAGATCAAACTTTGCTCTTTCAGACCAATTTTCATAATAAAAATTTGATACATTAGCCAAAAAAAAATATGTGTGTTTAAGGTTATTTTTTGTGCCTACCTTAACCCAATTTAGGACAAAAATGTTGCTGATATAATTATTTCCCTAATAAAACATCTGCTGACCATTTTTTCTCCCATAGGTGTCTATGTAAAATAACTTTTCAAAATAAAATGATTTTGCCTACCATTAACTACCCTAGTTTTGGTCACAATGTAACCTTAAACAGACATATGTTTTGGCCTTAAATGTTGATCTAGGATTCTGGGATGGGGTAATCGTAATCTGTAATCGTTTACATTTTTTCAAAGTAATCGACAAAATTTTCGATTACATGTTATCATAATTTAACCGATAACAGCAAAAGATATGGTGTAATCTTTGATTAATTTAGTAGTTTGATGAAATAGAACCTACTTTAAATGGAAATAAACAGAACTTTGCATGTCTTCTTCAGTTAATGCTAATTTTTTCAGGTACAGAAAAAAATATATACAAAGAGAGTTTTATGAAATTGTCTTTTGAGATCTGTTGAGGTCTGAAAGCTACATCGTGTTCAACCAGATTTATTGACAAATTTTGACATGAGTGAGATAGAAATTTTGCATAAATTATCCTTTCTATACATTTGAAATATACATTGGATTTTATTTTGGGTTACTTTTAAATGCTGGATAAGCTTTAAGCAAGGAACATGTAAGTTTAAAAAATATTTTGTTTCTAAATTTAAGTGGGGAATAAATATCTAATGCTAGTCCATTCTTATTTTAACTGATTAAACGACAAAAGATTTTTAAACAATGGCATGAAGGTTTTGTTTTGATTTCAGTTATAAATCTTTATTAATTAAGCATCAGCTTTACATTATATTGGCCATGGTTATAAAACATACTTCACTGACAGTTTTATAACCTGTTATTAAGGAGATTATCCAAACAAAATAATTAAATCCACACAAATCATTAATAGAATTTCAATCTATAAAATTAGCTGGTCAAATTATTTACCCCCTTTTATATTTTTTCAGAGAAAACACTGTAATGAGCTTTATCAAAATATCAAATGATAGTCAAAACAACAAAATTTAAGTCATTTTGTGCAAAGTATGGTGCAAAAGACTCGAAACAAAAAAAATGGTCCATTATAGCAGGAACATTATCACCACTTTCTCTAGTTGAAAACCTTTTTTTCAAGAATTTTGTCAAAATTTTGGATCCTCGTTATGAACTTCCCTCTATAAAACAGTTTATTAACAAAACAATTGGAAAAAGATATTTAAAAGTTGAAAGTGATTTAAGAAAATAATTGAGTTCTGTATAACATATATATATGCCTTATGCTGGATTTGTGGTCTAATCGTCAAATTTAATGATTAAATGTAATTCTGATATCTAACTTTGAGAATGCTTTAAATATTTCACTTTGAACAAACATAAAGATGAGTGTTTATGAACACATCTATATCTTTCACAACAGCAAAGTTTAAAAATATCTATCCTCTAATCACAGCTTGATAAAAATTTTATGGATTTATATTTTATATAAGCTCATGTTAAAATTTCACAGTCTTCTAAAATGCAAAGCATCATTTTTAAAGTAATTGATTTTCTACTATAAATACATGTATGTTAAGCAGCCTAATTGTGTTTAACCTTTAGGTATTTTTTATTTTATTTTATAGAATGTGACGGATAAGATTACTTACTTTTCATAAAGTAATTGCTTACAATTCAAATATTGCTGTAATCCATTAATAATCGATTACAGGAAAATTCTGTGTGTAATAGATTCATAATCAATTACTTTTTCAAGTTTTTACAATAATCATGCCCATCCCTACTAGGATTGGACTCCAGTCCATGCTTAAATATATTACTCCCAGAATTTCTGGACAGTTTTTGCAAAATGCTTTCAACTTTCAAGTGCATTTAAAGTAATTTTTTGGAAATTCTAAAGTTTTAAATTAAAAAGCCAGGGCACTTCAGCATAAAATTTGCTACCCTATATGTATCCAACATGTATCTTGTCAAAACCACCCTGGAAATGGTCACTTTATACAAATACATGTATAGGACAGCAGGTAGCAATGTCAGTAAACGCCAGGTGGAGTTGTTTTGGGGAAAGTTATTTGAAAACTGGATTTCGCTTCTTCACAACCTTTTCAAGCCTATTTTGGTACCAGTATACTGTAAACAAACTGTGGTTTCTGCCCAGTGGCGCCCCTAGTGTTTGCTGACATTGCTACAGCAGGGGGTACGATGCTGGCTGCTAATTTCGTTTGCCAGGAAAGTACCCTCATTGAACGTTAGTTCAAAGAAATGAACAGACTTACTGGACGAACGAAGTTACTGGACATTGGGGTATTTTGGAAGCATCATCACGTTTTGCCCTTTTAGTTTGAAATAAAAAAGTCAACATTTAAATAATCAATTTTTTATCACTTGAAATTTACCCCTTATGGGAGGTATATTCCCTCCGTTAAGGGATTACCCCCTCATCTGAGGGTTTGTTCCCAATCTGCAAGCGGGTTCAACTTCAGGTGTGTCAGTCACTCAGTGTCACCACGTGAATAGTCTATTCAGTTGCTTAAATTTCCATATCTTGCCAAAAAACTGTAAATTTTGAAGAAAAAAAATATCTAACATAAATATGTACACAATCTACTGACTCAATAAAAGTAAAAAATATTTACCAGCAGATTATTTTTTAGGGTTTGCTATCGCACATCGCCTTCCTACTTCACGTTTCCTCCACAAAGTGAACGTGACCTTGGCAACTGGTAACCAAATATTTAACAAGCCCAGGAACCAGTTGCGATTTAAAATGAGAGACTTAATATATTAAGTCTGTGTATCCCGATATCATATATAATTGCTCTTTTTGTAATCGGTTCTGTGTTTGCTTCATGCTTGGTCTCAAATGGAATAATTTGAAAATAAAGATTAATATTATTATTATAACTTTACTTGCACATTATGATCGAGCAAATTGAATCAGTCTTTTTTAGCGGAATTCCATAAATTGTAGTTTGAAATAAACTAATTTTTTGGCATTGTAATTCATACACTTTCGTCAGTTACAGTTCAATAACAAATAGTTTTTTTAATATTCTGCCAGATAAGTTCAAATAAATAATCTACATCAGTCATATTGTATCTGTATAAAAAGTTGAAGAGTATTGTTGATTTAAAAAATCTGCTTTATACAATTCTAGTACTGTTCAAATTAAATTTAGTTCCGTTTCGGGGCTCTTGTCCCGATCATTGATATTTCATCCTCCCAAGTCAGGGTTTTGTATCCACGTTCGTTCCTACAAACTCCTGACATCGCACAATCATAGTTTGCAGGTCGAACATATCGCCCAGAAAATTCTACCCACAACGCAAATGGATTCTCTTTTGACCTTGAGACGAACCAATGAAAATCGTTCACTTCCGACCCGCAACATATGAATGTGTGATTGATGTCAGGGATTTGTAGGAACGAACGTGGATACAAAACCCCGACTTGGGAGTATGTGATATTTACTCTATAACTCCTTTGAATCATTGAAAGAATCCATATTTTGAATTTTATAAAATAGCATCAGGGATCATATAATACTTCATATACAGTTCCTGATAGCATACAATAGAAGCACATCGATCGTGGAAAGAACAAATTGACGACTTGATATACATGTAGTTATTATCCCTATTATATCCTCAATCAAAGGGAGACAACCGTCTACAGTACAATATACAAAAACGTCTTTACATTCACGATACAGTTGACTAATTTGAATTAACATGATCAAACAACAGTGACAGTCAATAGCAAAATAAATGTACATTATTATAATAATATTATAGACCTATATCATAAATTTTAAATTTCTGTGTGGAATTTATTTATGATTTTTATCATATGACATAACTAAAAATATTCAAAATCCATTAAATTTTTAAATCTACCTAACTGTGAAATAATTTTATTGAAACCTCTCATCGATGTAATTATCATACTTTCCTGACGGACAACTCATTAAGAATAGAATAGAATATATTCTATTCCAAATCATGGGCCCACAATCAACATACAATGATTTTAATGATTCACATCAAGGACGTATGTTAATTATACGCGTCCTTGTTCACATGTAATAAAAAAGTTATATGACCTTGAAAATAGTGATGTACGGTCATTGTAGAGTCAAGTCCTAATTCCAGTTTTAACAAAATGTAAAAATATACGAAATTGTGTCAGAGATACAAAATGGTATTCATAAGATTATATAAACCAACTAATAGTATACTTTTTATCTGGTTTCAAAATATAAATACCAAGATCTTTTAGATTTTCATTTGTCAGAAGTCACATGACTTTTGCTTTATCATCTAGTTTCACAAAATTTTCATACTTAAATTCTATGGATTTAGAAAAATGTTTTCTGAAACTATCGTAAAGATTACACAGTAAACAATAAAATTTTGTTCATCTTCAATTTTATCAGAAAAAATGTTTGAAAATCATCAGCCGTGATCTATCAATGTGTTGTCTACTGCATCTATTTCGGTTTTGATTTTCAGAATAATAACTTTTAATTATAGAAACAAGTCGGTTCGGCCATCTTACCAGTTCGGCCATAGTCTTTCTATTTCAAGTTCTATTTCCAGTTTATGATCGCATATACGAAATTTTGGCAATAATTGGCGACTCATGAAACTTCTCTCCCTTTTTAAATATTCTTCAAGTTTGATTTCAGATTTTAATTTACTATATAGAAAAAGTTTTGAGGAATCATTAGTCAAAGAAAGTTTTTCCTATAGCTGCTTTCATAATGTTCATAAACAGCTTTTTTAAGTATCTTTTTTAAAAGTAGTTTTTAGCAAGATGAAACGGACTATTACAGAATTCAAAATCATTTTCACCCAATTACCCAATTGAAAGTCGGTAAATACCTATTTTGCTAGCCAGAGTGCGCTAAGACGTCCCACGGCCCCAGCATATCACAAAAGACCGTCAGACGTCAGAGCAATCTCGGACTACTCTTTTGCAAAAATGTACCAAGTGAAAATAGCATCCTCATGTAAAGACTTATTTAAATTAAAAGCCTCTTCTACCAAAGGATTTATCTCACAAGTGTGAATACGAGAATAATACATCATAACTTGTGTTTTTATAAAAGAATCTAGTGGATATCTTCCCCGGGGGGGGGGGGGGGGGTTACTGACTATCCTTTCGGGTATAACTGTGCCGACAGCACTTGCCAAATCATACCCTGTTCTAACAAGAAAACATTGAAAAACACCCTGTTCTAAAAAGAAATATTGAAAAACATACCCTGTTGTAGACACGCTCAGAAAATGTATACCCTGTTCTAGACCGTATAAAATAGATGCTGTTCTAGACCCAGGTTCTAGACTGTATCTTAAACAGTTAAATAAGCGATCCTGTTCTAGACAAATACCGTCGTTGTTTAAAAAAAGACCCTGTTCTCACCAGGAGGACACGAAAAAGCGACCCTGTTCTAACCAGCAGGACATGAAAAAGGGACCCTGTTCTAACCAGCAAGGCACGAAAGAGCGACCCTGTTTTGCGGCACACTCGTACCACTAAAAGTATAGGAAGTAACCCCCCCCCCACCCCGGGATATCTTCCCAGTCAGTTTTTGCTGCTAAATTGCATGCCGTTTTTCGAATACCCATGAATTTCTAATTTTAATTTCCAAAAAACAGTTCTATGTAATATATTAATGTTAACTACGACAGATAGCTGTACATAATTCGTCTCTCTTGAAAATAATGTAAGTTATACGAGAAATTCACATTGTGTCAATGAGTACCAGTGCGGGATCAAAGGCCTTATTTTTCTTAACCTGTATTGCTCTGGACAGGCGCGCTGAAGACCAACAAGTTTATTCAAACTTCAAACACTTAGTTCTGTTGTTTTGTTTTTGATAATCTGTAGGTATATTTTTTTTTACAGTTAGCGGTTTTAGATTCTTATGTTTAAGAAATTAATTTACAAACAGAGTCTCAAATTCGATACCCTCCTGATAGTTCACAGACAATGGAACACCCCCCTTTTTATCATGGTCATGGATGGACATAGCGTTGCCGTTGGTCAGAGAGTTCATAGGCTTTGCTTGAAATCCCTGAAAGTATTTGGAATTAGAAAATTCAATGTTTTGATAGTACTTGCAACCTACAAAAAGTCTCTTAAAGTCTGATTAATTACTATTTGTTGGCATCTCATGGACCCCCAGGCTCAGGCCTCACCATGCTAACTTTTTGGCCAAAAAATAGTACTAGTAAGCGACAAGAAGGCAAGGTATGAGTTTGTAAAGTAACAAGTTTTTCAGTTTCTGCATTTGCACCTACACAGTGATTCCCATTTCCAGCAAACAAAACTTTTTCTGATTAAGGCCAAAGCCGGCAAAGGCAAAGTCTGAAAATAATTGTCGGTTCCCCCATCCCATGCAGGACAAATTTTACTGCTGGCGGTCATTATGAGATGCTGTCTGACCGAAGAAATTTCAGGCAAAATTTTGAGATTCTATAGGTGAACATATTAAAGAGAGCAAATACCAAATTTAGGTTTTGGTCAGACAAACCGTAAAACAATTTTGTAAAGGTACAGTGCCAGGGCATCACTTTTTTTCAGGAAGAAAAAAAACCGGAAGTAAATTATTACACAACTATTTACAATTTTTTTTTCAGTATTTGAAATAACATTGTTCATTTCTTTATCCACATTTCGCGACACAAAGCAGAACATAACAGCTCAGCTGTTAACAGTCGGACCGCCAAGTGCCATTTTGACCGTTACGCCAGTGCATTCTATTTACAGGGAAACAGGTGGAGATAATTTCAGAATTTTTTACACCAGATGGCGCTTTTAGTCCCGCCTCGAATTTTTGATTGACATGACGGGTGTGAAATGTGTAAATATCGTTGTGCTAGTTTTTGACTTTCAAATAACATGGATGGAAATATGTGTAAAAATTATTTCGTTAACACCCTGGCCTATTGGATTCACCTGACACTGAAAATTATAAACGTATGAGACATCAAAAGTGAGTATTTTTGCGCACCTCAAAATGGCCGGCGACACACGTTGCCACTTTTTAGCCAATGAACAGATCTCGCTCGTTTACCGTTTCACTGGGAGGAGCCTATAATGCTTTGTTTTGCAAATTGATATAGTATCAGGTCTTTCATTTTCAAGTTAAAAAGGCTGTCCCGAGACTCCGTTACATAGTTCTTACTCAATATCCAGGGATATCAAAACATGCAAAGAAATGAAGTGTGTTTTTTCTTGTTTTCACATAATGACACGATTGAAGTATTTTTTATGTTGGATATTCAATTTTCTGCATAAAATTTTAAAGGAGTGTCTATTTTCAAGATCAGTCACCTGGAAATTGCCCTGGGCCCTTCTCATTTTTGTGGTTGATGATGCACGTTTTTGGTTTTTTTTAAATTTACTCAGGTTCATCTAATAGGTTACATTATGGACAGAAAAAATCCATGATGAGATGATTTTGTTTAAAAATAAGATAATAAAAAAAAGATTCACCAACAACATTTGAATAAATAGTGTTGGAACACTTTTAGTCTTTACAATATTGTGAAATTATGCATAAATACTCAACCTATGAGCTACCAGTTTTATTTATTATCATTGGCAATGTGCAGGAAAACTATTAGTAAATAATTGTATATCAAAATATTTGTTTTAGGTGTATTTGTTTTATTTTGGATGGAAAATAGTGTATGATTTTCATATGTCTCTATGTCTATAATTTCTTAAATTTTTGTCAAAATAGTAATCTTGTAATATCTACAACTTCAAATTTTATAACCACTTATTTAAGTAAGGTTATCTAATTTCTTTTCATTTATGATTTAATTTTTTTTACCCTCTGGTGTCATCTAGACTATTTAGTTAGAATAGTCCTATATGATTCAATCAAGTAATAGTTTTCAGTTTTCAGTTTTATTATATTTGGTTGTGTTCTCAAAGAATATTCATTACATTCACATGAATTTCACCATGTTATGTACATATATACAGCCTTAATCATGTTAATTGACCTACACTGTCTTAAATTCTGTTGAAAATTTCTAATTTTTGTGCTTTGCCTTTCATTTCCAAATCCAGGATCTTGGGTTAGACTTTCATATTACAGTTTTTCTTAAACAAATGATTTTATTTTGTTATTTCATGATTTTTAATTCATGTTCATGTCCAGATTTTTACTTTTTTACATGGAAAGTCAGCAAATTTCAATAATAAGCGTGAGAAATTGGTCTATAAAATCACATGCATATTTTTGTTTTACCAATTTTGGCACTACAGGAGGTGAAATAGGTCAAATACACAAAAAGCAATAATAATTATTCTTAATCAATACAATAAATATTAATTCATGAAAAACAAGATTGAGAAGGCATAACTTAATGTACAAATGTAAAATTTCCTTTTGTTGAAAAGAATATGCATATGATTCATGTGATTTGCTGGCAAAAAATAAATCTGTCCATGTCAGATCCTTACAGTTTTTGACAATTGAGTAATGGATAAAGGTAATTTTAATTTTAATAAAATCATCTTTTTTTTTCCAATGCTTTTTTTGTAATTGTTACTTTTAAACCAAAAACTCACAATTTAGGTCCTGATAAAGACAAAAATCCATTATTTAATAGCTTCCACATTGCAAAATGCACAAACCATTTAAATAGAAATTGGAGCAAGTATTTTTTTTCAAAATTAATGTGAAAAAAAATTATTCAGTCCTGTTTTTGAATAAAAAATATAAACATTTGTCATTACTCAAATAGACCTACATTGCATACCAGTAATTCAGCTACTCCCCAGGCTTTCAGTTGTTAATTTCTATGGAAAATAATTTTAAATTCATTTCTGCACATTCTACCATTCACAGAAAGATCCTGAACCCCTCCACAAGAAAATGATAGAAGTAAGTGGAAGCACCTGCCTGACAACCCCCCCTTTTTTCCCCTGGTACATTATTTAATCTTAAATATGGGTTTTTTTATGTTTATTGACACATATTTATTATATCATTTGACAACCAAGCGTGAAACTTATTTAAATTTCCCTTTTTTATCGATCGCTACCGTCATACCTTCTTTGTTTACATTTTATTGACAACGTCAACGTTGATTATCCCCCTTTATCACGTAATTTTCACAGAAAAAGCTCGCTCGAATTGCGTTTCACTCGGTTTTGCGGAGAAATATTTGAACTGTTCGTCAGAAAAGGAACAGCACACCTTTTCCGATTTAAAAATCCCTGTCCCGAGATCTGTCAATGAAGAAATTGTCCTTTTTCTGACCAACGGTGACGAAATCGTCGGCATCATTGCCAACTTTGATTGTAAAATTTTGTATGAAAAGCACGCTAAAATATCTGTTTTAAACTAATATAAAAAGAAAATATTCTCAGAAACCATTTAATACCATCCCCTAGACCCAACTCAAACCGTACGTCATGTATGGCCAGAAAAACCGGCAGGTGATTGACGTTACAAAAAATGACCCATTTTCAAATGAAAAGTCACGTGACTCTGTAAATAAAAACGACGCCATTATTGACTTGGCGGTCCGACTGTTAAGGCCATCTTTTTTGTTTTAATGTCAAGGTCATTGATCTATATCATGTATGTGCTTCCGGATAAGGGAAAATGACATTGATTTCAAGGATAGGTTTGACACCAAAGTAAGAAGGGATAAATCCATGGACGAGACAAAAACCAGAAAACAAACTCAACAATACATACATGTACCACATGAACAACCAAAAAATAAAAGAAAGAGCAAATTAAAACCTAAAGCATAAAATGTGCCGCCACTCTTTAAGGATAAGATGTTTGTTTCCATTCATGTTCGATTGTCCGTCACTTTATGTTTAGCCTTTTCAAAAGACCAATATCCTCTAAAAAGCTCTTATTTTGCTTATATAGGTTTTAGAACTTTTCTGACTGACTCGTGCAGATCTGACCAACACATTTTATTTTCAGTACGGAATAGAGAAATTTTTTATTTTTGGTCCTAGTTCTTTCCATAACATTGGACCTTATTAACAGAACCTGTATATACATGGAATAGACACTAATTCAGTGTTCCTTTGTGAGCCTTGTGACAAATGTTAAAATCCTAGCTACATGTAAAACCCTGCCAAGGTCATATACTTGAGTGTACATTAGGACTTCCCTAAACCAGCCCCTCTGAAAATTGAATTCCTTTGCAAACCAACACTTTCTTTTGATCTAGAATTTAAGCCTGTATTTTCAAATAAAAAAATCCTCCAAAAACTGGCCCCTCTGAATTCTGAATACCGGAGATAATATACGGTCCAAATAATATGAAATACTGTAAAATAGACCTTTAAAAAACGACCAAACTCTCATTCTTTTCATTGAGTTGCATATTTTATATAAAGCTCCACTGATGTATACAGTGAAAACTATGTTCTAATAGAAGCTTTTACATTCCCTTTCTTTTTCTACCAAAAAATGATGACAAAGCTAAATGACTAAGATTTAGTTAAAGACGAAATGTTGCAAAAAAAAGCATACCGGTATATGTAATTTTCATGTGTAAAAAATTTTTCAATTTACTTACTTCGGATTTCAGTACCGATACAATTTTATAGATGGAACCTTTCAAAAAGAGCACCTTCGAAAACTTGCCAATTTCTATGGTCCTGTATATAAGCCATTCCAGCTTACAGATAAAGAAACTCTTCTGTGTATAAATCTGCTATGCTGTTTCAGTGATTAAAAAATTCAATCATAATTTAAAATGTTTTTTAACAGGTGCAATACATGTAAAAGAACATCAGGGTAGGAGTCAGGTTACTCGAAAATAAACTTCAGGTAAGTGATATAGCTTAGAAGTTGACAAAATTGTTTGAATAATGTGGCTTCTTTATATTTCATTGGATACCAGTTTTATTGTTTAGGCCATACCAAATTTATTTTTAGTTAGATTTACATTTTACCACTCTTTTTTTTTCCGTGAATTTTAATGAAAAAACTTTTTGTAGCTTCATTTTCGTCCCAATCTTCATTTTTGAAGAAATTAAGAATAAAAAGTGTTCATCCACTCATAAAATTTGTTAAAAGATATGGATTTTTTCCATTTTTGCAATATTTTAGTTAAAAAAATTTGTGCTGCAAGTAAATTTGATCTTTGGCCGGAAACAAAATTAAAATTTTGCTCGCTTGCACCTAAGGCTAAAACTTAAAATCAATTTGGTGTAGCTTTATTTGTGTGTGGACAAGGGAACAAAAAAAAATTTATGTATTCAACAAAGGTCACTATGAATAATGAAGATCTGCAATTGATTTCAATATTTTGTGATTATCTTAGTTCACTCATTTTGAAAAGAAATGAAACTGATTGACATATATGATTTATACAAGACAGAACAGAGTTGTCACTCTTTACACGGTAGGCAGGCTCTCCCTCCCTCTCTCCACAAATAACTTTAAATTCCATGCTTTAATTACATGTAATCAGTATAAATGTATATGAATGATTGTGATGATGAATGTGTCTGTATTTTTATTGTGATGGTTTTTATTACATCCAGGCAAAAAATGTTAGAGTTACCTCCCTTTGCTCAGTTTCCAAAAAAATGCTAACAAGGATAGCTTATTTTTACCTTCTAAATCTTGTTTTCATCTCTGAATGATTAGTAAAATAGACTAAAAATAAATGTGTTGGTATTCTGTAAGATCAAGTTAAAAAAAATGTGTGTTACTGGTTATATCAAGAAAAAAATTAGGGTACATTGTAGACACTCTGGTAGGTAGGGATTTATTATTGTACATTTTTTTTACACTGAGTCAAAGTGAGAGACATTCTGACTGTAGGTAGGGTAACTGGAACCAAACATTATTTTTATTTTGCCTAAATTTTATTTCAAGTTTTGAAGGCTTTAAAAATTTGTTTTTTTTTTAATTTCTGTATTCTTTTAATGTTATAATGTTAATGCATATTTCAAATTTATGCAAAACTTTAATATTTCGTAAGGATACTAAAATTGTTAAGGGATAATATATTTACCAAAAAAAAAAAAAAAAATTAAATACTAATGGAAAAAAAACACTCTTGACAAAAAAATATTTATTTGCAATTACACCCATGCTGGCATGCAATCAAAGCAATATAAACAATATATAACACAGTATAAATTATACCGTTATTTATACAAGTTTACAAATAGATAAGGGGAGGTTTGCATACCCATAAAACCAGTTTAACCCCACCACTATTCAATGTCTAGTATTTCTATTGAATGTGTCAAACAATATAAATATCTTGGCATTGTCATTCAAAATACTGGAAACTTTAATGAAGCCAAGAAACAATTATTCCAAAAAGGCCTAAAGGCCTGCTTTAAACTATATAAAGACATGAAATCATCAAGTCCCCCATTAAAAACACTTTTACACTTATTTGATCACTGTATACAGCCAATTATTACATATGGTTGTGAAAACTGGGGTATAGTTAATATCACACCTAAAAGAAAGTCATTATCTCACTATGATATTTTCAAAGATTGGGAATTTGAGAAGTTGAATTTGAAGTTCTGTAAATATATACTTGGTGTATCAAAGATGTGCACAAATGTAGCAGTCTTGTCTGAACTGGGAAGATACCCTTTATACATTAATGTGTTAACAAATATGTTTATGTATTGGCATAGACTTGAAAATTCTCCATCTGATTTATTGAAAAAAGCCTACAATGAGATAAAGGCTTTTGATAGTAAAGTTACTCCTAGCTGCAATAATTTATGGCTTTCAAACCTTTATTTTTTTAGTGAAAAATTAGATATTGACCTTAATTTATGTAAGAATTTGGGCAAAGGTAAATTTAAAAAACTACTTAAAAAACAGCTTAAATTAAATCTCCAGAATGATTGGAAGAATATGAGAGGTACATGCCTACAAGATCAAGGCAAGTTATACTCATATTTCACATACAAGAGTAGATTTGACTATGAGAATTACTTAGATATAAAAAATCCCAAAAGGTATTTGCTTACAAAATATAGACTCAGTAACCATTGTTTAAGAATAGAAACTGGCAGACATGAACGCGTTACCAATATATCTGGCAAACATGAAATACTACCCTGACATGAGAGATTATGTTTATATTGTAATTTAAATTCTATTGAAAATGAAATACATTTCCTTCTGGAATGCCCTCTCTATGAGAACCTTAGAAAAGATATGACTAATTACATTAAAAAATACCCAAATTTACTTATTCTAAATTCGTATGATCTCTATATCTGGATCATGAGTAACGAAGACAATAGCTTTTTATCTATTTTATGTGAATATCTTGCTAATGGTCTGGAACTAAGGAAAACCAAAAAAATGAATATTTAATATCATTATTATCTCCCTTTGATCACTGACCCTTTCCTCATACAGTTGACATTCAATTTATAAGCTATATGTTCTTTTAATTGCATTGTAATGTTTTGTTATTGTACTGTTTGTGTTATGCTCTTTATGGGCCCTATAATTTGGAAAAATAAAACTTATACCAAGTCTCACTATCCTGACTCTGTTGTGTTTATGTTAATTTTTGGCCTGGTTATAGTATGGTGAATGTTAGTCAGGCGATCAAGGGTGGAAAATAGGATACTTATTTTGTTTAATCATCTCCTACAGTTTTCAATCCAGAGCCTTCAAACTTGGTAGAGTTTTTGTACATGTATATATAATGTATATGTGCACCTCCTATTATGGATACATTTGGAACATTTTTGCGGAATTTCCGGATTATGAAACTTAGTCCATTTTCAGCAACATTCTTTAAGGAGGGTACCTGTTTTGTGTAATCAACTCCTCCTACAGTGTTCAATCCAAAGCCTTCAAACTTGGTAGAGTGTTTGTATATATAATGGACATGTGCACCTCCTATTATGTAAACATTTTGAACATTTTTGTAAAATTTCCAGATTGTGAAACTTAGTCAATTTTCAGCAACACTCTTTAAGGAGGGTACCTATTTTGTGTAATCAACTCCTTCTACAGTTTTCAATCAAGAGTCTTCAAACTTGGTAGAATGTTTGTATATATATATTGGACATATGCATCCCCTATTATGGATACATTAGGAACACTTTTACAAAATTCCAAGTTGCTGTAACATTACATATTCTTATAGTCTTCATTTCATAAATTTCAATAACATTTACAAATTTCCACTCCTTAGTCATTGTTAAGTAATGTAACCCGACCATTTGATTCTTTGACCCATTTTTTGTGTGCTCTTTAATGTTATTTTTTGTCCGGGAGTCTGTCTGTTGGGTGGCATTGATTGATTGGTACAGTGTATGTCATTGTTGACCTTTCCTGTAATCTATTTTGTTGTTTATTATACAAACACAAGGATAGAGCATTCTGATTCAGAAATACATGAATAGTTAAACAGATGTGGACCTTTTTTGCAATGCCAATTTGTACTATAATCTATATTTAATCATGGTCACTGATCATGACTTTAAATTTTGCTAACAATTATTTTTGAAACTTTTCTCTTTGTTTATGTATTAAATGATTTATTATTTATTTTGATCAACTTTAATAATATTTGGTTTGAAATTAATCAGGTACAGTTTGTTTTACTATAAATGATTTAATTTATATTTTATTTTATGAAATGGTTTATCAGTCCTGTTATTCGCCGGTCTCTTGGTAGCGTGCTCGCCTCAAGTGTGGAAGGCCATGGGTTTGTCCCCGGCTGGGTCAAACCAAAGACATTAAAATTGGTATTTGCTACTTCTCTGCCAAGCACACAATACCTAGCAGTAAGAGCAAAGATCTACTGGTCAGCTCGGATCAGTATAATGTGTCCGAGTGGGGTGATATCAGGCCATAATCTTGCCGGCGAAATAACAATTTAAGTCGTCAAAGAATTTTTAAAATCGCTAAATCTCGCCGGCCTATTCATTTCTTGGCGAAGTGAAGTCGCTATCGAAATATCA
Source organism: Mytilisepta virgata (assembly GCA_028015205.1). Classification (NCBI taxonomy): domain Eukaryota; kingdom Metazoa; phylum Mollusca; class Bivalvia; order Mytilida; family Mytilidae; genus Mytilisepta; species Mytilisepta virgata. Next base: position 8,962,288 of record CM051510.1, read on the forward strand.
GTAAATGGGAGATAACTCCTGAATATGTCTTTCTGCGGAAAGTTACCTCGCGAGCTAGCACATTAAAAATCCGGCTCAGCGTGTTGGTCTAGTACAAAGCAGGGATCATATTCATTATCATACATGTCTTGTCCCGTAATGCACCTGGCTGCCACTGGACATTAAACAACAATTCATCCATCCATCCATCAAAAACCTTTATACAACGATCATTAGAACTGAGGTCAGTAGCCTCTTAATCAAAACATGTACTGTTTCAACATTTCGTACTTTTCTTATGTACTTTTCAAACGGTACCCAGAACTTTATTCACGTTTACTCTTTCAGGATCAGAATCTGACATTTGTTGCTAAGTAAAGTAGTTAAGTTGTTTTGATTTTATAAATGTATCTCATGGCATTGTCAGATTTGCATTCAATGAAGGAGGTTGTGACCTTGAAATATAATGCAATTCTTTGTGTTTTAAAAAAGTTATTACACATGTATTAATATTAAACGAGGCTGTAGGAACCCTCCCAAAGTTTGGCCTTAGCTGCAATATTGCATGCAATTTTCTTTAACCCCAAGATGAATAACAAGCCGTTGTCTTCGTGAATTATGTATAAAAGGTTCACGCAAGTTCTTGATATCCTTGAAAATATTTATAATGAAGTTAAGGAAATCAAAAACCTCAAAATAATTGAATTAACTAAATGGTCCTTGTATGTCTTTGAAATTCTTAAATCTGTTACATAAGTGTATTTGTTTTAGTCACAGATATATATATATAAACATGTAGTATATCAAACAAAGACAAATTTTGCAATTGTCAATCAGGAGATTTCTTGTTTTTGACAATTTGGAAGTCAGGGGTGGCTGATATAATAAATAATTGCAAAAACAAAGGAAGGTGTTTTGCAGAGGAAAATGAGGAATTGAGTTTATGTTCCCTCCTTTCCAGAACTGCTAATGGTTAGAATATTAAATGCAAAAAGTTATCTTGAAATTGATATGAAGAATATATATATACACCTGGAAACAATACACAGTATTGGTAATTACTGCACAGCTGTAGAAATTCCTCACAAGAGCATCTTCACTTTTATCGAAAGCAATCAAAAATTTGAATAGTTTCCAAGAAATTTGGGAAATGTTTTGTAAAGAGATAGGGGAAGAAGTTTCATTGAGAAAATTAAATCTGGTAATAAACATGCAGTTTATAATGAAGCTAGGTTTATTTATGTAATTAAGTTAATTTTGCTTTGGCAGGCGTAATGCATGTACTGAAAAAGATAAAAATAAATGAAAGTTCTGAGTTTTTATTAAAGTTAAGCACATGTTTTAGGTGAATTAATTGCAGGATAGGAGTCCTGACTTTGGTGAATCACTTGCTGATTGCAGAATGTTTAAATTTGTATTATAATTGACATGAATTGACTTTCCTGGTGTGGAAGATTGATTTATTTTTCTTTTAAGTATTTTTTCCTCAAATACACCTTTATAATTTTAAAAATCATAACAAAAGTTTCCTTGATTTTAGTAATACATATATTGACTCTGTCTGTGCCTTTTAAAACCACTAATCTGTAATCGGAGCATCCGTCTTCTTTGGGCTATCAAAAATATACACTGCTAGCCCGATAATTCCCCTATTCAACAAACTTATTGTTTTTAGTCTGGATAGTAATTCTCAATTCGGCCAGTAAAAGTTGTACCCAAAATACATTGTAGCCCAAAGTTTTAATTCATGAAAAGGTTTTTTTGCTCAGACTGAATTGATTAAATATTCTCAATTCAGTCCATTAAAAGTCATACCCCAACTACATTGTAGCCCCAAGTTCTAATTCATGAAAAGGTTTTTTTGGTCAGACTGGATTTACAGCTCACCTGGCCCAAAGGGCAATGTGAGATTTTGTCATCACTTGTCGTCCGTCCGTCTGTAAACTTTTACATTTTGATCTTCTCCTCTGAAACCCTATGCCAAATGAACTGGAACTTGGTATGAGGCATCTAATGATCTATGGAAGGACCTTTATAAAATTTGCATATTGCGTTCCAGCTGGACAACTAATATGGCTGTCATGATGAATTCTCATTTTAGTCTAGTCAATCTAGCAGAAATTTTACCCTAACCTTAAAGTAATTGCAACAGAAGATTTTTAAGTTTTAATCTTTAGCATTATACCCCAAATATACACAGAAAAAAGTCCAACAAAATCTAACTTGAGGAAGACTAAAAAATCACGATTTCAAAATTCCTATGGAGATTTGCATTGAAAATGGGAGATAACTCTGCAAAAAAGGCAGAAATATCAATAAAAATTGATACAAAATTATAACTTTACGGCTTCTATTCAGCAGAATGTATTGATCCTTGATATTCTAGCCGTCTTTAGAGTATAACAAACAACTCTAAAGGTGTTTTTATATGTTTTATCAAGCTACAACTTAGATTTCGTAATTCACTAGTTGACCATTTATTAAATTTTTCAACATGTCAAGGTAAAGAATCTCAAATTTAATAAAAATGATTAAGCATATATTCTTATCTTTGTGGTTTAAAGTTTCTTTAAACATCGTAGATGCTGAACAAATATAATTTACAGATATAAACAATACCAAATTTTCACATTATTTTTTCAAAATGGTCACAAAGCCACAAATTTGCAATTTCTTTAATGAAAAATGTGCAAAAAAAAATAAAAATACCCTTAACACTTGGGTTTTGTACATTTCATGAGCAGAAGATTATGTAATATAGTCAAATACGAACTTATAACCCCATCAAAGTATCATACTTTACATGAATTTTAAGAAAATCGACCAAAAACTGACAAAAAAAGGCTAATTTTTGCAGTTATCTCCCCTTTCCAATGTTAATTTCCATAGGAAATTAAAAATGCTGATTTTGAGTTTTCCTCATGTTAGATTTTATGGGACTTTTTTCTGTGTATATTTGGGGCTTAATGCTATAGATTAGAACTAAAACATTTTCTGTTGCAATTAGTTTGAGGTTAAAACTTAGTTTGACTGGACTATTTCTGATTGGTCACCATTTCAAAATTTTTTTCCTCTTAAACTGCAAAGCCAAATGAATTGTAAATTGGTATGAAGCATCTGTGGAAGGACCTTTATAAAGTTTGCATATTTTGTCCCTGTCCGGCAGCTTATATGGCACCATGATTAATTCTTATTTTTGATTGGTCAAAATTCAAAAATCTTCTCCTCAAAAACCATATAGCCAAATCAGCTGATACTTGGTATGAAGCATCTATGGAAGGTCCATTACAATTTTCACTTGAAATAAAATGGATTGATTGGGGGACTGTTAGGTGAGCTATACAGGCTCAATTCTCTTGAGCCTCTTGTTTTAAATATTCTCAGTTGGTTCTATTTAAAGTCGTACCCAACTACATTGTAGCCCAAAGTTCTAATGCATGAAAATATTTTTTTGCTCAGACTGAATTGTTTAAATATTCTCAATATGGTCCATTAAAAGTTGTACATCAACTACATTGTAGCTCAAAGTTCTTATTCATGAAAGTTTTTTTGCTCAGACTGAATTGTTTAAATATTCGCAATTTGGTCCATTAAAACTAAATTCGTACCCCAACTACATTATAGCCCACAGTTCTAATTCATGAAAAGGTTTTTTTTGCTCAGACTGAATTGTTTAATATTCTCAATTAGGTCCATTCAAATTTGTACCCCAACTACATTGTAGCCCAAAGTTCTAATGCATGAAATTTTTGTTTGCTCAGACTGAATTGTTTAAATGTTCACAATTTGGTCCATTAAAACTAAATTTGTACCCCAACTACATTGTAGCCCAAAGTTCTAATTCATGAAATTTTTTTTTTTACTCAGACTGAATCGTTTAAATATTTGCAATTTGGTCCATTAAAAGTTGTACCCCAACTATATTATAGCCCAAAGTTCTTATTCATCAAAATTTTTTTTTGCTCAGACTGAATTGTTTAAATATTTGCAATTTGGTCCATTCGAAATAAATTCATACCCCAACTACATTGTAGCCCAAAGTTCAAATTCATGAATTTTTTTGTTTTGCTCAGACTGAATCGTTTAAATATTTGTAATTTGGTCCATTAAAAGTCGTACCCCAACTACATTATAGCCCAAGGTTCTAATTCATGAAAAGGTTTTTTTGCTCAGACTGAATTGTTTAAATTGTCATTTTATATAGATCTCGGGGCTCACCAAACTGGGCGATTAGGGCGATTAAGTCGCCTAATGCTCGCCAATGTCGCCCTGTCATCGTCTCCAGTCGCTCTGTGTTTTTAAGTAAGGCGCCTCCGAACAACGTACGTAATCAGCTGCGTCTGAAGACCGTTATTTTCATTAAAAATCTTGAGCCGCCATTTTTTGTTTTCTTGGAGGAAGGGGAAAGAAACGACAAAAATTAAGCTAGAAAATGAAATGGCGGCAATCGGAATTCTCGTGATTTTTCATTGGTCACGGTGTTTTTTACCGACCGGTAACAATATGTAGACCTTATTTAAAAATAAATTTAGCGGATTTTGACATATCTATGCACAAATTAAAATTTTGTCAATACATGTATTGAAAGGTGTTCAAGCAAGGTGAATGGGAAGATTTTAAGAGTATGTTTGAGAAAAAATAATAGTAAAGAGTATAGATAAATAAATATTAAAAAATAAAATGGCAATAATAAATAAGTTGTGTCAAAAGGTACAAATATTTTTGCTCATATCTGTAACAGAAATTTTCTTCCAAGTTCGGAGCACCACTGCATAATTTTATTTTTTTTTTTTTTTTTTTTTTTTTTATTTTTCAAATTATATTCGTCAGCATTTTAAGGCAGCACATGATTTAAATTAAACTTTAACAATAGTACAATAGGCCTACCATGGTCAAAATCATGCAGCAATGTACGTTAAAAAAGTGGTGATGAGTCCTGGGACTGGGACTCACCATTCTGAAAAATGATGAGTCCCAGGACTCATCATGAAAAATTCTCAAAGGATATTGATTAAATGCACAAGACAAAATCTCAGATTATGACTAAAATGGAAGGATATGGAGTAAATGTAGATAAAATCTCAAACAATACAGGATAAAACACAATAAAGGAATGTATAGTATACACTATAAGACACAAAATAACAGGTATTTACTCGACAGGCGACAAATTGGGGGAAAAACACAGTCTCCCTGGTAGACTTGGAAGTCTCCCTGTCATGCCCTGAAGTCTCCCTGTTGCTACCCTGAGGGAGACTCTGAGTCTCCCTGTTATTTTTAAGTGTGGTGAGCCCTGGATCTATTGTAGCCTTTACACCTATCTGAGATAATTTTCTGATGTTTACTGTAGGATCTGTTTCTTGACCTATATGTATATTTCATTTACAGTATCAATCATCAGCTGCTATGAAATTGACAACATCTTAATTACAATCCTATATTGATACAAAGATTCCTCTCCACTTGACAAGTTGGCAGTTGTTTGTGATCTCTATTTTATCATTGATTGATGGCATTTGTTTTGTGTTTAGTTACACCCAATAAATGAAAACAATTTTGGCATTTGAAAACAAACAGTGGCGATTGTCCATTTGATACATAAATGTATCAATATTTAGGCAATTGCTCTATGTTTTATGGAAAAGGGGGGGGGAGAGGCAAGTTTAAAATTTTTTATCATGTTTATTACTGTTCTTCATTGTAAAGTTATAACGAGGTGTGCGACTGTGAGAAAAATCTGTCACCTCACTGACTATACTGTGAAAGAAGGGAATATTGATTAGAATTATGAATATGTATGTTTTTTTGTTTTCATTTATTTGCAAATTACACTCATATGGGTCAAAGCAAAACACACAATTTAACAAACACAATGCAATAATTCTACTTTAACGAAGGTGGACCCTATTTTGGCAATGCCAATGACTGCTTTATAAAGTCACAAATGAATGGTAGAAGTTCAAGTTTTGGGAGATGTTTAATAGTTGAAATAAGACTGTTCTAAATTTTTTATTAACATTACAATGGAAGAAAAAGTGATATTCGTCTTCCAACTCTTTACAATTAGTACATAATCTAAGATCTCTCTGAATATTTTTATATCTACCAGTTTCTATGTTTAGGTCATGGTCACTAACTTGAAATTCCGTTAATAATTGTCTATTTTTTAAACTATTTTCTTTCAGTAAATATTTTTCTAGTTTTATTTCAGTGTTGATTTGTTGTCGAGCCTGCGACTTTAGTCGCAGAAAGTTCGACATAGGTATGGTGATCTGGCGGCGGCGTTAACTCACTTCTTAAAAGCTTTATATTTTAGAAGATGGAAGACCTGGATGCTTTATACTTTGTATATAGATGCCTTATGTTATGAAGTTTCCGTCTGTCATATGTACATTGTCCTTGACCTCATTTTCATGGTTCAATGACTACTTAAAAAAAAAGTTAAGATTTTTTGTAATGTTAATTTCTCTCTTATTATGAGTAATAGGATAACTATATTTGGAATGTGCGTACCTTACAAGGTCCTCATCCCCGTCAGACAGTTTTCAATTGACCTCGACCCCATTTCAAGGATCAGTGAACAAGGTTAAGTTTTGGTGGTCAAGTCCATATCTCAGATACTATAAGCAATAGGTCTAGTATATTTGGTGTATGCAAGGATTGTAAGGTGTACATGTCAAACTGGCAGGTGTCATCTGACCTTGACCTAATTTTCATGGTTCAGTGGTTATAGTTAAGTTTTTGTGTTTTGGCCTGTTTTTCGAATACTGTATGCAATAGGTCTACTATATTTGGTGTATGGAAGGATTGTAAGGTGTACATGTCCAACTGGCAGGTGTCATCTGACCTTGACCTCATTTTCATGGTTCAATGGTTATAGTTCAGTTTTTGGGTTTTGGCCTGTTTTTTCGAATACTGTATGCAATAGGGCTACTATATTTGGTGTATGGAAGGATTTTAAGGTGTACATGTCCATCTGGCAGGTGTCATCTGACCTTGACCTCATTTTCATGGTTCAGTGGTTATAGTTAAGTTTGTGTTTTGGCCTGTTTTTCGAATAATGTATGCAATATGTCTGACAGCATTTACTTTCATTAGAAATACACGATAGGCGAGACATTTTTGTGTGTCAACTCTTGTTTATATAGAAATAATTTAGAATTATTATTTCTATATAAACAAATCATGAAAACTAAGCTGATAAAATGTAATTTCAGTGTACACTTTTGGAAAGTTTTATTTATAAAAGATAACTATACGTAAATTTTAAAATTGATGTAGATTGACATGTACGTACATTTCATGTATACTTATCTTTGGTTTTATAAAATCAGATTAACTTAATAATTATTTGTTAATATTTAATTATTCAAATAAATTAACTAGTTAATGTAAGGTATAAAATATTTTGAGTAACTAGTAATAAATATTTTGGGGTCTGATCTGCATGAATATATAAATGAATTTAAGATAAGAAAATTAGGCTTTGTACTCATGCAAGGGGTTAGCTTTGGGAAAGTAAAAGTTCTTTGCAAAACTGTGGATTTGAAATTTTTAATTAAGATTTGAAAATGTTTTAGAACTGAAATTTATTCAATATAACAATTTACATATCTTTGATTTATCAGATTTTATTTGATGAGTAAGAAAACTTTTGCCAGCTGTTTTTAATTTATGTTTGGCAATTTCTAAATTGCCAAGGACATAAAGGATGAGATAATTGGTTGTATTTGGAAAATTAAAAAAGAATTAAATTTTTTTTATGAATTGTAACGTTTTATGAAAAAATTTGGAATTTTTACCTTGAAAGGTGAATCTCACCCCTTAGTAATGTTTTTCTCCTTTGGGAAAATTGTCTATAAGAGGAGGTTACTCTTAAAATGTAGATACATGTAAGCAATTGTATTATACTATGATTTATGAAAATAATTTCATTTGACAGTAATTTTTTCAATCTTGACACATTATGTTTCAAAAATTTCAGCCAGCCATTTTCATCCCACCCCCTACATTTTTCAGTCCAACAGCTGATTGCATGTGGGAGTATATTATACCTCACTTGGCAGAAAATTGAAAAGGTAAAATGGTCAAGTTTTTCAACAGGTTAAATTCTAAATATTTTGAATTAATTTCCATACACACAAAACAGATATTAATTCAGACTAAGTGCCTCCTTCCATACCAATTAAATCCATTGATAAAAGCACCCATGCAGGGAAGTCAATTTAATAATCCAATAATTTGTATTCTTACTCCCCATGGGAGTCCCCAGTTTGAATTATTTACTACCTTATTTTCTCAACAGCTGGAAAAGGTATTGATCCTGGACACAATAAATATTTCATCAATATTAGGTGTACAACATGTTATAATTTTGCACATACACAGTAAAGTGTTGGCCAGATAATTTGTTTTGCTTTTCCTAGATATTTTTTTATCTTGGGTTAATTTATGAATAAGTTGGCTTAAATCCATCGCCAATATTTTCCCCTGCAGCTCTAGTAGCAAAATAATTAGATGAGGACTCATCATTAACGCATCTTCAACGAGAAATTACTGTGAAGGATTTATTACGACATAACATTTTCACCTTCATATTGTAGTTTTACTGCAGTATAGATTTATATTCCGAATCTCATTGTGAAAATTTCAAGGTATCAGTGATAAAAATCGTGGATTTCAGCGAGTGATGTTTTTCTTTTTTGTGTTAGAAACTTTTATTGCATTTACACCTGCATCCTTGGCTTTTAATTATTCCGATTAATTGGATTTTTGTGGACGACTGTATAATACCATTGATTTGATTACCGTGCACATACTTAAAAGCACAATCTGCCTTTTGTGAAAATATTGATATTTTATATACATTTTGTATAAATATGGATTTAATGTCGCCAAGTAAACATTCCTTTTTCAAGGTAGGCATTTCGTTACCATGGTATTTGAATAATCTGACTACATATGTATTGATAAATATATATAGAATTGGAGATGCAATTATTTTGTGCAGAAAAAACTGACAGTCTTATATTTTTATTTACAAGTCTTTTAATATTGTGTGTTTATTTTTATTTATTTTATATGTGTAAAAATTTTTGGTTAAGCAAAGTTACTTTGGTATTTTTAGAAATCTTAATTTTGTTAATTTGCAATTTTCTGGTAGATCAACACGAATTATTGATTTCATGTTTGTGGGTTTTGACCTGAACCCACACAAAATTTCTGGAAAAATTGGTATCTGTTGACATTGATACTGGTAATGAACTATAGTATATAAGATTTATAGAAGGAAAAAATAATTTTTTATCTAGATTTTCCAATGTAAAAAATCCGTTATTAGTTTGACAAGGTGTGTAGTTGTGTGACTGGGCAGACAGCTCCTATCAGTGATAAAGGAGAATCAGGTTTTCTCTCACTCTCACAGATTCTTTTGCTTTTTTATCCTTCAGAAAATTTCATTTATTTCTGAACTTATTTTAAGTTATATAATTCAAAGCTATACTAGAAAATGAAAAAAAAAAAAAATTTATATTGTATCTGTACTATCACTAAGATAAATTTGACTTATACTTAGTACTTCAAAATAACAAGTTTAAGTTAGTTGATTTGGACTTACAAAAATATTACTAAATAATACTTACAAAATTTAGCTATTATGCCCAAAAACATTTCAAAAATGTGGAACAAATCGTTCTGTTATAAAGCATAGAACATTCTGACATACAAATGATTACAATTTTGATTCATAAATTGCTCTATGTTTTATGGAAAGGGGGGGGGATGGGGGAGAGGAAAGAGGCAAGTTTAAAATTTTGAAACCTTTCCTAACAAGAGGGAGAAAAAATATCCGTGCAGGTCTTAATGATTTAAGATTCATTAGTTGTTCCAAAGGCCGAAAATGTTTAGAACAAAACAATAACTCAAATATCTTTTGCCAAAAATAACAAAGTGAACACTGTCTAAGGACAAAGCTGTTCATGAGGGAGGAATCCTTTACTTTTCAAAAAATTTATAACATTTTTACAGTTCAGTAAATTTCAAAATATCATTTCATACTGTACGTACGTCTATGTATGTACAAGTGCAGTTTTTATTGAGTTACATGTTTATACCCTTTGGTACTTGGGAGTCCACCAGCAATGGCATCCACTCGATCAGTGGTAATACATGTATGCAATAAAAGTTGTATAATTTTTCTCTTCGTTGAACAACTGGCAGTGACCTTAAGATGAAAGACAGCGAAAAAAACCGATGTTCATTAGTAAGCCAATAGGGATTTATCAAGTAGAGTGCTTGTATCAGATGATTTGATTAACACAATACAGTAACTGATTATACTGATACAGAATTATTACCATGGATATGTAATTTCTACAGCTGAGTGGGAGTTATGTACTTGTAGATTTATGTAGAGTGCATGTAAATCTAGGGCTCAGGAAGGGAGAAATTTAGCCTTATTTTCAGAAATCTTAACATTTCAATGTGATTTAGTCCAAAATCGCATGTACAAAAATGTAAGAAGTTTTATGAATATGGCTTGTGCCCCTTTGTAAATTTATTTTGTGGTACCATACATATTGTATTCAGCAGGGAAGGGATATTTTTTAATGAAAAATTGACTAAATTATTTTATAATTTGTAGATTCCATGTTGAATTGTAACCAAGTAAACCTTGTCTGAATATCATAGGATCTCTGTAACATTTTTGAAAAAAAAATTCTTTTATTTGCGGCAGTATCATGTTAATTAATACATGTATATTAAAACGCGAGGGGTTATATTGGAAATAAACCTATTCTTGATTGGATAAGATGTGATGAAGGGACAGATTTTGTCTCTTGTGGTGTGCTTAGTGTGAGATTGTCAGGCAGATTGACTGTTGGTTGAAGTTGAAGCATTACCCATTTCTGTCTTCAGTAATAGATATGCATGTCTGAAAGTTATCCGGAATTAGCAAGATTATTATATTATTACGTGATGATTTCTGTATTGGCCTTGTTATTGGTCCAAGGCTAGCTGTATTGGCCTGAGGCAACGCCGAAGGCCAATACAGCTAGCCGAGGACCAATAACAAGGCCAATACAGAAACCATCACGTAATGATATCTTTATTAATTAACTAAGCCAATATACAAATGTAGGGCAATATAGTTCTTGAAACCAAATATCATGTTTAATTCATTTTTTAACAAAAATTTTAAAAAATGTCATTTATTCACCAAATAACAAATTCAACAAGTAACAAAATTAGAACAACTTGATCAATTGGAATGTTAAGATATCAGAATTTTAGCTACTCCTGAGATGATACAAATTCACTCATCAACTGACTCGTGGAACTCTTTTTATTAGAGCCGCTTACAATGTTAATATTGATTGTTCCGCCACTGATAACAGCATTTTGAAAAAGACACATGTCTTTTCTCTCACTTTCTTTTGACTCAATTTTTTTACATCTACTGACTTGAACTTCTGAAGAAGTAACGATTTTGCCATCAAATACGGGTACTAAATCAGCTACAGAAATGTTATTATTGTTCCCATCTGCAATAACGCTTGCAGCACCCTCTGTGTCATGAGAAGCTGAATCATGTGATTCCTGATAATGCTGATTAGGTACAAGCATATTTGAAATTGTACTTGAAGCACGCTCTTGTTGTTCAGCTGACGGTACTGCATAGTGTGTCAAAGAAGATATGCTCTTCCACCCTCCAAGTTGGGCAACTTCTGTGACTGGATTGCCATTTTGAATTAATGTTGTTGCAAATGTTTTGCGCCCCGAATGGTTGACTTTGCGCCCTTCCAGATTGCCTTCTTCAGCCATGTCCTTCATAATTTTACCAAGCTTATCCTTTCCTATCACCTGTTTGCTATACCATATATCAGTTGAAGGGTTAACAAGAGGACGCAAATAAAATCTAGATTGCTCACTGCACATATCAACAGGTCTATGCTTTTGATATTCCTTGTACACATATACCGGACAGAAATTTCCTTTTTCAATTGCTGCAAAAGCTCTTGGGGGTACTGGTCTCACATCACCGGCTTTAACGCCACTTCATGTTTTCGTACTTCGCTCTGTTCAAAAATAGAAATGAAAAAAAAATTGATTTAAAAATATATTAATTAACTCTACAGTATTGTCAATGAACTCTTAAGTATTGTCTTTAATGTGACCTAAACTGTCTTTAGAATATAAAATAGTAATTAAACTCACCAATATAATAAAAAATTGAGCAAATATCAGAAAAACAAAGCCAATATCGATTTTATCAATAACAAGTGTTTTTTTTTTTACAGGATGAAAATTTTGTGTTTTTGCTGTACATTGTGTACAAATGGGTGATTTAATTTTCATGTCATGAAATCTGCAGTATATTCGCACAAGGAGGAATAACTCTAAAATTTGGGTGTAAAAAATATACGTCTTTCTGCATACTTTTTCAGTATATCAAAAATAAAATAATGGCCAAAAAACCCCACATTTATACGGTATAGAAGAGCATAAATGATGATTGATTGATTGTTAGCTATTCAACATCCAGTCACAGCTATTTCATGCATAATTAGAACTTTGTTAAATAAAAGGTCAGCTAGAAAACAACATGTCGTACAGGACCATGTCGGCCTAAGTCCAATTACTTGTAAAATATGGAACCATATGCAACCAAAAATGACATTGTCATGAAGGGTCCTGCCAGTCTAAGTCCAATATCTCAAAAATGAAAAAATCAAAAATGCACAAAATCAAAAGGGAGCTTCCTCTAATAGTACATAATGTTGTGTTAAAATTTTATTCAAATCAGTCAAAGCAACCTTAAGTGATGGTACAAAAAAGAAAGTGCTGACAGAAGGACGGACAGACAATGTGATTACTATAGGGTGCCATCGATTTTCAGTGGGGTCCTAATTAAAAATACACATCTTCATATGATAAACAATTGTGTAAAATTTTATTGCTGTATGTTGTATACTTTCTTCGTTTAAGCGTTGACAAAAAATTGATGACGAACGGACAAAGTGAAAACTATATGGCTCCCATTTCTTGATGCAAAGCCCTAAAAATGAAGTAAAATTATAGGTATACCATTAAATTCCAGAAATTCTTTTCCAGCAGATGTCTTTTTAACCTGTATATCTCCCCATAACATGTTAAGATGGTCTTGTCTACCTCTTAGACCGAAAAACATACCATTATTCAACCATATCAAATTAAGGAGTGCCTTAGGATTTGTCTGAAAAATCAAAAAACATATTTAAAAATTTTAGCATTAGACATAATGAAATTTCCTAATATTTCTAGTACAAAATTCCTGAATTTACAGTGTGCAGTATCAAGCAATGTATTCTACATGTATGAATATGCAAGTTTAATCATACACGTAATTAAAATCAATATTTGTTTTATCGTATGGCATCCATTTCACCATGTTCTGCGAATTGTAGTTGTGCACTAATATATCATAAACTTTTTAAAATACTGCATGTTTCATATTTTTTGGTATGATATGCTGTTTTGTGGGAAAAAACTGCTTTAAATATGAAGGAGATTATTTTTTATATACTTACGAGTACCAATGATCTTCTTTTCTCTTAGTATCTGGATTTCTTCAGAATTCAATGGTTCTGCTGCATTAGGCTTATTACCCTTTCCCATAGACTTAAGGGATTTCTTCTTGGATTCAAGTACCCTCTGGGAGTGTGAAAAGTCTGCATCTTTTTTAATACTGAAATATAAATAAGCACAGTTAACATTCATGTACATGTATGTAAAAAATAACTCACACAGTGAAATACCTTAATAGTTCTATAAAGTGTGTATAAACCATCAGCAGTAAATTGTTTTTAAAAATATTACATGTAACAAGCAAAAAGTATCCATACCGAAGTACCAAAAAAGGGAAAATCTACGGATGAAGAACAAAAATACAGAGACACATACAACCAACACAAAACAGGGCACATACATGTAATGGGGCATTAAACGATACCAATAATGTGGGTTGAAAATCAACTCAAAATGGCGATAATGTTTTAGAAAATTATACGATGATACCAAAAATTGAACTTGATCTGTTTCTTATAGCATAAAACAAATGTACAAAGTTTGAAAATGATGTATTCTTAAGTTTCCATCTGGAAAACATTTGGGGACAGACGTACACTCAACTAAAAAAATTTTGGAGAGTATCACATAATAACCTGTACCTCGCCACTACATTTTGCGGGGTAGAAAAACAAAGTACACGCAGAAACGAACAGCACGAACCTGTTGAAAATAGTCTTTAAACTAAAACTACATTGTATCTTCTTTTTTACCTGAATGGGAGTTTGTTGTCTCTGAAATAGCGGTCAAGGCTATTGTTTACACTTTGCAGGCTACAAGGCTCATACTCCATACAATCTTTCTTTCTGACACCCAAGTAAAAACGAGCAAGGAGACTGTCCAACTCCTTAGGGGGTATTTCTGATGGTTCCCTAAATTTACCTAAGGTGACAAAAAAGTCCTTTACTAGTTTAATGTCGCTCTTTGTTTTTTGTTTCGTGTTATTATTTCTTTGCTCCATTATGAAGGCATCAGTTTCTTCATCAGAAAAAATTCTGAATCTTGCGGCTCCCCTATCGTCGATATTCTCGGTCTCAGAAAAAGTATTGTCAACAACTTCGGCGTCTTCGCACTCTGATAGTTCAGGCACTTCGTTTACTTCTTCGTAGTAGATATTGTCATTTCTTTCCCCAGTTATGTTATGTCTTATTGCCTTGGCCTCAGTCTCCGCTAACTCTCCATATCGGAAGATGTCTTCAACAATTCGTCTTGCACTTCCTCGCTATTTCTTGCGATTTTTCTTCTTTTACTCATTTTCCAAGACAGACGATTAACATTTGGTGTGCTATTGGTCTGTACGTTTCAAATAAGGTTGAAATCAAGAAGTTCCGAATGACCCGGATCGGAACCCGGCCAATATAGATAAAATCGATATTGGCTTTGTTTTTTTCTGATATTGGCTTAGTTTTTTTATATTGGCGGAGTTTACGATTTTATATTGTAAAGACAGTTTATTCCGTATTAAAGACAATACTATAGAGTTAATTAATAATTCCCGATATTGACAGTTTTTATCCTGATATACATGATATACATACATGTACAATGTATTCCTATACTATAGAAAATATTAAATTTTAACTGATTTCCATATTTTAGCACTTCCTGTACTTTCACCAATGGATATGTGATGTTTATGACATTTAGCTAAGAATTTGACTGAAATAGGAGTAAGAAGTCATGTTGAACTTGTATTAAAGATTTGGAGTGCAAGACTTTTCTTGTGTTAAAAGTCCTATCAGTATAAACTTTAAATTGAAGAACTGCAATAAAAGTCCTGTTCCTTCTGTTTTTATGTGCGGTAGGAATTAGGTGTCAAGAATTAATCCACCGTAACCCTTCTATGATATCAAGGTCATGGTCATTAGTAAATGTTGAATATAATTAAGTCATAATTGCCACTGGGCATAAATAATTTATAAGGTATCATGTAAATATCATGTACATGTCATACAGAATTTTTAAGTATTTTGTAAAAATTATGTGTATTTAGGAACATACTTGCAATAAGGATTTTAATTAGGTATAGAAATTATTGTTAGTTAAAGGTCTGAAAATTTGTTATTTATTTGGTGTAATGCAGAGGGGGGGAATTACTTTTTTTTAGCAAGGAAGAAAAAAAATAATTAGTACATCATAGAGAAATATATAATATTTAGATTTGTTCTTGATAGTCAATTTGTTTGTTCTTAGCTATTCAGTAAAAAAAATCAGTCAAATTAGCTATAGTTCATAGCATAAAGTCATTGGCTAGATTTTGCCATCAATTCTGCAATCGACATGTTGTAATGATTTAATGTGTTCATTGTATGGAAATATAACATGTTTGTACACCTACAAGTATACAAAAGCTTTTATCTTTATCCTTAATATTTATCTTTGCAGTAACTTTCCATTTTTTGTTCATAGATACCATACAACTTTATTGTACAAGGGGGTACAGAACACCTAAGGGAGTTAACTCTTTAAAAATCAACTGAACGTTTGAATCACATACTATTAGTAAAGAGAAATCAAGCTTCTCAATTATCAAAATTAGTTTGTTAAACTGCTATATATCCAATGAAATTATTCCCGTAAAATGTGTGGTTCAAATTTCTTGAAATTTTTATATTTTTGTCAACAGGTCAAAGTAAATATTTCATCACAATTTTATGAAAATTAAACAAGCGAAATATATTTTAGTGAAAAGTGTTGGGTACCCCCATAACAAACCAATGCATGTATGAAGTACATTTGTGTAGATTTAAGCTTAATGCAAAAAAGGAAGGGTTCAAATTTTGGGTGTAGAATAAATATATTTGAGAAGTATGACAAAGATAGGTCTAAAATTTTGGAATGAACAAATGGAGAGAATTGAGAAAGAGAAATTCTTTCCTGTCCTGCCCCAATAAATAGTATTCTGAAAAAGTTCTACCCAGAAACAGCTCACAGGCGGCTATTAATTAGTTAATTAATTTATAGCTGTAAATGTACCATTTCATCCAAAATTTGAAACTGATAAGTAATTTTCATAGATTTTCATATATAGTTAGGAAGTATATATGTAAATAATGTGTTAAGTACCTATTTTCTGAACATATACAATTTACAAAACAGTTTCATATCCGTAGTGATCCATAAAGATCATTAAGTATATATTTATATATTTACAGTTAGTATTGACAGAATGTTTGACCTGAGGGTAGATCGATTTAATTATCTCCTGATTTTCCATGCTATTATCAGAAATATTTGTGGTATTTTGTTATGACTCTTTTGGCATGGTATAAATAATAGACTTTCTAAAAGTTATCCTAAAGTTAATTATTTCCCTTGAAATTAAAAAAAATGTGCAATCGAAGCC
The DNA here is from genome assembly GCA_028015205.1 of Mytilisepta virgata. NCBI lineage: Eukaryota > Metazoa > Mollusca > Bivalvia > Mytilida > Mytilidae > Mytilisepta > Mytilisepta virgata. The sequence goes on from CM051510.1 coordinate 8,979,218, forward strand.
ACTTTTAAATTTTTATAATTGGAAAAAACTGATCAGCTTTTTAAAAAAAACTGAATCCCTTTCCATTTAAAGCATACTATGCAAACCTGTTTAGGGGCCTTCTTCAACCTTTTCACAGTAACTTTAAGATAAAGAACAGCAATAAAAATTTTGTTTATACTGTAAAAATAGATTTTTTGTCAAGAAATAATTAACTAAGTTATACATGTAAGTACACAATTACTTTCATAATGACTTTCAATTCATAACTAAATCAGTTTAAAATGATTTATTGATTATTTGGTGTAAAATTAATTCCACGTTGACAATTAAGTCATATTATAGCGGCAGTTTCAAATGAAAGTAAACGTGAATGAATTGTAACATGGTAATAACCATTTTTAACCGGATTTTCATAGGAAAATATCGGTTATTTATTTGGTGATGTACGGCGGGCGGGCGGGCGGACGGCCAGCTGCCAAACAGTGTCCGTTCAATAACTTATGAACTGTTCAACCAAAGCTTTTCAAATTTTAATATGTTGTTACTGATGACAAAATGGAGGTCAAGTTCGATATTGACAATTTTCACTTTCACCGTTCAAGAGTTATGGTTCTTGAAAGATTGAAAAATGGCTTTTCCAGTGGTGTCCGTGTGATAACTTATGAACTGTTCAACCAAAGCTTTTCAAATTTTAATATGTTGTTACTGATGACAAAATGGAGGTCAAGTTCGATATTGACGATTTTCACTTTCATAGTTCAGGAGTTATGGTTCTTGAAAGATTGAAAAATGGCTTTCCCAGTGGTGTCCGTGTGATAACTTATGAACTGTTCAACCAAAGCTTTTCAAATTTTAATATGTTGTTACTGATGACAAAATGGAGGTCAGGTTCGATATTGACGATTTCCACTTTCACCGTTCCTATATTGACGATTTTCACTTTCACCGTTCAGGAGTTATGGTTCCAAAAAATTGAAAAAAGGCAGTTCAAGTCATCGTTTATAAAAGAAGGTTATAATCTCATTGGCGTATTTCTTTCATTATTGACTTCATGATTTCTGCCTGCCAACCCCTGCTTAACAAATGTGTGTGTACTTATATACTCTCAAAAATTCCAATATTTGTCACTTACTATAAATAGGGGGTCAAGATTGATTTTTTCCTTTCCATTTCTGAACCCTACAAAACCCTACAAAAAATCATATATATTTCTTTACTTCATCCTGTTTGGGAATCCAGATTTGCAAACATCATTTCCATGCAGGAAAATCCGGTTTGCTGTCATTTGACAGCCTCTTGTTATGCATATACTTTAATACAAAGTTCTGTTACATATAATTTATTGTTTTCCCTAGACACCTGAAATTTATCATCAAGGCAAAGACAGAGTGGAGGTCAATGGAATCCGAGGACCAAAAAAATGTAAAAAACGTGTGTGTTGTAATATTTGCCAAAAAAAAAATATATTTGTTTCGGAAGTTATCAGGAAGGGCAAGGGGCGGTAGCAGAAAGCGGAAGGGTGGATCGATGTTCTAAAACTTTAAAAGGGAATCCTGATATATGTCCATAAATCAACAATCAAGCTCAGGTTCAGTTAAGTTCATTAATCCACATTTTCCATATTGCCCATGCTATAAAGTCAGCATTATAAAAAAACATTTGTGTATCCATTCAGCCTAGCACAGTACACATGTAAGTATGTATACATACTTATTAAATTCCCATAAGTCATGGATAAAAGTTTTTTTCACACAAGAAAAAAAGAAATAATGTAAAGTTGTTCAAAGATTGTTAAGTATCCAAGTTGGTTACATGTGTAACTGTTATTAGAGATACGTTTACTATAAATTTGTCCTGATCTTGTTTTGAAGTTTTGTCTTTGGAAAAACATGCCATGTCATCAAGTTTGGGTGGGATCGAGGTGGAAATTTGATTTAGAATTTTACATTATAACCTGCATTCAAACTTTGTTTTGAAGTTTCAAAATATTTTTTATCCAAAAAAAGTAACTTTTAATGATTGTGAATGTATAAAATTATATGTGTTCTGTAATATGCCCTCCTGGGGCCCTAATTTGGAAATAAAGTATCTATCTATCTATCTATTACCCCCATCTTTGCTGACCAAGGGTTGCAAAGCGTAACCCGTGGGCTAGCAAAGATGAATTACCCCCCTCCTTCAATTGCAATTCCGTTCCTCTGCCCAAAACATGTTCCTCCACTAGTGAGTTCTATAATTTTCAAGTTATTTTTGTTTTAATTGGTGACCTTGCTTTCGTACAGGTCGATATTGATATTGGTTAAACAAATTTTTTGAACAATAATAGACATAGAATATTATTTTTTTAAATTATTTTTTTAAGGGTTTTGGAATGTTATAATATTTTTGGACAAAACTTAATAGGTTCATTGTCAGAATCTATTGTTGGTATTTACTTGGTGGTGTTTCAATAAGCACTTTTACATATTTATATTCAGAAGTTCAGTTGAGGTTCAGTTTGAAAGATTCAGGAATTATATGAGTTATTTTGAGTCTGTAAAATCGGAGATTAATGTACACTAAAAACAAGGTAACAATCTGTTAAAATCATATTTATATCCTTCCTAGATCAAAGCATGTTAATTTAAATTGTCTCTTTAAGTGAATTTTATTCTTTGGAGAAATGATCCTTATTCAAATATTTTAAACTGACTTTGACCTTCATGCAAAATGGCCATCATTTAGATGTTTATTTGTTGTGCTCGTGGTTGTTCATTTGTCTTTCCGGGTTTGTCTGTCCAATGGATTACGTTTTTTTTTTTTTATGGCTCCTTAGGTATATTTGTCCTTTTTAGAAAAAAAATGGCCAAAATTAGATTTTTGTCTGGAAATGAGTTTTACAAAAAGATACTTTACTGGGTCTCACTAGTAAAAAATTAGACAACTAATGGTATCTAAATAAGTTATTGTATGTCCATGTTAAAGTGCAGTGCATAGAGACAGCCATTGAAAATACAGGATCTTGATTAAGTAAATTTATGTCATTTATGTTAAACAAACTTTGTCTGTCTCTGTTCAGTATGTTACTTAGTAACATTTGAAAATAAAAAAAAAAAATTGCAAAATTTCATTATTTAATACAGCCACACCTGGATATATAATGCATTGTATGAAATGCATGAATAATCAGTGACTAATCGATCAGAAGTGATTTACTGTACCATATGGTACATGTTATGTAATCAGTTTGTAAACAATTACACAGTGTGAGGCAGGTCTGTCCATTATCCTGGTTTACATGTAAGTCAGTAGCAGTACTGGCTAGCCTTTAGACCAGTTCAAGTTTATTGATTGAATATCATTCACCCCTTCTAGAAAATTGTCGGGTGGATGGGAGGATTTTATTTTGTATTTTTAAAATTTTTTCCATGATTGGCAAGTCCTATGGTTGTCGAAATTCTTGCTGTCAGCAAGTCTGGAATAGGGGACTTGTGGTCGATTTGGCCACTTACAAAGTCAGTGTACATGTACATGTCACATGTTGTTTTTGGTTCATAAAATTGGATAGATATATATAGAATGGAAACGGGGAATGTGTCAAAGAGACAACATCTCGACCAAAGAGCAGAAAACAGATGTATACCATCCAATTCTTTCTCTTTGGCTAACAACATGTAGGACAGGGAACACTTTTTTTTCATTGACTGGAACTGTATGCCTTGAAATAATCATACTCTTTACTTGAAACAGGCACAAAATAAATTCTGAAAAATCGCTTTCAAGAAAAATAAAAAAATATAGGGCAGGCAGATTTTTGAGGGGGTGGGCGGAGATGAGAATCTGTCAGTTAAATTGATTTGGCCATTAAATTTATATACAGTATTTTGACCAGCAACTTAGCAGTTGTGGGTCTCGAGATTTGGAATTGAGGGGATCCACCAGATTCGTGTCATACTCAAATCATATATAGTCATAAAGTTATTTAGAAAGACAATTCGTCATATTTTTTAATATCTTTAACAAGCCTCCATTGTTGTGGTAGCCAAAAAAATTAGCACCTTATAAGACTTCAGAAGAAAAGCAGGTTCATATTTAATTCAATAAATCAGCATTCTGACATACAGATGTAGCAAATCTTGGCAAGATTATAGAAAAGGTTTGTTTTTTTAACAATAGATGCTTTAAGAATCCCATAAAAGGACAGGGGTACCAATTTAATAATTAAAAGTTAAAAGCATTTAGTTAATGGGTAAAATCATAAAGATTAATTTTTTTAGAAAAATTTACCACTAACTAGTTGCTACAAATGTATCTTAAATCTATCAACACCAGATGATATAAAGGCAGTGGTGTCTTTTATAAACCAGTCATTGGAACTGAGGAAGGGAGACTCTTAGCTGTTTTGATATGCTTTTTACTTTATGTATGTATATATTTATTAAGAATGTGCTATATATGCGTTTAGGTATTTGCTCAACCCAAGTTTGGATTTTTGTTTCGCAAATAAAATTTAAATTTGAACTAAAAAGGAGATTGATCTGACAATTTTGGTGAAGTATTTTGTCCCATTTTCTGCAAATAAGTTTGGATATAAATTCCCAGCAGGGCTTGAATACAATCTCTAATTTCAGTATTTATACTTGGATTTGAGATTATACATTTTTATTCAACACACATTTAATTTATTTGTTGAAACTTCATACAAAATGTCTATATAGCTTATAAGTAATCCATTTAAATTTCTGTCACATTGTTAACAGTATCAATAATGTTGGCCCAGTTTAGTTTGTTACTACATTACAATGCCATTAACAAGATGAAACAAAAACAATTTGTTTAATGTTGATTTACCTGGTGTAGGTATATAATCAACAGGTGTAAAATGTTAAGATAAAAGGGTGAGATAATTTGACCACAGGTATAAATCATCCGGTAGATAGAACAGGAAATAACTGGATTCACAAATTCAAATGTTAGATATATTTTCCTGTTGACGGACGAACTTTATATTTGGTTTATTGAAAAAGGAGTTAATTGTGTATTTTGGACTATTTTATATAATTTATATTTCTGGTAAGATTTTATGGTAGTATTTTGTGTGTAGATTTCAACACTTCATACACTCACAATTTTTTTTTTCAAAATTAAGGCTCAAACCGTTTTCTTCCTGAGATGGGAGGTAACTGGGCAGGTATGGTTGTCCTTGGATTTTATATTAAACTGGAATTTTATTTCAAGGAGATATTTTTATTTTTTTTAAGATACTATATATCTATTTAAAAACAGGTAATTTATTGATGTATGGTGGGAAAAAATCATGCCTACATGTAGCAATGGGCTGTACAAAAAAAAAATGTTGGTTTAGTTTTTATAAGAAAATTCTCCAGTTTAACAGTAGATGCCAAAGTGATATAGATTTGTTCACTGATGTTTTAAAGAAAAACAAATGATATTTTTTGAACTGATTTGACCAGAATAATACACAGGATAGTTGTAAATTCTCAGATTGCTCATAAATTTTTGACATTTTGACATTTATTCGCACACATGTAAAATGTACATTATGTTACTGGCATTATCATAAAAACCTGAATGACGAGAAGTAGACCTCAAATGGACTTTTTGTGTTTTGATCCAAGGCTTTCATGTTATTTTTTGTCTTGGGATTGTGTCATTGGTTGGCATTGATTAGTTGGAATATCATTGACCTTTCCTGTTACCCATTATATCTTTTTATACAGAGTTTGTGAAAAAATTTCACAGTAATTCTTAAATTTATCAAGAATTATTTGGCCTCCAAATGACTTCATGAAAAGTGCACACCCAGTTCATCGAAAAAAGTATCAAAGAATTTATGATTTTTTTCCAAGAAAATTAATTAGATATTGCATGTGATCTTGTACATGTATTGTCGATATTTATAGGCATTTGATTTTGAATAAACTGATAGCAATCTGAAAATGATACTACATGTATTAATATGGAGTTATAAAAATTGATATTTAATTGAGGCATAGCTGCATTGATATTATTTGGCATGTTAGATGTAAGCTGATTTGGTACGAGACATTTTATAAAAGGCTGATGTCATCGACCTTAAGTAATGTAGATATCTGTATTGTCAGTGTAGACATGTTTGTACTTTAGAAATGTTAAAATCTGCTTTTGATAAAACACCAAATGTTGCCTGTGTTGTATGTACATATTTTGGATCAAGCCATTGTTTAAAAGAATTCTAAGAGAATATATATGTAATCAAAGCAAAGGGAAAAGAAATTTAGCCTTTAACAACTAAGAGTAAGAATGAAGGAAAATTTATTAGTGTTGAATATATGAAGATATAAGGATATAGATTGAGGCTTATAGATACAAACAGCAGCCTTGGTGGTCTTTTAGTAGCATGATAGCATCGAGTGCAGAAGGTCATGAGTTTGATCACCGGCCGAGTCAAACCAAATCACATGGCATTTAGGATTAAGAACAAAGACTGGTCGGCTTTAGTCAGAATAACATGTACGCATGGGGTGAGATGTATTTCTGCAGACTCTTACCTATTGAGCTAGCACATTAAAAAAGCAGCTCAGCGTGTCAGTCTAGTGCAAAGCAGGATTCATATTCATTTCATAACTTGTTCCCATCCTGATATGTGTGGAATAATTGCCACTGGGCATTAGATAATAATCCATTATTCTATAGGCACAAACTACCATAGGAATTAATAGGGGAAACTTAATTGATAGCGTCAAGACGTTAATTTGTCCTGTAGGCTAGAAGCAATTGTCCAACTAGAAGACAACCAGTAATTCATTCTGGAAAACAGAGGCAGCAAACATTCAACAAAAGTCACCACAAATTTTATTAAGCACAGATTACTTTGTTAATGCTTTACAATAATCATTTTGTCTTCTAATTTCAGATACAGAGCAAACATGGCGACCACAGTAAATCTCGGAAAGTGTGTCCTCAATCTTGACCAGCTTGGATTCAGGACACAATGGACACACTCTCTCCACAGTCTGTGTTAGACCGCAGACAGAATATTGACTCTCGTATTGTAACAGACAAAATAACCAGGAATAAAAGTCCAGGTCGAACACCTCGTGTGACCTTTGACCCTGATCTTGACCAGGAAGAGATCATAAACAGAGTTCCACAGCCGTACAGAACAAGTTTCAGTGCCGTAACAAAGCTTGAAAGACGAGACAGGAGCAGATCAACTAGTCCTGCATCAACTCTTTCTAGTCTGAAATCAAATCGTAGTCGGTCAAAAAGTCCAGTTACACGAAAACTGAGTCCAAAACATGTGACATACGATTCAGTTGTAACAGTTCGTAGGTCAAACTCTTACGAAGTTCAGAGACTAACAGGTGAAGATAGAGAAGACGAGATGGCTAACAATAACATTGACTATCAGTCCCGCATTCGGGAAATGTCAGAGATGATTGTTAAAGAGTATTCATCTCCCGAGAAAGAAAATGTGGATGATTTATTTGTTAGTGACCCACCAAAGCAAACACATGATACAGTTAAAAATGGTGCTCCAAATGGTCGCTTACCAATGAACAAACAGAAAAGTCCACCAAAACAAGTTTTATCGAAGGATTATGAACAAGATAGGACTATAAGTTATAGAAAAGCAATTCATGATCATTATTCTACTGAAATAAAACGTCTAGCTGACAATGTTGTGGATGAACGATATGCGTCAGAGCCACAAAACATTGGCATGAGGTCAGAAAGATCTAGTTCTCTGCCATCAAGAGATGGTATAGACGGTAATAAGTTGACACCCCATAAAAGAACAATCAGTGGAAGTATTAGTAACTTTTTCCGTAGAATGTCTCCTAAAACGACAAGAAAGCAAAGAAAGGAAAAAGGTTCAAAAACTAGTCTTAGTAGTCAAGTCAGCAGAGATTCCGAAACTGGATCTAATCAACGATTCTCTCGAGGCAGAGTCAGACAGTCATTCTTAAATCTGTTGAAACGTCCCAAGTCGAAATCCAAGGAAAATCGTGATGAACTTGAAGATGATACTGATGGAGGATTCAAATCGGATGCCTCCTCAAACAGGATCCTAAAGTCAATCGAACAGAACAATATGTCTGATCGTGATGTTTATAATAGATTTAAAGAGAAACAAACAGATGTTGATCGGCATTCAGAAAACATGGTGCAGAGTAATAAACCTCACGCAATGAAAGCCACACATCCTCAGCCTAACATAGAAATCAGAGTAGATTCTCCAAGAGCGGGGTATAGGGATATAGAAAACAGGGAACCAGGGTACAGAAGCAGAGAATCAAAGCAGAGGTCCCCTCCACCTAGGGAAAAACAACAAATTCCTAGAGACAAGGTTGCTAGTCATCTGTCAGACCCTCCAAATAGCCTGAATGTCCAGTTCATGCCAAAGTCTGCCAGCAGTTTACAAAGGACTATGATGTCATCTGTATCAGCTGAGGAGTCTATAGGAGATTGTTCTTTAGACATAAATTTTACAGGTAGGTCTTGTTATAAACAGTTACATTGAGCGAAAAAGCTGCAAAATATCAACCTGCAAACCAAAGTTCAATTTTATTGGTGAAGATCGGCATTTACCATAAAAGGTTTGTTTTAGCATGTGCAATGAATTTGGCAATAGTTGCTTCCCTTTACATAATAGTGATTTGCAGATAAAATCAATAGAATGTTGTTCCTTTGGATGGAATTTTGATAAGTATGTACTGATACTATTATTTCTTGTTCAAAAAGCTTAAAACATATTCGTTTCAATTATAAAGCTTTTCTTTATTTCATAAAAAGTTAGCCACAGAAACTGTGCTAGATAGTACACAATTTATAACTATCCTTACAGGTTAGTAATTTTCTCACAAGATTTCATTTATTGAATGTGGAATTGTTCGTTCGAACACTGAACTTTTAATATTGAACAGTACAAATAGAGGAGTAGATATTTTGCTGTCGCTGCAGAATAATTAATTTCAAGGTCGTAAATTGATATTTACCTGTATAAGCATTTGTCATAGTAAAGGACAAAAAGATACTTTTGCAGAGGACAGTTGTTATGGAGATTTGTCTGCTAATGGCAAAAATGTCATTTATGATTGTGAACATAAATATTGCCCCAGGTTTACATTGGTACATGAGGGAACCAAGGGTGGTGGAAAAACTTTAAATAAAAAAAGCAAAAACAAAGAAAGAAAGAAATGGGTTCAGTAATAATATTTCCTGGAAATGGGTAGAACTCTGACAGATGAATTTTAATTCAGTAGAGAATAAGATTGACATATTATTGAAACTAAAAAGAACTTTGATTTTAAAATTCACACAAAAACATATATAAAGCAAAAGGAAAAGTAATTAGAGCAGTGTTATCATTAACACAAATGCATGTCATTAATTACAACATTCATGGGCTTTACTCAAGTCTTAGAATGATTTTAAGTATGGCCAAATATGATTGGCTAAGAATTTAGATTTGAGTTAAAAAAATTCTCAGCAAAAAAATTCTTTATAGCGTACATGTAGGGCTCAATATTGAGGCACGGAACATTTGATTTTCTGATAATCCGACTCGGACAAAAATTCAAGCCTCCTCTACAAGAAAATTAAAAGGTCCGTTCGTAAAGGCAAATGATTTTTAAAAAATATCCATGTCGAAAAACTCTTTTAACACTTTATTATTCAGTTGCGTATTTGAAGCACATCTCTACATTAATAGTACATATTTTTTAAATTTTAGTTGTGTATCTAGCATTTTTTTCCGTTTTTTTTTTTAGAAAAAAACTTTCCAATAACAACAGTAAACTCCATCTGGTTGTAATAAGAGCTCTAATTTATTTTGATTGGAAAAAAAAACATATCTATTTTTAAACCATTAAAATTTTAACCTATTTTTACACATTAAGCTTCTGTCTTACTGCCCATCAACAAATCTTTTATTATGTTGATATAAACTAAAGCAAATTATTAGGGTAACTTATTTATAAAAATATAATTGTGTATTAATTAGAAGCTTTAAAATCAAATAAATAAACTGTTGATTGACCAAATTCATTTGTATCAAAATAGCGACTGCGCATGCGTATGTTCCAAATAGGTGTGTGTATTCAATCTGGTTAAAATTAAACAAATAAAAACTTTTTTTGAAGCAATAAAATAAAAAAATAAATAGTTTGTGCACATTTGCACCCCTGATTTACCAGTGAATCAAGTATTAATTTATACTGATCAGTCCAAGGAACTCAGATTAAACGGGACAACTAAAACACCAAATACACCTGTTTGAACCCAAAGCAAAAACATTCCCCACTTCGTGGCACACATAATAAGATTTGATATCTGAGGACTCTGGAGTTGTCTCCCATGAAATTACAGAACAAGTTATAAGGTGGAGTTGTCTCCCATATACTGATAATTTCAGAGAAGGTGGTCTGTTTTTTCTTTTTCTATGAGCATGATACTATGTTAGCCATTGAAAATTTCAATTGATTTTTATATAACAGTACAAATATCTCTCTTATTTTTGTATTAAATGATTTAAGATGGTAATAAAATCCAGTCAATGGATATGGTTGTTTGTCTCCTCAGATTTTTTGAAAATTTGTTAATTTGTATTGAAACTAACGAGAAAAATTGGAGGTGGCGACCCACTGTAGATGAAAACTAATCATTTCTAACGTAAATAGAGTAATTTGTAATCTTTTATAAGTTCACCTCCCACATTTCCATGTTAGAGCTACAAAATGTAAATTGTATTTATGATTAAGAAATGTGATTGGAAATAAATGTGTAACTTGATAAAATTCGGAATATGAAAATAGCTAACAGAATTATACTGGTGGAAAAAAATTAAAGCATAATTCTATAAGTATTGTTTGAAAATCTGCACAAATTGATTGATTGTCTTGTAGTTATTCCCCTTGGAACAGTAAAAATATGGAAAATGTACTTTGTAAGCATCTTTTTGTCAACATATCAACAGGTTTTGATTAAATTTATGTCAAAGGTTGATCAGCATTTTCTCAAACAAGTTCATAAATCAGCACATACCGATTAAATGTCTTGTAGAACCTTATTCCCATTGAAACAGTTAAAATATGGAAAATTTACTTAATAAGCACTCTCATATCAACATGTCTCAACAGCTTTTAATGAAATTTATATCAGAGGTTTAGATCAGCATTTTCTGGTACGAGTTAAGTTGCAACTTTCTGTCTTTATATATGTCATTTTACTGTTATCAGCTTGGCTTTTCTACAGCATTTTTGTTTTATAATGTGGCCATTTGAACAATCATTCAAGCCTACTTTCAATATATTTAAATATTGTTGTTGAATACTTAAGGTAAAGAAGGGACATCTTATTATTATACATAATGAAAAGAAATTCTTCTATAGCTGAATGCATTGTAAATTATTTGGTTGAAAGTAATACAAATAAAAAATAGTTGCTAATTTCAGGCTTTACTGATCAATTCTAGAAATCCTTTCTTTGTGATTAAAAATAATCCATTACAAAAATAATGGAACAGAAATAGTGAAGAACATCTAAACACATAGCATGTTTATAAGCTTAAAGAATATGAAGTACCAAATCTCTAGTATCATAGTCTAGAGATAGAAACTGATTGATATTTTTAAAAATTGCCTAACAGCACTTTTTTCTACAATGCAAAGTGATTTAACTTTAAAGAAGCAGCTGTTTTGTAATATTTAAAAAATCATTTCGAATTTCACAAAATATCAACCATTAATTAAATTAAAAACTATTCTTTGTCCTCTAAAAGAAGTTTTGTCTGAGATAAAGCAGTCATTAGAAATAGATCCTTGTCGGTCAAAGGCTTGTGATCATTAACCATCACTTTTATTTCCAGGCTTTATGATATTGCCATAATTGTGTTTATTTTTACAATTGGGCGTAAAATGCAAATAAAGTTATATATCTGTTGAAACTTGTTGAAAAATACTCAAACAATAGGTGACAAAGGTTTTTTTCCCAATATTTGTTATGGGAAATAGAATAATTATATGTACTTTCATAATAAAAATTTGTTTGAAAGTTTGAATGGTGAAATTTGTTTTTAAATTCTTCTATAAAGCTACTGGAATTTCTTATCAAAGGGGAGTAATTCTGAGCTGGTTTGTGAATAAAAGGGAAGTAACCCTAATAGTTTTTACTCTTTTAACTTGATAAGAAAAGTATTATTTATGAAATATAAAACCTTTCAAGTTTGACAGCTTATCATCTGACACTGAAAATTATAAAGTGCTCTATCAGCACTTTATTTACTGTCAAAAAATAATCACCTTAATTTAAGTTATAATCATTTCAAATTTGATCTCATGTTTACAATGGAATCTAAACAACAATAACAAGAAAAGATTTTATTTAAGACTTTTAATCCTATGAATTATAATATTACTGCAAAGAATTTTAAAGACCTAAATTTTGGAGGTTTAAATCCATTGGATTAAAGTTTAAAATTTATGTGTGTGGTATTATTCAGTCAACACTGTAACATTGTTGAAATTTATTTGAGAACCTGCTGTTACTATATATGAGAGGCTGTAATTTTATGAGTTCAAGGATGAATTTTATTATTGACCCTCTATTCCAAATCTATAAACAGTAAAAAAAAATTTACACTGTAATCGTAAAAAAACACTTTTAACAATGCATGTGTCAATATTTTTGAAGTAACCTGGTCTTTTCTGAAGGTACTTCAATTTGAATATATATTTTAAAATTTAGTATTTATTTGTAGAATTTATTTTATTTTTGCATATCAAAATATAAGGTCAAAGATTAAATATGCTGTCAACATGAATTTTTACACAAAGGCATAAACATATAATTTTTATTATTATAAATTATTATAATAATTTGAGAATAGAAAACCTACCTGAACAAAAAATGGTTGTGTTTTATCATCAGCATTCACTGGGGAGTTTTTGATCAGATAATTTATTCAAATGAAATAATATCAGCAATTGAATGTGATTAAATTAACCATTATTCTGTAATTAATTATTTAAAAAAAGGCAAGAAAATCATATGGTGCAAAGAAAGCTTATATTTCTTTTTATAAGATATTAATTCTCAACCTGAGATAAATAAAAGTGAGTGTTAATGTAATTACTTAATTGGTTTAATTAGAGGGTAAATGTTTTGACAAATCATATTGCCTGTTCATGTTTTGACATATCTGCCCAATTAATTGCCATTATAAATTAGAATTTGAGTCTATAATTGGAGTAATTTGAACAAGACAGGATAAAAAGGGATCTATATTAAAAATCATACAACTGAGATTAGATATTGTTCAATTTGAGAGGATATTTAACAGAAGTCAAGTCATAGCAGGAAAAAAATATGACAAAATTAGGAGATAAGGTTATTAAAGCTTTAAATAGAAAAGGACTTTGTATGCATCAGAGAGGACTATATATACAGAATACAGTGGGTAAGTGGAATAGTATTAAATGGAAATACTGGAAGTGAAATGTTTCTAAAGTAAAGAGACAGGACATAATTGATGGTGAGAAGTATTGAATTGGTAATAAGCCGGCCTACTCTCTTTAACTGGTATAGGCCATATTGTTTTCGGATAAGTACTTTATGCTCAAAATCACATTACCGTCCAGATGAAAAGAAATTGGGTATTGATGCACATTTTAAAAACATTAGAACTTGTTATAAGATCACTTAAACCCCAAAGAGTAGAATAAAGACGGCTAAAGGTGTCAGATATTTTCATAAGTATGGAAGTATTGGTGAATGGATGTTAAAAGTTGATACAGATACTCATTATATTCCTGTTTGAAGCATGATTCAGTGTATATCTAATTAAAAGGAAAATATATAAAAATATTTTTTGAAAAATTACAACTGGTTTAAACATTCATGCTGAAAAAAAGATATAGTACCAATGCTATAAATTTTATCTTCTATAAAAAAAGTATAACAACCAGAGATTTTTTCCAAATTTATCCTTGTGTAAAAAGAATGATGTAGACATATATTATATACAAACTAACTTAAAGATACATAATATAAATATTATCACAATAAAAGTGTGGGTAGATCTGTATCATTTTACAAAAATACCACACTCCCTTTGAAGTCTGTTGTTATGATAAAGTGAAAAAATTATACAACATAACATAAGCCCCAAAAAATTATAAACTGTTGGCAATGTTTAGAAAAGTGACGTCACGTTTTAAATCATAAATTTTTCCTGTTGCGAAAGTGTGAAGAGGAGGAATTTAAAGTGTTAAATCTGAAGGGATATAGACTTAATAGGTAATATGTAAATGTGGACTATATAATAGTAACTTTGTATGTATGAAATGATTAATAAGTATTATACACATAGGATAGGTTAAATACAGTTTAGTATCCGGTCTTTATATAGAAGTTATAATAAGTGATTCGTTAACAATATTTGGAGGTCGTATTTTTATTGTGGATTTTCATTTTTTATGGTAAGGAAAAGGTGTTTTATTTAAATATCTCTGGATGTGTATTGTTCTGAAATTTTACAAATTTCTCAAGTTTGACAATTTTTAATTCCGATTTGATCAATATGATGGGAATTCCATATAACATGTGATTGATGTATGTAAATAGTTGTACTAAATACTAGTTTAAAAAAAAAACTATCTGAATAAATAGCACACACATATATATTAAAGATTTTAAATTCTGACATACATGGAATAAATTTTACTTATTTGATAATCATTACATGTTGTTTGAATGTGAAAAGAAATATATATGTAATATGTTTCATACTTAAATGTGATTTTCCACTTCCTCATATACTAAAAGTCTCTTGTATCCTAGAGCTAACATATTGAAGTGTATTATGTGAAAGCAGGAAAGATCTGAAATTTCATAAATCAAAGTTGAATTTTAAATTCATTGATTTTAAAGATATTTATTTTCTCTAAATGACATTTATTTTTCAAATTGTGTAATACTAGAAGGATATGGGGTATATGTCATGAAGACAACATTTTGTAATGTATTGTAACACAGGTCCATAATGTTTCATGTCTAACAATGAGTTATGTCCCCAAGGTGCGAAATGACCATGTTAAACAAATTCCATTTAAGAATATGTAATACTATATAAATATATATGTGAGTTAAGTTCCCCCAACTCTCTGAAATTCAAAAGCTTGATATGAGCAGGTTCATACTCATAGAAAACTAAACTGCAGGGTAAGCTGTTTTTAAGGTTTCAATTTATGGTTTAATCAAGATGTTCAGTTTGGAAATTGTTACTGCCACAAATTTGAAAAAATGGAAAGTTTTGAGAAGGTATCCTTTATGGAGCCTCCGCATTTTGATCATTTTTATTACCATGTGCTGCAGATCAATATTTCTAGGAGATTTCTATAAATAGATTCAGCAGTTGACATGATGACTTCATCAAAAATATTGGACATTCCTGTGACAATGCAGTATGAGAGCATTATAGGGGGAAATTTGTAATTTAATTCAACAAATTGTTTTAAGTATCAGAATTTAATTCATTTTGCTAAGCCGTAAGAGACACCACACTTTCAACAAGATGAAGAGGGGTTTGTATAGATTTTTTCATGCTTGAAAAATTATTGAATTATTTTATATAAAAATCTGAAAAATGTGGAATGTTGTCATGTTGTATGTAGTGAGTAGGGAAAAATGGATTTGGTTCATTTCTGTTTGTGATTGTTTATATGTAGACTAAAACATACATGTTATTTAATTTATAAAATTTATTAGTATAAATTTCTCTTATTTTTCTTTTCCTATTATTTCATGTTACAAACTGTTTTGCCTATTGACAGTTTATAGCAAAAAATGATAAATTATTATTAAAAATTTATTAAACTTCCTGGAATTTAGATCTTTATTAAGAATTATTTTTGTTTTCGTATATTTGTGAAATCTTGTAAAAATGTTATTACCAAGACGTTTTATTAGAATAATTTCTTTCTTAAAGTTGGAACAGCTTGTTTTCCTCTGTTTGCACCTTTATGCAACAGCAACATCATGAATGTCTGCTGAAGAAAACTAAGTGTTTTCACAGTAGATTTCAGTCAAAACAACTATGAACAACAGCCTAGTCCAAAAAGATTTTTTAATATAATACATAGACACATTTCTGTGAAATATCTTTTTGGGCAAGGCTGTTGCTTATATCAAAATTTTAAATCAAAGGTCCAAAAATGGGTAAAATTTGATGTTTTTCATTGATTACTTCAGAATTAGCCATCTTTGACAGCATTTTGCCGCTATAAACATAAATTTGTTATTGAAAAGAAAACTTATTCCTTAAAGTGCAACATTATAAGAGTACCAAATGATAGCTGAGAGTAGGATTTTCATTACTTTTTGATTTTGGAATTCAAGGGGCCAAAGATGAGGCCAAATCGTACCATGTCCTTTGCATGTTTGGATATTCAGATACAAAATGTTAGACTTTTCTCTTTTTCTCTCGATAGAATGTTGTCACCTCAATATATACCCCATCCTTAACAGTGTTGTGTATGTAAGATGTAACAATATAAGACTTGTTTTGAATTTTTTTCCTAGTGTCAATTGAATTTTTCACAGCAATTAAAATTTTATATGCCCATCCCAGACAGTCATAATTAGATTGACATCCGAGACTGTGTCAAGTATCATTGACTGTCAAAAGTTGCTATCAGACAATTTCTATCTGAAAATAATGTCAAATTGAAATGTCTTTAGGTAAAATTAAATAATATCATTTAAAAAAATTTTCCAGTACATTTAATCATAATTCATGTGTATAAATGGTTCAGGTATCAAGTAAATTTTGTTGAAATGTCTACTTCATTCTTGTTTTAGTTTGTGTTTTTCTGTAATTTTTAATACCTTTCAAAATCTTTCTTGTTTCCATTATGCAAAAACATGAAAACATAAATCCATTGATATTAATGTATTAATTGAAAAGACATTTAAATCATTTCTACACCCTTATAATCAATGAGGGTCAAGTCACGCTCGACTAGAATCGAACATTACGATATTGTA
This sequence comes from Mytilisepta virgata, assembly GCA_028015205.1. Classification (NCBI taxonomy): domain Eukaryota; kingdom Metazoa; phylum Mollusca; class Bivalvia; order Mytilida; family Mytilidae; genus Mytilisepta; species Mytilisepta virgata. Next base: position 8,996,228 of record CM051510.1, read on the forward strand.
CCTTGATTAGGGCATGTTATATACAATACTATTGATTAAAGGTATAAATGGCCTCTGAGGACCATGTATCTACATGTTAGTGGACTCTGTAGTCCCAGCTGTGTTTACAAACATAAATTAATCCTGACCATTGCTGGATTGTTTCCTTAAGGGAAAGTTTTCTGATAAGGAATCAACAAAATGACCTCAGGTAAAGAAAAATTTTTGATTTTTATTCCTGATTTTAAGTTTTATTTGTATAAGGATTTGTTGTATAATTATTTATTTTTCTAAATTGGTACTTATGAATTTTTTTCTGGTGCCTTTATCAGATTTTTGGCTGTAAATCTTATCAGAATTTGTTATTTTTGTTATTTTATTTTACAAAGAAATTCAGTAGATTTCAAGCTTTACTGTTTTGAAGAAATGTAAATGCATAATTTCAAAGCTGATATACATTAAACTTGTCTTTATTTCTTAAACTTAAATTCTCAATAGAATGCTACTATGTTTTTCCCTTATACATGTTGCATAGTACATTGTATCACACAAATGCGAGCAAATTTGAATAAAGAATTCTGTATTGCAAAAACTAAACCCTAATGGGTTAAAATGTAAACATTAAATGATCTAATCACAGCTATGTACATGAATAACATACAAGTCATGAATAAAGTTCCAAAATAGTAAAGTTAATAATTGTATAAGTATATAGATATAGATAATTGACCAATGTGGACCTCATTTTTTGCAACTCCACAGATTACTTTATAATAGCCCACAACATTAAGACAAAATATTTTTATTGGGATTTAAAATAGTTTTATATATACCAATTATAAGCCACTGGTAGCATTTGTCTGTCGGAGTAAGTTGTTTTACTACAGTACGTTGTACTGACTGTATGCTACATGTATCAAGATCCGTGGCTTCAATTTTCCAAAATATAATTTTAAACTTAAATGAACCTTGTGCCTTATTTATCTTCTTAACTAAAGATGCACGCAAGGCAATTTGAAACTCTTGAGGGAATAGCTTGCTAACAATAACTGCTTGATTCAAATTTAGAAAATTAAACAGGGATTTCAGATGATCAGTGTGAGCGTTTTGAATCTCAGAATAGCTTGACCACAAGTCCCTTCCATAAAGGCAAATATTTTGGTCATCAGCATGTATGATCTATATAAATTCTTCAGTTTCTCAACATTATTTCATGTTTGGATGTAGTATTGTTTATACTAATTTATGCACTTAACTGACTTGGTTAATTTGTACATGTATACCTGGCTTGATACATCACAGGGGCAAATGCAGGATTTAAAAAAAAAGGGGGGGGAGGGGGGGTAAAATTTAGAAAAATGAAGAAAGAAAAAAAAAATTGACGACAGTTATGCTAAAGAATTATATATGTATTAATAAAAAAAAACTATACTTTTGGCAATCAAAGGAGGGAGTACACCCTCTAGTAGACACCCTCTCTGGATCTGTTACTGCATGATATGGGTTTCCAGTCTCATTGAAGATCAGGTGTGGTGACAGCTAGATGTCTTTTTTGGTCTGTTTAGTTCTGAAATGGGAACGAACATCTTGAAATTATTTAAATATATATCCATTCTCTCCCTTAATTTTCATTGATGATAAATTTTTTATCCTTTTCGGAAATTAAACATGAATAATAAACTATATTAATTTTAAAGATGACGGAAGGAAAATGTTATCCTTATGAGACCAGACAGACCTCGGGGCCTCTTGATTACATGTATAACAGGTTTCAAATTAATAATCTGATTGCAACTGAACATTTATGGTTCGGCATGGACATGTCAGAGAAAATTGATTAATAAATGAATTATGAAATATAAAGGGAGATTAATAACATTATTGTGAAAGTTTTAAAAATGAAATTATATAGGACATTTTGGGAGTCTTTTTACTTTCTTTACAATGTTTCTGAAATCCACCCCTCTTATTTTTTTTTGCTCTGATGCATTTGCACATGAACATCCCAAAACAAAATGTTGGTCAAAAATGGAAAGTATGTCATACTCTCCATTACAGAGAATTCCTGCTAGTTTTGGTTCAAGTATTGTATAGGGGAATATAGTTCCCTCCTCGGATGCATACAGTTGTAAATCGGTTTACAAGTTTCCACAAGGGTTGACAGGGTCGACAGGTTGACAAGGTTGACTACGTCGACTGTATGATTCTGTCCATAGGGTTTACAGTGTTGACAGGTTGACAGGGTCGTCAGGTTGACGGGGTCGACAGGTTGACGGGGTCGACAGGTTGACAGGGTCGACAGTTTGATCATGTCCATAGGGTTGACAGTGTCGACAAGTTGACACGGTCAACATGTTGACAGGGTCGACATTTTGATTCGGTCAAAATAAAGATGATAAAAGATGGTTTACAAGTTTCCACAAGGGTTGACAGGGTCTACAGGTTGACAAGGTTGACAACGTCGACAGTATGATTCTGGCCATAGGGTTTACAGTGTAGACAGGTTGACAGGGTCGACAGGTTGACGGGGTCGACAGGTTGACGGGGTCGACAGTTTGATCATGTCCATAGGGTTGACAGTGTCGACAAGTTGACACGGTCGACAGGTTGACACGGTCGACATTTTGATTCGGTCCATAGTGTTACAAAAACGAGATAACAGAAAACACTCACAATGACGAGAACCACAAACCAAACATCACCCACCAAGCAAGCGCAACTCAAACCAACACGAAAGGAAGACAAGATACAAACATAAATAACTAATAGGAGAACAGGATAGCCGGACTTGGTACCGGCACTAACAAATGTCAGCGGTGTGGTTGAACCTGTTTATGGGTGGAAAGCTTGTCAGGTGACATCAAGATGAAGACATGACTAAAAGTCCTGTCCTTGATAAACTTTAGTTTTTACATGTACATATACATACTTGGATTTGTGTGCATTTTTCTCACATGTACATTCACTTCATATCATTGAATGTGATGCCAGTTAGAATTCATGAACACGCATAGTTTATTATTTTCATATTCAATGAGTTTCCAGATATACCGAAGCAGAAATAATGTTCTATCAGCACTAGTGTCATGGCCAGTACAAGATGGCAGTTAAATATCACATATTTTTTAAAAATTTTTTGTAAATCCATGAATATTCGTGAATGATTGAAGTTTATGAGTATTCATGAGAAAAAAAATCAATAATTAATATAGATTATGAATATTTTTGGTTAATGAAATGTCCCAGAATTTTTAAATTTCATGAACGTGTTCCATATGACATTTTGAATATTTTATGAATAATTATTCAGTTTTCATTTGATGATTATTCATGAATTTCTGGGTACAATAGAATACATGTACTCCTCAAGCGCTCTACAAACAATCAATTAAGATTTACTGTTTTATTATGACATTCAAATTAATTATTACATTTACACATGCAAAAGTAATAAATCTTTCGCCATAAAAGAAATAACAAAATTTATTTCACAGTGGAAAAAATTATAATAAACTCATGAGACCTTGAATGCCGTTATAAAAACAATATAATTCAAATTTTGATGATGGTATGTTCGATCATCGTACATGTACCTGCATTTGTGAATTTTGGATACATTATATATTATTTACAGCAAGTTGGAACTTTCTGCTAACAATTTATTTAAGGACTTTTTAGAACTATAGAAAAAATTGACATAGACCAAAAATACACATTGTTAAAAAAATTAGGGTATTTAATATACTTATACAAATCATGAAGCAAATCGACCTTGTTTTTCAAACATATATTTAAAAATTCTACCGTATCGAAAACTGAGTGGACCCACTAATTCAAAACATTATAATCATGATAATAGCCATATCACACACATTTTTCATTTAAACAAACATAATACAATTACATCATGCGGAAACTGTGAATATTGTTACATTAAATAATCATGTTCTCCTCAAATCTCTCAAATTGGTGATGATTTGGCAATACAGCTTTCAGAAAGTCATCTTTTGGCGGTACTTGGAACTTCTGATTGTACTCTTGGAGGCTTACTTCAGCAGCTTTAATATAGGCGCTGTTGTCTCCCAGTGATGACGGTATTTCTTTGAAGAAGACATCTCTTTTGGCTTTTCCAACCACAGCTGAATGCATTCTGCCAAAGCCCTCATTCTGCAATCTTTCAAGTTCAACTGAAATTTACAAATTATTTTAGTGTTTCTGATGATAAGTACTGTGCTTATCTTTTTTTTTTACTTTTTTTTTTAATATTAATTTTAGTGGATAGATTAGACAAACACAAAATAATTCAACTCGGAAATCAAATCTAACAATTTTTCAGAATCAATTACGCATAAATTCAAACAAAAATTTCTATAATCCAAGAAACAGCGATTTAAATCAATATGCATTGAAATCCCTACCCAAAATATTAAACAACATGAAGTAATAATTCAAACAATGCACTCTCTGTATTAATTTATACATTTTGGGCACAAAATTTTTCGTGTGTTGAAAAACAACCTTACGCTATTGCAAATTTAGCTCCTGACGATCAGAAAGCTGTGAATGGTAAATACCAGCATACTGCGAATTACAACGAACAATTTGTCTGAATCAATTACGCACAAATTAAAACAAAAATGTCTAGAATCCAAGAAATAGCGATTTAAATCAATATGCATTGAAATTCCTACCAAAAATATTAAACAACATAAAGAAATAATTCAAACAATTCACTCTCTGTATTAATTTATACATTTTGGGCACACAATTTTTCGTGTGTTCAAAAACAACCTTACGCTAATGCAAATTTAGTTCCTGACGATCAGAAAGCTGTGAATAGTAAATACCAGCATACTGCGAATTACAACGAACAATTGCGTATTACATCGATTCCCATGCATCTACTGATATAATTAGGTAAAGTGTAAGGCAGACTTCTGATTTACATGTACAGTCAGGTTTTCTATAATTTGATCTTCAATATCATCAACACTGACAGACACTCCAAAACTATCAAACTTACTTTTCACATCATTACAAACAGCTTTCTTAATATGTCTATATATATCTCGGACTGGGACTACTGGTCCTTCATATTGGCAAACACATCTGAGAACTTTATTCCTGAAAGGTTTAACTTTCACCATTCTTCCGCTCTCTAGCCTCTGTGTACTGTTCATCAGAGCCTAAAAAACATTACAAAATATGATTGTTATAATAATCATATAATATCGGGATTTGAGTTACTATGTAGCATTAAGTAAAAAATAGAAAAAAAATCCGGGAAACGGGGAGTGTGTTAAAGATACAACGACCCCAAGGTGGTGAACAAAACAATAACCCAAAGCCACCGTAAGATCTTCAATGAACAGTGAGGACCCCACACTTAAGTAATGGTAGGAATGCCCTTTATCGTCAAGCGTCAAACGCCTCTTTTCGTCTATCGTTAACGTCAAATCGAGTAAAATTTTACCGTTAACCGTCAAAACAAATGTTAGGGTTAGTTGTGAAATTACCGCAATTTGTATCGTTATCGTCATTTGAAGAAACAATATATCGTCAATTGTAAAAAAAACTAATTTAGAGCTTGCTACATGGAGGAAATTTCCCAATTGTTACATATCATGTGGCGACCTCTAGATGTATTTTTTCTCGAGCGGAAACTTTGGAGATAGGTGGTTGTCTCCTTGACATTTACTACCATATCCGTTTTTTTTTAATATTGTATAGAACAAATGTCAAATTTATCGTAAAGGCTGAAAAATTACCGTTATTTGGCCTAATTTTTTAGCATTAACCGTAAGTTAAAAAAACATACCTGTACAAACACAGATTTCTGCTGCTTTAGGCAATTGTACAACATCTGAGCTCTTTTAACAGTCTCTTTTCTAATGATGGTTGAATAAGTTTCGGTCTCCTCCAATTTGTTTCCAATGTACATGTTGATGATGTGAAGTAGTGCTGCCAACCGTAGTATGTGAATAGTGTCTTTACTCGATGTCATATGCAAGTTTTCAGTCTGTGTCGGATTTACATTCTCCTTATCTTCTTCATCATCTATCAAATTAGAAATCAAATGGCCTAATCATTACACAATTCAACCGCACAAAATTTCAAGACAGTATATTTTAATTATACTCTAGTATGGATGCATTTCATCTCCACTACTTTTTAATACTGGTCATATTTCATCTTTCCCAATGTTTTATATTTTAATAATATCAGCGAATCAAAAAACTAAAAGCATGTATCATCTCCGCAAATTTACCAATTTTGCCATATGTAGTCAACTAGATTAACTGAAGATACCTATTTTGCTCCCTTTGGGCGATAAAAATGGGGGGAAATCAGATAAAAAGTGTTAGTGTTATTAATGGCCTAAACGTGAAGTTCTAGCAACATCAATCACAATGCATATGCTACGGCAGATGCTTTAAAATGTTTCAAAGTCAGTTTTCCACAATTTCATATTATCGATCCCATATGCAATTCTTCAAACTGTGTGTTTGATCACATATTAACTTAAAGGATACCAATTATTTCACTATCAAAATGTAATCACGTCCTTATATACGTTCTAGTATTTGAAGTGAAATAATTTCATTCGCGAAGTTGAAATATAATGCATTCGCTGAGAGGAAAGATTTTTCTCGCGTAGATGATATATTTTTATTAGCGGAGATTTTTTTTTTCGGAAATGATTTTTTTTTGGCGAAGATAAAATGCATCGTCTATTATCACTGGAATTGACATGGCAAAATCTATAGATTGACATTTAGATTTAGAAATATATCATGCCACCCATTCTTACCAAATTTGAGACCAGGTTATAGCCTAGTATATAGCCTTACGTAGCTTCACGCCTGTTAAAATTGGATCAACTGTCCGAAGAATGAATGAACGATTTCCGTCCATTTCTTAGAGAACAGTGTAGAGATCTCCTAATCTTGAATGTCAAAAAGTTCAAGGTTTATAATAAATTTTAATTATATTGTGTTAGTCTGACAAAAGATAACTTAGAGACATTTAAGAATCTGACGACCATTTCACTAAAGATCGTCAGTACTACAACTACGCTTACTTTATATACATGTAGTTTGTTAAGAAGTTACGAGCGGTCGTAGCCCTTATGACTTTCAGTGAATCGGTTGCCAGGATCAGGGACAATATATACTAGTATATACAGTCCCTGCCAGGATGCAATTATTTATATAAGCTTTAATAAAATAATCCGTCATAATTCTTTGGATGCATCCATTAGTTATTTTATTGGTACAATATAAAGTAATCAAACATCTTTCGTAGTTTAATTATCCTAGATTTCCTTGAAAACTATGACTGGGTATAAGACCCCAGGTGTAAGAGTCGCATTGGTGGTGGTCGTCGCTTTTGGAAATGGCTTGTGACCCCCCCCCCCCTTTTTAAATGTCAGAAAAAACCTCTATGGCGTTTCCTAGTAGTCCGATACAACCCCAAAAGCAGGCCGATTTAACCATAAACCACAGACCGCTGTATACACGGTTCCACAAAAAAAGCGCCCGAGCTGGTACTTAGCGTCCCGGACTAAAAATTTGCGCCCGAGCCTTTAATGACCTTTAATTGTCATGCAAAATTAATATTTAGGTCTTATTTTGATACAAAATTAATATATTTATCGAAATATGATATTTAAATTTTAATCACACACAGAGTCAATAAAAATGTGGCAATTTGAAGAAAAAGTAAACATTGATTTATTTATACTGCTCGGGCTCTAAATCCGGTCTCGGGCTCTTTTTAGAAGGACCCCTCATACATCCGAATTTATTGTTACTTTTATATTAATTGTGAGGCGTGGCAGTAGTCAGAAGACTAACAGTTTATGTTATTTTTTATGCTTAAACATTACGTTGTATGGAGGTTTTCCTATACAGGATATATACACACAGCGCGGTATATTAGCATTTACACTCCTTTAATATGGAGCACCACCATGCAAAATACAGGATTGTAGAAAGTTTTTTTTTCTCAAGTTTTATGTATTGAAATAAATTTTTGGACATTACCTGAATTATATCTGTTACTGATATGCTCTGCATACCCATCCACTACCCTGTCATACTCTTCTTGAGCTTCCTCATCCAGGGTGTATATCAGCTGCTCTTTGGTGTGAACTTCGTACATCTTGTCAAACACAGTGATGAAATCTCTAATTTTGTAAGTCTCCATCACGGCGTAATTCTCTCTTAATTCATTGGACTGATACATTTTTGGTTTACAGACAAAAAACAAAAATCTATCCAAGAAGCCATCATTTTCAGTGAAATTTTGGAGTTCGTTTAGTAACGGCTGTGGTTGTATCAATAACAGTATTGACATGGACGTCTCAGTGAAGCCGCGAGTTCCTCTAGCAAGATTGGAGAAATCCCCCTTACCGTTCCACATCTTGCACAGCAAGGCACTTTCAGATTCCCCTTTAAGTTGTTTTGCATGCACTGATGATAGAAACCTATTTCCTTCATCACTAGTAATAAGCCCCATTCCTTTGTTATCCACTTGATGATTTTGGATCCCGGCTGTGGTGTAGTTTTCCATGTTCAAACGTTTTCCCGTCTTCATGTGAAATGATTCTAATACAGGCTCCATAACACGTTCATACGTAAGCGATTTACCACCGCCAGGGTCACATACTGAGAAAATGTATGAGTTCAAAACCGTTGAAAATCCAGCAGAAGATTTAACTCTCGTCTTGGGTCCACACATTGAAGAAGTCAAAGCAAACAGGGTAGGTATCACCATATTCTTCAAACAGTTGGTTGACCTTTCGTAGACATCCAGGAATTGGTGTACATTTTCTTCTAAAATGTTCTCCCAATCAATCTTAATACGGAATGCAGTTCTGTATAGATTAAAAACGTCCGACTCGGAAAATCTCCTCGCTGCCATCGTCGACGGAGGTCCGCTGTCCGTTATTGTGTAACGTCACAATTTGTATCGCGACATTTGTCGACGTCACGTTGCGCATCTTTTCCCGACGTTTCAGACAAAACATGGAAACCAACGAAATACAAAAGAAACCAAAAGGCCCCGGAATTCTTACCATCTGTGCCATTTTAGCAACTGAAAGTGGGTGCATTGCATACTTGAGGGAACATGGGCTTCTACGAAGTACAGCAACGTGCAAGATTTGCAACATAGAAATGAAATTGGTGCCGAAAAAGGACAGCAGTGACAGAGAAATTTACCGATGCAACCAGTGCTATTCAAAACGAAGCATCAGAGATGGATCTTTATTCCAAGTATGTTAATTTTTTCCTACATATATTTTTACCCACATATTACAACGTTTGAAATAATATCAGAGTCGAGGAATTAACATCGACCTACTCGGAGGTGCGATAGTCACGCGGAACAGTGATGGTTCCGACGATTTGCAATGGTAAAATTATGTGGACACGCAGAAGTGCGTTGGTTCAACAGAACTGGCTTCTTGTTAATAAAAACAACTAACCGAATGAGCTAAATAATCCATCCTTTAGCCCAGTAAATTTTGGCCATAGTAAAGCCTACCAGTAGTTCCGTCCCCAAACCAGTCGGTCCCAAAGTCGTTCAGGGCCAAATTTTTAACTGTTTGTATATTTGCCGCGATCTTTGATCTTTATTTGTTTCATGGTTGTTTTGGTGTAATACCACTAATTCGGAAACCAGTAGTACTTTAGAGAGACTAAGTAGTTCCTTTGATATGCTGTATATTAAAAATTAAAAAATGTGGTTTATTAGACAATGATGTTACATGACGTCAAATTTATTCAATCTAACCTAGAAAGTAATGGGAACTGGAATTATTGGTTTTACAACTTTTACGGGAATTCCAAAAAATATGTAAATGTTAATTTCGTGTTCAACTTGCTTTAAAACAACCACATACCACCAAATATGTCATTTTCTAACATATTTTGCAATACAATCTAATATAAAAAATAAATCAAAGCCCCGATGGAGCTGAAATTCGAAAGCCTTTCTCTAAAATCAGCAAACCTTATAGTTACCGAAAGATCTGCTGCAGCTTTAATTATTTGGAAAACGCCAACAGAAAGTACACATTTTATGTGATATTTTAAAAAGTAACTACAAATTTTTCCATAATTGTCGATATTGACCAGAACAATACACAAATTCTATCCTAATGAAGGCCCCGCCCACTATCGATTGAGTTATCTTTAGCTGGCTTAGACACACAAAACTGACCTACTTTCTTTTATCAATTATTATTGATTGTCCATTTCCGACATAAATGAATTATAATTCTTAAATTCGGCTTCGCGACAGGTCTGCTGAATTTCTTGATTGAGACAACCGAAAATATTGCATATATTTTGTTAGTATCGAATTATTATATAGTACCATCACTATTACACTCACAAAACTGACGGATTATGTTTGATCGGAAGCACAAAATATGCTTTATTAGCCATGTCCACTTCCGTAACATCTCAAGTGATTTTATAAATTCTTCAGCCTTTGGCTTTCGAATTAAAAATGATTACCGCCAATCAATTTTTGATACATTCATCAATCATCAATTACTAATTCAATTATTTATAATTAGAAGCACATGATTTAATTATTTGGCTTACACCTGAATTACTTCCGTAGTCATAATTTTCTACACTCCTAATTACGGAACAATACAGAACAATGTCTGTTGATCTTAGCGGCACAATTACGAAAATACAAGCTAATGTCGGCAAAAAAAAAAAAAAAAAAAACATCTGCAACTTTCATCACTATGTCGGTAAACCTTTTAAAATTAGGCCTGATCTACTTTGGAACGGAACGACTTGGGCCGGAACTACTTGGGGACGGAACGACTGGAAAGCAACAACGCAACTAGGTCGCTCTGTCAACCCCCCCCCTCCTCTTCAAGAGTCAGCACTCTGCTGATGAACTCTAACACAGAGACTCAAACCGTGAATTATTCCGTTGGGCGCCAAATGTAACAGAGGGGAAGGACAGCACATCAATAATACCGACGACGAGATTCGAACCCATCCTTCCGTCACACTTACTTTTTATCAAATTTCTCGGGAACGTCAAGTCCTATCTACAGGATATTTTGCACACTACTTACTTATATCAAGGACTAAACATGTAACAGAAAGGCAGGACAGCACATCAATAATACCAACGACGAGATTCGAACCCATCCGTCCGTCACACTTACTTTTTATCAAATTTCTCAGAAACGTCAAGTTCGATATTGTCGGTAAAACTATTCTTATCGGTAATGAGAAGAAACAAAATAAAATACCGAAGACTGTTAAATAATAATGTTGTAAATATGTACCGGTATTTAACAATTAGAAAATCTATGTCCAAGATATATACAGTCTTTCAACATCAGTTTAATATGTTGTTTCGCTGCACAATGAGTGTGAAGTTTTAGTTTGTATGATGACAAAACATTGAAGATTTTACGTGATATTGTTTTCCGCTCGGCAATTTAACACATTATTCAAATTTTATTGGACATAACACAGTAATATAGCATGTGATTCGTAATCCAGATACAATGTATACATATATAATAATCAGCAACAAACAGAGATAAAAGAAAAAAAAATAAAAAAAGTGTCAATAAAAAGCCATACAATTGAATAAAGCGTATCCTTATGTTTATTAAGTTCGCCATCTGAGGATATTATAATATTATGTATAGGTTATGCAATTACTGGTATCAGTGTGCAAACGTCCATCCTCCTCTGGACTGGTATAAATGGTATATGAAAAAGATTTCTCCCCTTATATTTACAGGGATCAAGACTTAAATTGACAACGATAACCCTACTTGTATATTTCTTCGGACTTGACATGCAGATTTATGAATGTGAAAAGTTTTTACCAGAAATTAGCCACACAACTGTCATTGAATGGTTCGGAATTCTACGGGATTTATGTACAAGAAAACTTATTAAGTCACCTTGTGTCTTGAATGGAGATGTTTCGGGAAACATCATTGAAATAGACGAGAGTCTTTTTGGGAAAAAAAGAAAATACCACCGTGGAAAAGGTCACCAAACAACCTGGGTATTTGGAGCTGTGGAAAGGAGCACTAGAAACGCATTTTTTCACATTGTAGATAAACGGGACAAAGACACTTTAATACCGATTATCACAAGCTACATTTCCAAGGGGTCAACGATTTACTCAGACAAATGGGGTGCGTACTTTACATTGACGGACGCTGGATACACACATGACACTGTTAACCATTCCAAGGAATTCAAATCGGAGAGTGGATGTTGTACGAACACAATAGAGGGATTGTGGGGACTAGCAAAACTTCGGATAAAGAAAATGAAGGGCATTGGTCACGATAAACTTCCCATCATCATTGATGAATTCATGTACAGATATCGTTTCGGGCATGAAAATGGGGATGTATATTTTCAGTTGCTACAGGATATCAAAGAGTTACATCCATTTTTATAAACCAACTGTACATATTAAAATTTATTGTTTGCAATGACTTTTTATTTAATGTTATGAATTTTAATTATAAAATTGTCCACTGTACATTTTACAAATTTAGATTTGAAATCAAGCTCATTCATTTACGTAAAATACAATACACAGGTACAGGGCTCATAGTTATGGCTTGAGGTAATTTATGGCCTCAGTTATAGAAAATATAAACAAGACAGTACGTACTAGATCATGTTAGGGTCATTTTCCACACATAGCTAGACCTAGAAATACTAAAAAGGCAGGAGTGACGTACACATTACCAAGTGATTGCCGAAATTAACACGTGTTAGTTGATAGTTACGCAAATAAAAAAAAAAAGGAAAGGGGAGTGTGTCAAAGAATAAACGACCCCAAGGGGTGGAAAAATAACAACTCAAAGCCACCGTAAGATCTCCAATGAACGAAAAAAATGAAAATGTATATTCTGGTTAACATACATTTTTACCTCTTACTGGATTTGACTTTACCTCAGATTAAATTACCATTGGCAATTCTGGTGGCTATATACATGTAGTGGCAGACATGGCTCGCTCTTCCGAAACACATGCAGCTGGATGCACCCTGTTTTGTAATTTATGTTCATGGTCTGTGTTGTCCATTTTTTGTTGTTTTGTTCTTTGATGTTTCATGTCTTCATGCTTTATAGTTCTTGCTTTCATTTACTTTAACAATCCTGTTTGTGTTTTATTTTTAAATAAGCCCTTGGTAGGATTACGTACGTCTCTTGAATGCCGGATGTACATTGGTTTTCCAATCATTTGTTTACACTAAGTGTTTTTGGTAATATTAGGCACCAATTCCACGTTGGAAAATTCAATAGACCATTAAATGCCAGTATGACTTTTGTAAGTATGTATGTACATGGATGCTCGAAGTCCATCCTTTTATAGGAGAACCGCCATATAACCAAACGTACAAGCGTATATGGATTATGTGCTTCACGAAAATTAAGGTTATACCCGAATAAACCAAATACTTATGACAGCTATTACTTAATTAAACAATAAAAGAATAACAAAAATACAGTACCAAGAAGCCAAAACGTTTAGGACAGTATAAACACGCAAATATCACAAAAAAAAACCACTAGTCATTTTTGAAATGTATCAAAGTAGCAATATTGAGACTACAAATGTCCAAAAGGTGTACAAATAAGACAGTTTTTGGTGGATTTAGCTTGGTGGGTGATGTTTTGTTGGTTGTGTTGGTCATTGTGGGTGTTTGCTGTCATCCACTTTTTAGAACAAATGGCCATTATTTCCCATTGAATGTCATTGTTTAACATTATTAAGAGCTGGTATGGAACACTTTCAAATAATATGCCTGCATTTTGCCAACCAAGTCATGGAAGCGTATAGATGTGTTTTTACCGGCGGTGGGCAACATTGTAAGAGGTTTTGGTCTCGCCTGTTCATCAAAGAAAAGCTTAAAGTTTGCTAAACTTCTGATATTGGTATGTTGATGGAGTTAGGTTAGGGTTAGGGTTTTGTTAAGGTTAGGGTTAGATTAAGGATTATGTAAGGGTTAGGTTAGGGCTACAGTTATGGTTAGGCTTATATTAGGGTTAGGGTTAGGATTGGGTTAGGGTTAGATTATGGTTAGGATGAGAGTTAGGGTAAGGGTTAAAATTAGGGTTAGGGCTGGGGTTAGGGTAGGATTATAGTTAGTGTTAGGGTTAGAGTTAGAGTTAGGTTAGGGTTAGGGTTAAGGTTTAGTTAAGGTTAGGGTTAGATTAAGGATTATGTAAAGGTAAGGATTAGAGTTAGAGTTAGAGTTACGGTTAGGGTTAGGGTTATAGTTAGGGTTAGGTTAGGATTAGGATTAGGGTAAGGGGTAGGGTTAGGGTTAGGGTTAGGGTTAGGACTAGGGTTGGGTTAGGGTTAGGTTAGAGTTAGGGTTAGGGTTGGGTTAGGGTTAGGATGAGAGTTAGGGTTAGGTTAAGGATTATGTAAGGGTTAGGATTAGAGTTAGAGTTAGGGCTAGAGTTATGGTTAGGGTTAGATAAGGGTTAGGGTTAGGGTTGGGTTAGGGTTAGATTATGGTTAGGATGAGAGTTAGGGTAAGGGTTAGAATTAGGGTTAGGGTTATGGTAGGGTTAGAGTTAGTGTTAAAGTTAGAGTTAGAGTTAGAGTTAGGGTTAGGGTTAGAGTTACGGTTAGGGTTAGGGTTAGGAATAGGGTTGGGTTAGGGTAAGGGTTAGGGTTAAGGTTAGAGTTAGGATTAGGGTTAGGGTTAGAGTTAGGGTTAGGATGAGAGTTAAGGTTAGAGTTAGAGTTAGGGTTAGAGTTAGGGTTAAGCTTAGAGTTAGAGTTAGGTTTGTGTTAGGGTTAGGGTTGGGTTAGGGTTGGGTTAGGGTTAGGTTAGAGTTAGGGTGAGAGTTAGGGTTAGGGTTAGAGTTAGGGTAAGCGTTAGAATTAGGGTTAGAGTTAGGGTTAGGGTTAGAGTTAAGGATTAGGGTTAGGGTTATAGTTAAAGTTAGGGTCAGGGTTAGAGTCAGGAATTTTCACGCCTTTGTGTGTCTTGTCGGTTTGCCTTTTAGTTTATCTATGTCCAGAAGTGTCTAGAAGGGTGTTTATTTTGCTGAACTGTAATATACTTTTATTTAGGGGACGAATCCTACCTGCCGTTGGTGTGTTGTCTCATCAACGTTCATTGAAGATCTTAAAGTGGCTCTCTTCAGAGGTCGTTGACTCCTCCGTTTCCCTTATTTCCTTCCCTTGACCCGTCAATCTGTCGACCCCGTCAACCTGTCGACCCCGTCATCCTGTCGACCCCGTCAACCTGTCGACCCCGTCATCCTGTCGACATGTCGACCCTGTCAACCTGTCGAACCTGTCGACCCTGTCAACCTGACAACCCTGTCCACCGCGTCTACCCCGTCATCCTGTCGACCACGTCAACCTGTCGACCCTGTCAACCTGTCGACCCTGTCAACCTGTCAACCCGTCAACCTGTCAACCCTGTCAACCTGTCTACCCTGTCAATATGTCGACCATGTCAACTTGTCGACCATGTCAACCTGTCAACCTGTCGACCATGTCTACCTGTCAACCCTGTTGACCCCGTCAACCTATCAACCCCATCAACCTGTCGACCTTGTCAACTCTCTCTGTTCCACCATCATTTATTTGTTACCCAATACTTTTGTAGTAATATATTAATGGCGTATGAATTTCTATATCTCGCTAAAACTACTTTTCCCTATATCCTACTTGATATATGCTGGTTCGCTCTTTGAGAATATCAGTCATTTGTCACAGTTCATTGGTTCATGTGTGAAAACTTTGCTGTTTTTGCTGTTTTGGGTATTCAATATAAGAAATCTGCAAATGTGACTTAAAGATTTTAGAAATCAAATTGATTCTTCAGATTGATGACTCATCTTTTTCACCTGCTGTTTTTACCTTTGATTAATATTGGTAAACCAGTCTATTCTAAGACTGGTACCTAATAGATAGGATTGATGATATAGATTCTTGTGTATACATACATCAGGTTTATTATTTATTTATTTACTGAAAATGTCAATAATAATTCAATTAACAAGATTCCAGTTGTTTTATAACTGTTTATTATACCTGTAATTTGGGAAATTTTCCAGGAAAGAAGTGGGCACTGGTGTTATAATGTATGGTTTATTATATAAGTAGCGTAAAATGTGACAGACTTTACACTCCGTATGAGGAGATTTGTGAGTTTTGATCGGGAGTTCAGGCTTTTTATCAGGAGACTGTAGCAAAATTTGTGTTTTCCCAACAAATCTTACTGAATTTTTAAATTTTGGTACCAATATTGGAATTTTTCATTTGGAAGACCCAGAGGTTCACTTGTATGAAGTATGTATACATATTTGTGATTTAGTTTTGCTGTACTAGCCTACAGCCTGTAGTTTCATGTTTGTATTGAAGTTTTTTTATATATAGACATTATATGAAATTTTATTGAGCATATTTTAATGCATTTCTGATAATCAGGAATTTTGATGTTCTTGGACTGATATGACCTGTAATTTGATTTCCATTGAAAGCATATAACAGATGGTAGTTACTTTTATTTTTGGAAACCCTGGCTTGAAATAACATTAATACTGAGACATACAAATATTGGACTACTTTCTCTGTAATCCTACCATCGTACATTTAAATGGAAACTTTATTGCATAACAGCATAAAAAATTTACATGGATTCATGCTTATGGTGATAGGAATGTGATTTTTATGAGAGTTTGATATGAGTTTGATAATATTTTTAGTATTGATTACATTCAGTGAGTCTAGGTAAGGTTTTTCTAAGAAAAAAAATATCAAAAATGTGTATGCTGGATCATATAGTTAAAAGACACTTTAAGGATGCTTAGCAAGGTGGGCTTATGTTCTTCATTTGGATGTCTTTCTACTCCAACACTGATTAAATCTGTCTTTCTGTTAAAATCAATATTCTTCTTGACCTTAACTTGAAGACTCATGATAAGATGTTTTGAATGGGGGTTGATTAAAAATTATTATGATTCCATGATTTTTTGTAAGCTTTCTCTTGCTGTAATGTGGCTGTAAGTCATGACGTTAAAAATAAATCCATATAAGCTAATCATTTAAATTATACCCATAGTTCTTAGCATTCAGACTAAATATTTTTACGCACTGACATCCCTCCACATATAAAAATGTATGGATATGGGGTAACTATCAATGAGATAATATCCCATAGGATTGAATGCACCAAGAGACAAATTAAATTAAGTAGTTGTTGGTTTCATCAGATAGCAGCACCCCATTATAAAACAAACTCTGCCGTTAGATAGCTCCAATAAAGTGCGTCAGAAATTCAACAAATTGACCACAAGTCTCGCAAATACTTCTTTCCACAATAGACAAAAAGTGAAAATACAGGTGGAGCAATGGGCAAATACATTGATTGTAAATATTGTGTCTGGTACCTGAATTTCAATCTAATTAAAAACCGATCTCTCATCGCTCCCGTTTTCTGATATGTCGCGTGGGAGATCTAACGAAACCCGCTTTGAGGTCACATGTGAGTGACCTCGTAGGTGTGTCCTGTTCGACCAAAGAAATTGCGGCTTACGCGATCTTGTAAGTTGATTACGAAGAAATCGTCAGTCCCCAGAATTCATAAACTTTTTTGATTGGCTTACTGATAGGAAGTCAACTCATTTGCATGTCATTATAAATTCATAAGTTCCAGTTCACTCACATGTGACCTCAAAGCGGATTTCGTTAGATCTCCCACGCGACATATCAGAAAATGGGAGCGATGAGAGATCGGTTTTTAATTAGATTGCCTGAATTTTAAATTGATAGGTCACCAGTTGTTGAATAACTTTTGGAAAAATAGCTTAAAACGATTTTGCTGAAACAGGGTCCTGATTTGGGACAGACTCCTTAGTCCTGGGTTAGTGAATATATAGACTTATAAAATGAACCCTAGTAAGTACCTCTTCTAACACTGAAAATTTTCATTCTAAAATTAAACAAAATAGTAGGTGTGGGAAGGACAACCCAAAAATAAATTCATATAGTGTCAGTTGCTGATACATGTAAAATTCAGCATTTTTGCACACTTGCCAAGACCAGATTTAGAAATATATACCTGAAATAACAGATGTGATGTAGGTTTTTATGAGTAGCAATCATTTTATATTATATTCTTTGATCTCTGCTTGATGGATGCCTTATGTAATAAATGAATAATGAAGTTACATTGTAAGTATATCATGTCTGACTAGATATCAAGAAAATTAGGTAACTTATATAGTTTTAAACACCTGGTGCAGAATATGTGCATTGATAAATTATAAAATGTATGAAAAATTGGCAAAAGGTCTGACTTTAAAATGGGACGTTGGAAGAGAGGGGAGGGATACAGGAATGTATGATGGTTTGCCCTACTTTTATTACTTTGTCACCTTCAAATAGACCCTTCATAAAAGACAACAAACTGCAACTACAAAACTAAGCGATTTGATATATGTCCTTTCAAATTACCCCTTTCCTAACTGACCAGTCAGTAAAGACCGTGTATGGATCATTGTGTATATGAACTGGTTACAAGGGGAGACTACTCAATATTGGTATATTTTTGAAAATTATTTATGAAAATTTTTTTTTTTCCTTTTGTTAGAAAAATATGATGTAAATATTTCAGTTTATAAGGAGTTTGTATGTAACAACATCTGTCTCATAATTTCTAGGAAATTACACAATTTATGATTTACATTTCAATTAATGGAAAGTACATGTGTTCTGGGGGCACATTGTAGGAGTTCTGGACTTCAGATAAAACCCATGCACTTTCACTTTCTACTTTTACTTTGAAAAGAACAGAACTGAAAGGTCAGCAATGAGTAACATGAATACAATGAAATGAATACAATATTGAGAGAGACTTGCAGGGAAAATTCTACTTGGGTAAATAATACCTTCCTTTTTCATATTAAAATTGACTTCATTGAGATTGATTGTAATTTTGTGATAACAATGATAAGGTTGATTATCAGTAATTTGTGATAACAGTGATTTATGGATGATAAAACATGTATGTTATTTACCTGTTGACATGCTGATGATTTACATGAGTCATTCAATCAGTTTAATCATAATGGAATATTTTTGTCATTGTGGGAAAGTCAGGGTCTCTGAGTTAAGGTAAGCATTTTATTTCTGTGGATGGAAGGGAGGGGGGAATATTATCAGTAAGTATTATTTTTATAGTTTAAATGTGTCTTTCTTTAGAAAAAAATGTTTCCTTTGTTTAGGAACTTTGTCTGATTGCACCAGATTACCTTATTCTGCTGTCAAAATTAAGCCTTGTATGAAGTTTGTCAAGATACGCACCTTTTGTATTCCCAGTTTTGAGAAGTGTGATCAGGCAATATTGAACCAGTAAGACTATAATGATCTCTCACAAAAACCTAATATTTACTGAAGCATTTGCATATTTTTTCATAGAATAAGGGAAAACTACCCCCTTGTTAAATTCCCCCATATGAAACATTTTTCTGTTGAAGTTCACTGGTTCTCCAGTAGTACCATTAAAAACTGTCGCTGACAATATAACCAATTCATGCTGGAAGTCATCTAAAGCCATACCAGTCGAATATAGACTTTGTGTTCTCATTAAAAGATATAATCCCCAGATACAAAGGAAATATTTGTGTCATATGTAATATTTATGACAGGAAATAATAATCATCATTAATAAGAATTATAGCACAGGATTATAACTGTCATCTTTTGATCTTTTTTTACACTAGAATGATAGATTTATGATAGAAAGTCTCTTTGTGATTTAGACAGAAAAATATGTGTATGTATGGCATCTGTTGTGGTATCTTGTGATTTTTTATGTGTTAGAGGTCAAAGGTCAAAAGTACCCTAATAAAAAAAAGTTGAGTAAGAGAAAGAAGAAGGAGAAATGCATTGAAGAAAATGGAAAACAAAAATGGTTGATTTTCGGTGGGGTTTTTGAAGGGATCAGATGTATGGCAGGGGTGATTATAGGGATTTTAGTTTAGGTCCAAACAGCAATGAAGGAAAATTTTAGTTTTCTGTCTTTCGAACGGTTTCTTGTTTTACCTCTAAAATAGCATTGTACTGATAAGGTTAACGTCAACAGAAAACACTGTTGTGTTCTGACCAAAAAAAAATGTCAGACCTGTTCAAAATAATTCGTAGTAGTTTTAGTCACAATACTGTGGACTCTTTTCTTTGACTTCTTGGGTTTCATTTCTCAAAGAAATCACCTCATTGGTCTTATGGTAATATGCTCGCCTTTAGTATGGAAGGTCCAGGATGCGATCTCCAGCTGCAAGGTAAAAACAAAGATTGTAAAATGTGTTTTTTGCTGTTTCTCCAACAAGTACAGAGCATTTAGGAGAAAGATCGAAGACAGGTCTAGTAAAATTCATATCAAATTTAATCATGTTCTTTGCCAGATATAAACTGAATAATTTCCACTAGATTTTAACCAATAAACCATCCGTCCATTTCTATAAAAAGGAGAGAAAACAGTTAAAGCGAACTTAGAATAAGGACTATCACTGACCAGGTTTGCTGGTCCCTAAAGATTTGTTTTTCTTTGAAATTTTGTTAAAGTAAAAATTAAAACAGCAATGAAGTGGAAATAAATTAAAATCTGAGTCATCCTATATATAATACATATTTGTGCACTATCATGTTGGAGTACATTATAGGGCCATACATGCTGGAAAATTAATGTTTTATAAATGTTAAATATTTATAAGAATTGATTTTTATATTATAATTATAATGCTTAACTGCAAATATATAAAATAATCCTATTAAAGTTGTATATTAATGCTTTCCAGAGTGCAAAGCTTTAATAAAGTGTTGAAATTGTGTATTTACCAAACCCATTTTAATTGCTTTAATTTTATAGATCTATATCAAATTTGAATGGGTTATATTATTCAAATTTAAACACCCTGCTGTATATTCAAGGAACTTGGCTTACAAAGTTTGTATTTTTTTGGCTGATTCATACATTAGATGTCTGTATAGATTTCAGGGTACATTTCCGTCTATCAAGTGATCTTTGTTTGTAGATCCACACATCAAGACGTAGGTAATGAACTTTTTACAGGGTTTATTGTGTCGACGATATCAGAGTGCAGAATCAGGGGTCAGGGATTCATTGAGAAATATTTAAAACTGTCATTGAAGAAATTTAGATGTCTGTTACACAATGATACTTAAAGATAAGTTTCATTTTGGGGAGATTTGCTGTTTTTTTTGTAAGGAAGTATTTATTTCAAATCTGTTATTTTAAATTTTCTGCCATTAAGAAATATCTGATGATCGAATATAGACATAATGTATCAGTTGTCATCTTTAGTGAGAAAAGAAAATGTTGTATGCACATTGTGTTCATATTTTTAGGTCTGGGTGGCCAGGTCGTCAGGTATTTCGTTATAACTGCTTATTATTACTAGCCTATCAAAACTAAAATCGAGTTCAAATCCAACTTGTTTAACTCCAATCTTGATTGTCAGCGATTCTCACCAGTAATTCAAGGTCTTTTGAAAGTTTGTGGGTCTCTGAATAATATATCTTCCTCTATCAATAAAAAGTGGACGTCACCATGTAATAATTGAACTAAAAGGGGTAATATGTAAAAACGCCAATAAACAATACCAAGCTTTCTATTGTGAAGATTGGACCACTGGTAGTCAATACATCTGTTAGGATTGTAGAATTGTAAATGTCGTGGAAATATCAGCTTTGTTCTTCTAAGTCTATAACATGTCTGTTGAAAAGGGAAATAATTTCAGTAAGGTGAATTAATCCTTGTAAGTCATCAGGGTTTTCATGGAAGGAATGAATTTATTCAAATGTTTAATATTTTTGCATTTATTTGGTTGAGTAATGGGTACTTTAGTATCATTTCATCTTATTATGATTAAGACTTGGTGGAGATGAAATGTAAATTTATTATAAAAGTGCATTTATTTCTTATTTGTCATTTAGCCAAAAGCATTGAAAGTTATTTAAAAATTTTATTTCGTGCATTAATGTTGTAACTGAGACATGAAAGTGCACTGAACATATTGCTCTCCATGCAGAAATTAAAAACACAAAACAATAGGTTGACAGAAATGCCCTTTGGATATTAAACAATTGCAAATTACAAGTGCAAAATAGTTGACATATTCCCTAGAGGAAATTATCATATGACAATAATTTGACCTCCATAATAAGTTCACTTCCTGGGGGACATATGTCTATATTATTGTTGTAATATTTCATAATAAACAGATGGTTCATTAGCATAACTGATGAACTGGATGATTGCCCTTTCACTTTCTACTTTCACTTTGAAAAGACCAAATTATGTATACTAGTAGTATAACTAAAATTTTAGGTAAGTTTGATAACCGGGAAGAAATAGTACACTGGATATTCATGTATTAGGTAGATAAAAGGTTAAATTGGAAAAAACTGAAATTTTAAAAATATAGTCAAACATACCTCTGTATTTTAAGGAAGACTCAGAGTCGAGGAATAAGTGCCTTTTGTGAATAACTAACCTTTATAGAGAGATTTGTTTTCATACACAATTTGTTCATGATGCGGCTGGGAAAATTTTCACAGTGCCTCTTATAGGCAGTGATTTGCTGAGGTGCTCTATGGGACATTTTGACAGTTTTTACTGAAACTTTCAACTGGATATATTTTGAATCTTGAGCGATAACTATGGCAAGATTTCTTTTCATGGTCAAGAATTTCTGTAAGAGTTCAAACTACATGCCAAAAAAGATAGAATAAATGTTGCTGAAAGTTGTGTAAAACACAGACAAACACAAAACTGATTGTCATTAATTACGACACTAAATATTCTGTCAAATTTTGACATTATGACAGAAATGGGTGCTGATATTTCATCATTCTGACAAGAATTTGTACCTGGTGTATCATCAGATTGTCAAATGACATTTGTTACTGGTCTTGTTAGTGTGTTTAATTAATTTACTGTGAACAAATATATATCCAATGACAGGTTAAATTTAATGGGTTGGGTGGTCATATTATCATACTTATATCAGCCTATTTATATTGGTTTTCATTGATAAAATTTTGATAGATAAATTTGTTGGGTAGAAAGGTAAAATCAAATTTTTATTTACGTTTTATACAAGTGTTAAATTGGTGTTTATGTGAAGTTCGATA
This sequence comes from Mytilisepta virgata, assembly GCA_028015205.1. Classification (NCBI taxonomy): domain Eukaryota; kingdom Metazoa; phylum Mollusca; class Bivalvia; order Mytilida; family Mytilidae; genus Mytilisepta; species Mytilisepta virgata. The sequence continues at coordinate 9,019,417 of CM051510.1, forward strand.
GCTTCTTCAGAAGTCAGTAGGTTACAGAAAAATTTCTCAAATATTTTTATCCATTCTTTAAATAATTTTAATATTTGAATATGGATATGAATGCATTTGAAAAGAATTTTGAGTCACAGACATGAAAATCAATGAATTTTAAAATAAATTAAGTGTGTCTTTGGAAATGGCTATATGGATAAAGAATTAACAATAAATATTCCAGTCTAAATTTGAAGTTTGATGACGGAAAGAGTAACCCATACAGAAATATGTTTAATTTACTTTTTCTTGTTTTTTAAATGCATACATGTAGCACAAACTCCATAGAATAATTTCACCATGTATAAAAAAAGTTGTCTTTACACAATCCTAAATAATCTAAAAACTTTAAACAGAACAGTTATAGAGCAAACAAAAAGTGTTTAAGGTGTTTTTAAGTTATATTTGTAAAAGGGTTACTTTTTTAAAACTGAAATTGTAGTTAGAAATTGATGTGTCATATTTTCTCATTATGTCACAGAGTTCATTTCTGAATTGTGTTTTTATTTTCTTTTCTTTAGGTAGTGATCCCTCTATCCTGAGTGAAGGGAGTCGTGACGTGACCACACCCAGTAAAGTTGTGTTTAGTAGTACTCATGATAATTTATCTGAAGAACCATCAGCCAAAGATAGTAAGGGATTAACGAAACAGAAAAAGGACCACTCGTTATCAGAATCGGCATTAAATCCTGTTGTAACAAGTATACCTACAATTCGTACACCCAAACAAAATGTGGAATATCCAGATATGCCAATTCTGGCTGACAGTGCAGAAATAGTTCTACCCGAAAGTTCGAAAACTCCGTCATATTTACGTCTCAGTTGTTCCGTCAGTGGATACGGAAGATATAGTCAGTACAGTTCATATAAAGTGAAAAAAGACACAAGATCGCCATATTCCAGTACATCGTCTCTACGTTCTGATCTTATGTCTCCAGAGATGGCTAAGGTTATCTCCCCTGTTCAACGGACTAGTGTCGGTAGTAATTCTGAATTTGGATTAATACGTCCTCAACCTTTAGTGTATAACAGATCTAATCGTAATGTGACTAATGGAATAAATTCTGGTTTAATTAATGGACATTCAATGTTGGATGGAACACAGTATCCTACAGGAGATACTAAATTGGTAGGTGTGACTTGTCTCCCTAGTAGTGATGGGACTCGGAAGAAATTTCCTAAATGATCATCGCTTATACACAACCAACTGATGATCAATTAATAATCGAACAATATGAAATCGGTTATCTTAATTTTTTAAAGTTAAATTTGCAGCTTTTGTCCATACTTGGTTATGTATTCTATGCATTGAGCTTTCAAATTTTCGATATACACATGTATGCACAGAATGCAAAACCGTAAATATATAATCTGGATGCAAATTCAGTCTTACTGACTTGCTTACTTCTTATTCCATTTTAAAACACATTATCTGGGTCAAATTGTTTTAAAAATTGCTCTTATGCACATTGTCAATAAGATACGAAACTAAACAAATAACAGGAATCAAAATGAAAGTAGAAATTTTCTGATTAAATCAGATCATAACATTTTATAATCGATTGCTTAGAATAGGGCTACAATTGACTGATTTTCAATTATGATCGATCATCAGGACACCACTATTCACTAGACAATGTTTTGAAACTGAACAGTGATTTTTTATGAAGAATTGTACGCACACACATATATATATAATAGGTTACAATAACAAAATTAACAGTTAATTAATTTGTCTTTAAACACTCTGTCTCTGACAGTTGAAAATAGTTTAAAATTTACTGAATAGACTTTCTCAAGAAAAAAGTGTCATGCATTTGAATATTATATGATTAACTGCATGTGTTGGTTTACACACGTGGGTACACGTACATCAGAATACTTTTTAATTATTTATCACTGTGTACAACTCGCAACAACAGAAAAGACAGTAAAATTTCTTATTTCTACTTGAAAGTTTTTTTTTAACGAGAAAAAATGTAGTGCATTTGGTTCTATAGGAAAAATCTTACAAGGCCCCTCTTAAATGTTTTGCAGGACTGAGAGATGTTTTTTTTTCAAACCTTAAGAAGTATATTTTCCAGAATACATGTACTAAAAGTATGCTACATGTAGTATGTTTTTTGAAGACATCTGATTTTCTAATACATATCAAACTTGCTTTTGTGAAAAAGCCGGTTTGAATCCAATTGCTCTCCGATTCTCTACACATTTTATTAATAACACTAAAAAAATTAGTGTCAGAACTATGCCTTATCATATCTGTCTAAGAAGTTTTGATTGACACATACCTTATTTTTTCAAATCTGTCATTTTCTTTATAATGTTACATACTGCCGACAGTCTCAGATTTGGGTATAAAATCTGTTTTAATTTTATTTGAAAACAATTATACCATCTATTTTAGGATGGTGAATATTACTTACATGCGATGCGTACAGAAGAAAATCGTCTGATGTCACTTTGTCGGCAGATGGAAGCTGATTTATACTGTCATGATATCCCAGAAGATGGTACGTAAATAAACAGCAATATGTTAGTTGTCTTTGAAAATTCCAAATTCAGTGTTCTCCCCAGGCTTATATACCACAGTGGTACCACTGTGCTATAATTTTTCACCACTGTGCTATAACTTCTTATAATTGTGCTGTTAATTTTTACCAATGTATATATTTTCAAATTTTTATGCAGGGATCTGTTCCCTTCCACCTTAGTTTACATTAGGGACACCAGAATAATTAAAATCCATTAAATTTCTACATAGTACATGTAATTTATTATTTCTCATAAATGATCAGAAATCTTATTCAAATTTGCATAAATTTTTTCATTACATTAATAGAACAATTCGTTATAAACCTATCTGAATTTTTTACCACTATGCTATTTAAAAGTTCTTGGGAGAACACTGCCAATACTGTGAATACTAGATAGTTTTTCTTTTTTTAAACATACTATACATTTTAATATCCTAGATGATTTTTTTTCCCGTTTTTTAAAAGAATTCCACTCAGATTTCTCCATAATGGTTTCTTTAAATTAAACGTTGGAAAATGGGCTTCCACTTATTTGACCAGTCTCCAAAAGTCATCTTGAGAATAATTTTCTTGGTAGCTCTAATTTGAGAATAGTAATGAAATATTGTGTGGAATGATTTTTTAGAAGGGGAAGAGAGGGAGTAAAGATGTCTGCGTTGAACATTTATTGAAAAAGATGACCTAATTTACAGAGCTATTAACATAGAATTACACTCAAATGTAATCAAGAATTTCTCTCTTTGCAAACATTTGGTAAACATTTGAGCAGAACAAAAAAGTCAATAGGAATTGATACTTGATTAAATTAGGGAAATAAGAGTCTAAATATCTATGGCGCCAGTTAATACAATTACTTCAAACCTATATATTCTATTTTTGGTCCGTCATGGCAACAGCAGAGAACGGTTTCTGAAATCTGAATCACAACATCTTAAATATGTAAATAATTTGTCATTGTTTTTTAATACTAAATAATCTATGATAATGATCTAGTGAGTAAAAGAAAATAAGTGTTTTGTACTGAACCATTTATAGACAATGTTTCCTTTCTTAACGTTGCTTAATTTGTTAACTGGAATCAGTCACTTGTCGCTTCCTATTGTCTGGGATGTTTTTGAAGTGATCAAACATGTAAATCGATGTTATCAAAACCATCTTGTTCACTTCTAATGCATTTTTCAAATTAAATTGACAGATTTAAGAGGTATGGCTGTATCCCATTTCATTTGTTGAACATTTAGGGAACAGTTCATCAAGGATGTTGTGTTTACAGCTGATTGCACAAAGTGATTGAATCTATTTTCCAACATAATCAGAAACAATCAGGGAAATGTCGGCTAATTGTCTCGTTATTGATTTTTGTTTTATTTTTTATGAAGCTGTGCTGTATTAGGTTAAATTTGTGTATTGATTTGTTTTTGTTGTTGAAAAAAATTGTATGTCAAGGTCATTTAGGCAAGTTAAATTGGGTAAGATCAGTAAGACATAAAGTACTTACATATTTAGGTCTTACCCTGTCAGTGAGCATGAAAGTTAGGAGGAAATGAAAACAAGTACTATCTTTAAAAAAGATATTCGACGTCGATGGAATTGATGGTTTTTTTATGTTTAGTGTATTGTGTTTTATCTTGTGATAAACATTTATTCTATATCTGTACAAAGAGAATTTTGGTGTGCTTTCTTGTCTATCTTCAGCTTGTTTTAATGTTTACACAACAAAGAAAGCGCGCGAAAATACAGCATGGGGGAAGTAAAAGTTGCGTTCGGAACTTGTCCTGATATAATTGCCTTTATGTCATTGTATAACTCATTTCAAATTTCTCATACATTTCTTTTACCATTGAAAACATATTTCTTTATGATAGAACAACAGATATATTCATTCATTTTTTTAAATTATCTAACAGTAGACATATTAAAAGAGATATGTAACATTTATAGAATAATATCGAACGCAGGAAAACAAGCAATTTACATCCAATCAAAATGTTTTGACTGATTTAGTGCCAATGCGTTGCCATAGGAAGGCGTTCTTCTGTTCACATGGCAGAAAACCAAATATAGACGACTCCGTCGAAAAAAAATCTGATCAGGATTTCAAGAATTGCTCTCATTTTACTGTAATGCAGAATATCATGTGAATATATTAATAGTTGATACTGTTCCTTCTTGGAAAAAAACCCGCAGACTTTCTAATGCATAGCAAACATGATTCCTTGGGATCTGATTTGAAATGCAACATGATCTTGATGAGAGTAGCAAGAGAAATAAAAAATTATTTGACTTTTGAGCTTTACTGTTGTACTATGTACATAGTTTGATTCTTATACACAAATCTCAAATCTAATTTTTATACGAGATTGTTGTCTTTGAAATTAGATGTTGTTTACTGTTCATTTATTCAATATTGAGATTTCAATAGTAATACACAAAACATGTAAACATTCGCTAGAAACTTCAGTATGGCTACAGGAGAATTATGTAAAAAAGATTAAAAGTTGACTAATTTTTAACCGGATTTTCATAGGAAAATATCGGTTATTAATTTTTAACCGGATTTTCATAGGAAAATATCAGTTATTAATTTGGTGATGTACGGCGGGCGGGGGGGCGGCTGCCAAACAGTGTCCGTGCAATAACTTATGAACTGTTCAACCAAAGCTTTTCAAATTTTAATATGTTGTTACTGATGACAAAATGGAGGTCAAGTTCGATATTGACGATTTTCACATTCACCGTTCAGGAGTTATGGTTCTTGAAAGATTGAAAAATGGCTTTCCCAGTGGTGTCCGTGTGATAACTTATGAACTGTTCAACCAAAGCTTTTCAAATTTTAATATGTTGTTACTGATGACAAAATGGAGGTCAAGTTCGATATTGACGATTTTCACGTTCACCGTTCAAGAGTTATGGTTCTTGAAAGATTGAAAAATGGCTTTCCCAGTGGTGTCCGTGTGATAACTTATGAACTGTTCAACCAAAGCTTTTCAAATTTTAATATGTTGTTACTGATGACAAAATGGAGGTCAAGTTCGATATTGATAATTTTCACTTTCACCGTTCAGGAGTTATGGTTCTTGAAAGATTGAAAAATGGCTTTCCCAGTGATGTCCGTGTGATAACTTATGAACTGTTCAACCAAAGCTTTTCAAATTTTAATATGTTGTTACTGATGACAAAATGGAGGTCAAGTTCGATATTGACGATTTTCACTTTCACCGTTCAGGAGTTATGGTTCTTGAAAGATTTAAAAATGGCTTTCCCAGTGGTGTCCGTGTGATAACTTATGAACTGTTCAACTAAAGCTTTTCAAATTTTAATATGTTGTTACTGATGACAAAATGGAGGTCAAGTTCGATATTGACGATTTCCACTTTCACCGTTCCGATATTGACGATTTTCACTTTCACCGTTCAGGAGTTATGGTTCTAAAAAATTGAAAAAAGGCAGTTCAAGTCTTTGGATTCATATAAAATAAGGTTATAATCTCATTGTCATATTTCTTTCATTATTGACTTCATGATTTCTGCCTACCAACCCCTGCTTAACAAATGTGTGTGTACTTATATACTCTCAAAAATTCCAATATTTGTCACTTACTATAAATAGGAGGTCAAGATTGATTTTTGCCTTTCCATTTCTGAACCCTACAAAACCCTACAAAAATTCATTTATATTTCTTTACTTCATCCTGTTTGGGAATCCAGATTTGCAAACATCATTTCCATGCAGGAAAATCTGGTTTGCTGTCATTCGACAGCCTCTTGTCAGATATATCATAGTCAATTTAAGCTATGAACATGCATGATCATTTTCAAAATTTCATGATCTTTTTTAACACTGTTACACATATTAATTTGTTTTGTTTAATCTTAATATTTTGACATTTTAATTTACAGCCAGTGGTAAAATTAGGGCAGCAATAGGCAAAGCTAATTTATTAGTCAATCAGAAATTTAAACAGTTCCAAGAACTTTGTTATGAACATATGGTAAGTCTGGATCTCAATTAGTAGAACTGCACTTATTAGTTGGAATAATGTATTTCCCATCTACTACATGTATACATGCTATAAATAATTAAGCATAAAAGAAACTGTAAACAATTTTATTATATAAGATTTAAGTTACATATGAATCTTATTTTCACCTACTGAACGTAATATATTAACAAAAAACGTTTTTCTGAACATAAAAAATAACCTCCTTTTTGTCCAATTTAAGAACAGATAATTGACAATGACCATTCTGTCATAATATTCAAGCGTTATTAAGGTCAAAAGGCAAAATTGAAACAATATCAATTCACATTACATTTTAGACTTTTAGCATACTCTCTTTTGAAATCTACAAGAGGGACTCTGAAACGTGATAAAGATTTTGTTCTCCTTAAGCAAGCTCAGCTCAATCTGATTTGCCATGTTTATTGGGACAATTCTGACAAATACTGTCATAGTATATACTTTTCAACAATCAAATACACATAAGATTAAATTTAAACACGACAAATCTAAAACATGTTATTTAATGCATGGGAGACAACTCCAGATTACATATGTAAGTGACATGGAAGTTGTTTGCATTACTGTACCATTATGCAAACTCAGTAAATTTTTCATGTTTTTAAGATACAAATAATTTTTAACAATATTTCCTTTTAACAGAATCCCACAGTGGATGGTAAACCATTAAAATGGGAAGATTTACAAGGATTCTGGGATATGATCAAAATACAAGTCGACAATGTCGAGGAATTGTTTACAGAGTTAGAATTGATACGACAAAATGGCTGGAAAGAATTATGTATGCATGTAAGTAAATATGGTAATTGGCATGTTTCAAGTAATAAATTTCAATAATCGAGTGAAATTTTACATATATTTAAATTTCTTAAAGAGATCTGAAATGTCTTATATTTAAATTTCTTAAAGAGATCTGAAATATCTATGTGAAGTTTTTATTCGTGTGTAACGGGCTTCCCTTGATTAATATAGAAGTTATAGAACCGTAACAGGTTTATAACCACCCTCCATTAGCTGCGCTAGTGGAGTACTCCTTTAGCTCAGTTGGTAGAGCGGTGGACTACTGAACCAAAGGTTCCGGGTTCGATCCCCGGTTGGTGCGGTAGGAAATTTTGGGAGACAAATCATGCTCTACTGTTACATTGGCGCCCAACTAAAAAACCCACGATTGTCAAAAAGGGCTAGTTGGCAAAAGAGTTGAAGTTGGATATCGTCATCGTAGGACGATGACTCTTGAGGTGGGGGAAGTGTAACGGGCTTCCCTTGATTAATATAGAAGTTATAGAACCGTAACAGGTTTATAACCACCCTCCATTAGCTGCGCTAGTGGAGTACTCCTTTAGCTCAGTTGGTAGAGCGGTGGACTACTGAACCAAAGGTTCCGGGTTCGATCCCCGGTTGGTGCGGTAGGAAATTTTGGGAGACAAATCATGCTCTACTGTTACACGTGTAAGTTGACAAATATGAAAATGAAAGGATGGATGAAAAAGTACATAAATTGTTATTTTTACCAATGGCAGACAGGTTTGTCAATTTGTGTATGACTGGAAACAATACCACAAAATTTTATATTTTCAAAAATATTATTGACCAAACCACAAAAATAAAACCACAGTATCTTATATTTGTAACTTACTTTATCTCCTATATTCACATATCTGACAAGAATTGGTAGCAAAACAACATTGGTAATTTCTGTAAATGTATTTTTCAGTCTAGAGAAAGTTCTATAAGTTCTAGTCCAAAATCAGGGAGTGTTAACCTCAGTAATGCCAGTACACCAGCAGGTACACCTGGTAAGTTTGCTTTCAAAATAAAGCAATAAGACGTTTTACTTAGATTTTTCTGATTTAGATACCTCACTGTGACTTAATTGAATAATAGGAATGAAAGCCTAGCCTTTCTAGACTTTGTTCATAAAAAGGATGTGGAGTTCGTATAAAGAATATATATAGTTTCCCTTCATACTTTTCTGTCTTGTATATATACATTAAAAAAAATTGCAAAAACATGGAGCACCAATGTAGGTTGATACACCAATTCAAGAAAAACATTTTGCAAGATGCTTTATTTTATATACAAATGCGAATTGCAAATGGAAAACATCTGTGGCCCTTTTCACAAAACATCTTTAGATTAAAATTATTCGTAAGTAACAGTAGAATCTGTATGACTTAAAGAGTAATTTTACTCTTAAGAATTTTTGTTAAAACTGCTACTGGTCAGAATGTGAAGATTCAATCTGTGATTTTGATAAATACATAAACAAATACTTCATTTACATAACATTCAAATAAGAACATCTTAGGATTATTTATGGAAGACTCTGATCAGTCATTGAATTTGCAGTTTTATTTGTAACATTGATTTTCATTGGATGATGTTGAAAATTTCAATCAATCTGATATGCAATTGATGCCCTCTGATATTTCATTGGATGATGTTGAAAATATCAATCAATCAGTTATGCAATTGATGCCCTCTGATATTTCATTGGATGATGTTGAAAATTTCAATCAAAACATTACAGAAGTAAGATTTTTGTGAAACATAAGTAATCATTAAATATATTTTTTAGGTTCACGACGAAGAGTGTCAAAAACAAAAGAAACACCCGAGTCTTCCCCAGAACGAACGGAAAGAATGAAACTCGCTGCCAAAGCACGGGACGACGCTAGGAAAAAAATGATGGCAGAAAAACGAGCTGCAATGAAGAAAAAACAACAGAACAATTCTGAAGATGTAGAAATTTTTATAGCAGATAAATGATATTACATCAGTGCTATTTATAGATATTTATTATAAACATTAATACTACACAAACGTCAAGAGTTGTGATATTTCCAACCATACTGTTAAACTTTGTTTATCAGTAGTGAAGAACCATTCAAGTGAAAAAATACAACCAACAATGACATATATAAATATTATCATTTTAATGACTAAATCGGCATGGAATTATGAAATTTACAGCATTGTGATATACAGATGTGAGCGTAATGCTATGTTGATAATCCAGTTTGTTTGACAGAAGATCGAAGCTAAAATTTAGATTTTACATTCTTAATCCTGTTTTTAGTATTGAAAACATAAAATGTATGTACCACACAAATGATAGTGTGAATTGAATTACAACTGGATTATAGCTTTTAGTAATTTTATTAAAAAATTTAAAAAAAAACACAAAATTGTCAAATTTTGTTGAGAGTCTCATTTTTTGTAATCAGAATGTCTCAGATTAAGGGCTTTTAAATTCCCAAAATTAATTTGGTACATTTTATTTTAAACCTGATCTTTTTATAATAAGTACATAGTAAATGAAATTTTTAAATGAATAAGATTTTAACAGATTTTGTGCCTTTTTCATCTTTATTCATGTTTTGAAATTCTCATCCTCTTAACAGACTTAAAATATGTATTTAAAGAAGATATTTTGATTTCAAACTATAAATTCAATTGCGTTCAGTTCCATCTGATTTATTTATGTAAATGATATTTTGAACAATTTTGTTTCTTCCAGCCTCATCAACAAATTCAATTCATTGTTAAATTTTTGATTGAATAGCTTATTGATTTTACCATGCCAGCCTAAAATCATTATATTTCATTTTATGTTGCATTCCAAGTTTTAAATCAGATTTTATATTGAGAAGATATAGTTTTATTAAAATGTGAAACTGGGAACAAAGCAGTTGAGTGTTCATAAAAAATTGATTTTAAAAATTGAAATTATTCATAATATATCATTCAGTCCATGTAACATTCATTTACATTGCTTATAATTACTTAAAGGAAGTGACAAACAAAAAACAAAAAGTGCAGAAACAGGTACAAACGTTCCTTTTCAATACAAGAGCATTTAAGGGGAGATCATTTTTTCCTTGCTCAAAGTTTTTGACTATTTCGCTGAAAAGGTTTGTTTAGAAGTTAAAACAAATTTCTTTAAATGCACAAAATAAGAAGATATTTACCATGATTATAAATAATCTCAGTAAAAAATAAAATCCTTGTATGTAAGATGAAGTATATGTAATATGCCAAGATAAAAAAATATTTGAAGGAAAAACTTTGTTGAAAAGAAACAAGATATTGTATAGCAATGAAAAATGTTAAAATCTTAGTCTGCCATGCCTTTTTTTTTTCGCTACGCCAAAAAAATAATATGTTTTTGAGAATGGAAAATTGAAAAAAAATAACCAGTCAGCAAAAGTTCAGATCAAAAAGATACAATAGGCAGACTTACCTCAATAGTCTAGACCCAAGCACATTTAAAGTTTAAAATCCTGGAATATGTAGTTCAGCTGCAAAAAAATGTAGAAATTGGCCTTCAACTCAGTAGAAACAAAGTTCAAGAATTAAATATAACCTAAATATTGTATAAGGTTTCACTTCATTGTTTAAATATTAAGTTTTCCCTGGAAGGGTTGGTACAGGTCATGGAATCCTGGAAAAATTATGAAAATTTTTTTTCGTATAAAAAAGGCCTTGAAAAGTGATTGAATTAAAAAAATGTTATGAAACGGTATTGAAAAGTCGAGGAAATGTTTGTTTGGGTTCACTGCTGCGAAAAGTAAATTTTGAATGAAAATATAATTGCTTCATGTATCTTGCTATCATTAAGTTGACATGAACATTGCAAACATCAATCCACATTATACTGATCGAAAAACCCTGGGTACAACTTAAAATATGATATCAAAAGGTTACGGAAATTCTGAATAAGTTGCGGAAAAGTCGTGAAATTTATGAAGTAAAAAATGAGTGAACCCTCTCAAACAGAAGAAAAAATAAAATAATATCCAAGGTCATTATTAAAACCAAAATATAGAGAAAATGTTTTTCTTGTAGGTAAATATAGATTCTCCTGAGAGGGTAACAATTATTATAAACTTGAGATAGTTAAATTTAATATTATCAACATGCAAGCTTTAGTGAGCATGTTAATAAAAGTTTAATTATAGAAATACCATAATTTTGCACACAGAGAAAGAGAATTTGTTTCTTGTGTGACATCTCATTTTGAAATAAGACAAATAGTTTTCTGGAGGATAGCGATGTATGGTATTACCATCTAATTTGCTAGCAACATAACACGGCAAACTAATTTCTGATCATAGTCTGAATTCAGAGGTTAAGTGGGGATATGGCAAAAGACAATTTAATCTCCTGTGGGGAATTAAATTAGTTTTAACCACCTAGCTGAGCTGGGTGAAAATTGCCTAATATATGATATATGTTGTGTATCTAACATAGAATCATTTCTGTGTGATGCTGAAGTAGAAATGTGAAGTTCATGTAAACTTTTTACAAAGTAATCTTTCAGCATATAACAGGCATTATTAATTTTGCCTGTTGTTGTTTCTTACAAGGTTTGTTTACATTGTGCCAGTATATTTTTAATCAACATGATATATTTGTTTGTTTTATAAGAAAAAAATTATTCTGTCAGAATATGCAAACAAAACGTTTCAAACATCCAGGTGATGCCAAAGGTCTATTGTTTTATTAATGATTTGAGAATTTTCTACAAATAACAAAGCCAATTCTATTGTCTCAGAATTTTATTGTCATAAGAAATTTGCATATTCATGGTATTTTAATGAATCTCATCAAAATTCATTAGTATTGTAAGATAGACGTTTAATTTATTTGTTGAGGTTTATGAAATGTGATCTTGCATTTTTGTTGCAATATTTTATTATTGTGTTTTTTCGCCTTTTTGTGCATGTTATTTCATACAAGGTATTAATATGACATTTTGTTCAAACGCTGTGCGAGCTTTAGGCAACATCGCAGTCAGTTGAACTGGCTTTGCAAAGATTTAGTGGATGTACAATTTATATTATTTTAGATTATTGACATAAGTTAATACTTAAGTCTAAGAAGAAGGTGTATTTATTGAAATTTATACCCAGATTTTCATATGGATGGTCAATCAATTGGTCATCAGCGTGGGTGGGCTTCTCCCAACGAGGATGTTTTCTTACATTCTGATTGTTTTAGGCTCTCGGATTTAATTACCCCAAACTAAAAATTTGATAGATATTTATGTTTAAGAACAGAAAATTAAGATTGGGTCCAAAATTCAGAGAGTAGAAACAAATTTACAGGCCTACCCAAATATTGGAGAAAATGCAGATGAGACTGTATGGCCTTGCTACAGTCATTTCAGAAATTAGCTTCAGTCATATTTTGAGACTTCTCTAGGTATGTGGTAAAGGACAAATTTATGAGGTATAGTTATGCAAGAACAGACATAGAGGAAAATTCTGATAAAGGAAATGATGAATTTCACTGAATTGGTATTTTCATGGCACATTTTAAAAATCAAATTTGTGTTAAATTATATTGTTTGCAAGGCCAGTAATTTTTTGATACAAGAGATCAAAGAGACAAACCTGTTAAGGAAAGTTATAATAATAAATAGATGTGGAAAATTATGCCTTAAAGAACAGTTTTTAGTCTTGTAGTAAAGCAAAGATTTTATATAAATTCTTAAAGAAAATTGAGATGACAGTCATTTATACTACCAAACCTAGAAAAGGTATCAAATGTAGGTTGTGTGTATGAGGCAGTATAATTTCTTATGAAAATATAAATTTATGTGCTAGATCTTTGCCAACTTGCAAAGTGCAAAGTATATTTACCAGTAAAGGCTAGAAGTAATTGGGAAATTAGAATGTTGATCTCACTATTCTTGGAGATTTGTCACATATGCATCTTTAACAGGAAGTGATACATGTATTGTCCCCGACATTAATTCATTGAAGTAGTACACATTGTTACCAACAGATGTCACTATATGATTTTAATTATTTCTGTTACGAACAAATGTCACATAAAATTTATTGTGCCTGTTACTGAACAAAAAATAAAAATGATGTTAATTGAAAGGTCTTTGTGTAATTCTTTCAGTAAGTTGATAAAATACAGTTGGAGAAGCTGATTAAAACAGAATTCGAATTTTCTGGTGTAAGTTGGATATAATTTGTATTATTCATTGATAGGAAGTTGATTATTGTCAGTCCTAGCTCAAAAAGAGACCTATTCTAGGTAACTTCAAAACATTTCCTAGCATTCCTTTTTGTCTTTCAAGTTTTTATTTAAATACAAAATTGCTTAAAAATTTCACGATTATGCCTTTGAACAGACAATAGCCACTACAATTTTGCAGCTGAAGAGCTTGCTTTTGTCTCATAGCTTAGAAGTGAACAAACCTTGGGAAAATTAAATTAAAAAGCTTTGGGAAGAATAATCAACTTGTAAGGTGTCTTCAGACATGGATAATTATGAACAGTTTCTTCATTTTTTAGCCCAAATGGCCATGTGAGCTATTGCAATCACTTGGGGTCCACCATCATAAAATTTTCTTTAAAGATCTTCTCCTCTGAAACAACTCAGCCAATTGGAACAAAACTTAGAAGCAATGGTCCTACGGTAGTCCTCTTTCAGAATTATATCTGATGACCCTGCCCACCATCCATGATGGTTGTCCTTAGCCGAACATAGTTTATCATAGGACCTTATGGGAAATTTACTTGAAGATGATCCTGTATGAAACCACAAAGCCAATTCTAGCAACGGTTGACAGCAATGGTCCTTGGCTGGTCCTCTTTCTGAATTGTATATCCGATGATCCCGCCCGCCATCCAAGATAGGTTAACGTATGATCTAATGGAAAGTTCAATGAGATCTCGTTTGAAACTGGTGAACAATTTGGCAAAACCAGTGAACTTGAAAGCAATGTTCCATACTGCCAGTCAAGTTGGAAATAGTCAATTTATGTTGCAAATTATTTCCAGGTAAACGATACAGGCTGATGGGAGTCTCAGTTTGATATTAGCTAAACCTATATAAGATGTATTCATGCCCTATTTTGTAATTCAATGTTGAAATGTTCAGAGTGTAAATTAACCCCCGATATATACAGACTTAAGTCATATACATGTATATAAATTGAATATTGACATCAGGAAAGGTCAACAAGGACATACAAATAAATCAAAGCAACCCAACATTCAGAACTCTGGACAAACATAACATAAAAGAGCGTAAGACACAAACATAAACGGACTTTGTACAGACACTAAAATTATAGATCTTTTCGAAGAGTGTGAAGAGGACATCTACCGTTAATATAATATACTTTATTTGCAAACAATACCCATTTGGGTCATAGCAATACAAATGTCACATACAAAAAAAAACATATTTGAACATCAATTTATTATACATGTATAAACAGATAACTAATATAGTCAAGAGTCTCCTTTTCTCAGTTCTAATGACTGTTTTATAAAAGAAACTACCATATTGATATCTTTGGGCGTTGATGGGTTTAATATAAGTTTTGCAATGTCATTTAAATCAAGGAAGTTGTCGTTTACTTCCAAGAAGTATTCTATCATTTTTTGTCTATAAATACTATTACTATTGCATTCTAGGAAGAAATGTTTTTCATCGTCAAGTTTCTGACACGTATGACATAGTCTTTGATTTCTGGGAACTTTCTTATATCTCAAGAGTTCTATTGATAATTCATGGTCACTCAGTCTAAATTTAGTGAGAATTTTACGTGTTTCTTTATTAGGATGGGACAAGTAGTATTCAATTTTATATTCTGATTTTATAAATTTATATAAGTATATTTTATTTTGTTCATTTAAATCATTAATTTTATTTTGGATCAAATCCAAATAATACATATTAGTATTAGTTTTCACACTATTTCTTTTTTGTTTTGTCGCTTTTAAAGTTTTACATTTATGTACTTCATTAACTTTTTTATTTGTTTCATCTGTTATAGATTTTGCATATGTGTACCAGTAGTATATACCTTCATTATCTAAGATTTTTGAAAGACTCAGTGCTTCCTTAACAAGGGGATTTAAAGTTTCATTGTGAAGCCTTGAGAGATACATAATAGATTGGGATTTTATGAAGGATTCAACAGGAATTACCCCCAATTCGGCCCTAATAGCAATATTTGTTGCACTTCTTTTAGTGCCAAGTGTATATTTTAAAAACTCCAAGTTGTACTTTTTCCATTGGAGTTTTATCAATAAAGGATAAAATATCTACATTAGATATATTTACGCTAGCTCGTCTTTGAGCTCTGTAGAGTTTAATATGAGAGTCCATAAAACAGATCTCTTGATTATAAGTCAAAATAGGCTTCACTAAGGTATCAAATAAGTTACCTTTACCGGTAAATTTCCATAATCCGACGTATAGGCCTTGATGGCAAATAATACTTTTCTAGCTTTATTTGCTAACTCTAAGGTACAAGAATTAAAGTTTCCATTATTTGTAATTTCACACCCTAAATATTTATATTTGCTGACATTTTCTAAAAATTCTCCTTTATACATGGAAATATTGTTGTTATGTTTTAATTTTGGAGGATTATTTTGAAAAATCATAGTTTTTGACTTTTCCACATTGACTGTTAGATGCCAATTATCACAATAGTGTGACAATGAATCAATACTTTTTTGCAATCCAGACTGTGTTTCTGATAGAATAATTAGATCATCTGCAAAGAGAAGACTTCCTATATATGAGTCAACAAGTTTTGGGGGACTGTGTTCCTTCTGTTCAAATAAATGACTAATGTCATTGATGAATATATTAAATAGAGTTGGCCTCACTGCATCTCCTTGTCTTACACCTTTATCTATGTTAAAAAACTTTGAATGAAGATTTTTATTTTTAAATGCACTTTCCGTATTTTGAAATTGTTTTTTAATAATATTATACATATTTGCTCCAATACCTAGTTCTAAAATTTTGTACATAAGCCCTTTTCTCCATAAGGAGTCAAAGGCCTTTTGCAGGTCCACAAAACATACGAATATCTTCTTCTTATTTTTGTGAAGATATTTATTAATAAGACTTTTTAAAATAAATATACAGTCTGATGTCCTAGAAATTTTAACCCTGAAGCATATCAGAAAAAACAAGTTGTTCACCATACAAATATAGCAGCCTTGAATGAAAATTACAATCTTCATTTTCATAAAAATGCTTTGTTTGGGTATATAATACATATAATGTGTATTCAATTAATAATAATGGGGACAACTTGCTGGTGCTACTATGTAACATTTGTGGAAAATCTGTGAGTGAACCCCTCACTCCAACATATTTTTGCTGCCGTTATGAGCAAACCATGCATGCATTTCTCACTGTGAAAAAGATAGAGTAGCACCAATAGAGGACATGAATAATGACTATTTATGCTTTACATGTACACAAATGGACCAAACTATCCCCTACAGCCAAGACAACAAAATGGCTGAAATAATAACCAATAACTCAGCAGAAAAAATAAAGCGACATGTACAGGGATCAAATATGCTGAAACTGCAGCTATAATTTCTGAAGAAGAAACCATCTTGAAGGTACTAATAAAACCAAAGAAGTGTCTAGTCAAGAAAGACAACTTGAAGAACAGCTTGTTCAATGTAAAGCAAGAATAGCTATGCTAGAGGATGTTAATAGAGATCACAAAAACACCACCAATTTACTCAGATCACTGGACATTTTGAACAGTAATAATTACAATACCCTAATTCAACTGACTAGATCTGTATATTGTGATAATAATCAGTGTGTACAAGTTTCAAATAAATGATCCAAAGCAACCTAGTTAGAGCATGGAAACTACAAATTTGAAAATTTTCAACTTTTCAAGTGTCATAACTTATAAACCGTAAAAGATGCAATATCTAAACTCAAACTTGATTTGTATATTGTGGTTATGAGCATTGTTTATATGTTTCAAATCAATCTACCATGTCAAACTAAAATTAGGGCCGTGAGACCAATTTCGGGACGAATAGACGGAGGAATGGGGCGACCGCCGCAATCAATTGTCTGATTAAGTTTCAAACAGACTGTTTCAACAAACCCAACTAAAATTCATCGATATCATGCTTTACATTTAACACAGGCGAATTAAGGGGTGTCACCGTGGTGGCAGGCGCACGTGACACACCCATGAGCTTTACAAAAATAGATTTACAATAAGCAACATTTTTACTGTATTTAATATGTTGTGTTTGGAATATCTGGAAGCAACAATCTAGGAATCCTAGCATTCAATGGCTCTCGCCAGTATAACTCGAAGGAGCAACATACTCATTTTAAGCATCCCCGCTCTCTGTCAACTTTATTTTTAAAATTACACAAATTTAACAATAATTTTGGTGTCGATTCTATAACTCTTATAACAAATCATTCAGATCGAAAAGCTAGATTTTTTTTTAATATTGGACCAAAAAAAAAAAACTCAAATATATACTAGGGTTTATTGATTGATGCTTAACGCCCTGGGTGTCAGAAATAAAGTTTCTACAATTTAATTTTTAAAGTTTCAAGGGTAAATATATTTGATTGGTTAGTGATTGTTTGATTCAAGATTCAAGGCGCATTACGTTTCCGCAAATTAGCATTACTTTTCCGCATAAAAAAACATTACTTTTCCGCATAAAAAACATTACGTTTCCGCAAATAAAAGTTTACGTTTCAGCAAAAAGATATTTTACTTTTCGCAAAAATAATATCTTACTTGAAAATAGTTAAAACAACCGCCTCTTCCGTCAGCTAGATAATTTTTAAAAGAATTACCAGTTGTCCCCTGCTTACCAACGAGAAGGTGGAAGTAGGTCTTCGAGCTGGATATTTATTTACTTGAAGAAAAGTCATCATTTGAACGTCTAAAAAAAGTGTAATCAATAAGACATGTGATTAAAAATCAGCACTTAACACTTCATCCACCAAGTCAGATTTTTGAGTCCATGTTTGAGGGAGGGAACGTGGACTCAAAAACCTGACTTGGGAGGATGTTAATAATAAATTGTTTTGTATATTGTTCCACTATGAATTCCATTTTCTCCTTTAAACATATAAAGTAAATAATTTATCTAACGTTTACAAAAAGGTTTAATACCAGTTAAATTTTCGGAAAAGTAATATATACATCAATTTGCGATAACGTAAACTTTTAATTTGCAGAAACGTAATACTGGAAATTTTAAAAATTTGCGTAAATGTCATATGTTCGGTAGATTATTGTTTTAACACCTAATGACAGAGGGGGCATCAGTCATGTCAGTGTTGAATGCATCAATACACAGGGTCGGTCCGGTCAAATTGGGGACTGGAAATTCATAGGGGATTGAGGGATAAGCCACACTCTTTGTACGCTAAAAAAAACCTTTTAACAACTCAAGATTTTCCGAAGGCAAAAATACGTTCTCTTGTCTACTCCAACAGTGCTCCTTTTCAGATGTATAAATTTACCGTCCCGGGGCAAGCAATTGTAGGCACCTATCAGTCAGATCTATGATAACATTTTGAAATGCACTCTAGTAAGCATATTTCATATACCATAGAATCATTTGCAGTGCGCTGGGTAGAAATTGTTGAAATTCCAAGACAAAAATCCAAAACACCGAAGAGCATATCCAAATACCAAAATGACAGAAAAAGCGTAAACTCAAAAACCATCTTAGGAGAGAGCTAAAAAATAAATGTATCCATGAAGGACATTGGTTTTACAGGACGGAAGAAATCTAAGTATTTAACGTTATTAGTACATAGAAGGCCAGATAATATAACCTCTGCTCAACTTGAAATTTAGGGCCGAATCCCGATCCTTGATAAATGTCATTTGACGATAAAAGGTATTTTAACGCGTTAAAAGGTGTTTTATCTCGTTAAAATATATTCTGACGCGATAAAAGGTGTTTTAATGCGATAAAAGTATTTTAAAGCGATAAAAAGTATTTTAACGCGATCGCGATAAAAGGTATTTTAACGCGATAAAAGATGTTATGACGCGTCGTATACAGCATAGTATAAATTTACTATATCAATATAAGTATCTTTGGATTGTTATTTTTTAACGCATTAAAATATATTCTAACGCGATATAAAATACTTTAACGCGATAAAGGGTGTTTTAACGCGATAAAAGATGTTTTAACGCGTTAAAAGATATTTTTTAAAACATATATATAGCTTTCAAACAATCTTTATATAATTTAAAAGCTCTGTCTATCAAGAGGTAGAAGGAAATGAATGGATAACTTCTTCAGCACTAAGAGGTGTTAATTTCATACTTGACGTTAGCGATGAGAAAATGTCAAAGTGGTCATACGTGTTGTTTCATATACAGGGCCGTAAATTAGGATTGTTTAAAAGGAGCCAGTAAATAAGGCGGGGTCTATATATACTTTATTCGATAAACCTATGTAGATAAAGTGGTACACATTTCGTCCTTTTACCTGCTTAGTTTACTACGTTTCACAGTGATATCAAGGGATGCAAAAAATGGTTTATAACGATTAAAGAAATATTTTGTGTCAGCAAAAATGCATGTTAGTATTCATATTATGTACCCACAAAGTTCATATTAGATTTGTGGAAGTGCGATGCAAGTCGAGTTGAGTACTCAGCTCATGAAGAGGTATCCTATTAACACCCCTTCTGTGACTGGTTGGTCCAGAAAGTTTTAATTGTAAACATTTCCAAAAAATTACGACGAAAGACTGCCACCATGTTATCAAGAAAGTTGATGGACCCCTCTTTTCATGTGATAGATATCATAACTTTGATCGCCATTCCACAATTCAATGCATGGAATAGTTAGATCCCTCACATCGAAACAAACAGAATGTTGTGAGAGTTCATAGAGGATCCCACCATTACTTTGGTCATTTATTGGTGGTCTGTCATGTCTGAAGACGTTATACAACTCGGATGGAAGTAATCGTAAGATGATATATTTGTATCGAGCTAGGTTTCAGTGCCGAGAATAATGTCAGGTTTTATAGTATCAATCATATCTAGCAACTCAGGCTTTTTATTTTGGAAGTTCATTGTCAATTTTTAGCTCACCTGGCCTAAAAGGCCAAGTGAGCTTTTGCCATCACTTTGCGCCCGTCATATACATTTGTATATAGGTCTTCTTTTCAGAAATTACCAAGCCAATTGAAATGTTTTTGATGTGTGAATGATCATTTGATAGACCACTACAAAAGCTATGTTTTTGTGCCGCTTGGATATTCAACATGGCTACCAGAGCCAGATAATTCTGATTGGACTTATCTTTAAAGCTCTTCTTGTCAAAAACTACTGAGCCAATTGAATTGATTTGTTGTTTGAATGATCCTTGGATGAACCTCTATGTTTTCGTGTCGATTGGACAATTCAAGGTGGCCGCCCCCACAGTCCGAATAAGTTTAACATTGGATCCCTTAGGGAAATTTATATCAAGGTCTTCTTGTCAGAAACTACCAAGGCTATTAAAATGTTTATGATGTGTGAATGATCATTTGATAGACCACTACAAAATCTAGGTTTTATGTGCCAATCGGAAATTCACAGCCAGACTTGGTTTAACATTGAACCCTATGGGAAATGTGTACAAAGGTCCTCTTGTCAGAAACTACCAAGCCAATTGACATATTTTTTATGTATGAACAAGCATTGGATAAACTTCTAAAATAGTTATGTTTTTTTTTAATTCAAGATGGTCGCCACAGCCGGATAAGTTTTATATTTGACATTATGGGGAAATTTGTCGAAAGGTCTTCTTGTCAGAAAATACTTAGCCAATTAAAATGTTTTTGTTGCATGAAGATCCTTGGATAAAGTCTGCTACAAAAGTTATGTTTTCGTGCCTATCGGAATCCAAGCTAGCTGCCAGAGCTGAACTTATTTTAACATTTGACATTGGAAGAATTCTTTACATATCTATTCTAGAAGTGCTGGACACTGTAGAAGAATTCCTTACAGATCTTATGTAGAAGCGCTTTGTCAGTTGTGGTCACCTAAAATCTAGGTGAGCGATTCGAGCTTCATGGAAACTCTGTTTTTATTTTTCATAATTTTATGAAATAGATAAACGCAATGTCATAATATTATATAGCATAACTGAAACAATAAAAAAAAATTCAAAATGAAGGTTAATTATGGAATGTTGTAGAGAAAAAAGGGGGGAGAGGAAAAAGGGTGGGATCAACAAACTAATTCCATTTCCCATATACTGTGTCAGTGGACGAAATTTGGACATTTGTGTTATGCTTTAAATGATGGGGAAAAATTGACAAAAGGTGCCTGTGCGATATACTATAAATCGTGCTCTATTCAAGGGCTGGACAGAGGGAGAGAAGGGGTTGAAAGAGAGAAGATGACTTAACCATTTAGATGGCGATCTCACTGTCTCTCAAATCGATAGATATATAAAGCATGATAACATATAATATTCACACATCGCTGTTTAATACAGAAAAATCTCACCCTAAGAAACTGGTGATATTGCCAGTTGAAAGATTTATTATATTAGAAAAGCCATTCCATCTTTTTCAGATCCATGGGTAGTTTCCTAGTATTAAATAAAACTGATAGTTTCATGATTTTACTATATTAAGGATAGAAACTCTACTGACTTATGTTTAACCGTTTTTAAAGCAATTGTATCTTTCTATACGTAACGCATGGCAGTGCTGTGTTTGCCTGGAGCCAATATTGGTTGTTTTCAAATGGAATACCAATAAATAATTTTATTTATATCCTTCATAAAACAGTAATTGGAACTGAAGACAAGGGGGGGAGCTCTTGATGTCACTTGTTGCATATGATATATTTCACAGTTTAAAAAAGTTATTATGACTTTGTGTTTGTTTATTGTTGTTTCGTATTGCTGTAACCCAAACGGGTTTATTGTCTGCAATTTTGAATAAACAATTTATCCAGATGATATGTGTTTATTTGTCCGTCGGTTGCAGATTTGAGAAAACTTATTAATCATTATATCTTTAACCGGATTTCCAACATTGTCATCTCGAGCATTGCTGATGAGTTGTCAGTCAACGTAATGGCCATACAGTGCATCAAATTTATATCGGTATTTTGTGGTACATTTTATTATCCATACGTGAAAGCTTTGATAACGAACACGATATATTGTTTAGTATATAAAAAATATGTTTGTATTTTCAAGCCAAACTTTCGAAGATTTATAGCATTCCCAAGTTTTATTAAAATGCAAATCTGTTGGAAATTGTTGATGAATTTAAGTATCTGGGTTATATGATATGTAATGATTTAAATGATGACTGGACATCAAGACAGTATCAAAGCATATGTAGAAAGGTGAATTTTGCTGAAACGTAAATTCAATAAGTGTTCATTTGATGTTATTTCATATCAGAGAAAATTTTTTTTTATTTGTTAAAACATGGTCATGTGGTATTTATTAATCTGCGTTAAAATTCCAAACAGGCATTATCATTATAATGCCCGTGGGCATTACCACACGGTAGTGCCTGCTTGCAATGTAGAGTTACGTCCCCATTTTAAAACGCAAACGTGATGCAGCAGTTGTTAATTAACTACTAGACATTTCTAGATGAAATTTTGGTTTCAATGTAATAAAAACAATACTTGCTCAAATAGTATTGTTATAATATTATATAACAGGGTGCCTTTTTTTATGTACTTAGTAGGTATACATATTTCGAATAATAAATTCTTGTCAGTAATGGTTCAAGTAGAAAAAAGAATAGATATGGTGAACTTCCATGAATGTACAATATGCCAGCATACCACCAAAAGTAATGACAGTATCATAAACACACATCCAGGGGTCATCATGAGGTCTTCAACATACATGTACATGTAAGGAACCCACACCCAGCAGATTTATATTCTTCAATGAAATAAACACAATAGTTGCTTCTATAGAGGGCATTATCATGATAAATTGACTGCCCTCGGAACAGATATTGCCTTCAACATTGATAATGCCCCCGCCTGCGGCTCGGGCATTATCAATGTTTCAGGCAATATCACTGTCCCTTGGGTAGCCAATATATCATGATAATGCCCTCTATATAAGCAACTATTGTATAAATAATGCTTTCAGAAAATTGATGGGTTTCAATGTAGTGCTAGTGGTATGTTTGTCAGAAATGATGTAAGATGTTTCCAGGAAATGAGACGTAAATCTACCTATTGTGTATAAACGTAACAGATTGTTTGATAATAATCTTTACTGAGCACAATTATACCCAGAAAGGGTACAAACAATAATAAAACACCAAAAACAGAATCAAATCTTAACAAGGAAGTCTTCAGTCCGCTTTCCTCAGTAACAAAGACTTTTTGATGAAGGACCTAATGTAAAGCATACGATTTTCATCTGTTAATGGTATGATAAGTTTGGCTTTATTGATAATCAACTTGTTCTTACTATTCTTGGTAATGATTTGTGGTATAATTCGTCTTTACTCAGAAAATGGTATAATGATTTGACTGGGGTGATCAAATTCAAATTTTATATTGTATTTATTGGTATTTAAATTCTTCATTTTTTCATCTTGTATATTATAAAAGTATGTATTTGTCATATTTGTATATATCTATGGACTATCTATGTCTGAAATAAATTTTCATTACTAAACTTAACTGTATTGTAATCTTTAAGAATAAATTATTAATTGGATACATATCTATGAACTGTACACCGTCTTGCATGCACATGCCAAAAAAGTTTTAATGGTATGAAATGACAAAGACATTGGTATCTCCCACTGAATTAGATATTGTATACGTTGGTATATGGAAAGGCAATATTTTTCAGTCGAAAAAATGTTGAAACTCTGCACACAAAAAAAGATACGCACCTAAAATGTTCGACGCTCCAATTTTTTCCGATGTCCTCCCCAAGTTTTTCTTCAATAGCTTTTTTACACGGAGCTTTTAATCACAAATTGACTACTGAACGTTTCCCTGAAACGTGATGCTTTTATAAGACATAAATCAAGCAGTTTTACAATATGACACTAAGATTACTCTCCTTTCACTTTTCGTCCGCTTCGCATCCTCCATTTTCCTTAGCACTTACCAAATTAAGCGGTGCACATACTAATTAGATTGGACACCCTGCTTATGTTGTGCCGAATTTAAGTTCGAAAATTATGCAATATTTATTAGCTATCTGGGGTGTTTTCTGTGATGGGATGAAATAAGATGACACGCTTGAACCCCACTCCTCATGCACATCTTTTTTTCACATCAATTTTTAAAAAAAAGAACCTTTTCTTTTATCTCTCAGTCATTCCCCGGAAGTCATTCATACGGATACAAATATTATGTTATAAAAATTGCTGTGAGGACTTTAGTTTATAATATTATAAAGAAAACGTATGAAATTAGCAAATATTGCGTAGAATTGATAGCTGTGTTACTGCCTTCTTCGCAAGGAGTGAAACAAGGGGATATCTATACCCCTTATGTATTCAAAGTCTTCATCAATGATCTACCATAATATCTTGAAAACACTCCAGATCCTGTTTTGCTTAATGCCAAGTCTCTCAGCTGCTTAGTGTATGCTGAAGATATAATCTCTTATTATCCACAACTGCCATGCAAAGCTTAATTGATACTTTGGCGGACATATTGTAGTGATTGATGTCTTAGGGACATTCAAACAAAACTAAAATGCCGGTTGGTTTTTAAGAAGGCAAGTAGATTTAATTTCAACTACATGTATAACGATTAGCTTTCTACTCATCTTATTTTATCCCATCACATAAAACACTCCAGCTAGCTAATAAATATTGCATAATTCTCTAACTTAATTTCGGCAAAACATAAGGCTTTCCATAAATTTGGTATATTTTTCAAAATTGGTAAGCCGAATAATGTTTTTATTTCTTAACATGCTTAAGCTGTAATCCTCATTGATGGCTCTTTTAGAGAAAAACCTCTAGAGCTTTCCAACAATTCAGAAAAAGCGGGGGATTGAAAAAAGCTTATCATTATTGCCAAGCTTTAAAAATTTGATGTAAAAAGTCAGAGTTTATATGTTGTATATGCCTACCTATGACTTTAACATTTTTTCACGATACGAACATATCGATATCGTAGAATTTATACGTGGTTGTCTTTTTTGGGATGAGGGGGAGGGGCAATGAAGGAATTCATGTGATTTAAAAAAAAAAAAAAAAAACAGGCATTTGAAAATTTGGCGGAAATGGGGTAGGAGCAAAATCGTTATGAATAAAGCAGATTTCTTTTGTTAACAATTGATAGAAAATTAAAAAAAAACATAAAGAAAGAAACAAACGCGGAAAAAAAATATTTCTCCAGGTCTAATTAAAATTTCTTGGTGACCTTGTACAAATCATGATAACGTGAATCGAATTCATAAGTTTGTATATGAGGTGGAATAGTTTTTCATGCAAATTTTTACAAGTGCAACGCGCAAGTCATTTTTGTTAAATTATTTTTGGTTTATTGCATGGTGAACGAAATATTCCCTTGTAGTTCCGTTGTGATGTACCTGCGGGTGAATACAGTGAATATCCGGGAATTGCATGACCTTTTCACGCTTGTGAATAGATTTCAGGTGAACCCAAACTTCCCGCTTTTCCAGGGTATCATTTTCAAAAGGAATTTTGAAGTGCATGGTCATGGTTCTTCTTTTCCTAGTAAAGGTACACAAAAACACACACAATCTACCGTGCAGAATGTTGATGAAATGTTGTGAGTGGGGGGTTTTGTTGAAGGGTGCTACTTGACCGTAATTTTGGGGTATTTGGCAATAATCATAAACCTATTTTTTTTTAACAATCTCCATGTCGAAATCTAAATCCAATAAGTAGTAAAGACTATAATTTAGGGACGAGCGGTGCAACTGAAATCACAGGAATCGGAAGTTCTATCAATAAAATTCTGTAAATAATAAAGTCGACTATCAATAGAGCTTCTAGAAGACTATCAATAGAATTTTATTGATAGTCGAGAAGCTCTATTGATAGTCGACTTTATTATTTACAGAATTTTATGTCGACTTTATTATTTACTGAATTTTATTGATAGTCGAGAAGCTCTATTGATAGTCGACTTTATTATTTACAGAATTTTATGTCGACTTTATTATTTACAGAATTTTATGTCGACTTTATTATTTACTGAATTTTATTGATAGTCGAGAAGCTGTGCCCTGTTCTAGTAAATTGTGCAGAAAATATTAAATTGTTCTAAACACATCAAGTTATACTGGAAGATATCAGCAAAATTTTTTGGAGTATAGCCCCCTCCCCAATCCAATGGCCCTTTTCACCAAGGGCACTTGTCATGAAATCATAGTTGATGGTCTCAATTCCTGTATTCAGTGAGTAAGCTCTTAGCTCTGTAGGTTTGTGAAGGTTATAAGGTAAAAGTGTTGTGCATCATATGCTTTAATTCAAATTAAAACAAATTTTATTGTCTTTAAATGCAATTTGTTTTGAAGTAATGGATTTTTTTACAGCAGTTTTCTTTATTCCGTAGTGTTATTTTCTGTAATCAGCATTTTAAATTTGTTGGGCATTTTAAATAATTTTGTTCATTGTGGAACATAATATTCACTATTTTAGGTATATTTGGATTGTCTCCCATTGTACCATTGTGTACAGAGTTATCTTTCTTTCAAGAAGGTCATAAACAGTGAACAAAGTAATTTTTCTACAAAATATTTTTCTTCCTAACAATACACATCATACACATCATTGATGTTCTTGGATATATTTTCCACATTTTTTTTTGTCTGATTAAGGTATTCTCCATTTCATTATTTTCAGAAAAACAAGTAGTTTTTGCTGTTTTTGAAATAAACACTTGTCAGCACAGGAATTGTTTAAAAAAATACATCGATGTAAGGAACACACGGAGGAGGGGGACATATATATTTTTGAAACAAGTGCCTGTGCTTGTCAGGTGGAAAGATGATTTGTGCCTACATGTGAGACGACTCTAATTTCCTCAAATACTAGAGTAGGGACTATTTTCTATATTTTAGGTCATTACATTACAACTAAAATTATATTATTCAGAGAAGCTGTCTATAATATGCATATTTTAATTTCTATACTCAACAGTTGATGCTATTCACTCTAACTTCCTTCACTAAAATTAAAAATAGTCAAGTTCTGCATAGTTTGTTGTAAAAAACTTAATACTAAGACCAGTATATATGAAAAGGGAAGTAACTCATTTTATTTTATTTCATTATTTTACTCTCAACAACCCACATTTTACTATATTTTAACTTACCAGTACCTTAATAGTGAATATAAATTCCAGTTATAATAACTGCTCATTTAAAATAAAATAAATTTGTGCAACGTGATTTCAGGTACGTTCGTAATTCATAATTATATCAATCTTTTGGACTTATATCATGGATAAAAACCAAAGGGGTTCAAAGTTACTTCCATAATGTGAAGATATATATGGTAAAAGTTTCTGAACTATACATATACCCTCGTACTAAAACTTTTAAGTGGCACCTATGATAAAATACAGAAAGAACTTTTATTCAGAGAACATATAACTGATGCAATTTCTGATATCAAGATTTCATAATTTAGATAAGCTGTTTGAAATATGCATACTACATCTGTTATGTTATCTTAAACTTTCATTTCCCTCGCTTCAGTAAAAATTGCGAGATGCAAATTATTTTTTTTATTTTTTTAAAATGAGCCATCTGCTTAAAAAAGGGGAGTTAACTCAAAATTTTTAGATTTCATTTGAGTATTTTTAACAATCCCAATTTTACTTCCTGAGTGCCATAACAATTACAATTTAAAAATTCTCATTATTAAATAAAATTTTTTTGTAAAATTTGTGCAACCTGACTTCAAATAAAATTCCTGCAGTATGTGTTGAAATATTGGCCTTTGTTTTCTATGGTGGGAAAATGGGATGCCTTAAAAAGTTAAATGTAACAGTTATTTTGTAACAATTCATAGATCTTCATCTTATTTAGGATTTTTTTTTTAAATTTGACGGCTAAGGAGAATTGCATGAACAAATAAGATTTTAAATGAATTTAATGAAAAATAAATTAGTATGATCATAGTTTTTTTATCAGATTTTTAGCTCACCTGACCCAAAGAGTCATGTGAGCTTTTCTCATCACTTGGCGTCCGTCGCCCGTCATTGTCCGTCGTCCGTTAACTTTTACAAAAATCTCCTCTGAAACTACTGGGCCAAATTGAACCAAACCTGGCCAAAAGCATCATTAGGGTATCTAGTTTAAGAAATTTGTCCGATGACCCCGCCTGCCAACCAACATGGCCGACATGGCTAAAAATAGAACATAGGGGTAAACTGCAGTTTTTGTCATATCTCAAAAACTAAAGCAATTAGAGCAAAACCGACATGGGGTAAAAATGTTCATCAGGTCAAGATCTACCTGTCATGAAATTTTCAGACGAATCGCTCAACCCTTTGTTGGGTTATTGCCCCTGAATTGTTAATTTTAAGGAAATTTTGCAGTTTTAGGTTATTATCTTGAATATTATTATAGATAAAGACAAATTGTAAACAGCAAAAATGTTCAACAAAGTAAGATCTACAAAATAAGTCAACATGACCAAAATCATTGATTGACCCCTTATAGGAGTTTTTGCCCTGTAAAGACAACATCCAGCGTAACTTTCCTTTAAAGATCTTTTCCTCTCAAACCACTGGACCAATTGGGACCAAACTTTGGTGGAATGGTCCTTGGGTGGCCCCTTTCCAAATTATGTCTGGCATCCCCAACTTCCAACCAAGATGGCTGTTGTTACTAAAAATAGAAAAGGGGGGGGGGTGACTTTCAAAAATCTTCTTATATGAAACTACAAGTCCAGTTGGAACCA
The DNA here is from genome assembly GCA_028015205.1 of Mytilisepta virgata. Lineage (NCBI taxonomy): Eukaryota > Metazoa > Mollusca > Bivalvia > Mytilida > Mytilidae > Mytilisepta > Mytilisepta virgata. Next base: position 9,048,702 of record CM051510.1, read on the forward strand.
AAGTTGGCAGTAATAGTTCTTAGGAGGTTCTCTTTTAGAAATATGTCCAATGACCCGTACTGTTAACCAAGATTGCTGCCAGAGCCAAACTTAGTTTAATAACATAGGGCCCTACGTGAAAATTCATTGAAAAATATTCTTGCTTAAACCACTTGACCAATTGCAACCAGACTTGGCAGCAATGGTCCTTAGATGGTCCTCATACAGAGGTGTGTCCGATGACCTGGACTGTCAACCAAGATGGCCACCACAACCGAACTTAGTTTAACATAGCGCCCTATAGGAAAATTCATTGAAAAATCTTCTTGTCTGAAACCACTTGACATATTGGAGCCAGACTTGGGAGCATTGGTCCTTAGGAGGTCCTCTTTCAGAAATGTGTCCGAATTCATGGACTGTGAACCAAGATGGCCGCCACAGCAGAACTTAGTTTAACATAGGTCCCTATGGGAAATTCACTCAAAAATCGTCTTGTCTGAAACCAATAAGCCAATTAGAATTAGACTTGGTAGCAATGGTCCTTAGATGGTCCTCTTTCAGAATTTTGTGCAATGACACAGGCTGTCGACCAAGATGGCCGCCACAACCGAACTTAGTTTAACATAGCATTGCATAGGGCCCTATAGGAAAATTCATTGAAAAATCTTGTCTGAAACCACTTGACATTTTTGAGCCAGACTTGGCAGCATTGGTCCTTAGGACGTCCTTTTTCAGAAATGTGTCTGATTTCGTGGACTGTGAACCAAGATGGCCACCACAGCAGAACTTAGTTTAACATAGGACCCTATGGGAAATTCACTCAAAAATCTTCTCGTCTGAAACCAGACTTAGCAGAAATGGTCCTTAGATGGTTCTCTTTTAGAAATGTATCTGTTGACCTGGACTAAACCAAGATGACTGCCACAGCTGAAATTAGTTTAACATAGAATCCTATAGAAAAACCAGCCAAATTGACTGCAACACTTAAATTTTTAGGTCTGCTCAAGGTGAAAAGTTAAATCCAGGCGAGCGATACAGCCTCTAGTTAATTAAATGTATAGAAAATTTAAAATCAACATTCAAAAGTAATAATGAATATTAACCCATTTCCTATAAAGTATGAATGACCCCCCCCCCCCCCCAAACTGTTCATGCCTAATAACTACAGTATATACCAAAATCGTTAATTCCTACGATAAATAACTTTACCTGTTACCCTGCATGGGGTTAGTTGCCTAAGGGTATATATACACCTGTTGTCCTGCATGGGGTTAGTTGCCTAAGGTTTTTTACACCTGTTGCCCTGCATGGGGTTAGTTGCAGAAGGGTATTTATACACCTGTTGCCCTGCATGGGGTTAGTTGCCTAAGGGTATATATACACCTGTTGTCCTGCATGGGGTTAGTTGCCTAAGGCTTTTTACACCTGTTGCCCTGCATGGGGTTAGTTGCCGAAGGGTATATATACACCTGTTGCCCTGCATGAGGTTAGTTGCCTAAGGGTATATATACACCTGTTGTCCTGCATGGGGTTAGTTGCCTAAGGCTTTTTACACCTGTTGCCCTGCATGGGGTTAGTTGCCGAAGGGTATATATACACCTGTTGTCCTGCATGGGGTTAGTTGCCTAAGGGTATATATACACCTGTTGTCCTGCATGGGGTTAGTTGCCTAAGGCTTTTTACACCTGTTGCCCTGCATGGGGTTAGTTGCCGAAGGGTATATATACACCTGTTGCCCTGCATGGGGTTAGTTGCCTAAGGGTATATACACACCTGTTCCCTGCATGGGGTTAGTTGCCTATGGCTTTTTACACCTGTTGCCCTGCATGGGGTTAGTTGCCGAAGGGTATATATACACCTGTTGCCCTGCATGGGGTTAGTTGCCTAGGGGTATATATACGCCTGTTCCCTGCATGGGGTTAGTTGGGTCAGTTAGATTTTACACATATGTATACAAATCCACATATCTTTGATATCTTTCCTGAATGGCATATAAATTTAATAATTTAAATGAAAAGAAGTACAAATAGCAACCACCTACAGGGCTTAAATCCCATTTCCCGTTTCCCGGGGAAAGTTAAAAAAAGGGTCTGGAAAGTAATTCTATTATGGAAATCACAATTGTCCCCTGCTGCAACTCATGTAAAGGCCAGTCTTAGACTTGCCACAACTGTTTCTGTAAGTTTGATCCCTTTAAGACTTATTTGATATGAAAATACAGAATACTATCAAATACTTGTTTACTGTCCAGCTGCGTAACTCTGTGAGAGACTTGTGGCAAGTCTAGCTTAATCTCAATAGCAAAACAACCCAATTATTGCATATACATCAGTAAATTATAATAAAAAGAATGTGTCACCCAGTAGATAATTTATCTCCAATTTACCATGGAATTTTATCCTGGAAGTGATCATATTAACATGATGATTATACGAAATTTTAACAAGAACTGATCTGGTTAAAGGTGTGATAAATTCATATTACTGTTAATTTTTGTGTCGCCTGCGGAACGCATAGTCGACACATAGGGATGTCTGTCATCTTGCGTCTTGCGTCGTCACACTTTTCTTCTATCCTCAACTACTCGTAAACCGCTCAAAGGGATTTGATTAAATTTTCTCTGTGCATTAACCTTAATGCACAGATGTGCATATATATATCATTGTTAGGAAATTTTAAATTTTTTTTGTAAAAATTTACATTTTTGAAAAAAATGGGGGGTTCTAAACTTCTATCTTCTACTACATAACAACTCAAGCAATTTGATGAAACTTTCTCTGTGCATTGACTTTAATGCAAAGGTGTGTATATTTATTTCATTTTTAGAAAATTTTAATATCTTCTGTAAAAATTGACGTTCGCAGGTGACACATGTCTTCCTTGGAAGACTCACACATTTTATTTTAAAATATTTCATCTTTTGGTCAACAAACAGTTGAAAATCCGGTAAACATGAAGTTGTTACGTGATCAGGAAAACACTGATATTTTTAGTATCTTTTAATATAGCGATATCAGATCGTGGCTACCTCACTATGCCCAAACTGTTTACTGGTAAGAATTACCGCCATTTCTCCCACATCAATGTGAAATCAGAAGACCAGAATCTCATCGTGTAAATACACGAGAGTTAGGAACATCAGTACAACAACTGGCCAATTCACCACCTGGGCTACTAAGCATAAAATCTGGGGGCCAGGTTAACTTTTGCTCACCCTGAGACTGAGCGAGTGCCAATTTAGCAATCTTGTTGGAATAGCAACTGCTTTGAACAATATAAATTTCTTATTCAGTATGTCATAGACATTACTATTGTCATTTTTAGCTTACCTTGCCAAAGGCTATGTGAGCTTTTGTCATCACTTGGCGTCTGTCGTCCATCCGTCTTAACAGTTAAAAACTTTGATTGGAAGTCAGGAACTATATCATTATTAATGCTAGCAAAGGCAAGTCTACACAACTGTTGAAGCGTGGATGTGTTGAATATTGATCAACGTTGATTTTGGGGATCTTTTTCAAACGACAAGTTTCAAGTTTACCGACAACTTCCATCATTCCCAATTGCTTTGAAAAAAGATATTTCAGTAACTTATCGTCTTTAACAAGGCCAGAAATTATGAAGACACACTGGACAAACCATTATTTATGCCACAACTTGGAGGTCATAATCCTGACATATCCATGAATCTGATCTCTTAACAGTTCAGCAATAGGTTTTGTGTAGCTTTATGTATACATGCATTTTTACTTCAGTAGTTCATTAAAAATAAAAATGTCCATTGATTTTTAGTCTAGCCCTTCATCACTCCTGTAGCCCGTGTAGGGCTATGATTTGGTTGGGGTTAGGTGATAGGTTTCTTCATGTAGGTTCAAGCTTGTTACTTTCATAATTTGATTTTTATTCTGATTTGTATTTACAATATTAAAAGACAACAACTAATTAATAGTTTGTTTCATATATTAAAAGCAAAAAAACATTGTTAAATAGCTGAATACATTCTCTGAAACCACTGAACCAATTTCTCAGCCATACTTAGTCTGAATGATCCTTAGTGTATGTAGAATAAAGTTTGTGTTTATTTGCTTGTCCGTCGAGAAACATGGCCACCAAGCCTAAAAATAAAACACTGGCTTATACCTAAAAAACTAAAGCATTTAGAGCAAAACTGTCACAGTAAAAATTTTCATCATGTGAAGATCTAACTGCCATGAAATTTTCAGATAAATCATTGAACCTGTTGATCGGTTATTACCCCAGAATTGTTAATTTTAAGGAAATTTTGCAGTTTTAGGTTATTATCTTGAATATAATTATAGATAAAAACAAACTGCAAACACCAAAAATGTTCAACAAAGATCTACAAATAAGCCAGCATGACCATAATTGTTAATTGACATCTTATAGGGACAATGTTCTACAATTTTAGCTCACCTGGCCTAAAATGCCATGTGAGCTTTTGCCATCACTCTGCAACCGTCCACATTTCTTCATCTTCTCTGAAACCACAAGTCTAAATTAAACCAAACTTATCGGGAATATTAACTGGATGGCTATGGACAAAATACATTTTTTTGTGTGCTTATTGGATATTCAACATGGCTACCAGGGGCAGATAATTCATTCTGATTGGACTTACCTTTAAAGCTCTTGTCACAAACTATCAAGCCAATTGAATTAGTTTGTTGCATGAATGATATCCTTGGATGAACCTCTACAAAAGTGTTTTTTGTGTCGATTGAAAATTCAAGATGGCCACCACAGCTGAACTAAGTTTAACATTGGACCATATGGGGAAATTTGTATAAAGGTCTTCTCAGAAGCCAATTGAAATGTTTTTATGTATCAACAAGCATTGGATGAATCTCTACAAAAAGTATGTTTTTGTGCCAATTGAAATGTTTTTGATGTGTGAATGATCATTTGATAGACCACTACAAAATATATGTTTTATGTGCTGATCGGAATTCAATATGGCAGCCACAGCCATACTTGGTTTAACATTGAACCCTATGGGAAATTTGTACAAAGGTGTTCTTGTCAGAAAATACTAAGCCAATTGAAATGTTTTTGTTGCATGAAGATCCTTGGATAGATGTCTGCTACAAAAGTTGTGTTTTCGTGCTGAATCGGAATATCAGCTAGCTGCCACAGCTGGACTTATTTTTACCATTGGACACTGGAAGAATTCTTTACATATCTTGTCTAGAAGTACTGGACACTGTAGAACAATTCCTTAAAAATCTTATCTAGAAACTGTCAGTTGAGGTCACCTAAAATCCAGGTGAATGATTCAGGCTCAATGGAGCCTCTGATTTTCATTACTTTGTAAACTTTCAAAAATCTTCTCCTGAAACTACAGGATCAATTTCAGTCACACTTAGGCCAATAGATCTTTAGGGTATCTAGTATAAGTTTGTGTTTTATTTTCTTTTCTGTTTTGAGAAACATGGCTGTCATGGCTAAAAATAGAATATAAGTGAAAAATGCATGTTTTGGCTCATCTCAAAAACTAAAGCAGAGCAAAACTGACAAGAACTAAAACTATTTGTGGTCAAGATCTATCTGCCATGAAATTTTCAGATGAATCCGTCAACCAATTTTGGTGTTATTGATCCTGAATTGTTAATTTTAAGGAAATTTTGCAGTTTTAGGTTAACTTGTGAATATTATTACAGATAAAGACAACTGTACATAGCAAAAATGTTTGGCATAACTTGAAATAAAATAAATTGTATCTGTACAAGTAAAAAAGAAAGCTCCAGAGTTGAGGTCATTGAAACAGTCCATAGCAACCAATGGAAAATTCCCTAGCAACCACATATATTTTGGTTCAGGATCTTATATTTTAGGTGTACAAGTCAATATTTAGGGGGAAAATGTGACTATATACATTAAATAGCAAAAGTAATCATTGATGCAAGGTCTACACATAAACATAACAGGTCAGCGATTCAGGCTCTTATAAGCCTTGTTTTTTATTATGCCCCACCAGGAATGTGGCTGGAGCATAGATTTACTCTTGTCAGTCCATGTATGTCTCAATTCGGTTAAGTTTTGCGTTTAGCTCCATTTCTCAGAAACCTATAGTAATATATCAGTGATATTTCACCACTACAGTCCTCTTGTATAGTACAATGCAGTTCAACAACACATGGGTCGCTTTGACCTACATTTCATGCTTAAGTGACTTTGGTTAAGTTTTGCATTTTGGTTCATTTCTCAGAAACCTAAGGGGCCTCGGTGGCCGAGTGGTCTAGGTAGTTCGTCATGACTACTAATGCTCACTAGCCTGTCAATGCTGGTGTTGAGTTTGAATCCCACCTGTAGCGGGGTGTGTTCTACTCCGATCTTAATTGACAAGGGTTGCCAATTTTCTTACCGAAGGTCGTTGGTTCTCTCAAGGTACTCCGGCTTCCTCCACTAATAAAAACTGGCCGCTGCAAAATAGCCAAACGTGCTGTAAACGCTGTTAAACCACAACTAAACAAACAAACAAACAGAAACCTAAAGTAAATATATCATTGATATTTCACCAATACAGTCCTTGTATAGTACAATTCAGTTCAGCACCCTACATTGTTTTTAAGGCGGGGCATCCGTGTCGACACATTTTCTTGTTTTTTCCTCTTTTAGAAAGGGCCATGTGAGCTATTGTCATCACTTAGTGTCTGCACCCTATGGGAAATTTACTTAAAGATCTTCTTGTCTGAAACCACTTGGCTAATTGGAGCAAAACTTGGCAGCAATGGTCCTTAGGTGATCATCTTTCAGAACTATATCCGATAACTTGGCCCATCATCCAAGATGGCCACCAGAGTCGAACTTAGTTTAACATAGGACCTAATGGGAAAGTTCACTAAAAGATTTTGTTTGAAACCAGTGAGCCAATTGGAACTTGACAGCAATGTTCCACTTACTGGCTGGCAGTCAAGTTGGCCATAGTCCATGTGAGCGATACCTGCTCCTGGGAGCCTCTAGTTTTTCTAGCAAGTATTCTGGCATTGATAGTGCTCCAGAAGTTGGCTTTCTAGTATATCTTTACAGTATGTACACATTTATATATACAATTTTATACATTGTCTAATTTTGTAGGCATTGGAACTAAGATTTCATAATTTACAGAAGAGTTTTGGAATATACATATTTCAGTTTGTTATGTTATATTAAACATTAACTTCCCTAAAATGTGTTAATATGTTAAAATTCTGCAATTCCTTTAGTAAACAAATACAAATCGGGTGTGAAAAGGGGGATAACTAAAAAAAAAATCATTTCATTATTTGAGTACTTTCAGTAATTAAAATTTTACCTTACCTTAAGGTGGTACCCAACACTTTCACTAAAATTAATTTGGCTCATTTTAATTTTCATAAAATTTGGACAATGTATTTACTTTGACCCATTGACAAAAATTTTAGAATTTCAAAACATTTGAACCAACCAATTCATCAGAAAAATTACACTGATTGTATAGCAGTTTGACAAACACTGATATTGATCATTGAAAAGCTTACTAGTAATATTCCATTAACAACACAACGTTATTAAAACGTTTAGCTGATTTTACAGAGTTATCTCCCTGTAGTGTTAGGTACCACCTTAATTGTGAACATAAATTGTGGTGTATAATTACTCTCATTCAATAAAACAGAATTAAGAAAAAAAATTGTAACCAAACTTCACAAATTCCTGTAGTTTTGAGTTACTGGTCTTTCTTTTCCCCTGGTAGCAGTTGTAATGCCTAAATTATGTAATTATTTTGTTTTCATTGATATATTGATTCAATTCATTTTTATAAGAAAAATGATTCTAGACATATCTGAAATCGTAAGTGAAGTTATACTGAACTTTATTTTGTAGTCACTATCTTAACCTAACTTCTAGGTGGAACAAATTAAAATTTAAAGTTTTGTATTTATTGATTTTCATATTTTGGATGAATAAACTTTTGTTTTGAGGATTTGAAGATGTTGATGCTGACAAGAAATAATTTAGTTCCTTTACAAATCGAAGTACCCAAGTACTGTCTTTTTTCCAATGTTGTGACGAAAAAAGATATAGGTATTACTTTCCAGCGGAGGGGACGGTGGCGTAAGCTGTTTTAAAACCTTAATAACATTGCACACATAATACCTACAATTAAGATTTTTAGTCCACAGATACCTTATGGTATAATATTTGCCGCAGTATACTTGTCTTGTGACCCTGACCTTGATTTCATGGTTAACTGAGTTCATAAAGGTAAATATAAAATCTGCTTCCAAGTTTCGTGTTTAAATCCATTTCCATGACACCTTTCTTGGGACCTTGACCCCAGTTTCATGCTTGAGACACTTTGTCACAATTTGTGGTTAAGTCAATTTCTCAGCAACTATAATACATAGACCCACCATATTTGGTCAATAGATTGTTGATGCTGGGTAAATGTCAGTCTGACATGTGCCATTTGACCTTGACCTCAAATTCGTGGTTGAGTGAACTGCCTTACATTTTCGTGATTAAAAGTCCATTTTTTTAGCTACTGTACTATCTATTCCTTGAGCATATCTGGTCAATAAAGATAGTTCTTAGTAGGCACATGCCAGTCTGACAGTGCTTGTCTCTGGATCTTACCTCAGTTTCATGCTTGAATGACTTGTTACAATTTTGTGATAGAAACTGTAATACCTAGATCCACCGTATTTGGTCTATTGATAGTTTTTAGTAGGCACAATCCAGTATGACACTTGTCTCTGGACCTTGACCTCATTTTAATGGTTCATTCCTTGTATTGCACATGGTACATCTCCTTAGCTGAAATTTGGCTTCCTATTTCGGTATTTTTGGTTATGAGTACTTCTTGTTTTAAAATAAGTTTGGTTTTGGTCTTTCGGTTTCGGTTTTAATGCTTCTGATGAGAGGTAACTCCTTGAAATGCGTCGTACACAGCATAGTATAAAATTACTATATCTAATATTAGTATCTTTGGATTGTTATTTTGAGTGACTTGCATCCAAGTTTCTTAAGTCTTTCTCGTCAACTAATACCTAGACCCAGCATATTTGGTCTGTAGATAGTTCTTAGTGTGTACATGCTAGTCTGAGAACTGTTAGCTGACCTTGGCCTGAATGACATGCATGAGATTTTTCAGACAAATTTTGCCCGACCATTACTACTACCTTAGTATTTCTTTTAACTCATTTTCCTGTGACTTGCAATGTTGGTTATCAGATATTCATTTAGTGTGTCCACTCTTGTTTTTAGGTAGGGTACCTACCCTATTTTGAAAATTGATGTAATATGAAACACACATGGCCTTACAAAGTGCTGACAAACAAAAACCAGAATTTGTAGGACCAGCTAATATTTTGGCACCATGGGGTAAAAAACATTAAGGTGATAGCAATTTTGAATCCACAGATTTTATCTTGACTTCCGTTATGAAAGTAAAAATTTTAAGCTAATTTAATCAAAATCTATTAATGATCTTTATAAAAAAAAGATTCAAAATTTACATTTCTTGTGTATCTAAATGATTTTGAATTTTGTCATTACAAAGTTTTATCACTTGGTTGGATGATAACTGAATTAAAATTTTTGATAGCACCTGTGAAAAATCCAGAGGATACGATTTATTTTCAACTCAAATGTGGTTGATTCAACATTACACCAGTGTAAACCATGGCTTCTGATTGGTTACTTTCATTAATCACTTCCAATTAATAGTCCCTATATCTTAAAGGCCAGTAAATTTTATGAGCACTCTTGGCCAGGCAAGTATTTGAAGCGCCAGGACATTCTACAAGAGGCTGGAACTCTTTTATATGCTACGACATTCTCAAGTCGACCCCATATAGTGACACATAGCAAATTGATTCATAATCATGTATATACTTTAATGTATTCAACTGTTTGCATCATGTCTCCATTTATTGAGAATGACAGCAGAAGGAAATTGTGGAGGAAGATATGTTTTGTGTCCATAACAAACTTAAAATATATTGAATTTACTCCCTCAGTCCATCCTATGGGAAGATTCACTTCTTCTTAAACCTCCGATCAAAGATGTCTGGGACCAGTGTTTTTTTATATTGACTATAATGTCATGACACAAGGGCACCCACGGTGACAAAGAAATGTCACCTTTATGATCAGGTGCCCTTTATACAGATGTTAATTTTTACAAGTTTTGTTCATAAGAGGGACATTTTTACAGTGCTTTTTATAGACAGTGATTTGCTATATAGAGGTGCAGGTTTGACTGTAGTTGTAACTTGATAGGCTACAGAAATTTAATTGTATGTATGACTTTCAATTTCAGTATCGATCTGAGATATCTACTTTTGGATGGGTAATAGTCTCTGCAATAGAGAAAATACTACTGATCAATTGCACATATCGATACTGCTAACTTTCCGTATCCTATAAGTTCTTGGCTTAAATACTCCGAACTATTGGACAACTGAATTATGCGTGCTGAGTCTGTCCAGAAAATTTACTTACAGATCTGAATCTGCACTTAGCCTCTTGCAATAAATGTTTCAAACATTTCACAATTGTTTTGATGCAGTCAAGTGAAATCTAGCTGAGTATAACATGCTTTTGGAGCTGCTAGTCTTTATTCTTCTTTTAATGTAAATTTTGTATTATTCAATTCTTTGACTAGGAACCTGGATAAGGCCATTTTAAGTTAAATGATAAATTATCATGCACCCCTACTGAAAAGAACAATATGGGGATGCTGGGAGTATTTAAATTATTTACATGTATAGTTTTCAATGTTTGGCAGGGAGAAATAATGTAGGGGATGATAATCTATAAATTAACTTGAATTGGCCTTACAGGAGCTCAACCCACAGAGCTACCTAGCGCGTCCCCAGGTGGCGGATAGGGGAAGCCCTCTCACTGAGGGTTGTCAGGTCATAAAGCCTGACCGCGGACCATAGTGGGTAACGTGATTGGAAATGTCATGCTCCATTCACGTTAAAATGCCTTCTGTAGATTTCTGAAACCTAATACCCACTGCAGAAGGTTTATTTTTTCATCCCTTCCAACTCTGTATCCAGATTTTTCTAACAGAATGTTGGTACCTTTTCAAATCTTATGTAATGTGTTCTGATTACAGAGGGTTATCCCCTTCCAGATATATGGATTACACAAGGTCATCTCATTTCCCAACTAATGTAATGTCTTGATTACAGGTTAGCTCCTCTTTTATCCACAGTAATTCTTGTGGATTACACTATTTTTTTGTTCTTAGTCTAGTAAGGCCCCTTTCTCATCAAGTTTAATAATTTTTTATTAGATGGTTAGCCCCTTTCCCATTTCCAATGTAATCTGTGTTGATTACAGTAGGTTGACCCCTTTCCCTCATCTAATTTAATCTGTTGATTACAGAAGGTTATCCCCTTTTCAACATCTAATGTAATCTGTGTTGATTACAGAAGGTTAGCCCCTTTCCCACATCTAATGTAATCCTTGTTGATTACAGAAGGTAAGCCCATTTCCAACATCTGATGTAATCTGTTGATTACTGAAGGTTAGCCCCTTTCCAACATCTGATGTATGATCTGTTGATTACAGAAGGTTAGCACCTTTCCCACATCTAATGTAATGTTGATTACAGTAGGTTAGCCCCTTTCCCACATCTAATGTAATCTGTGTTGATTACAGAAGGTTAGCCCCTCTCCCACATCTGATGTAATCCTTGTTGATTACAGAAGGTTAGCCCCTTTTCCACATCTAATGTAATCTGTGATTACAGAAAGTTAGGCCCTCTGCCACATCTAATGTAATCTAGTTGATTACAGAAGGTTAGCCCCTTTCCAACATCTGATGTAATCTGTTGATTACAGGTTAGCCCTGTCCCACATCTAATGTAATCCTTGTTGATTACAGAAGAATTCCTTGCCCACATCTAATGTAGTCTGTTGATTACAGAAGGTTAGCCCCTCTCCCAAATCTAATGTAATCCGTGATTACAAAAGATGAGTTCCTTGCCCACATCTAATGTAATCTGTTGATTACAAAAGTTTAGACCCTCTCCCACATCTGAATTACAGAATGTTAGCCCCTCTCCCACATCTGATGTAATCTGTTGATTACAAAAGGTGAGCCCCTCTCCCAAATCTAATGTAATACTTGTTGATTACAAAAGATGAGTTCCTTGCCCACATCTAATGTAATCTGTTGATTACAAAAGGTTAGACCCTCTCCCACATCTGAATTACAGAATGTTAGCCCCTCTCCCACATCTGATGTAATCTGTTGATTACAAAAGGTTAGCCCCTCTCCCAAATCTAATGTTACTACTTGTTGATTACAAAAGATGAGTTCATTGCCCACATCTAATGTAATCTGTGGTGATCACAGAAGGTTAGCCACTTTTGATAACATATTTTTGCTTTATTATAGGCTTTTTTAAATATTTCCTTTTTGAAAATTTTTATTTCAAATCAAAATTTTACATTTATATAAACTTTCTGGACTTATTTTGGTTTTCAATTTTTTGGGCCTTGAGCACAACTGAGTCCTAAATTCACGTGCATCAAAATTGGTAGAAAGAATTAAATTTTCACAATTTTACTTTTTTTAAGTATGAAAAAAAAATCTTTAAATCTTTAAATTAAAAATGAAAAATGTTAATAGGAGTATTTTGAACATGATTGCATTTGACAAAGTCTGTGATGTCGCTAAAAAGAAAATCTTCGAAACAGTTAAATTAGATTTATTTGTCCAATTTTTATATATCACAGACTGTTATTTTGATTAAGTTGATGCTCAGACTTTAATGATCATTTTTTTTCATGGATCCAACACAACACTTTTTTTTTATTAACAAGTCAAATAAGTATTAAAAAATTTATTGATAAAAGGATAGTTTATTTTTAAGACCTAAAAAATAAATTAGACATGTTTGACCTGTAGACTATACTTCTCTGACCTGTTGTTTCCTATGTTGTCAGTTATGTTTTGTTCTATGTTTGTTTTTTTGAATTTTGTTGTGCTGAGTGTTTTCTTAAGTTTGGCGCGCGTCCTGCCATTTGACGACACTGGACATATTAAAAGATGACAGATATTTTGATCAAATAAAGTTAATCTTTTAAAAAGTAATTTTTTGTGTAAATTATGTGTTTGTGTTGGTTAACTGAAATGATGTTTTCGATTTTGGCATCTCTTAATCATTACACTTTTTTTTAATTTTAAAAATGCATTTTCAGTACTCTAGAGAAGTTTTCTCTATTTCAGTAAAATTGTATAGAATGTAGAAAAGGGCTTACCTCCTGCAATCAGTAGAGACAGCATTGGATGTGGGCAAGGACCTTACCTCTTGCAATTAACAGAGATGGCATTGGATGTGGGGGAGGGGCTTTAATACCAAGATTGAACCTGATATAAGTTTACCATTGCACTCCAATGGAAATATCATTTTGTATGATAGAGCTCACCCATTTGGCATCAAATTTGAATGCAATGGTCCTCAGATGGCATGATTTCAAACTTTCATTTGGTTTGTACCAACAACCAAGACAGCCACTAAAGGTGAATTTAGTTTAATAGCTGCCTTAACAGTGTGGGAAAATCCACCTGTGTGAAACCACTCATGATCAGCCAGTTGGAACTAGGTCCTCTTACTAGGGTCTCAGTTGTTCAGCTGTTTAATCAATATATAAAATATAATTGTTTGTAGTGCATTTCAGAACCATGATGATACAGACAATTCAGTAAGAGGATTTTTTAATAGGTTGCACAAACTTGGTTGAAGAATGGAGAACAAGGAGTTGACCTTATGCAATCAATATAGACGGCATTGGGTGTGAACAAGGAGTTGACCTCCTACAATCAATTCAAATCAATAGAAATATCCTTAGATGTGGTTGAGGAGCTTACCAAGTTAACATGGTCTCTGAAGCTGATCCTAATTTAGCATTAAAACCCAATAGAAATATCATTTTGTCTGAAACAGATCACCCATTCTGCATCAAACTTGACTGCAATGTTCCTCAGATGCTTTAGATGTGGCTGAGGAGCTTACAGAGAGAACATGGTCTTTGAAGCTAATCTTAATTTAGCTTTGAAACCCAATAGAAATATCATTTTGTCTGAAACAGATCACCAATTTTGCATCAAACTTGACTGCAATGGTCCTTAGATGGCCCACTTTAGATGTGGTTGAGAAACTTACCAAGAGAACATGGTCACTGAAGCTGATCCTAATTTAGCATTGAAACCCAATAGGAATATCATTTTGTCTGAAACAGATCACCCATTTTGCATCAAACTTGACTGCAATGGTCCTTAGAGGGCCCGCTTTCAAAATGTCTTTTGATTTATACATGTATCACCAACCAAGACATGCAGCTATTAAAAGTGAACTTAGTTTAATATAAGAAGCTAACAGTGTGGGAAAATCCACCTGTGTGAAACCACCCAACCAGTTGAAACTAGGTCCTGAAGTGGTCCTCTTACTAGAGTCAGTTGTTCAACTGTTTCATCAGTATATAAAATGTAAACATTTGTAGTGCATTTCAGAACCCTGTGATGACAGACTACTCACAAAGATGGCGTAATCACTTAGATGATTTGAAGGAAAAAGACAACCTATACATACTTCCGTAGAAGATCAAGCAAGACCACTTTTGTTCAGTAAGTTGTAAGATGTAATATCTAATGAAACGTATCCCAAAATACCGAAATAAATGTGATGTACAGTATGGCCATTTCATTGACTGACAACTCATCAACAATGCTCGAGATCAAAATATTGGAAAACTGGTTAAAGATATAATGATGAATTAATAAGCACAACCATCAAAAATCAAAACAATTAAAACAAACAGGTATCCAACCTCAGCTAAGGGTTGCCTCTGCATCAAAAGGAAGAACCATAGAAATTTCTGGTAATTTTTGTCAAATTTTGAACGGAACTGGTAAATCAAACACAAGCAGTGTTCTGTTCTGTTCTAATTCAAGTTTGAATTAAATTAAAATTGGTAATGGTTAATTTGTGGGATAATTACCTTTTCAAACAGTCTTCATCCAAATAATAATAGCTTCATATTATTGAACTAAAATTTTAACCGGTTGATATTGTGCATGTGCGGACTTGTTATTTCCTGTTGATTAGCCCACGAAAATTTAAAATACAAATTTTGAAATTGACAAGTTTGCAATCGATTAATAGTAATACAGGGGGCCTCGGTGGCCGAGTGGTCTAGGTAGTCGTCATGACTGCTAATGATCACTAGGCTGTCAACGCTGAGGTTGTGAGTTTGAATCTCACCTGTGACGGGGTGTGTTCGACTCCGATTTTATTTGACAAGGATTGCCAGTTTTCCTACCAAAGGTTGGTGGTTCTCTTAAGGTACTCCGGCTTCCCCCACCAATAAAAACTGGCCACCGCGAAATAGCCAAATGTGCTGAAAATGGCGTAAAACAACTAAACAAACAATAGTAATACACATACTTTTTATATTGTAATTATTAGTATGAAGACAAGTCCTATTTAATTTTGAAAAGATTGACTGTCAACATCACTGTTGTCCTTATTTAAGGGGCTGTCAGATGTGGGCACAGGAATTATAAAGGCTTGAAAATATAAGGATTTAAATTTTCTCTTTTTTATGCAAAATTCTTTAATTTTTTCATGGTTGACGACTATTGAAGGCTATATAATCCTTTGTAAGAAGATTGGGGTAAAGTGTTGAAATTAAGTGGTATTCTGAATAGCCCTCCCCCTTCCCTTAGCTTGCACTTTTATTAAAATGAAACATTCCAAAGGATTTCCTATGTACCTATGTATAAAAAAAAATGTTGATCAGAACTTTTGAAATTAGTTCACCTAATTTATAATGTTTGAAAATTTTCTAGGTTGAAAGTCCCTCTAATGTCCGATCAATCTGCAAAAATTTGAACTTTGAAAATTGTCCGGCTATACTTTTTGAAAAGTTTGGTCTGACAGAATGCTTTTGTTCTGTTGAAAGTCTGTGTCCGGTTCAAGTCCAGCCAGACTTTTTGAAGTCCTACTCTAGTACGTCTCAAGTCCAGCCAGACTCCGGTTAACTATTTCATACGGGTATAGTTCAAAGTTTGGTGTTTTTTTAATAGGTTAGACAAAGTTGATTGAAGAATGGTGAAAGTGGACAAGTGGCTGACCTCCTGCAATCAATAGAGATGGCATTGGATGTGGACAAGGGACTTACCAAGATAACATGGTATCTGAATCTGATCATAGTTGAGCATTGAACCCCAATGGAATGGTGAAGTATTTGAAAAATTAAGGTATGTAGAATAGAAACTTTATTGGTTTTTTCAAAATATACAATGGAATGGTTGTATGCTGGTTCATAGTTGGTGTAACGCATACTAGAGTCAGTTGTTCAACTGTTTCATCAGTATATAAAATGTAAACATTTGTAGTGCATTTCAGAACCCTGATGACACAGACAAATCACAAAGATGGCGTAATCACTTAGATGATTTGAAGGAAAAAGACAACCTATACATACTTTCTGTAGAAGATCAAGCAAGACCACTTTTGTTCAGTAAGTTGTAAGATGTAATATCTAATGAAACGTACCCCAAAATACCGAAATAAATGTGATGTACAGTATGGCCATTTCATTGACTGACAACTCATCAACAATGCTCGAGATCAAAATATTGGAAAACTGGTTAAAGATATAATGATGAATTAATAAGCACAACCATCAAAAATCAAAACAAAACAAACAGGTATCCAACCTCAGCTAAGTGTTGCCTCTGCATCAAAAGAAAGAGCTTTAGAAATTTATGGTAATTTTTGTCAAATTTTGAACGGAAAATTTAAAGGCATTTGAGTAACAGTTACCTTAATATGATTTATTATCTTATTTATTAATTTCATAGTAAGGAGGAAGCAGGATACAGCTCAAAGTTTGATGATTTTTGAATAGGTTAGACAAACTTGATTGAAAAATAGTGAAGTGGGCGATTGGCTGACCTGCAATCAATAGAGACGGCATTTGGATGTTTGCGATTGGCTTTACCTCCTGCAATCAATAGAGACGACATTGGATGTGAACAAGAATTGACCTCATGCAATCAATAGAGACAGCATTGGATGTGGGTGAGTAGCTATACTGCTGCAAATCAATTCAGATCAGGCATTGGATGTTGGCAAAGAGCTTACCTCCTGCAATCAATAGAGACATCATTAGATGTGGTTGAGGAGCTTACCAAGTTAACATGGTCTCTGAAGCTGATCCTAATTTAGCATTGAAACCCAATAGAAATATCATTTTGTCTGAAACAGATCAGCCATTTTGCATCAAACTTGACTGCAATGGTCCTCAGATGGCCCACTTTAGATGTGGTTGAGAAGCTTACCAAGAGAACATGGTCACTGAAGCTGATCCTAATTTAGCATTGAAACCCAATAGGAATATCATTTTGTCTGAAACAGATCACCCATTTTGCATCAAACTTGATTGCAATGGTCCTTAGAGGGCCCGCTTTCAAAATGTCATTTGATTTATACATGTATCACCAACCAAGACATGCAGCTATTAAAAGTGAACTTAGTTTAATATAAGAAGCTAACAGTGTGGGAAAATCCACCTGTGTGAAACCACCCAACCAGTTGAAACTAGGTCCTGAAGTGGTCCTCTTACTAGAGTCAGTTGTTCAACTGTTTCATCAGTATATAAAATGTAAACATTTGTAGTGCATTTCAGAACCCTGATGACACAGACTACTCACAAAGATGGCATAATCACTTAGATGATTTGAAGGAAAAAGACAACCTATACATACTTTCTGTAGAAGATCAAGCAAGACCACTTTTGTTCAGTAAGTTGTAAGATGTAATATCTAATGAAACGTATCCCAAAATACCGAAATAAATGTGATGTACAGTATGGCCATTTCACTGACTGACAACTCATCAACAATGCTCGAGATCAAAATATTGGAAAACTGGTTAAAGATATAATGATGAATTAATAAGCACAACCATCAAAAATCAAAACAATTAAAACAAACAGGTATCCAACCTCAGCTAAGTGTTGCCTCTGCATCAAAAGGAAGAACCTTAGAAATTTCTGGTAATTTTTGTCAAATTTTGAACGGAACTGGTAAATCAAACACAAGCAGTGTTCTGTTCTGTTCTAATTCAAGTTTGAATTAAATTAAAATTGGTAATGGTTAATTTGTGGGATAATAATTACCTTTTCAAACAGTCTTCATCCAAATAATAATAGCTTCATATTATTGCACTTGAACTAAAATTTTAACCGGTTGATATTGTGCATGTGCGGACTTGTTATTATACCCCACGCAACGAAGTTGCGGAGGGTATAATGTTTTTGACCCGTCCGTCCGTCTGTCCGTCAGTCCGTCCGTCCGTCAGTCCGTCCGTCAGTCCTGTTCTTGTCACTGCAACTCCTCTGTAACCGCTTGACGGATTGCTTTCATATTTAGTAGGATTGTTGGTTATGATGTGTATATGTGCATACTATACCACCATATTGATTGGATAATTTTTGTGGGAGTTGTGGGACTTAGACTATTTTCAGTTAAAATACCAAAGTATCATCTTGTCACTGCAACTCCTCTAAAACCGCTTAATGGATTGCTTTCATATTTGGTAGGATTGTTGGTCATGATGTGTAGATGTGCATACTTTACTGCCTTATTGATCCGATTAATTTTATTTCAGTTATTGGACTTAGACTATTTTTTTACTTTAATGTACTACTGCAACAGTTTGTCATCGCAACTCCTCTCAAACCACACAACAGAATTTCATGAAACCTTTCCAGATAATAAGGACATACTACGTAGATGTGCATATCGACAGGAAATTGCGATTCAATTTTATTTCAAGGAGTTACGCCCCTTTGAACTTATTTACTTTAATGTACTACTGCAACAGTTTGTCATGGCAACTCCTCTCAAACCACACAACAGAATTTCATGAAACCTTTTCAGATAATAAGGACATACTACTTAGATGTGCATATCGACAGGAAATTGCGATTCAATTTTTTTTCTAGAAGTTACGCCCCTTTGAACTTATTTACTTTAATGTACTACTGCAACAGTTTGTCATCGCAACTCCTCACAAACCACACAACAGAATTTCATGAAACCTTTTCAGATAATAAGGACATACTACGTAGATGTGCATATCGACAGGAAATTACGATTCAATTTTTTTTCTAGGAGTTACACCCCTTTGAACTTATTTGCCTCACTATACTATTACTGTTGACTCCTCCTTGCTTGGAATTTAAATTTCACAACATGCTGCCATTTACATTAGGACAAATATGTGAAGATAAGCATTTGATTGTGTTCATTTTACTTGTGAAGTGAGATTTTGTTTCTCCAGTGACAATATGAAGACGTGGGGTATGTGAGCGTGCTCACAAAGGTTCTTTAATTTCCTTTGGATTTGCCCACGAAAATTTAAAATACAAATTTTGAAATTGACAACTTTGCAATCGATTAATAGTAATACAGGGGGCCTCGGTGGCCGAGTGGTCTAGGTAGTTCGTCATGACTGCTAATGATCACTAGGCTGTCAACGCTGAGGTTGTGAGTTTGAATCTCACCTGTGACGGGGTGTGTTCGACTCCGATTTTATTTGACAAGGATTGCCAGTTTTCCTACCAAAGGTCGGTGGTTGTCGCAAGGTACTCCGGCTTCCCCCAACAATAAAACCTGGCCACCGCGAAATAGCCAAATGTGCTGAAAATGGCGTAAAACAACTAAACAAACAATAGTAATACACATACTTTTTATATTGTAATTATTAGTATGAAGACAAGTCCTATTTAATTTTCAAAAGATTGACTGTCAACATCACTGTTGTCCTTATTTAAGGGGCTGTCAGATGTGGGCACAGGAATTATAAAGGCTTCAAACTATAAGGATTTAAATTTTCTCTTTTTTATGCAAAATTCTTTAATTTTTTCACGGTTGACGACTATTGAAGGCTATATAATCCTTTGTAAGAAGATTGGGGTAAAGTGTTGAAATTAAGTGGTATTCTGAATAGCCCTCCCCCCTTCCCTTAGCTTGCACTTTTATTAAAATGAAACATTCCAAAGGATTTCCTATGTATCTATGTATAAAAAAAATGTTGATCAGAACTTTTTCTAGGTTGAAAGTCCCTCTAATGTCCGATCAATCTGCAAAAATTTGAACTTTGCAATTTGTCCGGCTGTACTTTTTGAAAAAGTTTGGTCTGACAGAATGCTTTTGTTCAGTTGAAAGTCTGTGTACAGTTCAAGTCCAGCCAGACTACGGTTAACTATTTCATACGGGTATAGTTCAAAGTTTGGTGTTTTTTTAATAGGTTAGACAAAGTTGATTGAAGAATGGTGAAAGTGGACAAGTGGCTGACCTCCTGCAATCAATAGAGATGGCATTGGATGTGGACAAGGGACTTACCAAGATAACATGGTATCTGAATCTGATCATAGTTGAGCATTGAACCCCAATGGAATGGTGAAGTATTTGAAAAATTAAGGTATGTAGAATAGAAACTTTATTGGTTTTTTCAAAATATACAATGGAATGGTTGTATGCTGGTTCATAGTTGGTGTAACGCATACTAGAGTCAGTTGTTCAACTGTTTCATCAGTATATAAAATGTAAACATTTGTAGTGCATTTCAGAACCCTGATGACACAGACAAATCACAAAGATGGCGTAATCACTTAGATGATTTGAAGGAAAAAGACAACCTATACATACTTTCTGTAGAAGATCAAGCAAGACCACTTTTGTTCAGTAAGTTGTAAGATGTAATATCTAATGAAACGTACCCCAAAATACCGAAATAAATGTGATGTACAGTATGGCCATTTCATTGACTGACAACTCATCAACAATGCTCGAGATCAAAATATTGGAAAACTGGTTAAAGATATAATGATGAATTAATAAGCACAACCATCAAAAATCAAAACAAAACAAACAGGTATCCAACCTCAGCTAAGTGTTGCCTCTGCATCAAAAGAAAGAGCTTTAGAAATTTATGGTAATTTTTGTCAAATTTTGAACGGAAAATTTAAAGGCATTTGAGTAACAGTTACCTTAATATGATTTATTATCTCATTTATTAATTTCATAGTAAGGAGGAAGCAGGATACAGCTCAAAGTTTGATGATTTTTGAATAGGTTAGACAAACTTGATTGAAAAATAGTGAAGTGGGCGATTGGCTGACCTGCAATCAATAGAGACGGCATTTGGATGTTTGCGATTGGCTTTACCTCCTGCAATCAATAGAGACGACATTGGATGTGAACAAGAATTGACCTCATGCAATCAATAGAGACAGCATTGGATGTGGGTGAGTAGCTATACTGCTGCAAATCAATTCAGATCAGGCATTGGATGTTGGCAAAGAGCTTACCTCCTGCAATCAATAGAGACTTCATTAGATGTGGTTGAGGAGCTTACCAAGTTAACATGGTCTCTGAAGCTGATCCTAATTTAGCATTGAAACCCAATAGAAATATCATTTTGTCTGAAACAGATCAGCCATTTTGCATCAAACTTGACTGCAATGGTCCTCAGATGGCCCACTTTAGATGTGGTTGAGAAGCTTACCAAGAGAACATGGTCACTGAAGCTGATCCTAATTTAGCATTGAAACCCAATAGGAATATCATTTTGTCTGAAACAGATCACCCATTTTGCATCAAACTTGACTGCAATGGTCCTTAGAGGGCCCGCTTTCAAAATGTCATTTGATTTATACATGTATCACCAACCAAGACATGCAGCTATTAAAAGTGAACTTAGTTTAATATAAGAAGCTAACAGTGTGGGAAAACCCACCTGTGTAAAACCACCCAACCAGTTGAAACTAGGTCCTGAAGTGGTCCTCTTACTAGAGTCAGTTCAGCTGTTTCATCAGTATATAAAATGTAAACATTTGTAGTGCATTTCAGAACCCTGTGATGACAGACTACTCACAAAGATGGCGTAATCACTTAGATGATTTGAAGGAAAAAGACAACCTATACATACTTTCTGTAGAAGATCAAGCAAGACCACTTTTGTTCAGTAAGTTGTAAGATGTAATATCTAATGAAACGTATCCCAAAATACCGAAATAAATGTGATGTACAGTATGGCCATTTCACTGACTGACAACTCATCAACAATGCTGGAGATCAAAATATTGGAAAACTGGTTAAAGATATAATGATGAATTAATAAGCACAACCATCAAAAATCAAAACAATTAAAACAAACAGGTATCCAACCTCAGCTAAGTGTTGCCTCTGCATCAAAAGGAAGAACCTTAGAAATTTCTGGTAATTTTTGTCAAATTTTGAACGGAACTGGTAAATCAAACACAAGCAGTGTTCTGTTCTGTTCTAATTCAAGTTTGAATTAAATTAAAATTGGTAATGGTTAATTTGTGGGATAATAATTACCTTTTCAAACAGTCTTCATCCAAATAATAATAGCTTCATATTATTGCACTTGAACTAAAATTTTAACCGGTTGATATTGTGCATGTGCGGACTTGTTATTTCCTTTTGATTTGCCCACGAAAATTTAAAATACAAATTTTGAAATTGACAACTTTGCAATCGATTAATAGTAATACAGGGGGCCTCGGTGGCCGAGTGGTCTAGGTAGTTCGTCATGACTGCTAATGATCACTAGGCTGTCAACGCTGAGGTTGTGAGTTTGAATCTCACATGTGACGGGGTGTGTTCGACTCCGATTTTATTTGACAAGGATTGCCAGTTTTCCTACCAAAGGTCGGTGGTTCTCTCAAGGTACTCCGGCTTCCCCCAACAATAAAAACTGGCCACCGCGAAATAGCCAAATGTGCTGAAAATGGCGTAAAACAACTAAACAAACAATAGTAATACACATACTTTTTATATTGTAATTATTAGTATGAAGACAAGTCCTATTTAATTTTCAAAAGATTGACTGTCAACATCACTGTTGTCCTTATTTAAGGGGCTGTCAGATGTGGGCACAGGAATTATAAAGGCTTCAAACTATAAGGATTTAAATTTTCTCTTTTTTATGCAAAATTCTTTAATTTTTTCACGGTTGACGACTATTGAAGGCTATATAATCCTTTGTAAGAAGATTGGGGTAAAGTGTTGAAATTAAGTGGTATTCTGAATAGCCCTCCCCCCTTCCCTTAGCTTGCACTTTTATTAAAATGAAACATTCCAAAGGATTTCCTATGTATCTATGTATAAAAAAAATGTTGATCAGAACTTTTTCTAGGTTGAAAGTCCCTCTAATGTCCGATCAATCTGCAAAAATTTGAACTTTGCAATTTGTCCGGCTGTACTTTTTGAAAAAGTTTGGTCTGACAGAATGCTTTTGTTCAGTTGAAAGTCTGTGTACGGTTCAAGTCCAGCCAGACTACGGTTAACTATTTCATACGGGTATAGTTCAAAGTTTGGTGTTTTTTTAATAGGTTAGACAAAGTTGATTGAAGAATGGTGAAAGTGGACAAGTGGCTGACCTCCTGCAATCAATAGAGATGGCATTGGATGTGGACAAGGGACTTACCAAGATAACATGGTATCTGAATCTGATCATAGTTGAGCATTGAACCCCAATGGAATGGTGAAGTATTTGAAAAATTAAGGTATGTAGAATAGAAACTTTATTGGTTTTTTCAAAATATACAATGGAATGGTTGTATGCTGGTTCATAGTTGGTGTAACGCATACTAGAGTCAGTTGTTCAACTGTTTCATCAGTATATAAAATGTAAACATTTGTAGTGCATTTCAGAACCCTGATGACACAGACAAATCACAAAGATGGCGTAATCACTTAGATGATTTGAAGGAAAAAGACAACCTATACATACTTTCTGTAGAAGATCAAGCAAGACCACTTTTGTTCAGTAAGTTGTAAGATGTAATATCTAATGAAACGTACCCCAAAATACCGAAATAAATGTGATGTACAGTATGGCCATTTCATTGACTGACAACTCATCAACAATGCTCGAGATCAAAATATTGGAAAACTGGTTAAAGATATAATGATGAATTAATAAGCACAACCATCAAAAATCAAAACAAAACAAACAGGTATCCAACCTCAGCTAAGTGTTGCCTCTGCATCAAAAGAAAGAGCTTTAGAAATGTATGGTAATTTTTGTCAAATTTTGAACGGAAAATTTAAAGGCTTTTGAGTAACAGTTACCTTAATATGATTTATTAATTTCATAGTAAGGAGGAAGCAGGATACAGCTCAAAGTTTGATGATTTTTGAATAGGTTAGACAAACTTGATTGAAAAATAGTGAAGTGGGCGATTGGCTGACCTGCAATCAATAGAGACGGCATTTGGATGTTTGCGATTGGCTTTACCTCCTGCAATCAATAGAGACGACATTGGATGTGAACAAGAATTGACCTCATGCAATCAATAGAGACAGCATTGGATGTGGGTGAGTAGCTATACTGCTGCAAATCAATTCAGATCAGGCATTGGATGTTGGCAAAGAGCTTACCTCCTGCAATCAATAGAGACTTCATTAGATGTGGTTGAGGAGCTTACCAAGTTAACATGGTCTCTGAAGCTGATCCTAATTTAGCATTGAAACCCAATAGAAATATCATTTTGTCTGAAACAGATCAGCCATTTTGCATCAAACTTGACTGCAATGGTCCTCAGATGGCCCACTTTAGATGTGGTTGAGAAGCTTACCAAGAGAACATGGTCACTGAAGCTGATCCTAATTTAGCATTGAAACCCAATAGGAATATCATTTTGTCTGAAACAGATCACCCATTTTGCATCAAACTTGACTGCAATGGTCCTTAGAGGGCCCGCTTTCAAAATGTCATTTGATTTATACATGTATCACCAACCAAGACATGCAGCTATTAAAAGTGAACTTAGTTTAATATAAGAAGCTAACAGTGTGGGAAAACCCACCTGTGTAAAACCACCCAACCAGTTGAAACTAGGTCCTGAAGTGGTCCTCTTACTAGAGTCAGTTCAACTGTTTCATCAGTATATAAAATGTAAACATTTGTAGTGCATTTCAGAACCCTGTGATGACAGACTACTCACAAAGATGGCGTAATCACTTAGATGATTTGAAGGAAAAAGACAACCTATACATACTTTCTGTAGAAGATCAAGCAAGACCACTTTTGTTCAGTAAGTTGTAAGATGTAATATCTAATGAAACGTATCCCAAAATACCGAAATAAATGTGATGTACAGTATGGCCATTTCACTGACTGACAACTCATCAACAATGCTCGAGATCAAAATATTGGAAAACTGGTTAAAGATATAATGATGAATTAATAAGCACAACCATCAAAAATCAAAACAATTAAAACAAACAGGTATCCAACCTCAGCTAAGTGTTGCCTCTGCATCAAAAGGAAGAACCTTAGAAATTTCTGGTAATTTTTGTCAAATTTTGAACGGAACTGGTAAATCAAACACAAGCAGTGTTCTGTTCTGTTCTAATTCAAGTTTGAATTAAATTAAAATTGGTAATGGTTAATTTGTGGGATAATAATTACCTTTTCAAACAGTCTTCATCCAAATAATAATAGCTTCATATTATTGCACTTGAACTAAAATTTTAACCGGTTGATATTGTGCATGTGTGGACTTGTTATTTCCTTTTGATTTGCCCACGAAAATTTAAAATACAAATTTTGAAATTGACAACTTTGCAATCGATTAATAGTAATACAGGGGGCCTCGGTGGCCGAGTGGTCTAGGTAGTTCGTCATGACTGCTAATGATCACTAGGCTGTCAACGCTGAGGTTGTGAGTTTGAATCTCACCTGTGACGGGGTGTGTTCGACTCCGATTTTATTTGACAAGGATTGCCAGTTTTCCTACCAAAGGTCGGTGGTTCTCTCAAGGTACTCCGGCTTCCCCCAACAATAAAAACTGGCCACCGCGAAATAGCCAAATGTGCTGAAAATGGCGTAAAACAACTAAACAAACAATAGTAATACACATACTTTTTATATTGTAATTATTAGTATGAAGACAAGTCCTATTTAATTTTCAAAAGATTGACTGTCAACATCACTGTTGTCCTTATTTAAGGGGGTGTCAGATGTGGGCACAGGAATTATAAAGGCTTCAAACTATAAGGATTTAAATTTTCTCTTTTTTATGCAAAATTCTTTAATTTTTTCATGGTTGACGACTATTGAAGGCTATATAATCCTTTGTAAGAAGATTGGGGTAAAGTGTTGAAATTAAGTGGTATTCTGAATAGCCCTCCCCCTTCCCTTAGCTTGCACTTTTATTAAAATGAAACATTCCAAAGGATTTCCTATGTATCTATGTATAAAAAAAATGTTGATCAGAACTTTTTCTAGGTTGAAAGTCCCTCTAATGTCCGATCAATCTGCAAAAATTTGAACTTTGCAATTTGTCCGGCTGTACTTTTTGAAAAAGTTTGGTCTGACAGAATGCTTTTGTTCAGTTGAAAGTCTGTGTACGGTTCAAGTCCAGCCAGACTACGGTTAACTATTTCATACGGGTATAGTTCAAAGTTTGGTGTTTTTTTAATAGGTTAGACAAAGTTGATTGAAGAATGGTGAAAGTGGACAAGTGGCTGACCTCCTGCAATCAATAGAGATGGCATTGGATGTGGACAAGGGACTTACCAAGATAACATGGTATCTGAATCTGATCATAGTTGAGCATTGAACCCCAATGGAATGGTGAAGTATTTGAAAAATTAAGGTATGTAGAATAGAAACTTTATTGGTTTTTTCAAAATATACAATGGAATGGTTGTATGCTGGTTCATAGTTGGTGTAACGCATACTAGAGTCAGTTGTTCAACTGTTTCATCAGTATATAAAATGTAAACATTTGTAGTGCATTTCAGAACCCTGATGACACAGACAAATCACAAAGATGGCGTAATCACTTAGATGATTTGAAGGAAAAAGACAACCTATACATACTTTCTGTAGAAGATCAAGCAAGACCACTTTTGTTCAGTAAGTTGTAAGATGTAATATCTAATGAAACGTACCCCAAAATACCAAAATAAATGTGATGTACAGTATGGCCATTTCATTGACTGACAACTCATCAACAATGCTGGAGATCAAAATATTGGAAAACTGGTTAAAGATATAATGATGAATTAATAAGCACAACCATCAAAAATCAAAACAATTAAAACAAACAGGTATCCAACCTCAGCTAAGTGTTGCCTCTGCATCAAAAGGAAGAACCTTAGAAATTTCTGGTAATTTTTGTCAAATTTTGAACGGAACTGGTAAATCAAACACAAGCAGTGTTCTGTTCTGTTCTAATTCAAGTTTGAATTAAATTAAAATTGGTAATGGTTAATTTGTGGGATAATAATTACCTTTTCAAACAGTCTTCATCCAAATAATAATAGCTTCATATTATTGCACTTGAACTAAAATTTTAACCGGTTGATATTGTGCATGTGCGGACTTGTTATTTCCTTTTGATTTGCCCACGAAAATTTAAAATACAAATTTTGAAATTGACAACTTTGCAATCGATTAATAGTAATACAGGGGGCCTCGGTGGCCGAGTGGTCTAGGTAGTTCGTCATGACTGCTAATGATCACTAGGCTGTCAACGCTGAGGTTGTGAGTTTGAATCTCACCTGTGACGGGGTGTGTTCGACTCCGATTTTATTTGACAAGGATTGCCAGTTTTCCTACCAAAGGTCGGTGGTTCTCTCAAGGTACTCCGGCTTCCCCCAACAATAAAAACTGGCCACCGCGAAATAGCCAAATGTGCTGAAAATGGCGTAAAACAACTAAACAAACAATAGTAATACACATACTTTTTATATTGTAATTATTAGTATGAAGACAAGTCCTATTTAATTTTCAAAAGATTGACTGTCAACATCACTGTTGTCCTTATTTAAGGGGGTGTCAGATGTGGGCACAGGAATTATAAAGGCTTCAAACTATAAGGATTTAAATTTTCTCTTTTTTATGCAAAATTCTTTAATTTTTTCACGGTTGACGACTATTGAAGGCTATATAATCCTTTGTAAGAAGATTGGGGTAAAGTGTTGAAATTAAGTGGTATTCTGAATAGCCCTCCCCCCTTCCCTTAGCTTGCACTTTTATTAAAATGAAACATTCCAAAGGATTTCCTATGTATCTATGTATAAAAAAAATGTTGATCAGAACTTTTTCTAGGTTGAAAGTCCCTCTAATGTCCGATCAATCTGCAAAAATTTGAACTTTGCAATTTGTCCGGCTGTACTTTTTGAAAAAGTTTGGTCTGACAGAATGCTTTTGTTCAGTTGAAAGTCTGTGTACGGTTCAAGTCCAGCCAGACTACGGTTAACTATTTCATACGGGTATAGTTCAAAGTATGGTGTTTTTTTAATAGGTTAGACAAAGTTGATTGAAGAATGGTGAAAGTGGACAAGTGGCTGACCTCCTGCAATCAATAGAGATGGCATTGGATGTGGACAAGGGACTTACCAAGATAACATGGTATCTGAATCTGATCATAGTTGAGCATTGAACCCCAATGGAATGGTGAAGTATTTGAAAAATTAAGGTATGTAGAATAGAAACTTTATTGGTTTTTTCAAAATATACAATGGAATGGTTGTATGCTGGTTCATAGTTGGTGTAACGCATACTAGAGTCAGTTGTTCAACTGTTTCATCAGTATATAAAATGTAAACATTTGTAGTGCATTTCAGAACCCTGATGACACAGACAAATCACAAAGATGGCGTAATCACTTAGATGATTTGAAGGAAAAAGACAACCTATACATACTTTCTGTAGAAGATCAAGCAAGACCACTTTTGTTCAGTAAGTTGTAAGATGTAATATCTAATGAAACGTACCCCAAAATACCGAAATAAATGTGATGTACAGTATGGCCATTTCATTGACTGACAACTCATCAACAATGCTCGAGATCAAAATATTGGAAAACTGGTTAAAGATATAATGATGAATTAATAAGCACAACCATCAAAAATCAAAACAAAACAAACAGGTATCCAACCTCAGCTAAGTGTTGCCTCTGCATCAAAAGAAAGAGCTTTAGAAATTTATGGTAATTTTTGTCAAATTTTGAACGGAAAATTTAAAGGCATTTGAGTAACAGTTACCTTAATATGATTTATTATCTCATTTATTAATTTCATAGTAAGGAGGAAGCAGGATACAGCTCAAAGTTTGATGATTTTTGAATAGGTTAGACAAACTTGATTGAAAAATAGTGAAGTGGGCGATTGGCTGACCTGCAATCAATAGAGACGGCATTTGGATGTTTGCGATTGGCTTTACCTCCTGCAATCAATAGAGACGACATTGGATGTGAACAAGAATTGACCTCATGCAATCAATAGAGACAGCATTGGATGTGGGTGAGTAGCTATACTGCTGCAAATCAATTCAGATCAGGCATTGGATGTTGGCAAAGAGCTTACCTCCTGCAATCAATAGAGACTTCATTAGATGTGGTTGAGGAGCTTACCAAGTTAACATGGTCTCTGAAGCTGATCCTAATTTAGCATTGAAACCCAATAGAAATATCATTTTGTCTGAAACAGATCAGCCATTTTGCATCAAACTTGACTGCAATGGTCCTCAGATGGCCCACTTTAGATGTGGTTGAGAAGCTTACCAAGAGAACATGGTCACTGAAGCTGATCCTAATTTAGCATTGAAACCCAATAGGAATATCATTTTGTCTGAAACAGATCACCCATTTTGCATCAAACTTGACTGCAATGGTCCTTAGAGGGCCCGCTTTCAAAATGTCATTTGATTTATACATGTATCACCAACCAAGACATGCAGCTATTAAAAGTGAACTTAGTTTAATATAAGAAGCTAACAGTGTGGGAAAACCCACCTGTGTAAAACCACCCAACCAGTTGAAACTAGGTCCTGAAGTGGTCCTCTTACTAGAGTCAGTTGTTCAACTGTTTCATCAGTATATAAAATGTAAACATTTGTAGTGCATTTCAGAACCCTGTGATGACAGACTACTCACAAAGATGGCGTAATCACTTAGATGATTTGAAGGAAAAAGACAACCTATACATACTTTCTGTAGAAGATCAAGCAAGACCACTTTTGTTCAGTAAGTTGTAAGATGTAATATCTAATGAAACGTATCCCAAAATACCGAAATAAATGTGATGTACAGTATGGCCATTTCACTGACTGACAACTCATCAACAATGCTCGAGATCAAAATATTGGAAAACTGGTTAAAGATATAATGATGAATTAATAAGCACAACCATCAAAAATCAAAACAATTAAAACAAACAGGTATCCAACCTCAGCTAAGTGTTGCCTCTGCATCAAAAGGAAGAACCTTAGAAATTTCTGGTAATTTTTGTCAAATTTTGAACGGAACTGGTAAATCAAACACAAGCAGTGTTCTGTTCTGTTCTAATTCAAGTTTGAATTAAATTAAAATTGGTAATGGTTAATTTGTGGGATAATAATTACCTTTTCAAACAGTCTTCATCCAAATAATAATAGCTTCATATTATTGCACTTGAACTAAAATTTTAACCGGTTGATATTGTGCGTGTGCGGACTTGTTATTTCCTTTTGATTTGCCCACGAAAATTTAAAATACAAATTTTGAAATTGACAACTTTGCAATCGATTAATAGTAATACAGGGGGCCTCGGTGGCCGAGTGGTCTAGGTAGTTCGTCATGACTGCTAATGATCACTAGGCTGTCAACGCTGAGGTTGTGAGTTTGAATCTCACCTGTGACGGGGTGTGTTCGACTCCGATTTTATTTGACAAGGATTGCCAGTTTTCCTACCAAAGGTCGGTGGTTCTCTCAAGGTACTCCGGCTTCCCCCAACAATAAAAACTGGCCACCGCGAAATAGCCAAATGTGCTGAAAATGGCGTAAAACAACTCAACAAACAATAGTAATACACATACTTTTTATATTGTAATTATTAGTATGAAGACAAGTCCTATTTAATTTTCAAAAGATTGACTGTCAACATCACTGTTGTCCTTATTTAAGGGGGTGTCAGATGTGGGCACAGGAATTATAAAGGCTTCAAACTATAAGGATTTAAATTTTCTCTTTTTTATGCAAAATTCTTTAATTTTTTCATGGTTGACGACTATTGAAGGCTATATAATCCTTTGTAAGAAGATTGGGGTAAAGTGTTGAAATTAAGTGGTATTCTGAATAGCCCTCCCCCCTTCCCTTAGCTTGCACTTTTATTAAAATGAAACATTCCAAAGGATTTCCTATGTATCTATGTATAAAAAAAATGTTGATCAGAACTTTTTCTAGGTTGAAAGTCCCTCTAATGTCCGATCAATCTGCAAAAATTTGAACTTTGCAATTTGTCCGGCTGTACTTTTTGAAAAAGTTTGGTCTGACAGAATGCTTTTGTTCAGTTGAAAGTCTGTGTACGGTTCAAGTCCAGCCAGACTACGGTTAACTATTTCATACGGGTATAGTTCAAAGTTTGGTGTTTTTTTAATAGGTTAGACAAAGTTGATTGAAGAATGGTGAAAGTGGACAAGTGGCTGACCTCCTGCAATCAATAGAGATGGCATTGGATGTGGACAAGGGACTTACCAAGATAACATTGTATCTGAATCTGATCATAGTTGAGCATTGAACCCCAATGGAATGGTGAAGTATTTGAAAAATTAAGGTATGTAGAATAGAAACTTTATTGGTTTTTTCAAAATATACAATGGAATGGTTGTATGCTGGTTCATAGTTGGTGTAACGCATACTAGAGTCAGTTGTTCAACTGTTTCATCAGTATATAAAATGTAAACATTTGTAGTGCATTTCAGAACCCTGATGACACAGACAACTCACAAAGATGGTGTAATCACTTAGATGATTTGAAGGAAAAAGACAACCTATACATACTTTCTGTAGAAGATCAAGCAAGACCACTTTTGTTCAGTAAGTTGTAAGATGTAATATCTAATGAAACGTACCCCAAAATACCGAAATAAATGTGATGTACAGTATGGCCATTTCATTGACTGACAACTCATCAACAATGCTCGAGATCAAAATATTGGAAAACTGGTTAAAGATATAATGATGAATTAATAAGCACAACCATCAAAAATCAAAACAAAACAAACAGGTATCCAACCTCAGCTAAGTGTTGCCTCTGCATCAAAAGAAAGAGCTTTAGAAATTTATGGTAATTTTTGTCAAATTTTGAACAGAAAATTTAAAGGCATTTGAGTAACAGTTACCTTAATATGATTTATTATCTTATTTATTAATTTCATAGTAAGGAGGAAGCAGGATACAGCTCAAAGTTTGATGATTTTTGAATAGGTTAGACAAACTTGATTGTAAAATAGTGAAGTGGGCGATTGGCTGACCTGCAATCAATAGAGACGGCATTTGGATGTTTGCGATTGGCTTTACCTCCTGCAATCAATAGAGACGACATTGGATGTGAACAAGAATTGACCTCATGCAATCAATAGAGACCGCATTGGATGTGGGTGAGTAGCTATACTGCTGCAAATCAATTCAGATCAGGCATTGGATGTTGGCAAAGAGCTTACCTCCTGCAATCAATAGAGACATCATTAGATGTGGTTGAGGAGCTTACCAAGTTAACATGGTCTCTGAAGCTGATCCTAATTTAGCATTGAAACCCAATAGAAATATCATTTTGTCTGAAACAGATCACCCATTTTGCATCAAACTTGACTGCAATGGTCCTCAGATGGCCCACTTTAGATGTGGTTGAGAAGCTTACCAAGAGAACATGGTCACTGAAGCTGATCCTAATTTAGCATTGAAACCCAATAGGAATATCATTTTGTCTGAAACAGATCACCCATTCTGCATCAAACTTGACTGCAATGGTCCTTAGAGGGCCCGCTTTCAAAATGTCATTTGATTTATACATGTATCACCAACCAAGACATGCAGCTATTAAAAGTGAACTTAGTTTAATATAAGAAGCTAACAGTGTGGGAAAACCCACCTGTGTTGAAACTAGGTCCTGAAGTGGTCCTCTTACTAGAGTCAGTTGTTCAACTGTTTCATTAGTATATAAAATGTAAACATTTGTAGTGCATTTCAGAACCCTGATGACACAGACTACTCACAAAGATGGCGTAATCACTTAGATGATTTGAAGGAAAAAGACAACCTACCGTATTTTACGGTGTTTAGGTCGATAGGCCGTATAGGTCGAATTGCTCTTTTTGGGGTAAAAGTTGGGATTCAGTATCAGATAGGTCGAGGCGTCGTATAGGTCGATCGGAGATGAACGACTTCTAGACACAGAAAAACATCGGTAAGTATGGGTAAGTATTAGCTCAGTAACTCTGTATCCATTTTTTTAGACAAACAATAAGTTTCTGAAATAAAAAACCTTGACAACAAATGTAAAATTTGACTTTCCACTCGATTGACATGTGTTTACTCGCCATGTTTTTTCAAACCGGTGAATCATTGCGCAGGTGTGAATAAGAGTTATTGTTCTTTATTTACACTGGGTATACACTGACAATCGATGATATTACAGATTTCATTGGGTATTCAATGAACAGTTGTCTTTAGTGATTAAAAATATTATTATTCTCACATTTCTGAAACTACATTTATTTATAAAAAAAATGCATAAATTATGTTTCCATCCCAATAAAAAACGTATTTTATTCATAGTTGTCCCGAATATTTTTTTTTTTATTGTTACATGATGCAGTTCCTCCTTGACAAAATCGTAAAAATAAACAACACAAATTCATGTTAAATATATTTTATTTGACTTAATTACATTGTTAATATAAACGGCAGCCATCCCAGCAGTACCATTGCTCCAAAAATCTTTGCCAGCAAGCGCTACAAAAAACAAATCAAATTCTGTGACTATTTTTCTTGCCGGTGGGTATTTTTCCCCAAGACAATTTTCGATTTTGGACACAGATAGGTCGAAACGCCGTATAGGTCGACCAAACAATTTTCTGGGAAAAAAATATCGACCTAAACACCGTAAAATACGGTATACATACTTTCTGTAGAAGATCAAGCAAGACCATTTTTGTTCAGTAAGTAATACACATACTTTTTATATTTTAGTTATTAGTATGAAGACAAGTCGTATTTAATTTTCAAAAGATTGACTGTGAACATCACTGTTGTCCTTATTTAAGGGGCTGTCAGATGTGGGCACAGGAATTATAAAGGCTTCAAACTATAAGGATTTAAATTTTCTCTTTTTTATGCAAAATCCTTTAATTTTTTCACGATTGACGACTATTGAAGGCTATATAATCCTTTGTAAGAAGATTGGGGTAAAGTGTTGAAATTAAGTGGTATTCTGAATAGCCCTCCCCCCTTCCCTTAGCTTGCACTTTTATTAAAATGAAACATTCCAAAGGATTTCCTATGTATCTATGTATAAAAAAATGTTGATCAGAACTTTTGAAATTAGTTCACCTAATTTATAATGTTTGAAAATTTTCTAGGTTGAAAGTCCCTCTAATGTCCGATCAATCTGCAAAAATTTGAACTTTGCAAATTGTCCGGCTGTACTTTTTGAAAAGATTGGTCTGACAGAATGCTTTTGTTCAGTTGAAAGTCTGTGTCCGGTTCAAGTCCAGCCAGACTTTTTGAAGTCCTACTCTAGTACATCTCAAGTCCAGCCAGACTACGGTTAACTATTTCATACGGGTATAGTTCAAAGTTTGGTGTTTTTTTAATAGGTTAGACAAAGTTGATTGAAGAATGGTGAAAGTGGACAAGTCGCTGACCTCCTGCAATCAACAGAGACAGCATTGGATGTGGGGGGAAGGGCTTACCTCCTGCAATCAATAGACGGCATTGGATGTGGACGAGGGACTTACCAAGATAACATGGTATCTGAATCTGATCATAGTTGAGCATTGAACACCAATGGAATGGTGAAGTATTTAAAAAAGTAAGGTATGTAGAATAGAAACTTTATTGGTTTTTTTTTGCGAGGTGAATTTGACCAAACTTGGCAGAGATGATGCATTGTAAGGTAGTTTCTTTGGTGGTGAATGGTCAAAGAAACATGCCCGTCAAAGCCTATTCTTATTTCAGATTGTATGAACATTTAGAAACCTTTTGAAGAAAGATTTTAAACCTAACTCACAAATATTTTTTGTAATAGTCCTTAACTTCATAACTTTAACAGAAATCCAAGAATGTTGATAGTGACATAGTTTGACGCAAGGGGAAAAATTTTGTATTAAAAATTCTTATTTAGAATGACAGATTTATACCAAGCTTGGTTGATTTGATACCTATGAGGACACAAGATAAGCTTCTCTGAAAATGCAAGAGGCATGTATGTGTTACCCAAGTGTTGTTACTTTGATGCCGATCGGAAATCCAAGATGGACCTTCTTAAAATTGGACCCTATGGGAAATATATTTAAAATACTTTTGACAAACAAATTTAATTGATTGGTAGGAAAGTTTTTGCAAGTGAGTTATAAGTAGCCAGATAATTTGTTACCATTATGCTATCACACTTGGCTTACAGGGAGGGGCTTATCTGGTAGGTTAAATGTCCATGATCTTAAGATATATTTCATATATAAAATATTTACTGCCTTGGGCAATACAGTGCATGTTAAATGTTCCTAATATTTGTTTTTAAAATTTATTTTTGCAGAAAAATGACTGTTTTTAAGTTTCTATTTTACAGTTGATAATTGATAATAGAAACTATTTAACAATTAGCTGGATCTTTATTCATTGAAAGTTGATTAAAATAAAATGCCAATGTTAAAAAAGTTAAATTCAGTTAATTTGGTATTCATTGTGCCATTTAGGTTTGTGTCATTGAAACTTTTACATGCAACCTATTAGGTGCATCATGTACTAACTTTTCATTCTCAATTTGTGGTGAACCTTTTAGTTGCTACATGCACTAAATTTTCTAGGTTGTCAGTATTTACTGAGCCCAATTGTAAATGTACTGTACCCTATTGGTCCCATATGTGCTGAAACTTCAATGTTAAGCATGTAATGAGCTGTTTTGGTCTCACATGCCAAAACATTTATATCTTTACTGATCCCTTGCTCTTAACACATACTGAAACTTGCAGGTCATACATGTAGTGTGCCCTTTTGGTCTCTTGTATGCTGAAACTTTTTAGCTTGTAAATGTACTCCACCCCTATCCCATATGATCTGAAACTATAATGAGCTCTTGGTCTCAACATACATGCTGAAAATTTT
Organism: Mytilisepta virgata; assembly: GCA_028015205.1. Taxonomy (NCBI): domain Eukaryota; kingdom Metazoa; phylum Mollusca; class Bivalvia; order Mytilida; family Mytilidae; genus Mytilisepta; species Mytilisepta virgata. Next base: position 9,084,881 of record CM051510.1, read on the forward strand.
AGATTTTACATTTACTGATCCCTCTTGCTCACTTATACTGAAACTTATAGGTTATGTAGTAAACCCTTTTGGTCTCATGAGTTGAAATGTCTTAAGGTTGTACATGTACTGAGCCCTTTGGACCACATGTACTGAAGAAATTTTAGGTTGAATTGCACCACTTTTGGTCCCAAGTTTGCTGAAACTTAGGTTGTACATATACTGAACCAACATTTGCTCCAACATTCATTGTACTTGTTTTTATTGTCCAACGAACAAACTTTTTGGCTACTGAGTACTTTTGGTCTGAAACCTAGCTTGTACATATACTGAGGCTTTTTAATCCCAAATATTCTGAAATTTCCTAGGCTGTACATATACTGAGACCATTTGGTCCCCCTGGTACTGAACATTGTAGATGATGCATGATCTGAGCCCTTTTGAGCGGTACATTTGAAATTAAATGTGTAAAATTTCAATGAGATATGTAGCCAAGCCTGAAGTTTCCAGTCAATAGGAAAAGGTGCATTAAATATGTAATGAAAATTTATTAAATTTTTAATATGTAGGACAAAAAAAGTGGCTGTCAGAATTCTAAATGGGAGAGATACCTGAAGGTTACATTGATTGAACAAGTTCATATTTGGCAAACTGATATTATTTCATCAAGTATTACAGTAAAATGTATCTTACATTTATAAATTCTGATATATATTTTTATATAGTCTATCTTAAGTTTTACATACAATTTTCCTGTTTATACAAATTGGATTCTACCAGAAATATTGGTCTGAAACTACAAATATCGTGATAAATTATGATAATTATTTTCTGGTAAGAAAATGACAAATTTTTATGAAATATCTTAGTTATTTTTAGCAAAGTAAATTTAAAAAAAATATCTTGTCTAATTTTCAATTTATTTTTAAACTTAAGTATAAGGTCATTATAGCAATGGATGATATTAATTTTTAGTGAAATTTTCTTTATTTTGACTAATTTTCATTATTTGCCTTTCAGTATACTAAATTGGCTAAATTTCTTGGATAAGTCTTATGTCCAGCTTCATACAAATGTAAAAAGATTAAGCAAATGTTTTTTCTATCATGTTCAAGTTTTGTATTTTACAAGTACTTTCCATAAATATTTACTAACATTTGTGTATCACTAATAACTGTTCTTGTCCTTCCAATGATCCAATACAAATAACATTAAACACTTTACAAACAAATTAAGATTAAAACAAATCTTGTGAACTTAATTAAAATGCAGGAATATGTGAAACATAATGATGGCATTTTAATTGGGGTTTGCAAATGATGAAATGGAATTAAAATGAAATAAAATAAAGAACATAAAATTTAAAATAAATAAAATAGAATAAAAAATAAAAAAATTAAATTAAATAAACAAAATAACAAACAAAGTGAAAAAATAACTCCCAAAATTGATGGAAAGTATTTGTGAAATACAAAATACAACTGTGATCATTGTGTGGTAAATGTTAGTTTTACAATTCCAAAGTTCTGAGTTTAAAATTACATTTACATTTGAAATACTTTTGAACTCGTATACATGTAATAGGTATGGCTATTTTCTTTAAGTTGAATGTGATCCATTGCTTATTTTGATCAGCAGGTAACATGATAGTAGAAATCCACATTTTTATCATCTACCTTTCTAAAAGAAAGTGTTTGTAAATAGTTTTCAACTCAACTTGAAATTAACATTATCAATAGTTTTACTATCCATTTTAGTAATTATTTGTCAAAAAAATTTATCAGTATCTTTCACATTTAAGTTTTCAGGTGCCTTCTTGTATTGGGGAGTAATTAAATTTTGGTTTGGGATAAAATCTTTCATGTCTAAATGTGGGTGACAAACTTGATTACTTATCTCATTGGAAATCCCTAGTGTAGGGGAGGGAGGGGGCAGATTGGCCAAGTGATCTGAATGCTTTTGTTGTAACCAATAGTAATCACTAGCCAATTACATGTACTATTGTGTTCAATTTGGGGTGAAATATGTCAACTACAATCCAAATGACCAAGATTAATAGTTTACCTGATGAAAGATGTGGTTTTCTATGCCTTCCTCCACCATTGAAAACTGGTTGGCATGATAAAGTAATTATGCTGAAAAGAGAGTAAAACCCAGTAATCCATACCCTGTTGTATTATGCCAAGGTTACAGTAACTGATTCAAAAAGTGAGGATCTATATATATCAGAGATCAATCAGTTATATGAAATAGACAGTCATGAAAACTAGTGGTTCAGACAAGTAACAGTACATGATTCCTAATCGGTTATAAATTTTGTTTCGTTTATCACAAATTTATCGCAGGCATTCAAATGTCACAGATTTCAGAAAAATCTATTTTTAAAATTATATATTTAGAGATTTTCATGAAGTTCTTTGACATCATTTTTTGAAGATAGTGAATATGATTGATAGAAAATACTAAATTTTTTTTATTAATATTTCATATGCACTGTTATTGCCTACTTTTTTTTGCTGCAGCATTTCAAGGCAGAATTTTTTGTTGTTGCATTTTTAAAGGAAAAATAAAGGAATGTTATGGAGATGTGAACCAAATGCTTCATGCCCTCCTTTTTTCCACTACAATCTGACCAATGAGCCTGCCGATTTTAACAAATCATTTTGTGTTTTCATCCATAATTTAACCTGGTCATCTGATTAAAAAATTATGCCAAAAAAAGTATTAAATCTCCTGAAAATATAAGGGAAATTAGGCAAAAGTTTGATGGAATGTTCCGTAGATGATACCCTTTAAAGATTGTATTTGGGGGTCCATACCTGACCAATATGGCACCTATTAGTGAAAATTGGAAAAATTAGGAACAGTACATCAAAAAAACCTTTTCTGGAACTGTTGGTGCAATTTTGACAAAAGTGTGATGGAATTGTCCTGACTCGTGGTCCCGTCAAATTCTGTGTCCAAGAAAATGGACCTTGGTCCAATATGGCCATATAAATGAATCAGCAAATCTTGGACTAATGGTTTGTGCTACTAAAGATGAGGCTTAACTTATAATAATGTTATTTATTTTATGGCATATTAAATCCATATGAGTAATACAGGCTCCTTTGAGTGGCCTACCATCTATCAATGTGTACATTTTAATCATTTTCTCTGAAACTGCTGGGCAAATTGGAACCAAAAGTGACCTTAATGGTCCTAATATTTCAGCTTCAGGTGATTACTTGGACCTCAAGACCTATGGAAAAATTATTTTTTGAAATCACAAAGTAAATTGTAATAAAACTTTGTATCAATAGAATGCTGACAGAGACAAACTTTGCTTAACATAGGAAAATATGATATGGTGTATGCATCAATGAGACTTAAAGAGAAAAGATTCTGCAACATTTGGTGAGGATTCTCAGTTCATTTTCTTAGAGATCTCTTTCAAAGTTTTTTTCTTTTTTGATTGACTTCCATTTGGAAAGGATTCTCAGTTTGTTTTCATAGAGATATCTTTCAAAGATTTTCTTTTTTCTTTTTTGATTGACTTCCATTTGGAAGGGAATTTTGAATTCTTAGTAAATAAGAACATATTATTATCAGTAGCTGATTCTCATTTGTTTTTTTTTAATTATTTGATAATTGATGAAAATTAGTTGATGGCAAAATTATTTAAAGTTATTTAAACAAAATTTTTTTTTATATTTTAGGAATATAAAAATGAAAAGTTATGGTGTGAACATCAGTGGGATTTGAAATCCTATTGAATGAAGTAAATTAAACTTGCAACATGTGATGGTGGTTGTCCATTTGTTACCTTCGACAAAAAATTCTTTATTTTTTGGTTATTTATTAACATTCATTTGGAAATTTTCAAAATTAATTTTTTGTCAATGAGCAATTTTTGATATATCGTTAGCTGATGCTCATTTGATTTGAACGTTATTCAAGTTTTTTTTCAGATAGCATTTTGATTGTCGATGAAATTAGTTTGACAAAAATTTATATATTCTTTTAAACAAAAAAGTATTTCATTATTTGTTATTAATTAGTATTTGCATGAATTGTTGCCCAAAATGAGCAGGCATCTCGAAAATCGGCATTCCTGAAATGCATAAAAAATCTAGATTTTATTTCAGGCCTTTTTTTTCATTTTCTCTAACATGCCTGCTCAGATGGGGGATAACTCAATCAAATGGAATTAATCTTATTTTGAAAGGCTATTTTGTCAGTAATGGAATTGAAAAAAGTTTCCAGTAAGTTAGTTATGAAAATGAAAGGATATGGTGTATGTAACAATGAGACTTGAATAAAGAGAATAGATTCTGCAACATCTGGTCAGGGTTCTCAGTTTGTATATTAAAAACATCACTTTCAAAGATTTTATTCTTCATTTATTGACTTTCATTTGGAAAGGAAGTTTGAAATTCTTACTCAATGAGAAAATTATTAATCAGTAGCTGATTCCAAATATTAATTATTTTTTCAAATGATTGTTTGATAATTGAAAAGTCATTTATGGCAAAAAAATTTAAAATGGTTAAGTCATTAAGACACTTTTTTTTATATTTTATGAATATGAAAATGAAAGGATATGGTGTAAACATCAGTGAGACTTTAAATCTTATTGAATTGAATGAAGTAATGACAACATGCAACATGAGATGGTGGTTGTCCATTTGTAACCTTCAAGAAAAAAGTTCACTTTCAGAGGTTTTATTTTTTGTTTATTAACATTCATTTGGAAATAAGATTTCAGAATTAATTTTTAGTTGATTATCAGGTTTTTATATAATCAGTAGCTGATGCCCATTTGGTTTAAATGTTATTTAATTTTTTTTCAGATAACATTTTGATTGTTGATGAAATTAGTTTGACAAAAATTTATAAATTCTTTTAAACAAAATGTATTTCACTATTTGTTAATCACTATTTGCATCAGTTATTGTCCAAATGAGCAGGCATCTCAAAAATGGCATTCATGAAATGTATAAAAAAATATTTCCATTTATTTAAAAAAAAAAAATTATCATTTTCTGATTATGTATGCCTGCTCAGAAGGGGGATAACTCAATCAAGCAATTAATCTTATTTTAAAAGGTTTTGTCAACGGATTTGAAAAAAGTTTTCAGTAAGTTCTGACAATGAAGGATATGGTGTATGCATCAGTGAGATTTCAATACAGTAGATACTATAAATCTTGAGGGTTAAGTCATTAAGACACTTTTTTTTTTTTATATTTTATGAATATGAAAATGAAAGGATATGGTATAAACATCAGTGAGACTTTAAATCTTATTGAATTGAATGAAGTAATGACAACATGCAACATGAGATGGTGGAACAATGTCCATTTGTAACCTTCAAGAAAAAAGTTCACTTTCAGAGGTTTTATTTTTTGTTTATTAACATTCATTTGAAAATAAGATTTCAGAATTAATTTTTAGTTGATTATCAGGTTTTTATATAATCAGTAGCTGATGCCCGTTTGGTTTAAATGTTATTTAATTTTTTTCAGACAACATTTTGATTCTTTTAAACAAAATGTATTTCACTATTTGTTAATCGCTATTTGCATCAGTTATTGTCCAAATGAACAGGCATCTCAAAAATGGCATTCATGAAATGTATGAAAAAATATTTCCATTTATTTTTAAAAAATTTATCATTTTCTGATTATGTATGCCTGCTCAGAAGGGGGATAACTCAATCAAGCAATTAATCTTATTTTGAAAGTTTTTGTCAACTGATTTGAAAAAAAGTTTTCAGTAAGTTCTGACAATGAAGGATATGGTGTATGCATCAGTGAGATTTGAATACAGTAGATACTATAAATCTTGAGGGTTGTCAGTTTATAAGCTTTTAAATATGAAAATGAAAGGATATGGTGTAAAAAATTGTTTTATTTGAAAAATTAGTTTATAGAATTTGAGACAAAAGATTCTTCTGTAGGCTATGAATATGATATAAAAGGATATGACGTATGCATCAACGAGACTTGAAATTCTAATTTAAAAAGGAAGGAAATACAATTTGCAACACTGTGGAAGTGTTCATTTGTTGATTTCAAGTTTACTTTCAGATGTTTTATATTTTGTTCTTTTTATTGACTTCCATATGGAAAGAAATTTTGAAATCATTTGTTCACCATAGAGAAATTTGTTACTTGGTAGCAAATGCTCATTTGGTAAAGTCACTTTTTCAACATAACATTTCAGTTGAAATGAGTGGGAACAAAATTTTGAAAAATTTTCAAAATTTTTATATTTCACTATTTGTTTAAAGCAAACAATGACAAAAGGGTTAAATTGTTTATTGTGAAAAGTAAGTATATCTTTGTCAGAGATGGAAAGCAGTTTTTAGCACACCTGGCCCAAAGGGTCATCATCGTAAACTTTTTTAAAAGCTCTTCTGAAACCACTGTGCCAATTAGAACAAATCAGTTAAATGGTTAAGTGGACTTCATTCATAAATGTATCCAATGACCCCACCCATCACCCAAGGGCCTAACATTGTTTAACATAGGACCCTATTTTAAATTAGACCTTGTCTGAAACCACAAAGCCAACTGGAAAAAAACTTGGCAACATTGGTCCTTAGTGGTCCTCTTTCAGAACTGTATCCGATGACCTCACCCGCCATCCAAGATGGCTGCCAGAGCCTAACATAGTTTAAAATAGGACCTAAGGTTGAAATCTCTGAAAGATCTTGTTTGAAACCAGTGAGCCATTTGGAACTTGACAGCAAGAAATTTATTTTGAATTTTGAGTCCGCCTCAATTTTTTTTTGCTGCAGCATATCAAGGCAGAAATTTTTTTTTTTGAATTTTTAAATAAAGGAATGTTATGAAGATATGAACCAAATGCTTCCTATTTTCCACTGCAATCTGACCAGTGAGCCTTCCGATTTTATCAAATTGTGTTTTCATCCATAATTTAACCTGGTCATCTGATTAGAAAATTATGCCAAAAAAGTATTAAATCTCTGAAAATTCTTTAGCAAATTAAGCAAAAGTTTGATGGAGTCTTCTGTAGTTGATTCTTTTTAAAAAGTGTATTTGGGGGTCCATACCTGAGCAATATGGCCCCTTTTTACTGAAAATTGAAAAAATCAGGAACAATACATTAAAAAAACCTTTTCTGGAACTGTTGGTGCAATTGTGACAAAAGTGTGATGGAATTGTCCTGACTCGTGGTGCTGTCAAATTTTTTGTCCAAGGAAATGGACCTTGGTCCAATATGGCCATACAGACGAATCAGCAACCTTGGACTAATGGTTTGTGCTACTAAAGATGAGGCTTTTCTTATAATAATGTTATTTATTATATACGGCATGTTAAATCCATGTGAGTAATACGTATATTTTATTCATTTTCTCTGAAACCGCTGAGCCAAATTGAACCAAAAGTGACAGCAATGGTCCTAAGATTTCAACTTTCAGGCAATCACTTGGACCTCAAGAAAGATGGCTTCCACATGGAAAAATTAAGTACTGTAAATTTGGAAATTATTGCAATGTTTTTATTATTGCAAAAAATGCGACAGTGTTGTTATCGCAATAATTTACTCACATTTTGGAATTTTTTATATGAATGAAGCGTGGTTTTTCTCAATATCGCAAAAATTAAAATCGCATTTTGGTCTTAAATGACAAAATTGCAATAATAAATGCATGCAATAATTTCTGAATTTACAGTATATTTTCTGAAATCACAAAGTAAATTGCAATAAAACTTTGTATCAATAGAATGCTGCCACAGACAAACTTAGCTTAACATAGGAAAATGGAAGGATATGGTGTATGCCTCAATGAGATTTGAATAAAGGGAATAGGGTATTTGGTGAGAGTTCTCAGTTTGTTTTCTTAGAGATCTCTTTCAAAGATTTTCTTTTTTCTTTTTTGATGGACTTCCATTTTGAAAGGAATTTTGAAATTCTTAGTAAATAAGAACATATTATTATCAGTAGCTGATTCTCATTTGTTTTTAGCTCACCTGGACCAAAGGTCCATGTGAGCTTTTACCATCACTTGGCGTCCGTCGTCGTCGTCGTCGTCGTCGTCTGTCGTCGTCGTCTGTTAACAATTTTTCAAACGTTAACTTGTCCGACACCATAAGTCCAATTGCAACCAAACTTGGTACATTTGTTTAGTGGCATTATGTGTACAAAAATATCGTTCGGATTTTTGATTCGTAAAAAAACATGGCCGCCATGGCTAAAAATAGAACATAGGGGTAAATTGCAGTTTTTTGCATATAACTCAAAAACCATAACAGATATCAAAATTCTGGCATAGGGTAAAAGTGTTCAGCACCTCAAGATCTACCTGCCCTGAAATTTTGAAGAAGATCCAACGACCCATGTAGGAGTTATTGCCCTTTTTCTGCATTTTTTCCAAATTTTGCACTTAAGCTCAATATCTTGGATACTATAAAGGAAATTTGAAAAATTTAAATTTCATATTGTTAGGCACACAAAGATCTACAAAATTTGTAACAGGATCGAAGTTGTAGGTTCATTCCTTTTAGGAGTTATTCCCCTTAGATCATCAAAATTGACCATTTTTGCAGTCTTTATTCATTGTAATAAAATCGTTAACTCCTCTTACACCATAAGTTTAATTGCAACCAAACTTAGTGTAGTTGTTCCTTGGCATGAGTGCTACTAAACTATCGTTTGTATTTTTGATTTGTAAAAAAACATGGCTGCCATGGCTAAAAATAGAACATAGGGGTAAATTGCAGTTTTTTGCAAATAACTCAAAAATGGTGACAGATATCAAAATTCTGATGGGAAGCTAAAGTGTTCAACACCTCAAGATCTACCTGCTTTGAAATTTTGAAGAAGATGTAACCACCCATGTAGGAGTTATTGCCCTTTTTCTTGATTTTTTTTTGAAATTTGTACTTATTAAGTTGTTGTCAATAGAGAAAAGCTGTTGTTTGCTTAAACAATCAGCTCATTGAGCTCTACAAAAGTCTGAATTGGGTCGAAGTTGTCAGATGATCCATTATAGGGGTAATAGCTCATGAAACACTCCCTTAAAGCTTAAGGACCAGGTGAGCGATTCAGGCTCCTGGGAGCCTCTTGTTTTTTAATTATTATTTGATAATTGATGAAAATTAGTTGATGGCAAAATTATTTAAAGTTATTTAGACAAAAAGAATTTTTTATATTTTAGGACTATAAAAATGAAAAGTTATGGTTTGAACATCAGTGAGACTTGAAATCCTATTGAATGAAGTAAATTCAACTTGCAACATGTGATGGTGGTTGTCCATTTGTTACCTTTGACAAAAAATTATTTTTTAGTTATTATTCATTTGAAAAAAAATTTTCAAAATTATTTTTTTGTCAATTTTGAAACAGAAAAAATTTTCAAATATTCTTAAATTTCCAAAATGGCATCTTATGAAAATTTCATAGAATGACCCGGTGCATGTTGCACACACATGAGGAACAGCATGTGCTAAATCCTGATTGGTGCATAGAAAAAGGCTATAGCCAATCAGAATTGTGCATGAGTGAGATCATGCACTGGTCAAGCATTCTTTGACCTAATGACCAGGAAAAATTGCATAACCCAATTACTGCAGACACTCCTGTCTGCTATTATCTAATATTTGATCAAGAAATATTGTGTGAAAGTCTGAAGCATAAAAATTATCTTAACAAAATTCCTTAAGTTAAAATAAAAATTTCCAGCCAAAAATTCTTTTATCTTTACAAATAAAATTATTTTTTTAGTTATTATTCATTTGAAAATAAACTTTCAAAATTATTTTTTTGTCAATGAGCAATTTTTGATATATCGTTAGCTGATGCTCATTTTGATTGTCAATGAAATTAGTAAAACTTTATAAATTCTTTTAAACAAAAAAGTATTTCATTATTTGTTATTAATTAGTATTTGCATGAATTATTGCCCAAAATGAGCAGGCATCTCGAAAATCGGCATTCCTGAAATGCATAAAAAATCTAGATTTTATTTCAGGCCTTTTTTTTCATTTTCTCTAACATGCCTGCTCAGATGGGGGATAACTCAATCAAATGGAATTAATCTTATTTTGAAAGGCTATTTTGTCAGTAATGGAATTGAAAAAAGTTTCCAGTAAGTTAGTTATGAAAATGAAAGGATATGGTGTATGTAACAATGAGACTTGAATAAAGAGAATAGATTCTGCAACATCTGGTCAGGGTTCTCAGTTTGTATATTAAAAACATCACTTTCAAAGATTTTATTCGTCATTTATTGACTTTCATTTGGAAAGGAAGTTTGAAATTCTTACTCAATGAGAAAATTATTAATCAGTAGCTGATTCCAAATGTTAATTATTTTTTCAAATGATTGTTTGATAATTGAAAAGTCATTTATGGCAAAAAATATAAAATAGTTAAGTCATTAAGACACTTTTTTTTTATTTTATGAATATGAAAATGAAAGGATATGGTGTAAACATCAGTGAGACTTTAAATCTTATTGAATTGAATGAAGTAATGACAACATGCAACATGAGATGGTGGTTGTCCATTTGTAACCTTCAAGAAAAAAGTTCTTTCAGAGGTTTTATTTTTTGTTTATTAACATTCATTTGGAAATAAGATTTCAGAATTAATTTTTAGTTGATTATCAGGTTTTTATATAATCAGTAGCTGATGCCCATTTGGTTTAAATGTTATTTAATTTTTTTTCAGATAACATTTTGATTGTTGATGAAATTAGTTTGACAAAAATTTATAAATTCTTTTAAACAAAATGTATTTCACTATTTGTTAATCACTATTTGCATCAGTTATTGTCCAAATGAGCAGGCATCTCAAAAATGGCATTCATGAAATGTATAAAAAAATATTTCCATTTATTTTAAAAAAAAAAATTATCATTTTCTGATTATGTATGCCTGCTCAGAAGGGGGATAACTCAATCAAGCAATTAATCTTATTTTAAAAGGTTTTGTCAACGGATTTGAAAAAAAGTTTTCAGTAAGTTCTGACAATGAAGGATATGGTGTATGCATCAGTGAGATTTGAATACAGTAGATACTATAAATCTTGAGGGTTGTCAGTTTATAAGCTTTTAAATATGAAAATGAAAGGATATGGTGTAAAAATCATTGAACAATTGAAATCCTGTTGAATTGAATCCTAAAGTAATACAAACTTGTAACAAGTGGTTGAGGTTGTCTATTTGTTAGTTTCAAGAAAGTTTCAGATTATTTGTTTATTTATTGACATCCATTTGGACAGAAATTTTGATATCATTGTTATTCATTGAGAAATGTTTATCAATCAATAGCCGAAGCTCATTTGGTGATTTTTTCAATTTTTTTAGTTGAAAAAGTTTATAACAAAAATTTTTTAAATTTTGAGACAAAAGATTCTTCCGTAGGTTATGAATATGATATAAAAGGATATGACGTATGCATCAATGAGACTCGAAATTCTAATTTAAAAAGGAAGGAAATACAATTTGCAACACTGTGGAAGTGTTCATTTGTTGATTTCAAGTTTACTTTCAAATGTTTTATATTTTGTTCTTTTATTGACTATCATATGGAAAGAAATTTTGAAATCATTTGTTCACCATAGAGAAATGTTACTTGGTAGCAAATGCTCATTTGGTAAAGTCACGTTTTCAACATTATATTTCTTTATTTGTTTAAAGCAAACAATGACAAAAGGGTTAAATTGTTTATTGTGAAAAGTAAGTATATCTTTGTCAGAGATGGAAAGCAGTTTTTAGCACACCTGGCCGAAAGGGTCATGATCGTAAACTTTTTAAAAAAATCTTCTGAAACCACTGTGCCAATTAGAACAAATCAGTTAAATGGTTAAATGTATCCAATGACCCAACCCATCACCCAAGGGCCTAACATTGTTTAACATAGGACCCTATTTTAAATTAGACCTTGTCTGAAACCACAAAGCCAACTGGAAAAAAACTTGGCAACATTGGCCCTTAGTGGTCCTCTTTCAGAACTGTATCCGATGACCCCACCCGCCATCCAAGATGGCTGCCAGAGCCTAACATAGTTTAACATAGGACCTAAGGTTGAAATCTCTGAAAGATCTTGTTTGAAACCAGTGAGCCATTTGGAACTTAACAGCAAGAAATTTATTTTGAATTTTGAGTCCACCTAAATTTTTTTTTGCTGCAGCATATCAAGGCAGAAATTTTTTTTTTTTGGAATTTTTAAAGAAATAAAGGAATGTTATGGAGATATGAACCAAATGCTTCCTATTTTCCACTGCAATCTGACCAGTGAGCCTTCCGATTTTAACAAATCGTGTTTTCATCCATAATTTAACCTGGTCATCTGATTAGAAAATTATGCCAAAAAAGTATTAAATCTCTTTGAAAATTCTTTGGCAAATTAAGCAAAAGTTTGATGGAGTCTTCTGTAGTTGATCCTTTTTAAAAAGTGTATTTGGGGGTCCATACCTGAGCAATATGGCCCCTTTTTACTGAAAATTGAAAAAATCAGGAAAAATACATTAAAAAAACCTTTTCTGGAACTGTTGGTGCAATTGTGACAAAAGTGTGATGGAATTGTCCTGACTGTGGTGCTGTCAAATTTTTTGTCCAAGGAAATGGACCTTGGTCCAATATGGCCATACAGACGAATCAGCAACCTTGGACTAATGGTTTGTGCTACTAAAGATGAGGCTTTTCTTATAATAATGTTATTTATTATATACGGCATATTAAATCCATGTGAGTAATACGTATATTTTATTCATTTTCTCTGAAACCGCTTGAAAAATTGAACCAAAAGTGACAGCAATGGTCCTAAGATTTCAACTTTCAGGCGATCACTTGGACCTCAAATGGAAAAATAAAGTACTGTAAATTTGGAAATTATTGCGATGTTTTTATTATTGCGAAAAATGCGACAGTGTTGTTATTGCAATAATTTACTCGCATTTTGGAATTTTTTATATGAATGAAGCGTGGTTTTTTTCAATATTGCAAAAATTAAAATCACATTTTGGTCTTAAATGACAAAATTGCAATAATAAATGCATGCAATAATTTCTGAATTTACAGTATATTTTCTGAAATCACAAAGTAAATTGCAATAAAACTTTGTATCAATAGAATGCTGCCACAGACAAACTTAGCTTAACATAGGAAAATGGAAGGATATGGTGTATGCATCAATGAGACTTGAATAAAGGGAATAGGGTATTTGGTGAGAGTTCTCAGTTTGTTTTCTTAGAGATCTCTTTCAAAGATTTTCTTTTTTCTTTTTTGATTGACTTCCATTTTGAAAGGAATTTTGAAATTCTTAGTAAATAAGAACATATTATTATCAGTAGCTGATTCTCATTTGTTTTTTTTTAATTATTATTTGATAATTGATGAAAATTAGTTGATGGCAAAATTATTTAAAGTTATTTAGACAAAAAGAATTTTTTATATTTTAGGACTATAAAAATGAAAAGTTATGGTTTGAACATCAGTGAGACTTGAAATCCTATTGAATGAAGTAAATTCAACTTGCAACATGTGATGGTGGTTGTCCATTTGTTACCTTCAACAAAAAATTATTTTTTAGTTATTCATTTGAAAAAAAAATTTCAAAATTAATTTTTTGTCAATTTTGAAACAGAAAAATTTTTCAAAAATTCTTAAATTTCCAAAATGGCGTCTTATGTGTTCATGAAAATTTCATAGAATGACCCGGTGCATGTTGCACACACATGAGGAACAGCATGTGCTAAATCCTGATTGGTGCATAGAAAAAGGCTATAGCCAATCAGAATTGTGCATGAGTGAGATCATGCACTGGTCAAGCATTCTTTGAACTAATGACCTGGAAAAATTGCATAACCCAATTACTCCAGACACTCCTGTCTGCTATTATCTAATATTTGATCAAGAAATATTGTGTGAAAGTCTGAAGCATAAAAATTATCTTAACAAAATTCCTTAAGTTAAAATAAAAATTTCCAGCCAAAAATTCTTTTATCTTTACAAATAAAATTATTTTTTTAGTTATTATTCATTTGAAAATAAACTTTCAAAATTATTTTTTTGTCAATGAGCAATTTTTGATATATCGTTAGCTGATGCTCATTTTGATTGTCAATGAAATTAGTAAAACTTTATAAATTCTTTTAAACAAAAAAGTATTTCATTATTTGTTATTAATTAGTATTTGCATGAATTATTGCCCAAAATGAGCAGGCATCTCGAAAATCGGCATTCCTGAAATGCATAAAAAATCTAGATTTTATTTCAGGCCTTTTTTTTCATTTTCTCTAACATGCCTGCTCAGATGGGGGATAACTCAATCAAATGGAATTAATCTTATTTTGAAAGGCTATTTTGTCAGTAATGGAATTGAAAAAAGTTTCCAGTAAGTTAGTTATGAAAATGAAAGGATATGGTGTATGTAACAATGAGACTTGAATAAAGAGAATAGATTCTGCAACATCTGGTCAGGGTTCTCAGTTTGTATATTAAAATCATCACTTTCAAATATTTTCTTCTTCATTTACTGACTTTCATTTGGAAAGGAAGTTTGAAATTCTTACTCAATGAGAAAATTATTAATCAGTAGCTGATTCCAAATGTTAATTATTTTTTCAAATGATTGTTTGATAATTGAAAAGTCATTTATGGCAAAAAATTTAAAATGGTTAAGTCATTAAGACACTTTTTTTTTTATATTTTATGAATATGAAAATGAAAGGATATGGTATAAACATCAGTGAGACTTTAAATCTTATTGAATTGAATGAAGTAATGACAACATGCAACATGAGATGGTGGAACAATGTCCATTTGTAACCTTCAAGAAAAAAGTTCACTTTCAGAGGTTTTATTTTTTGTTTATTAACATTCATTTGAAAATAAGATTTCAGAATTAATTTTTAGTTGATTATCAGGTTTTTATATAATCAGTAGCTGATGCCCGTTTGGTTTAAATGTTATTTAATTTTTTTTCAGACATTTTGATTGTTGATGAAATTAGTTTGACAAAAATTTATAAATTCTTTTAGACAAAATGTATTTCACTATTTGTTAATTGCTATTTGCATCAGTTATTGTCCAAATGAGCAGGCATCTCAAAAATGGCATTCATGAAATGTATGAAAAAATATTTCCATTTATTTTTAAAAAATTTATCATTTTCTGATTATGTATGCCTGCTCAGAAGGGGGATAACTCAATCAAGCAATTAATCTTATTTTGAAAGGTTTTGTCAACGATTTGAAAAAAAGTTTTCAGTAAGCTAGTTATGACAATGAAAGGATATGGTGTATGTATCAGTGAGATTTGAATACAGTAGATACTATAAATCTTGAGGGTTGTAAGTTTATAAGCTTTTGAATATGATAATGAAAGGATATGGTGTAAAAAATTGTTTAGTTGAAAAATTAGTTTATAACAAAATTCAGATTCTTCTGTAGGCTATGAATATGATATAAAAGGATATGACGTATGCATCAACGAGACTTGAAATTCTAATTTAAAAAGGAAGGGAATACAATTTGCAACACTGTGGAAGTGTTCATTTGTTGATTTCAAGTTTACTTTCAGATGTTTTATATTTTGTTCTTTTATTGACTTCCATATGGAAAGAAATTTTGAAATCATTTGTTCACCATAGAGAAATTTGTTACTTGGTAGCAAATGCTCATTTGGTAAAGTCACTTTTTCAACATAACATTTCAGTTGATGAAATGAGTGGGAACAAAATTTTAAAAATTTTTCAAAATATTTATATTTCACTATTTGTTTAAAGCAAACAATGACAAAAGGGTTAAATTGTTTATTGTGAAAAGTAAGTATATCTTTGTCAGAGATGGAAAGCAGTTTTAAGCACTCCTGGCCCAAAGAGTCATCGTAAACTTTAAAGATCTTCTGAAACCACTGCTCCAATTAGAACAAAACAGTTAAATGGTCCTTAAGTGGACCTCTTTCAGAAATGTATCCAATGACCCCACCCATATTCCAAGATGACTGCCAGAGCCTAACATAGTTTAACATAAGACCCTATTTTAAATTAATTAAGACGTTCTTGTCTGAAACCACAAAGCCAACATGAACAAAACTTCGCCTCAATGGTTCTTTGGGTGGTACTCTTTCAGAATTGTAACGGATGACCTGGCCCATCATTCAGAATGGCTGCAATAGCCGAATATAGTTTAAAATAGGATCCTATGTGGAATTTACTTAAAGATCTTGGCTGAAACAACTAGCAGTGGTCCTTAGGTGGTTTCTCAGAATTATTTCTGATGACCCCACCCGCCATTCAAGATGGCCACCAGAGCCCAACATAGTTAAAAATAGTACCATATGTGAAATTTATTTGTCTAAAGCCACTGGCCAAATGGAACGAAATTTGCAGCAATAGTCCTTTGTTGGTCCTCTTACAGAATTATATCCGATGACCTGGTCCGCGATTGAAGATGGATGCCAGAGTTGAACATAGTTTAACATAGGACCTAAGGTCGAAATCTCTGAAAGATCTTGTTTGAAACCAGTGAGCCAGTTGGAACTTGACAGCAATGTTCCAGGCTGCCAGTCAAGATGGACATAGTCCAGGTGGGTGATACAGGGTTCTGGGAGCCTCTAGTTTTACCGTGTAATTGAAGATGTGTGAAACCTGATTTGAAGAAGATTTGTAAGACAAGGCAGAAGACTGTATCAAAAAAAAAAGGAAATTGAAAACATGTAACATAATGATGTTTGAACAATAAGTATCATTGCATCAGTCATTGAAGCTTTCTATACACACAGCAATACACAAAATAACAGAAAATCACAGTTAAAAAAGTTCACAAATTTACAGCAGATCAGTTTTTACAACAAGATTGTGATTAAGGGTAAACAAGGGAGGTAATTTTGATTTTTTTTTCTCTGAAATTAAAATGCAAGTGTGTAAGATTTTTTATTGTAGTATTTTGCATTTACATATTTAATTTGTATTATAATTCTGTAAATGCTTTTTAAGATGAGGAAATGTTACAGCAATTTTTTTTTAATATTTTTTTAATTTTTCATGCATATCAGGATGAGGTAACACAGATTGAAAGTTTGAACATAACATTCGTCGGATATAAATGCAGCATCAGTCACTGATGTTAAGACTGCCATATGCAAGCACACTGCACCTCACTAAAAGAATACATTAAAAAGTATTAAAACATGGAGAATGTAGAACTAGTTGGTTTTACTAAACGATTTTTAATTAAAGGGTTAACAAGGGGGATAATTTTGAGCATTTTTTAATGCATTAGTGACTTTAATATTCTTTATAGTAGATGTTTTGTATTTACACTTTTAAATTTGTACTTTTAGTTCTGTAAAAAAAAAATTTATATATATTTTTATTTTTCTTAAACAATATAGCATTAGATATCACATGAAAAAATCTATATGACAAGACGCTTAACTGGTGACAAAAATAGATGGATGACCTAGTGGCAATTATCAGGTAACAAAGATTGGATGTTTGAACATAACCATTATTTATGCAGCATCAGTCACTGATGTTATAAGCTTGCGACATGCACTCAAACTGCAGCACACTAAAAGTATACATATAAAAAAGTAAAATAAAAAATAAACATAGAAAAATTTAGTGTTTTTTAATTTTCTTGCAAAATTGTTTTGTGAGCTTAAAGTACAAATTTGATGTGTTTACTTGAATATTTAGATTTTGTATTTAATTACTGAGGAGTTCATTTAATTTTGTGAAACAATTGAATACTAAATGAGTTGTTTTGAGGAACAGTTGACATTTTAAGAATTCTAGACAATAACATTTTGAAGACCAGTTTTCCATCAGAACTGTTCATGTTTGCACAGTAGTGATTTAGCCTGAGTGGAATCTTATGGAGAAAGAAAATGTCCACCATGTGACCAAGCCTGAAGCATCGCCTTACTGGGTCAAAGGTATGAATCATTCAACAATGCTATTTATAAATTGTTTATTATTTCATTGTTTCCCCATGGTTTATTGGGGATGTTGTAGTATTGTCAAATAATAGCTCACGGATATAGTATATGATTGATATTTTTACCTCACCTTGCAATAAGACCATGTGATCTATTGCCATCACTTGATTCCTTCAGTCATTGTCCAGCATAAACATTATTAAAAATCCTCAGGGTCAAACTTTGGAAGGGTTCTTATGTGTTCCCCTTTCAAAAATGGCTGGACTTCAGACCAATATGGCTACCATTACTAAAAATAGAAAAATCAGTAGAAAAAATTCTCGGGAAAGAATGCTGCCATTACTATCAAAATTAAAATTAGACCAATCGGCAGATTGATCTTACAATCTGAATTTTGTCTTTGAAAATTATTGGGTAAATTTAGACCAAATCTGTTTGAATAGTTCTTAGTAGTCCCTTTATATTGTCACTTCTTTTGTTAGTAATGTAAGTTTAATTCCTCCCTTTTTTTTAACGGCAATTTAAATCCCGATGAGAAATAGGCTCCTGAAAGTCTCTAGTTCTTTTGCCCTTTCATTTACCTCTAAATTTTTAGTTTTTAGTTTTGATATCTTATTGTATTTTTATTGACAAGCAATTTTTTAAACAAATATTCATACCATATTTCTTCTAATAAATGGCCTAAGGGCTAAGAAAATTTCCCAAAGAAGGGCATTTATTTTGTACTTCATTTTCTGATCTAAAACTGTTCAAACAGCTGCATGGACCTTTCTGGTTCTCATCTGATTTTCCTTAAGGACTAGAATAGTTTCTTTGCAAGGTTCTTTCAAGAGAATTTTTTACCCAAAATAGGGGCATAGGAAATCAAAATATATTTAATGTCTTCAATTAGAAGAAATACCAGGTATGATGCATGTATATCACATTAACAAGAAATGCTCAATTATTGCAGGTAGAATTCATCCATGCAAGATTTAAGCTGTTTCAAGTGCATGTGTTCGGATGTTTTCAATGCCATTACTCTGGTAAGTTTATTAAATCCCCTTCAAAGTTTGGGCGGTATATAGGTTTCAGTCTGTATGTCTGTCTATCCGTCCGTCTGTACGAAATAATGTTGTCCTCAACTCCTCCTACATTACTGGCATGATTCTCATGAAACTTTATTGTTAGAACACATTATGGAGATGTGCATATTGTCAGGATATTCTGTTTGGGCGAGATAATTGAAAAATGACGATTTGAGCTTTGTGTAGGTTTCAAATCAGACATGTTGCTGCGGGGGTTTAGTCCCTTTCAGACAGTTCTAGTTATATTTGAAATGTATATAGATATGTGAAAGGGTGACAGTTGACTGAGGGATAACATACTATCATTTTCATTGATGTTTTAAGCTCACCTGGCCAAAGGCCAGTGAGCTCTTACCATCACTTGGTGTCAATTTTTCAAGGAAACATTGAGGAGAAAAAATTTACCTCACTGCAAGTTAAGAGCCCATTGTACTTGATTTGATTGGAATTCTTTTTTTTTTTCATAGATTTTCCTAGACAGATCAGATCTTTGTCGACTGCGACCAACTCTGAAGCATAAAAGTTCCAAAGGTAAGAACCATGCAACATTTCTATTTAACAGGTGTTAATTATCCCCTCAACCAACGGTCCAAGTTGGGGAGGGGATATAGTGTCTTGTTCATCAGTCTGTCCCACCTTAATCTGTGATTCCGTAATTGCTGTAATTCTCAAAGTTAATACGAGTTTCAAGAACTAAAAAGATATAGTTAATAAAAATGTTATTGTTCCATTTCTTCATAAACTTTCCTCAACATTATATTATATATGTGTATATTATGAACAACCAAAGTTATGTATCAAGAAAAAACATCATGTAAAATGTCTACAAAATGTAAAACAAGTGAAAATACAGGAGAGGGTATCAGCTGTCGTTTGCAACTGCTCAAGCTACTTGTTAGTATTTTTTCTTGTCTTTTGCGGGCTTGTTGACTTCAATTTTCAAGAATATATTAGTTTGGCTACATCATATGAACTTGAGTAAAAGAAAAAAGTGTTTTTATTTCTGTTCTTCATATTGAGGTCATAGTAAGGCTTTTATCAAGGTTATTACAACACATTGCATTTTGAGCTCTCCATTTGACTTTACATCTGACTTTCCATATTAGCCCATTTATCATCCTGAGATTTCTTTTATCAGACCCCAGGTACAATATGAGTTTATAGCGATGAAACAAGGGTTGATGAGGTAAATGAGACATTATATATATGTCAGTTGTTGGAATTTTTAAATAGCTAGAAAAGAATTATATCCATCAGTTTGAGTTTCTATTCGTCTTGAACCGTTCCTTAACAGTCCTTCAAATCCATAATTTAGACTTCCATCTATGTCATAGACATGTGCATCAAACACAAATATGGTGCACATTTAGAGATGTGTTAGATTGATTTGTTCTTGATCAAAATTTCTTTAGTGCCAAATTGATATGAAATAAAATAAAATTTTATTTTAGGTTGCTTTTATGTCAAATAGTAGAGGTTGACGACTTGGATAGAGAGACTTCCATAGCTTTATGGTAACTAAAATTATTTATACCCCACACATAATACAAGGGTTGGCTAATGTTTGACCCTTCTGCCAGACCATTCTTCATTAACTTATATTTTTGCCTATTTAGAACTGTAATTTTTGTCTGATCCTCTTCAAATTTGAATAAAGTTTCTAGTTATTAATACCTCAAATATGTTCAATTCTTCAGAAAATTGGAAATGGGGAACAAATTTTGGGGGAGAATGACCTAAGAATGAATATTTCCATTCATCAGTACCTCAGATGCTTTGGATTATCAGCAAAATCTGAAATGGGCAGTTTTCAAAAATATCAAATATTAATATCATACACAAACAAGTAAAGGAAAAAAGTTAGAAAAAGCATATTAACAAATCAGTTTCTGTTGGGATGGGGTATTTGCTCACTAAAGGTTCTTTCATTTTAATAACCTCTTTACAAAACGAAACTAAATAAAGGGAGATAATCGAAGAATTTTCTTTGATCAGCTGAAGTTGGCTTTTGGAGATTATTGTCATTCCTATTTCTTAAAATTTAATTTAAACTTAAAAACTGTAATCTATAAATAAAAATTCCTGAGTTGATTATCTTTGCATTAGAGTTGAAAATGAATTTGTGTTTTTGCAAATAAAGAAAATATATTGAAAATATTTACACAAAAAATACTAGATCTGTTCTTACATTTAACAAAAATATTGGATTTTTTCAGATGGAATGGAGGACATTATGTAGAAAAGCATTGGATTGATTTTCCAGAACTGAATGAAAACACATAATGAACATTTGACTGTTGAGGACTATTTATAGAAATTCGTGTGATTTTTAAATGGACTGCTGTTGGCCAATCCTAAAAATCTCCTCAGTATTTTTGTCTGCTTTTATAATATTAACTTGTAATTTTTTTTATTTAAGTTTTCATAGACATCTTTTCCATCAGTGGGATGACATTCTAGATATATTGGATTTCCAACAGAAAATATTTGGGATATTAAGAAGTTTTGGATTTCAAGGGCACATACTCTCAACCCTCAATGATAACCCCATCCCATTTTTTTTGGGGGGGGGGGGGGGTAGGGGGCGATGTATGGAAAATATAGTCTTAAAGGTCTTTTTTACATGTATTATAGATAATATTGAAAAAAAACTGTTAGAAATAAAAATGTAAATAAAAATTGTAAAGGTTTTTCATGTTCAACGAAGTGGTAAATAAACGTCTGAAAGGCAAATTGTTTAGCTCCCACTCAAATGATTTTTTGTCTATTTCAAAATTACCACTTGCTTGAAGATGGAAATTCTTAAAAAAAAAAAAAAAAAAAAATTGTATAACTTTATTGAAAAACAAAATATTAGTAAAATGTAAGTTTTTTAGAAGTTGTAAAGGGTTTTGCATTTTCAACCTAGTGGTAAAAGAATCACAAGGTAAAACATTTAGTCAGTCAGTAACACCCTCAAATACAAATTTATTTTTCTGTTTTGTTTTTAAACTTGGTTCTTAAAAATAATTGTAACATTTTTACTGAGGAGTTCATTTAATTTTAGAGACAAATGAATACTAAATGAGTTACTTTGAGGAACAGTTCACAATTTACAATATTGTATAGTATTTGCACAGTAGTGATTTAGATGAGAAAAAAATGTCCACCATGTGACCAAGTCTGAAGCATCGCCTTACTAGGTCAAAGGTTAGAATCATTTAACAATTGTATTTATCCATTGTTTATTATTATTATTATCATATTTTTTCCCATGTTTTATTAGGGATGTAGTACATAGTCTTGTCCAATACTACCTATAGTATATAATTAGTAGTTTTAGGTCACCTGGTAATAGGGCCATGTGAGCTCTTGCCATCGCTTGATTCATTCTGTCATTGTCCAGCATAAACATTATTAAAGATCCTCTGATAACCTTGGACCAGTTGGGACCAAACTTAGGAATGGTTCTTATATGTTCCCCCTTCAAAAATAAGTTTGGACTTCAGACCAATATGGCTTATATTACTAAAAATAGAAAAAAATCAGTAAAAAGAAAATTAATCCCTGGGAACAACTGGAGCAAACAAGACTTGATGAAATAGTCCTTTGGTCATCCCCTTTCAATACTATGTACAGAGGTCTGGACCTAACCAATATGGCTGCTGTTAATTGAAAATAAAATGTAAAAATGATCTGAAACAACTCCAGCAATTTAAACAATATTTTGATGGAATGGTTCATTTTCAAATGTGTGTGGGGTCTCTGACCTTGGACCTGTATGGCCGCCATTACCATTGTGAATAAAAAATCTGGAAATTTGTGTAATCTGAATTTTGTCTTAAGTACTGGGGAAATTAAGATCAAATCTCTGGTTGAATAATCCTTAGTGGTACCTTTTCTAAATTTAGTCTTGGATCAGTACCATAAGGCAATATGGTCACTGCTAATGAACATAAAGCCTTTGTTTTTAATGATTAATTCCCTTTTCTGATTTTTGAATAGCAAGTTAAATCTCCGTGAGAAATACAGGACCCAGGGAGGCTCTAATTTATTGTCCTATCTTATCTGTAAATTTTTGTATTTAGTATATTTTGTATTTACAATCAGTTTGAAATATCCATACCATATTTCTTTTAATAAATGACCTGAGGATTTCCAAAAAGAATTAAGGGCTTTAAGTAGAGAAATTTATTTCATACTTTATTAGCTCACCTGACCCGAAGGGTCATGTGAGCTATTGCCATCACTTGGCATCCGTCGTCCGTCCGTCCGTCCGTCGTCCGTCCGTCGTCCGTAAACTTTTTCAAACGTTAACTCCTCTGACACCATAAGACCAATTGCAACCAAACTTCGTACAGTTGTTTATTGGTATATGTGCTACAAAACTATCGTTTGGATTTTTGATTCGTATAAAAACATGGCCGCCATGGCTAAAAATAGAACATAGGGGTAAATTGCAGTTTTTTGCAAATAACTCAAAAACCATAACAGATATCAAAATTCTGGCATAGGGTAAAAGTGTTCAGCACCTCAAGATCTACCTGCCCTGAAATTTTGAAGAAGATCCAACGACCCATGTAGGAGTTATTGCCCTTTTTCTGCATTTTTTCCAAATTTTGCACTTATTAGCTCACCTGGACCAAAGGTCCATGTGAGCTTTTACCATCACTTGGCGTCCGTCGTCGTCGTCGTCGTCGTCTGTCGTCGTCGTCTGTTAACAATTTTTCAAACGTTAACTCGTCCGACACCATAAGTCCAATTGCAACCAAACTTCGTACAGTTGTTTATTGGTATATGTGCTACAAAACTATCGTTTGGATTTTTGATTCGTAAAAAAACATGGCCGCCATGGCTAAAAATAGAACATAGGGGTAAATTGCAGTTTTTTGCAAATAACTCAAAAACCATAACAGATATCAAAATTCTGGCATAGGGTAAAAGTGTTCAGCACCTCAAGATCTACCTGCCCTGAAATTTTGAAGAAGATCCAACGACCCATGTAGGAGTTATTGCCCTTTTTCTGCATTTTTTCCAAATTTTGCACTTATTAAGCTCAATATCTTGGATACTATAAAGGAAATTTGAAAAATTTAAATTTCATATTGTTAGGCACACAAAGATATACAAAATTTGTAACAGGATCGAAGTTGTAGGTTCGTTCCTTTTAGGAGTTATTCCCCTTAGATCGTCAAAATTGACCATTTTTGCAGTCTTTATTCATTGTAATAAAATCGGTAACTCCTCTTACACCATAAGTTTAATTGCAACCAAACTTAGTGTAGTTGTTCCTTGGCATGAGTGCTACTAAACTATCGTTTGGATTTTTGATTTGTAAAAAAACATGGCTGCCATGGCTAAAAATAGAACATAGGGGTAAATTGCAGTTTTTTGCAAATAACTCAAAAATGGTGACAGATATCAAAATTCTGATGGGAAGCTAAAGTGTTCAACACCTCAAGATCTACCTGCTTTGAAATTTTGAAGAAGATGTAACCACCCATGTAGGAGTTATTGCCCTTTTTCTTGATTTTTTTTTAAAATTTGTACTTAAGTTGTATGATCATTCCTTTTAGGAGTTATTCCCCTTAGAACATCAAAATTGACCATTTTCACAGCATTTCCCTTAGTTTGCAAAATGTTTAAATGAGCCCTTTAGGAGTTAAAGTTTTGTCCCTTAAATGTCAAAATAACTGTTGATGCCTTATAGATGACCCTTTAAATGTCAAAAATAGCGTTTTCTCTTGTTTTTGCCCTATAGAATGAAAACTATTGTCGATAGAGAAAAGCTGTTGTTTGCTTAAACAATCAGCTCATTGAGCTCTACAAAAGTCTGAATTGGGTCGAAGTTGTCAGATGATCCATTATAGGGGTAATAGCTCATGAAAGACTCCCTTAAAGCTTAAGGACCAGGTGAGCGATTCAGGCTCCTGGGAGCCTCTTGTTAAGCTCAATATCTTGGATACTATAAAGGAAATTTGTAAAATTTAAATTTCATATTGTTAGGCACACAAAGATCTACAAAATTTGTAACAGGATCGAAGTTGTAGGTTCGTTCCTTTTAGGAGTTATTTGACATTTTTGGCTTTTTTTTATGTTATTTCAAAAATCTTCTTCTCTGAAACTACTATTCAAAATCAAATGAAACTTGGTAAGATTGTTCCTTAGGGTATCCTGCACAAAGTTTATGCTTCGATTTTTGATCCGTCGAAAAACATGGCCACTGTTACTAAAAATAGAACATAGGGGTCAAACAACAGTTTTTCGCAAATATCTCAAAAATCATTAGGTTACGGCAAATTCTGGCAAGTTGAAAGTGTTCAGCATGATGAGAGTTACCTGTGTGCTGATTTTCGTGAAAATCTGTCAACTGATGTTAGAGTTATTGCCCTTTTTTGACATTTTTGGCTTTTTTTTATGTTATTATTTCAAAAATCTTCTTCTCTGAAACTACTATTCAAAATCAAATGAAACTTGGTAAGATTGTTCCTTAGGGTATCCTGCACAAAGTTTATGCTTCGATTTTTGATCCGTCGAAAAACATGGCCACTGTTACTAAAAATAGAACATAGGGGTCAAACAAGTTTTGCGCAAATATCTCAAAAATCATTAGGTTACGGCAAATTTTGGCAGGTTGAAAGTGTTCAGCATGATGAGAGCTACCTGTGTGCTGATTTTCGTGAGAAAATCTGTCAACTGATGTTAGAGTTATTGCCCTTTTTTGACATTTTTGGCTTTTTTTTATGTTATTGTTTCAAAAATCTTCTTCTCTGAAACTACTATTCAAAATCAAATGAAACTTGGTAAGATTGTTCCTTAGGGTATCCTGCAAAAAGTTAATGCTTCGATTTTTGATTGGTCGAAAAACATGTCCGCCCTTACTAAAAATAGAACATAGGGGTCAAAATGCTGTTTTTTGCTATTTTTTCCTGAATGATAGAAAGAAAATGAAGATGAAAGCTACTTTCAAGGTAAACATGGTATCCCGAGTTGAATGGTGATGATGAAAGTTTGTTTTGGAGGGTCATTTTTAAAATGGCTGCCATTTTCCCGCCATTTTTTACACTTGCTCGGATTTCAACAATATTTGGTTTTTAAAGTAAACATGGTATCCTTAGTGAATGGTGATGATGAGATTTAGTTTATAGCGCATTGTTTGCCAGGTGAGCGATTCAGGCTCTTGAGAGCCTCTTGTTTTCTAACGTAAAGCTATTCGATCAGCTGCATGGACCTTTTTGGTTTCATCTGATTTTCCTTAAGGACTACATTAGTATCTTTGCTAGGTTCTCTTAGGAGATAATGAAATTTTTTTACCAAAATATGGGCAAAATGTCTAAGGTCTAGAATTTTAGGCAGGGGACTTCAATAAGAAGAAACCATGTATAATCAAATTAACAAGAAATGCCTAATTATTTCAGGTAGAGTTTATTCATTCAAGATTCAAGCTGTTCAAGTGCATGTGTTAAGGTGTTTTCAAAGCATTACTCTGGTAAGTTGATTCTCTTTAATGTGTGAATTAGGGTGACAGTTGACGGTTGCCACAGAAAATTTCCCTTAGGGAGAAAAAATTTACCTCACTGCAAGTTGAGCCCATTGTATCAACTGGAATTCTTTATTTTTCATAAATTATTCTAGACAGATCAGATCTAGGTCCACTGTGACAAACTCTGAAGCATAAAAGTTCCAAAGGTAATAACCATTCAACATTGCTATTTAGCAGGTGTTTATTATCCCCTCAACCAACAGGGTTTGGGAGGGGATATAGCATTTGGTTCATCCGTCAGTCTGTCCCACTTCAAAGGTCCAATAAGTCATATAGGTATAATATTTCACTAGTGGATGCGTCTTGGAAAATAACGAAGGTCCGTAAAAAAATTTGATCATCCTATCTACATATTATGCATGAGTGACTCAGGTTAAGTTTTGCGTTAGGATTCATCTCATTGCAAGTCATGTAGATATATTTCACTTATGTTGAATTGGGGGATATTTAATCTGTGATTACTGAAGTTAAGAGTTTCAAGTCGAACTAAACAGATATAATAAAATTATTATTAGTCCATGTTAATTAGTAACATTTGTTACATAATTACAAATTATCGTACAATTCTACATCTTTGGTTATTATTGAAAGAATGCAGAATTACCTCCCCTTTTTAAATTTCTAAATTTTATCTGTACATATCAATATGAAACATGGTAATCACATCATTGTCATTTTATTGTTAGAATACGTCAAAAAAAGTCTACATTGACATCCTAAACAGCAACAGATATGATTATTTCAATTACCAATAACAGAAGTGACAAGTCCAATTGTTATGTTATCTATGCGTAATGGCATATAGGTAAACAATTTGTTCAGCAATTATCTTCATTATAACAGCTATGGTCACTTGGGTAATACAAACATTGTTTGGGATTAGATTCTCTTCATTCCTGTAAAAACAATGTATCAAACACAAAGATGGGGCACATCGATTATAGAGATTCTGTATATTCTAAGTCTCATGGTGCCAAATTTTGATAAGATAACATTTTATTTCAGATTGCTTTTATGTCAAAATAGTAGAGATTCAAGACTTGGGATAGAAAGACTTCCATAGCCTTATGGTAAGTAAAATTATTTATTATTATACCCCCACACAAAGTTGCTGGCAGTATAATGTTTATGACCCTTCTGTTGGTTCATTCCTCATTAACTTATATTACTTTTGCATGGATAGAACTATCATTGGAAAGATTGCAAATTGTTCCTATGCCATCGGCCTCCAATTTCCAAAACAAAGTGTGGACTTTTCAATATCATCAAACATTAGTACATAAAATTTAGTTCCAATGATGACAGCACTTTTTAAAAATTATGAGTACTTTATTCTTGTTGATAATATCTGAACTAATATTTTTAACATAATCTGTTATTTACCGAAATTTCCAAGAAAATAAAATGAATTTCCAAACATTATTTCACAGACATGACGTGCGGCGGATGAATATAAAACAAATCTACGCAGATGCACCTTCCAGTTACATTTCCACAAGTGCATACATGTATATACAGATATAGGCTTTTACATTCATAGTTTTATTTTAAAGATTATCGATTAATAAAAAGTATTATGTTGCTTTTATAAATGTTAACGAATATTCTTTTAGGATTGACCCTTTTAAATTATGCATGTTTTGAACTTTAAGCCATTTTGTATTTCAGTCTAAGAAACATGCTGTATTCATTTAACTTACTCATTTGAATTGTTTATTATAAAAAAAGAATCTGCCAAGCGTCTACTTAAATTTCCATAGATAATTATGTATACCACAATTTCAAAATATTGACAGTGAAATGGATCAAGAATTTAATAGTAGAATGAATATATAATTATTCCGGGAACCCAAAAATAACTCCAGGAATCCCTGTACATGCGCATGGACAAGGTGTAGAAAAACTTCCAACTGAAGATCGTTATTTACATAATCGTTTATCTAGATAAACTTGGAAGTTGGACTATTTGGAGTTGAAATTTGAAAAGCAAGAATGAATGTTTAATCTTTTCTCTATGTATAACAGACTTGTAAAGTTGTATTGTCAACCTGGAGGGTGATGAAGTAAAACTCAAAACTTTTGTCAAAACTACAAAAGCGAAGTTTGAGTTTACCATACATTTAATTACTTGCCTGATCCATTTCAATGGTCCAAATCGTGAATATGACAGCCGATATTTTAAGGAAAGTCTGACTCGTGTAGTGAAAATAAAATCCATGCCCCTTTTTTTTTCAATCGGTTATCAAAGGGAAATAATCCAATAAAAAAAATATGGGGAAATTTACTTGGCCCGCTGACAACTCGGACCACGGTAAGTCAGACCGGAATAACAATAATTCAAAAACAATGAGAGAGATACTGTGAATGAAGTAATGATATGATTTTATGAACTTCTTTGTTGACTCTGTTGTACACATTTTGTAGACTGGCTTAGAAGGCATGCAAGTTAAATTTTCCTTAACCAAGTTGAACTGTAAATCAGAATGAATCTTAATTTCTTTAAAAAAAAAAACATTACAATAGACTAGCTATTCAAATAAAAACATAATCAGTGCCGATTGGTGCTTTGGAACGTCAGGTAATCACTTCCACCACTTCTTGTTAGCTTCAGGGAAAAACGTCATTTCTCCCTGTCGTCCTGAAGTAGGCTGCTGAGCCCTGGTCCCAAATACATTAAAACTAACATTTTTGATACATTTCCATCCATGTTTTAAAAATACAGCCATTTTGATTGTTTACCTTCTGTTCCATTCATGTATAATAGCGAGTAATTATCCGTTCTTGAGGACATGTAAAAAATAATTGTGCATTAACTAATGTGATGATTATTTCTTTAATGGACCCATTATTGGAGAAAAACCTTATGATTATCTCAGACATGCACTTGAATATAATGTTTTAAGTTTTCAAGTAAAATAACGTAATTTAGTAAAATGTATAACTTAAACACATTGAACTCTTGATGAAAATTATCTTCCCAAAATGAATACATTTACTGTAATTGATCTCACATAGCAGAGATAATATCTGTGATACCCTCAAGGACCTAGGATCCACAATGCAGAGGCATCATCCCAGGAGTTTCAAAATAACAATCCAAAGATACTAATATTATAGTAAATTTATACATGTACTATGCTGTATACGACACATTTCAAGCATTAAAACCGAAATATATGGAAGACCAAAACAAGAAGTATTCATAACAAAAATATTGAAATAGGAAGCCAAGTTTCAGCTAAGGAGATCTACCATGTGCAATTCAAGGAATGAACCCTTAGCATTATTTTTGTAGTATTTATGTCGCCCCAGACGTAGTCGGGACGACAGATTGTTATTGTTCCTTATTTGGGGTTTTTTTTTTTTTTTTTTTTTTCACCTAATTTTGTCCGCACAAGTTCTCAGAGATGACTGGAACAATCTTCATGAAACTTCAAAATAATAATGATCACCAAGTCTAGTTGTGCATATAACATTAAATTCTCAAAATGGCCGCCGTTGCCATGGAAACGGAAAAAGTATGAAAATTTTTTTAAAACTTTCATATCTCAAAAACTGCACCATAGAATTTCATGAAAATTTGTACTTTTCTAAAGTATCAGTAGTAGAACATGTTCATTGGGAAAAAATGTGATCGTCAAATGCTGTAAAAAATGACAAATAAACAGCAGCTGCGACACGAGCACATGATACGCCCGTCGACTAGTGAAAAAAACATAATAAATGTTTTTGGAATCCCCCTTTATTTAGTGGAGCTTCTGGTGGGATGTATGTGGAAACCGGGAAAGACATAAGCATGTAAACCTTAAAGCAATAGAGATACGGTGCGAAATGTGACAAAAAAAGACTGCATTTTTTACAAAAAAGCTCAGTAAAAATTCAATAACTCAAAAATAAAATAAGCATCACGAAAAAGTATACAGATCTTCAGATTGTGAAGTTTTATGCAATAATCAATAGTTTCTGAGATACGGCGTTTACATGTGAAACACCCCCCTCCCTTTTTTTTTTTACAAAAAACTAAAAAACTCTAAAATAAAATTTTGAATCATCACCAAAAAGTATACAGATCTTTACATTAATATAACTAAGAAGTATGTAAAGTTTTAAGCAGTAATCAAATCATTTTTGAGATAGGGCGCCACGTGAAAAAAAACACACCCCTGTTTTAGTTACCAAGTCCCTTCACTCAAAAAGTTTTAATCTTATTTTCACCAAAAAGTATACAGATCGTTTGGCCGTCATAAACAACTATATTAAGTTTCATGAAATTTGGATAAGTTGTTCTCGACGTACAGAGGACGCCAGACATTTGTATACCATAATATGTACTGTCCAAATTGACGGCGTATAAAAAAATGAACATTGTCCGATTTCAATGAAAATTGATATCTAGGCTAAATTTTGGAACAAGATGCAATCATCAAAATACAAAAAATTTCAAAATGGACACCGTGGGCGCAATTGCAATTCTAGTTGTTCTTCGTATTCTTCTCAGCGAAGCTTTTCCGAGCCATTACTTTTTTGTCTTTTGACCTATGCTTATACCCTCAAGGTCAAATGATGACTAAAATTATAGTATTTCCTTGTCCAGGTTACTTTTTTGTCTTTTGACCTAGGCTTATACCCTTGGGTATGTAGGAAGAGTGTGTCACATACCATTATGACCTTCATTTGACCTTTGACCTCAAGGTCACAAAATTATTATTTTTATCCAGGAGATAAAGATTGATCTAGAATAAAGTGAAGGGGAGACATATGTTTTGGTTTACAAAACAGGTTGTCCATTTGAAATTATATACAACTACAGTTGCAATCTTTCCAATGGTGATTTCCATCACTGATTTTTATCTTCAAATTTGAATAAAGTATTCAGTCATCAATACATCAGATGTGTTCAATTTTCTGGGAAATTGGAAATTTCAAGGTTCTGTTTCACTAAAGGTGTTACCAGACGATAAGGTTTTATTATCAGTCACAAGTCTTAAGACTTTTAGTGAAACGGTACCCAGATGCTTTGGATTATCAGCAAAATCTGAAATGGGGAACCTCTTCTTGGGAGGAGCTTTCAAATATATCAAATATTAATATCATGCACAAAAAAGTGGAAGGAAAAACATAAATGAAAAAGCTCCATGCTAGCAAGTCTGTTTGGGTGGGGTATTTGAGCTTGCTCACTAAAGGTTATTTCATTTTAACTTCTCTTTTCCAAACTATGGAACTAAATAAAGGGAGATAACTAGATAATCGGAATAATTTTCTTAACTTTAGTTGGCCTTTGTAGACAAATTGTCATTCCTTTTTCTTAAAATTTACTTTTAACTAGTAAACTTTAATAAAAAAAAAATTAAAAATTCCTGAGTTTATCTTTGCATTAGAAGTGAAAACTAATTTGTGTTTTTGCAAATAAAGAAAATATATTAAAAATATTTACAAAATACTAAATCTGTTCTTACATTTAACAAAAATATTGGATTTTTTCAGATGGAAAGGAGGACATTATGTAGAAAAGCATTGGATTGATTTTCCAGAACTGAATGAAATCACATAATGAACATTTGACTGTTGAGGACAATTTATAGAAATTCGTGTGATTTTTAAATGGACCGCTGTTGGCCAAGCCTGAAGATCTCCTCAATATTTTTTGTCTGATTGTATAATATTAACTTGTAATTTACACATTTTTTACTATGTTTGCCTTATTGACAGATTACAGACAAATTTAATTGGATAATATTTTTATGTAAAATAGAAATCCCATATTAAAATCTTTCCCAGCTTGACTTTTATTTTCTTTTTGATTTTTTTAAGTTTTCAAAATTTAACATCATTTTGGTCTAATTTTTTGTATCATTTTAATTTCCTGAGAACATAGTTTGATATCCACTTATTGCTGTCTCTTCAACAGTCTCGGTGTCATAAATTTTTCTAGATGGTTAAGTGATGTTGCTGAAAGTCATGTAAAACAACAGTATACGTTTAGTGTGCATGAAATAAAAAATATACCAAGTAGACTGAACTGTAGAGTTGACTCGTGAAATTTATGGTAAATTTATCAGAAAACATGCAGAAAGTTGTTTTTTATTTTAATGGTTTTTAACAATTTTATCCAGGTTTTATGTTTTTATGATTTTATGGATAACTTTTTGTATGTTTTCTGTTTCTTGAAGTTAATAATTCAAAAATTTGACTTTGCCAGTTTTATTGTTTTCTTGAGTATATTTTGTGTTTATATATGCATAAAGATATCTTTTCCATCAGTGAGATAACATTCAAGATATATTGGATTTCCAATAGAAAACAATATCCAGACAGATGTAGAAGTTCCTGGATTTCAAGGGCACATATTCTCAATCCTCAATGATGACCCAATCCCATTTTTTTGGGGTGGAGGGAGGGTGAAGTAATGTATAGCAAATATAGTTTTAAGGGTCTTTTTACATGTATTATGGATAAGATTGAAAAAAAAAATTGTAAAGGTTTTTCATTTTCAACCAAGTGGTAAATAAACTCTGAAAAGCAAATCGTTTAGCTCTCACTCGAATGATTTTTTTTTCTATTTCAAAATTACCACTTGCTTGAAGATGGAAATTCTATAAAAAAAAACAAAAAAAACAAAAAAAATGTATTTTCAAAAACGAATGAAATGTAAATGAAACGTAAGTTTTTTATAACAATTTGTAAAGGGTTTTTCATTTTCAACAAAGTGGTAAAAGAAGTAAAACATTTGATGAGTCAGTAACTTTCCCTCATATAAAAATTCAACTTTCTGTTTCGTTTTTAGCTCACCTGGCCTAAAAGGCCATGTGAGCTTTTCTCATCACTTTGCGTCCGTCGTCGTCGTCGTCGTAAACTTTTCACATTTTTATCAACTCCTCTGAAACCACTGAACCAATTTAAACCAAACTTAAGTGGAATGGTCCTTGGATGGTCCCCTTTAAAAATTGTGTTCGGTTTTCCCGGGCGCCATCCAATATGGCTGCCATGGTTGGACATAATTTAACCTTGGACCCTATGGGAATTTTAACATTTTCGTTATCTTCTCTCAGACCATTAGGCCAATTTAAACCAAACTTTAGTGGAATGGTCCTTGGGTGGCCCCTTTTGAAATATATGTTCGGTTTCCCCGAACGCCATCCAACATGGCCGCCATGGCTGGACTTAGTTTGACATTGAGCCTATGGAAATTTTACTTTTTCATCAACTCCTCTGAAACCACTGAACCAATTTAAACCAAACTTAAGTGGAATGGTCCTTGGATGGTCCACTTTAAAATGTGTGTTCAGTTTTCCCGGGCGGTATCCAATATGGCTGCCATGGTCGGACATAGTTTAACCTTGGACCCTATGGGAATTTTAACATTTTCGTTATCTTCTCTGAGACCATTAGGCCAATTCGAACAAAAGTTTGGTGGAATGGTCCTTGGGTGGCCCCTTTTAAAATATATGTTCAGTTTCCCCGAACGCCATCCAACATGGCTGCCATGGCTGGACTTATTTTAACATTGAGCCCATGGGCATTTTACTTTTTCGTCATATCCTCTGAAACCACTGAACCAATTTAAACCAAACTTAAGTGGAATGGTCCTTGGATGGTCCACTTTAAAATGTGTGTTCAGTTTCCCCGAACGCCATCCAACATGGCCGCCATGGCTGGACTTAGTTTAACATTGAGCCTATGGAAATTTTACTTTTTCGTCAACTCCTCTGAAACCACTGAACCAATTTAAACCAAACTTAAGTGGAATGGTCCTTGGATGGTCCACTTTAAAATGTGTGTTCAGTTTTCCCGGGCGGTATCCAATATGGCTGCCATGGTCGGACATAGTTTAACCTTGGACCCTATGGGAATTTTAACATTTTTGTTATCTTCTCTGAGATCATTAGACCAATTTGAACCAAACTTTGGTGGAATGGTCCTTGGATAGCCCCTCTTTAAATGTATGTTCAGTTTCCCCAAACGCCATCCAACATGGCTGCCATGGCTGGACTTAGTTTAACATTGAGCCCATGGGCATTTTACTTTTTCGTCATATCCTCTGAAACCACTGAACCAATTTAAACCAAACTTAAGTGGAATGGTCCTTAGATGGTCCCCTTTAAAAAGTATGTTCGGTTTTCCCGGGTGCCATCCAATATGGCTGCCATGGTCGGACATAGTTTAACCTTGGACCCTATGGGAATTTTAACATTTTTGTTATCTTCTCTGAGATCATTAGACCAATTTGAACCAAACTTTGGTGGAATGGTCCTTGGATAGCCCCTCTTTAAATGTATGTTCAGTTTCCCCAAACGCCATCCAACATGGCTGCCATGGCTGGACTTAGTTTAACATTGAGCCTATGGGAATTTTACTTTTTCGTCAACTCCTCTGAAACCACTGAACCAATTTAAACCAAACTTAATTGGAATGGTTCTTGGATGGTCCACTTTAAAATGTGTGTTTGGTTTTCAGGGGCGCCATCCAATATGGCTACCATGGTTGGACATAGTTTAACCTAGGACTTTATGGGAATTTTAACATTTTCGTTATCTTATCTCAGACCATTAGACCAATTTGAACCAAACTTTGGTGGAATGGTCCTTGGGTGGCCCCTTTTAAAATCTGTGTTTGGTTTTCCTGAACGCCATCCAACATGGCCACCATGACTGAACTTAGTTAATGAATTGAGCGTATGGGAATTTTACTTTTTCGTCAACTCCCCTGAAACCACTGAGCCAATTTGAACCTTGGGTGGCCCCTTTCCAAACTTATGTCTAGCATCCCTGACTTCCAACTGACATGGCTGCTGTTACTAAAAATAGAAAAAGGGAGGGGGATGAATTTCAAAAATCTTCTATGAATTTACAAGGCCAGTTTCAACCAAACTTGGCAGTAATGGTTCTTAGAAGGTTCTCTTTCAGAAGGATGTCTGATAACCCAGACTGTAAAACAAGATGGCAGCCACAGCCAAACTTAGTTAAACATAGGGCCCTATGGGAAAATTTATTGAAAAATCTTCTTGTCTGAAACCACTTTACCAATTGGAACCAGATTTTGCAGCAATGGTCTTTATATGGTCCTCTTTCAGAATTGTATCCCATGACCTGGACTGTCAACCGAGATGGCTGCCACAACCGAACTTAGTTTAACATAAGGCCCAATGGGAAAATTCATTGAAAAATCTTCTTGTCTGAAACCACTTGACCAATTGGAACCAGACTTTGCAGCAATGGTCCTTAGGAGGTCCTCTTTCAGAATTGTCTGATTTCATGGAATTTGAACCAAGATGGCCGACACAGCCGAACTTAGTTTAACATAGGACCCTATTGGAAATTCACTCAAAAATCTTCTGGTCTGAAACCAGTAAGCCAATTAGAATAGCTTGGTAGCAATGGTCCTTAGATGGTTCTCTTTTAGATATTTGTCTATTGACCTAGACTGTCAAACATCTTGGCTGCCAAAGCCGAACTTAGTTTAACATAGAACCCTATAGAAAAACCAGCCAAATCTTTAGTCCTGCTCAAGATGAAAAGTTCAATGCAGGTGAGCGATACAGGCTCTTTAGAGCCTCTAGTTAAAATTATCACTTGGTTGAAGATGAAAAGTTCTAAAAAAAATAACAACAAAGACAAAAAAAAAACACACAAAAAAAACCAAAAAGATATTGCAACATTTTTTTGGAAAAAAGTAATATGTAATTTAAAAAGTTTTTTTTTTAAAATTTGTATAGTTTTTGCATTTTCAACCAAGTGGTAAATCTTCAGAAGGCAACAGGTTTAGTTTGAAGTCAATAACTTTCCTTGTAAGAAAACATTTTTTTTTTAATTTTAAATGACCACTTGGTTAAAGATGAAAAATTCTATAAAAAAAAAACAAACAAATTTGT
Source organism: Mytilisepta virgata (assembly GCA_028015205.1). Lineage (NCBI taxonomy): Eukaryota > Metazoa > Mollusca > Bivalvia > Mytilida > Mytilidae > Mytilisepta > Mytilisepta virgata. The sequence goes on from CM051510.1 coordinate 9,121,218, forward strand.
ATCATTTTTTTTTAAATAGGTAATATACATGTACAACAATGTAAGTTTTAAAAAAAATTGTAAAGGTTTTGCATTTTCAACCAAGTAATAAAAAAGATAAAGCTTGATAATTCTGACAGTAACCTTTACCTCAATTAAAAGATATTTTTTTCTGTTCATTTTTTAAATTACTACTTGGCTAAAAATGCAAATTCTAAAAAAAAAAAAAAAAAAATTGTAAAGGGTTTTGCATTTTCAACCAAATGGTGAACCTTCAGAAAGCAAAATGGTTAAGTTGTAGTCAGTAACTTTCACTTGAATAAAAATTCATGTGAAGCTGTTGCCATCACTTTGCATGGGATGTCATAAACTTTCCTTTAAATATATTCTCTGAAACCACTGGGCCTATTAGAACAAAACTTTGATTGAATGATTCTTGGGTGGCCCTCTTTGAAATTGCTTCCTGCATCCCCAACTTCCAACCAACATGGCTGCTGTTACAAAAAAAAAAGAAAACAGAAGGGATGAATTCAAAAAAAATTCTGTGGGAACTACATGGCCAGATGGAACCAACCTTGGCAGCCTGTAGTCCTCTTTCACAATTATGTCGACTGCCAAACTTAATTTAACACAGGACCCTATGGGAAAATTCATTTAAGAAACTAGTGGTTATTTGGGACCAGGAATTTTTCTTAGATGGTAATATCTGAATAACAATCAAGTTTAGTTTGATATAGGTCCTTACTTTGCAGCAATGGTCTTTAGGTGTTCCTAAATTGTTTGGAAAATCACATCCAGATGGGCAATGCAGGCTCCTACCATTTACCGTTTGGGTTAAATAAGAAAAATTCAAAAAAAAAAAAAAAAAAAAAAATCATAAAAGTTTGACAGAAGTAAAGTTGATTTTTTGAAAAATTGGAAAAAAAATTGGTAAGGTCTTGCATTTCCAATGAAGGTAAAAAATTTTGAACTTGGTAACATTCAGTTGTATAAATCTAAAATTCTTTTTGAAAAATTACCACTTTACGTTGAAAATTTATGAAAATGAAAAATGTAATTTTTTTGAAAATGGGAATAAGTACAAATATTATAATGTAACAATGTTTTTGAGAACTTTGTAAAGGGTTTATCATTTCAAATCAAGTGTTAATAAAATAATGTTTTACAGGTTTAGCTGAAGTCATTCACTCCAATGAATTACATTTCTTTTTTCTTTTTTTAAATTAAGACTTGTTGAAGATGAAAAATCCTAAAAAAAAAAAAATTGTAAAGGTTTCGCATTTTCAACCAAGTGGTAAAGTATCGATTTAAAAAGGTTAAGCTAAAACTTTTTTGTCCCCCGCCGCAACGCGGTGCGGGGGATATGGTAATGCCGGGCGTCCGTCTGTCCGTCCGTCCGTGCTTCCGTCCGTCCGTCCGTCCACCTTGTAAGCGCTCTAGCAAATTTATTTCTTGACCGATTTGGATAATATTTATACAGTAGCTTTATCTCAATGATACCTCAAGGGAGTTCGAAGATGAGTCATGTCGAAATATTTTTGTAGGAGTTATCCCCCTTAATAACTTAGAAAATTGACAAAATTTTCATGTAAGCGTGCTAGCAAATTTATTTCTTGACCGATTTGGATAATATTTATACAGTAGCTTTAACTCAATGATACCTCAAGGGAGTTCGAAGATGAGTCATGTCGAAGTATTTTTGTAGGAGTTATCCCCCTTAATAACTTAGAAAATTGACAAAATTTTCATGTAAGCGCTCTAGCAAATTTATTTCTTGACTGATTTGGATAATATTTATACAGTAGCTTTAACTCAATGATACCTCAAGGGAGTTCGAAGATGAGTCATGTCGAAATATTTTTGTAGTAGTTATCCCCCTTAATAACTTTGAAAATTGACAAAATGTTCATCTAAGTGTTCTAGAAAATTTATATTCTCCTTGCATTGGAATGAAAATTTATATTCTCCTTGCATTGGAATAATATTTATACACTTGGACCTAAAGGGAGGTTTTATACATAAACTCCTATCGAAACTTATAAAATTGAAAAATACTGTCTTTAAGAGTTTGTTAGGCGGAATACTTTTGATCAAAGCATTTCTGTTTATTGAAAAGAAGTAAATGTACATTTGTATAAATTCTCAAAACACATGGTAAAATAAGATTTCAACACTATACCCATATTGTATAAATGTCTTCATACCACTCATTAACTTGTAAAAAAAACTTTAGCAATAACCACAAATGCTTTGTCCTTCTATTCTCTCTCTTTGAGAAAATTTTGTTATGTTTCACTTGTCCAAGGGTTTCTGATGCTCTAGCGGCGGGGGACTTCGGAACGCTGTTCGATTTATTCTAAAATATAAAGACAACTAAATTGATAAGATTTATCATTTTCAATCATAATAAATGAATTAATATGTAAAAAGTTTTGCTGTCATTTGTATGACTAGTTTTTGCTTATGTCATCACTTTGCGTTTGTCGTCCATAAACTTTTCACTTTTTGATCTTCTCTGAAACTACTTGGCGGATGGTAACCAAACTTGGTGGTAATGATGTATGGAAGAACGATCCACCATTCGTTGCAGTTGAATTAACAACATGGCAGTCATTGAAATTATACGGGAAAAGACTTTTTGGTCATTTTTCCCAGGAACTAATGTTGACAGAAATGTATGGAAGGACCTCATTTCCACATTTGGTTCCAGATGGTTAAACAGAGGCCATCCATTATGATTGGCCAATTTTTAAAAATCTTCTCAAAAATGTTTTGAAACTTTGCAGGATTGATGACAACAATATCCTCTACCAACAATCCACTTATCTTCGAAAGTCATCTGATCAACTGACGGCTGCGGCCCTAAAGAGTTTCTATTGAAACTATATGGGAAAGGAATTTTTTATCATTTTCAAGTTGTAACCAAAGATGGCAGGAATGATTTTTGGAAGGACAGATGCAAATTTTTCTCCCCTTTTTATTTTTAGGTCAAATGACAAATATTTTGCATTACTTTAATAGTCTTGTGGATATGAAAGAGCTTACATTTTCAAATGGCCTAATAAAAGGGCAGGTGAGAGATGCAGGCTCAGGTGAGCCTCTAGTTATTCTTATTTTTATAATTTATTATTTAAAAAATGTACCACTTGGTTTGAGATGAAAAATTCTAAAAAAAAATATATATATATAAAAAGCAAAAACTAAAAAAATTTCATTTTCCATGGAAATTGTAATAAAAGAATCAAAGGATAAGAGTTTTATCTGTAGTTTGTAACTTTCACTTGAGTAAAAATTGAGTTTAAATTACTGCATGTTATGTACTTGATTTAAGATGAACATATTGAAAAAATTATATAAAAGAAGGTAAAAAAGGTGAGGTTTATTTTTTGGAATGGATGTAGGGGTGGAGGAGTCCATGAGATGGGGCTTTTAAAAAATAGTGTACCTAATTTAAGATGAACATATTGAAAAACTTGTAAAAGGGAATTTTTGTTTTTTTTTTGTTTTTTTTTTTTTAAATTATATGTAATACCTGAAAAAAATAATTTTTAAGGTTTTGCATTTTTAATAAAGTGGTAAAAATATGAGAAGGTAAAAGATCTTTTGATAGACTTTTATTCAAGTAAAAATTTGATTTACTTTGAAAAGAAGGTACAAAGGTGAGGTTTATTTTTTGGAGATGGATGTAGCGGTGGAGGAGTCCATCAGGTGGGGCTGTTGATGAAATATTTGAGGGTAGGAAAACACTTATATTAAAATCTAATTGATGGTTGTAAATTTAACACATTACAACAGTAAATGAAATTTTGAAATTGTGAATGTTGAAACCACTATAAAGTTTTTTTCTGAAATAGGCTTAAGGTTCAGTTCGACAAAGTTTTATATTATATAGGCAGATAATAGTTCAGTTGCTGTTATATGTGTTATGATAATTAATATTTCTAAGGTTCTGTAAAAAAATAAGATGTTTTCAATTTCTGAGTTGTAATATTTTTTTGATTAGTTTGCATAAAATAATGAAATCAGAAATTCAATATTTAACTTAAACAGGTATTAGAAAATGAGGGGGAATCAGTTTAAGCCCCCATCTTGTCATTTTGTCTGATACAAAATTGATTCAAGATGTAAAATATTTCTCATTTCCATATATTGTCAGGATATGGATACTGAATTTATTTTTTTTAAATTAGTCTTTAGATTTAATTTTTTAGTATCTTCACTCACATCATTAGAAATAGCCAAATAAAAAGAAATAGCCACTAAGTTCTAAAAATTATAAAAGATTATTCATTTTCACTGAAGTAAGAGACCATGTAAAAAGCTAGCAACAAATAACAGCTGCTTTTCACGGATTCGTTGGTTGGAACATTAGATGACCTTGCTTTTAAAGAGCTGGCTATAAAAACTGTTCCACATAGCTTGTAAAAAAAATAGTTTGAAATGTAGAGGTTTTTCAATAGGAAAGAATGGAATACCAGTTTAATTATTATGAGACTGTCAAAAACAAACATTATTGAAATAAAAATCACATTTTAAATGTTCTTCTTTTCTGTTGAAAACTGGTGTATGACTTGGTTATTTATGAAAAGGCAAACACTGTGTGCAATAACAATGAAAAATATATTATAAAACCTTCCTAAAATACTGTTAACCCTGACAAATTTTTATGCCCCCACAATCTGTCTGGACCAAGTTTGCCCAATTCTCATTAAAATTTACAGGATAATTGAACATGTCCGAAAGAGATATTAACCAGGATGTTCTGGTCCATTAATGGGGTTTTTAGCTCATGGCCAAAGGCCAGTTTGAGCTATTACCGCCACTGCATCCATCGTCCATCCATTTTTCACATCTTGATCTTCTTGAGAACCACTCAGTAGTATTTGACCAGACTTGGCAGAGATGGTGATTGGTCAGACAGCTAAAACTCCCTTTTTTACCCCTTTTAACACGTTCTATATTTCTATAAAGACCTTGGTGGCCCAAGACCACAATTAATTCATAGTGCATTTTCATATTAAAATAAAATTGAATCAATAAAATCTCACCTGCGCAATCTTATAAATCTTGTGTAGAAAGTATACCTGTCTTATCAACATTTAAAAAAAGAATTCATCAGTGCTAACTCAAAATATTGGCAAAATTATGTCCTAGGGTAGCAGAATTCTTGAAGACAGCAGACGACACCCTAAATATTGACCCTTTTCCATCTGACCAAATCGCCACTTTTAATTGTGACAGCTCATTCAAACTTTTTAAAACATCAACTTTGAACATTCTACTTTAAATTTTGAACAAAAACATTTTAAAATGCTTTAATAAGGGTTAGAAAATAAAAATGGAAGAAATACAGTAAATTTGTATAAGGGATGCTCAGCCAAACTTGGTTTAATATAGGACCTATGAAAATTTGACTTAATTGGCAGCAGTGGTCCTCAGATGGTAGACCATGGGTACGATGACAAGAACTGTCAGATGGCCACAACGGGCAAACTTAGTTTAACAAAGAACCCAGTGGAAAATATCTGAATCTTGTCAGAAACCACTTAGCCAGTTGAAACAAGACATGGAAGCAATGGTCCTAAGATGGAACTCTTTCAGAATTTCAATTGACCAAGATAGCTGCCGTAACAGAATTTAGGTAACATAATTTGTAGGTCTTCTCTAAAACCACTGCGATAAGTGAGACAAATCTATAATAGAATGTCCGTTGGTGATTTCTCCCAAAATAGTGAGACCTGGCGTACCAATCAATCTGGCTGCCATAGAAAACCTTCGTTTAACAAAAACCCTATGGGGAAATCCACTTGCAATTGGATCATGTTTTAAACTAAATACAAACTGAACCAAATTTGGCAGCAATGGTGTTTGGGTGTTTCTGTTCCAAATTGTATCCGTTGACCCTGACAGCCAGGAAAGACTGTCTCCACAGTCATCTTAGTAACACAGGACCATACGTGGAAATATTTTAATTGTTTTTCCCACCGAAACCACTGGGCAAGTTCGTACCAAACTCTGCTAAGAGTTCCTTGTCAAAAGTATCATAGGTCCCCATGGGAAACTTGTCTGATACCATAATGCCAAATGAAATCAAACTTATGTTCAATAAGATGACATCATTTACTCGTAACTAATTTTTATGCTCCGCTGGTAGGCGAAGGGGGCATTAAGTGTTACACGGATAAATTGAAGAACATCAACTGAATACTGGTACAACCAGTATTGTACATTATCGTATTTCCCCATGCCTATATCGACCTGCTGAGGCCTTCAGAATTTCCCGTATTTCGGCACTGTGACGTCGTAGAGTTGACCCGACCCTAATACTCGCCGAAAAAGCTTCACATTGTGTCTTGCGGCTAATATTTTACGATATACGTTTGCAGAAAACCTGATAATATGTACATATCGGTAACTATATAAAATAAAAGTGCATATATATGTGAGCGCATTGTCGATCAAGTGATTTCAGCTGTGAAAAGCGTATTCACTCCATATACATGTAATATATAAAATGAAAGTGTAACGGAACCATTTTTAAAAGCCCTTTTTAGACGACATAAAGACACTTGTACCTCATATTTCGACCGCCCATTATTATCTATGTACAAGTACAGATCTAGATATGAAGCAGAAGTGAGTGCGTCTGTGGCCTCTAATTTCAAGTTTGCTAGGATAGATGAGATGTAGGTTTTTAAACTAAGGATTATTAAGTGACAAAACATCATCTATATAGCGGAAAGTGAAAATGAAGGACTGGGTTAATTTCTTTTCTTTAGGATTCATTCAGCTTGGCCACAAGCAGCACAGTTTTTTCCCCATTGGGATGCCGATCGTTTGCTGAAAAACATGTCCTCCAAACTGAAAGATGTCAATGAGAAATTCGTTAACAACAGTCTCAGAGTACTTTCTTTAGAACGGCAGTATGTTTTTTTACCAAAAGCCTGTTCCTTACCTAACAACACATAGGCATATCTTTGTAATCCTTGTTTAGAGTAGAAACATTGGTGAATTAGCTCAAGAAAAACATATTTTAATTTGTCATGTGGGAGGGTTGTAAACAGTAGGGTCACAAGAAAGAGATATTTCTGTAAGTATTTAGAATTTCTTAGAATTTTAGAATCCACATCTGATTCACACACTAGTGAGTAGGCCTTATCACAATAGCTTTTAAGACCATCTTAAGGAGTAAGGTGTTTAGAAAGGGGTTTAGTAGTGCATTTGGCAGAGCCTGCTGTATGGAAACTCATGAAGTTTGGGTATCAAGTAAATGGAAGGTTAAAATTGTCATTACTTACATTAATACCAAAGGAAGACAGAACAGAAATATGATTATTGATAACATCTTACCTTGGTATGGTAGTGTGCGTGTAAGTGGGGTTGCCAAGTGAATTGTCAATACCCATCTCCTTCGTCAGGCAGTCAATGTAGTGTCTTTTGCAGACAAAAACTATGTTATTTGGAGCTTTGTCAGCTGGAACAATTACACAATTGTCATGAAGGTAGGACAGTGTTTTTGTAACTTGTGATCGTTAAAAACTCTGTCAGATTTAGAACTCATCAGGGGCGTGTACAGGTGAGGGCGTAATGGGCGTACGCTCCCCCCCCTTTTAAAAAAAAACTATCGTAATCTGCTTATATTGTATTGAATATGGCAATTTAATATACTATAGACAATTAATGGAGAGAATTCGGCATAAAAAATATCAAACCCTGACACTTTAACTATAAAATATACATGCTCCAAGTCAGGAACCGTTACATTAGTGCATTTCACAATTATTTTGTTTTTTAGCAAAAACAGGTCCAAAATTTTTCGCCTCGCTCCGCTCGCCGAAAGTTTTATTATACGCCCCCCCCCCTTTTGAAATATCCTGGAAACACCCCTGCTCATGGACGTTCTAAGGTGTCGAAAGCGAGCAAGAATTAATGGCTTTAATGACCTTATCCAATTCGAAAGTGTTTTCTGGCATAGTCTTCAACTGCATCTATCAGTATTTTTATGTGTTTCCAGTTTATAGGCTGGGGCTCACAATATTTGGGACCTTTAAACATGTAAAACCATTAAGTTGGATTATCTCTTCTTGCAAGCATCCAGCGATAATTATCTTGCTTCATGCACATATACTTATGATTCCCAACCTTCATAAAAAGTTTATCAAAATCCGTTGAAAGGTTTAGAAGGAGTTGCTTTTTCAAGACACTTGGACAGCCTGACGGAAGGATGGTACGACAGACGGACAAGGTGATTCCTATACACCCACCCAAAACATTGTTAAGATAAGATTTTATACAATAAGCTTATTTTTAATTGAACCGAAAAATATTCATCAGTCTTGTTTTTTATTATTATTTTTTTAAATTAGTCAATTCTGTAGAAGAAATACAGTTTTTTTAATTTATAAGATACTATTTTTTTCTAAGGGAGAAATATTTAAGAATGATTCGTATTTACTATTTTTTAATATTCAGATGAAATGATTATGTGCAGCATGATATGAAAATCATTAAAGAATTAAAAGGTCTAGCACAAATGATAAGGTCTTCCCTTTTCACGTTTCCAGTTTTGCAACAAAGAGGCCCTGCCCCTCTATTTTTGGCAAGGGGGGTAACTCTTGGGAAATCAATAAAATAGACAAAAAAAAATTGGTACCTTATATTATTTCAACATGTTGCATACTTTTTTTGGAAATGTTAAGTTTGGCAGAATTTTTGAGGAAAAGCGATAACAAGGTTTTCGGTGTTAGGGGAGATAACCGCTATAAAGGAAATGTTACGGTATAGTGCCCTAACCACAAGATGGCTTTCGGTCAACTGATACTTGATACCTAATATTATTTCAACATGTCGCATACTTTTTGGGGGAAATGTCTTTAAAGTTTGGCGAAAAAAGAATAATAATAAATATCTATACTACTGATAGCCTTCTTAATTCAAAAATATGTGGTTACTAAAGGTTTTTACGTTCATAACAAGTGGTTGCTAAGGACAAAAATATCTCTATGTCATTGTTAAGGATGAAAATATTACTTCCAGTATTAAAAATGTCATATCTACTATTCATAGCCTTTAAAGTTAAAAAAATAAGCGGTTGCTAAGAACTTATATGTCGTTGCTAGGGACAAAAATTTCATTTCCAGTATTAAAAATGTCATATTTATATTATCAGGATTCATACATATTTTTTACCACAAAATTCAAGGATATTTCAAGGACTTTAAAGGACCAGTTTCCAAATTTTCAAGGACCAGAAATCAACTGATATGGACAATTTATATGCCTTACTAGCCATACATCAGAGAATTTACATTTCCCAGGCATGTCATCAACGTTCTTTCGAACTACTTTCAGTTTCGGTTTGCTCACTGTGACTAAAATTCATCGGCAAAATACATTTAATCAAGTAAATGAAAGACGTTTTATTAGTTAAAGTTAATTTAAGTTACCAAAAAATCAATCTGGATAGTTTAATTACTAAAATGTTTACGCAAAGTCAGATTTATTTCTTGACCGCATCACAGAAATTACTACGCAGCGGTGCACAGAAAAGTAGCTATTTTTAGAAAAGGGAAAATACGCGAAACTCATATAAAGTCTTGACAAAAATACCGATAAACGCGAGACCGGGTGATCTGAAAACGAATTAAAAACACTTTTATGACAGAAAACTTGACCAATTTTTTTTATTCTTCAAAAACACAGTTTTTCAAGGAGTTTCAAGGACCTCCTTTGAATTTCAAGTACTTTCAAGGCCTTAATTTCCAATTTTCAATTTCAAGTACTTTCCAGGTTTTCAAGCACCCGTGCGAACCCTGTATTATTCATAGCCTAAGTTCAAAAATATATGGTTGTTAAGGTTTTTTACGTCGTTGCTAGGGACTTTGACATTTGATCTTGACCTAACTTTGTAGATCGTATTATGCTGAACATTTTTGCGATTCAAAGTTTCTTTCTATCTCGGCTAACCTCGTTTGAGATATAAGCAAAAAATCTTCATCTCAGACCCCGAAAAACAGCTTTGGTGCCCTAGGTCCATAATAGTTGGTCCAATAATTTTGGACCTATATAACAAATGTAGATCTTTAAAAGACACACATTTTCTCCATTACATTTTATCAGCCATCTTTTACAGTTATTGAGTAATTTCGATAAACAAGCTAAGGTCAAAATCGAGGTCATGACCTTGACCTTTGACCTTGAGGCATTTTCAAGGTCACGTGAATTAATGATCATTGGTGAAGATCCTAGGTGGCTACGACTTACGGTTTCTGAGTTTTAGGGGCCAACTGACATCGGTTAATTTTCAAAGGGGCATAACCCTACCAATGAGTCCAAATGTAACAAAGAACCAGGGTCTGGTCCTGAACAAATTCCACCCTTCGGTTTTCTACCTATTATGGTTACGGTTTTTGAATAATAACAAGGTTTTCGGTGTTAGAGGAGATAACCGCTATAAAGGAAATGTTACGGCGTGGTGCCCTAACCAAAAGATAGCTTTTGGTCAACCTATACTTGATACCTAAATCATTTCAACATGTCACATACTTTTTTGGGGAAATGTCATTACAGTTTGGCGGAAAAAGAATAATAATCAGAAGAAATACAGTAAGGTCTTTCCTTATAGTGAAAGGAAAGACCTTAATAATCAAAAACAGCAAATCCCAACGAAAAATGTCACTGAAATATGTGGTCGTGTCAAAAAATGCTGCAACGCCAGTGACGTATCCAAATATGGTTAATGGCTATGACCATAAAAGGCTTCTGGTTGCACCTGATTTCCGTATTGTTCACCTTTTAAAGACCAAACCAACTATTGTTAATACGCACATCTCAGCGCATAAGTATTGTTCCATAAGACGTCTATGACGTTGATAGAAAATCCGTCAAAAAATCCGCGAAACGGTGTTTCACATTCGCGTTATTTTTGAAAAGCTAAAATGGCGTCGCGCTTGAAAGGGCGTTTTATTAAAACTAGTGAAAGGAAGCGCCGAAAAGACTGCCGAGAGCGAATGTCTGAAGTTAAAAGGAGGAAAACAGATTTTTATTATCTACAAGAAACTCAAGATGCAAGCAAAATATGGGAAGAAGGGGAAGAAGTGAGAAGTTTGCATGCCCACAAATTCATGCATATATGGTTTTAGTAAAACTATTTACTTATATATTTATTAAAATTTAAAGCATTTAAACCGATTATAAATGATTTGATAACTAAAGATGAGTGACAAATATTAGATTATGGAGTAAATAGTGTATGATACAATACCCCCAATGGATTCATGATTTTATTCGTTTTCTTTACACTATACCATATTGATGCCCATAAATCGTTTTATCTGTATGAAAGTCCCTGTCGCCACAAAATTTCCACACGGAACTTTTTGCTTCGGCTTATTGTTCCTTGAAACAATTTGTGCCGTCACCTATAAATTTTTGCCAACCGAATTCACAAATACCCAATCACAATATTCTATATGTAGCTGGTCAACTTGTAATGCCCTTTTCAATGTCTTCAGGATTTTACTGAGCCAGATTTAATGCAGAATTTAAAAATTGTACAGAAACCTACATTTAACACACTTTAATCTTTCTGCTCTCTGAAGAGAGACAGGGGCTGGTCCAGGTGAGGGCGTAATGGGCGTACGCCCCCCCCCCTTTTTCTAAAAAAAAAAAAAATAATGGAGAGAATTCGGCATAAAAATATCAAACCCTGGCACTTTAACTATAAAATACACATGCTCCAAGTCAGGAACCGTTACACTAGTGCATTTCACAATTATTTTATGTTTTTTTAGCAAAAAAAAAAAGGTCCAAACATTTTTTTTCCGATGTAACCTGCATTGATAAGGCATAATGGCCATAGGTACATTTCCTGCAATTATGATATGTCTAGTAGCTGGTACCTTGGTGTTGGCACTGAAAGGTTTTGTTTTTTTTTTTAATTAGCAGTAAATAACTATACTGAACCGCAAAAGAAACGTCGCTTTTTCAAAATGTTAGCAAAATTCAAAATAAATATTAATTAATGATTTTTATATAATCAGTATTACGATTACATCACCAGGTAAGATTAAATTACCTGTGAATTAAATTTTCGGTTGAATAATTTTCAGTTGATATCGTAGAGCGACCGTACCTAAAACCGCTCGTGGGACACACTTGGCGGTAATTTTTCTTAAATCTTAAAAGTTCGTGAAATTCATGCTCCTTTATGGGTATAAAAGGCCGGAGAAAATTAAAGAGTGTTAGTATCAGTGTTGACACAGAAGCTATGCCACGTCTGACTCCACAACAGAGAGAACAGGCCATTGGTCGATTGGATGCTGGGCAATCTGCCAGAGTTATTGCCAACGACTTCAACTGTGCTGTTCGAACAATTGAACGTCTACGGACACGGTACAATGCAACAAACAGCACAAATGACCGTCCACGGAGTGGTAGACCCCAAGTCACTACCCCTAGACAGAATAGAGGCATTGTTCGTCACCATTTGATGAATCGGTTCACCCCAGCTGCCGAAACTGCCAGAAACACTGTTGGAACACATGGACGACCCATAAGTGATGATACGGTTCGTCGGCGATTAGCTGCTAGAAACATGAGATGTCGCCGTCCAGCAAGAGGACCTATTCTTACTCCTCGACACCGTCAAGCTCGTCTTCAGTGGGCCACTCAGCGACAGAATTGGCGAAATCGACAATGGCGTAACATCATCTTCTCTGACGAAAGCCGTTACTGCATTTCAACAGCCGATGGCAGAACCAGAGTGTGGAGAAGAATCGGGGAACGTTACGAAGACAGCTGCATTCTGGAAACAGACGCGTGGGGAGGACCTAGCATCATGGTATGGGGTGGAATCGGCCTTAACGTTAAACTTGGTCCAGTCATCTTTCAGAACCTTGGCCCAGGCAGAGGAAATGGCGTAACAGCTGCCCGTTACATCGACCAAGTCTTGACACCCCATGTTCAGCCCCATTTCGCACGTCATCAAAACAAGACTTTCCAAGAGGACAATGCACGTGCGCATACCGCAAGAGCCACAAGAGACTTCCTACAGCAGAATAACATTAATGTTATGGATTGGCCGGCTTTGTCCGACAACTGCAACTGAACTTTCACAAGAGTTTCAGAGAGTATGGGCACGTATTCCGATGGCGTTTATTAATCCGCTCATCAACTCCATGAAGATGTGCCGCAGTAATTGGTGCCGGTGGAGGACATACACGTTATTAACGGACGTGGGAGCACAGCATTGAAAACATGTGACGTTGCGACAATTGTGACGTTTTTGTGAACATTGTAACCAAAAGACTGTAAATCATTCATTAAATTTTGTAAAAATTAATTTAAAATATATAAATGTCACTTTGAAATAAATGTATGTGAACATGTCATTTTGTGCGACGTTTCTTTTGCGGTTCAGTATATAACTGTCAAAATGGCAATACACGGACAGCAATATCGGTATTGTGTTGTAGTTTTAGGGTTCTTGTTTTCCTTCAATGGAAAAAATGGTTTTATAACAAAACGTTCCGGACAGTTCCTAGCATAGATGTTGACAAACTTTTTCCAGCACAGAAACTAGTTATGCAACAAACACATAAAAATTGGCAAAATATTCTTTCTTGCAAACACTATAAATTTACTTTTTGTCAAAATGAAATTAACGAACTCGAACGCTTAGGTTAGTGTTGAAGCATCTACAAATGATAAGCGCATGCAGCTACAAGATCAAAAATATTTTACCATATCATTCCAACCAATAACAAAATTGGTTTGAACGAGGCTTACACTATGTACATCGCCGGCGACACGGTGACTTGAAGGGAAAGTTCTTTTTTGCTTATTGTGACGTCATGTTTATTGAGAAAACAAAAGTAAGCTTGGCGTAGCTGAATATGTCATTTTTTTCGACGTTAAATCCGTTTTATTTTTCTTATGAAGTCGGTGACCTATCATTTTTTTTGTATTATTCTGACAACAATGAATAACTAAACACAGTATAAAAATTTGCGCCGGAAAGGCCTTTAGAGCAGAATACGTGGTCATTGCGTTATGGGAAACCGTTTTCTTTGTTACAGTAAAAAAATATATATATTCTGGAAGCCAACACAAAAGTCTGTATAAAAATTCGACTTTCATGACGGAAATGCCATCATTCGAAAAATATGCCGTAAATTTAGCATCTGGTTCAATGTAAGCATTTTTTGCGGTACTATAGCAACGAAACGAATTCGGTGACCTATCTTTTTTATTCGCTAATATCGTTCAAAAAACCACCAAGAACGAATATGTTGAGTTTCAAGAAAAAATCAATTACAGAAATGATTAGTTGGTTTGGTCTTTAAAGGGCATAACAATAGAATTCGTGACGTAAGTGACTCTGCAGATAAACAGACACTCAACAGCTGTGTTGAATCTAAGGGCACTCTTGGCCTAAGGCTTGTTTTCCACATTTCCACCACTGTTTAATATTTTTTCGTGGAGTAACGTCCAACACCGCTCCTACGAATAAAATTCTTTATTTTTTAATTCGCATCGTAGTAGCGTACTACTAGGCTTGACTGTGCAGTCACATGTACAGACATTCGACGACTGGATTCAATTTCTTCTTATTTTCGGCATGATCATTTCTGTGTTGTTCTACATCACGGATACAGATTATACTGTCATATCGCCGTGAATTTTTGTTTTTACCGCGCAGAAAATAATTTAAACTAAGGGCTCCCAAGAGCCTGTATCGCTCATCTGGACTATGTCCATCTTGATTGGCATCTGGAACATTGCTGTCAAGTTCCAATTGGCTCACTGGTTTCAAATAAGAAGATTATTCAGTGAACTTTCCCGTTAGGTCTTATGTTAATCTAAGTTCCGCTCTGGCAGTCCATCTTGGATGGTGGACAGGATCATCTGATATAATTCTGAAAGAGGACCAACTAAGGATCATTGCTGCCAAGTTTTGTTCCAATTGACCAAGTGGTTTCATACAAGAAGATCTTTAAGTAAATTTCCCATTGAGTCCTATGTTAAACTATGTTCGACTCTGGCGACCATCTTGGGTGATGGATAGGGTCATCGAATATACTTCTGAAAGAGGACCACCTAAGGACCATTTTCAACAATTTTGACTACAAATTAACATTTCTCCAAATCCTGTCCTGCGAATTTTCTTTAAAAATGATATGTTTTTGCTACTGGAATTTCCAATTTATTGATATAAAATTTATGGGGGGTCACCGAATTCGTTTTTTGAGTATGGATAGTTGAATCTGCTGTACAGCGTGGAAAAGCGCCGAAATGGCAAAAATAATCGTGACGTCGTGGCTCTAAATCTTATTTTTCGACGTTTTTAGGTATTGCCCAGACCCTTGGATGATTTATACTGCAAAAACGAATTCGGTGACCCCGTATAGCTTTCATATCAATAAAACGGAAATTTTAGTGGCAATAACATATCAATTTTAAAGAAAATTCGTAGGACACGTTTTTGAGAAAAGGCAATTTAAAGTAAAATTTTTCAATATTTTTTGCGATATTTACGTGCATCCTATACATTTGTACATCTTTCTACAGAATATTCAATTTGATATATATCCGAAAGTATAAAAGTTACTTATATATTTTTTCGATATTCGTATGCAATTCCACTTGCTCTAATTGCTTGCAAAATTTCATAAAAATCCGTGAGATAGCCCATTTACGTACCTGTTACCTTAATAGATAGCTTTCGACTTCAAATTTGGTCTTTATCTGTTTATATAAAAACAATTTGGATTCATTGGGTAGGTTTGTTAGCTTTAACATTATTTGTTCTTTATATTTATCTTTTACAATTTGTCTAATAGAACGTTTCAAATTATTTTTTTATATTATGAAAAGTTCTTTTAGCCATTTAGGTCTGGAAAAGTACGAGTTGACCTGTACCGTTCGGTGGTCTCGGTTTTGTTCGGGTGAAAAGACCTACCGCAAAAACTGGTAACCTGTTCCCAATTTGTACCAGTTAAATAATATAAACAACAACTGAACGAATGACATGCCTGTAAATAACATTTTAGATTTTGTGATAGAAGAAAAACCGTTATCGAGCTCAACAATGAGCTTCGACTATAAAGAATCGAGTAAGTTATTCATGAATATGTCATTGTCAATGTCAAGTCTCTGTGATTCCAAAATGAGTTCGGGCCATTCGTTCGGGGAAAAATACCCGTATCTGTAGATTGAAGGTGTCTGGTCAACTGGACCCAAATCCAATTGGTCCCATGCCAATTGGTCCCAGTTTTGGACAATTGGTCCCAACTTTTTTCTATACTAATTCTATGTTATATGGTATATAGTAAGTGGATAAGTAGAAGTTTTTTGAGAAAGGGTCATATTTATAATTTATTTGGAATATAATTTTTTTATCCCTACTACATATATATATGCGTAAATTTGGTTTTCATTTAAGTCAATAACTCAGCTACTACAAGTCTTAGTAAAGTAATATTTGGTCAGTGGATATAATCGAAATTTTGTCACAGCAAAGTGAAAAGAAACATGCAATGATACACAAAATGTTGTATTTTCATTGTCTTCATTCATTGTTTAGTGAATACAGTTGCAAAATTCAAGCACAATCAAACATTGTTTCTACACGAATACAATAATTGGAATGGACGGAAAGTTGAAAACAAGTCATAGAGGGGTGATACATGTATTTGATAAGTGGGTAAATCTTGGACAATAAGGTAGATCTTGGACAATTACCAGCATCCATACCAGGAATTAGGTCACTTTAGCCAGGGGCATTCATAACAAGTCTGTTAATAAAAGTTCCTGCATTAGCCTACATTTTCTGCATGAATGACTTTGGTTAAAGTTTTGGTTAAAGTATATTTCTCAGTATTTATAGACAGTAACTACAAGTCATCGAAAGATGCTATTTGGTCAGTGGTTGGTTCTTGGGCAGTAACCCACATCCGTACCAGAATTAAGTCACTTTGTCCTACCTTTTCCACAAGAGTGACTTAGGTTAAAGTTTCCAGTTAAGGTCTATATTTCAGCAACTAGAAATTTCTGGGCAGTGGGTAAGCAGGCACATATATGTCCTACAAAATTTGTTGATGTTCATTAATGAATAATGATATCTAGAGTGATCAAGACGTTGCCTCTTGTTTTGATTAAAAATACCATTCAAACTGATCCTTGCCCATTGATTTGGAAAATCAAAAGCTCTGAGATATTGCTTTGGACTAACAATCATACTAAGAGACTAATTTGTTTCAAAGCGTGATTATTCTAGTGGCTAGAAGAGACTTTCTGCAAGCTTTTGTTTGTTCAGTGATTCGTTTGTTCTGACAGTTGAATATAACTTTCTTCTATTTCCTGCTAAGACATGCCTCTATTGCTGATTTACATAAATATACTAGTAACTAATGTACATATCAGACAATTGGCAAAAAGTTGACGAATTGGTTGGGACCAATTGGATTTGGGACCAGTTGACTAGTTTTCATCTAGAACATGCAAACTATGTGAAAAAGAAGATGAGGACATTGTCAATTTTCTACTTAAATGTAAAATTTTGGAACCTATTAGACAAAAATACACAAATCGTATCAACAGTTTTGCTGAAAAATTTGCAGATCAATTTCTCAGCTCTATACATATATCCAAGCAACTTCAATTGACTATTGACTGCTCTGCACTTAATCCCTTTAGGGATTCTGTGTCCTGAGCTATTTTTGTGACTTGGCCCGCCACTGAATCCCTTATCAACCACTAATAACTGTATTCAGGAAAATCCGAAGTGGTCCCCCACTCTCATTCAGGCACTCAGTACGTTTTGAATTTCATCTAGCAGTCCAAAACAGGTAATTCTCCATTAGTAGACATATTTTACTTTTCAAGAAGGGGGGTGGGGGCAATGTACATTTTTTTCTTGTAACACTAATGTTAAATACTATACGAGCTTAAGATTTTTGCTATTCAAATTTATGTGTGCTCATTTGTTTTGCTTTTTAAGAAGGGAGATGTTGGTAGTGGGGTACTTCGAATTGTATTATTGTTTCATTTGCACATGTTTAAAAAAAATTGTATATGCTTTGTTTGATATATATATATATTTATTTATTTTATACCTGTTAGATTTGATACAATATATCAGGTCTGAATTCAATTATTTTTTCTTCTCATGGTTTTTTTAAAATAATTATACAAACTTATAGATCTGTTTTAATAATTTAATATTGGATATAACACGTTATTTGATTGGTCAAATTTTTTCGTCTATCATGTCATAAACTAAATTTTCGTTTTCACTATGATGTCATTTAAGGAAATCCCAGCGTTTTAGACGTCAGAACATACGTTGAAATTGAATTATAAGGATTGACTGTAATTTTGTTTTCAGTCTATTCGAAATAACCTCAATGCACATGGTGCACACTTTTAAATAACTCGCTACACGGTCAATCCTTAAATAAAAAATTAATATCTCTAGTACTTTTTGAGAAAGATGGGTTTGAAGTGAAAAACTTAAGAAATCTACAGTGGTCATTGCATGATCTTCAATGAGTGTGGGGCCTCGGTGGCCAAGTGGTCTAAGTACAATGTAGTTCGTCATGACTACTAATGATCACTAGCCTGTCAACACTGCGATTGTGAGTTCGAATCTCAACTGTGGCGGGGTGTCTTCGACTCCCACCTTAATTGACAAGGATTGCCAATTTTCCTACCAAAGGTCGGTGGTTCTCTCCGTGTACTCCGGCTTCCTCCACCAATGAAAACTGGCCGCCGCGAAATAGCCAAATGTGCTGAAAACGGTGTTAAACCCCAACTAAACAAACAAACAATCAATGAGTGAGACACTCCAAATCAGGTTGCAGGCCCTAAATGGTCCTGATAAATTAACCAAATGTGTGCATGAGAGAAAAAAGAAAAAAATTGATATAAAATAGGTACACAGGGCTCGACAATAACGCTTGTCCGATTGTCCGGTACCAGCTGAAAATTCCGTCGGACAATCAACTTTGACTTGGTACTTGTCCGATGGGACAAGTAAAGAAATTCTGAAAGAAGGACTTAGAAATAAAAATATTCATCGGAAACCTTCCAATTTTTAATTTGAAATTCAGGTTATGGTAGCGAGAATTATCGGTAAACCTTACATGCATATGGATGACAAAATTATTTTATTTTCGATTTCACTTTCGAGGGAGAAATATATACCGGGGAATGAATTTCACTGTTCTTCTATTTAATCAGGCGGAATAAATATGAATGTAATTGCGTGTCACAATTAACAGTGATCGGAGTTAATGTAAATAAATTACGATAAATGGATCTGTCAAAATTGGACATTGACCATGGTATGTTTAAATTTACTCAATAAAACAACTCCTTAAATATTGTTTTATTATTTTAGACACCTTTCTTAAAGCAACTTTATATATCAAACTCAATTTTCAGACAAGTGTCAAATTCTTCCGGACAAGTTGATTTAAGAAAGCACTTGTCCAAAGGGACAAGTTAAAAAAATTGTTATTGTAGAGGCCTGATACACTTGAAATGGTCCTCCTCTTGATAAGGTCACAGGGACAAATCATTAAGTCATCCAAAGGCAGAGATCATCAAGGACAGGGACACTGAATATCCCAAGTGCACAAGCTATACTGAATATACTAAATAAATTTATTAATAATAAATGAAAAAGGACAACTCATTAAACAGTTCTATAGTAGTTTAGTATATATTGCAAAGTGAAAAGTTATCTGATACTCTGTAATTCAATAAAAACAATTCAAAATTAAATAACAGTTCACTATAGGTTCTATATTCATGTATCAAGCCTGCCACCAGTTGTTTTCCATATACAAGAACAATTTGTACAACAATTGGAACAAGAACATTTATTACAAACACATTTAGCTGACAGTGAATATTACACTATTAATAGTTTCTTCCACGATTTTCAATTTTTAGAGTAAATACTTGTAGTATCTCTTGTAAACTACATTTTCTTCATTTAAAATAATTTTGACAATACTGATTAAATTCTCATCAACTGAATAATAAAAGAAGATGATTTCATGAATGAATCTTTGTTTCAATAGATATTAAAATTTAAAATTCCTGGGACATGTGGAGTAAAAGGAAACCATTCTGCAGTGTATACAACTTGAAGGTATTTCCATAATTTTTATCCACTTCAAGGGTGTCATCATACACGTAAGGGAAAAAAACACTCAACTAGAAAAAAAAAGCATTGCTGTACATAATCTATGTTACACTTAACTCTAGTCTATTAAATTCTGAAATCAGTTTTTATATGAAGGACAAATATATACCTAAGGAACAATAAAAAAAACGTAATCCATTAGACAAACAAACCCTGGAAGACAAATTAACAACCACAACAAATAAACACAGAAAACTAAAAAACAGTGAACAACACAAACTATAAAACCTGGAGTGAACCCAGATGTTCCCCACTACCAACACCACCCTTAAAAGGCAAAACAAGCGAGCACACATAAATCTGAATAGGAAAATCTTAATCTCGTATATGTGAAAAATCATTGTTAAAAGTAGATGCCCCCCTGGGGACCTAATTTGAAATAAAATATCTTATCTTATAGCCACTATTTATATTTAACATTAGTGTTACAAGAAAATAAAATGTGCATAGCCCCCTCCCTCCATCCTTTTTTTCATTCCTCCTCTTGGTATAATTGTAATTAGATTACCAACCAGTAAACAAATTCCAAAGAAGTGGAAAATTGCTCTTTTAAAATTATTTTTCGTCATCTTGTGGTTCCTTTCATTTATTTCTAATTCTATTGATAAGGTTAAAATGGGAAAATGAAACTAACTATATAATGAAAAACGTGCATCGTGGGAGGGATATTCAAATGAAAACAACAATGACTGCTGCCGGTCAATCTGAATGGGAGTCATGGAGCCATACCTGCTGAAATAGTAAAAGGATTTAATTCATTTTAGACTTTTTGAAAAGTAAAATATTTCTAGTAATGGAGACTTGCCTGTTTTGGGACTGCCAGATGAAATCCAAACCGTACCGAGTGCCGAAATGAGAGTGGGGGTCCACCTTTGATTTTCCTGAAAAGAGTTATTAGTGGTTGATAAGGGATTTAGTGGGCAGCCAAGTCAGAAAAATAGCTCCAGACACAGAATCCCTAAAGGGATTAGCCCTAATGTTGATTGATAGGTGGTTGTACATTAAAAGAAATCTTAATATGAAAATTAATTAACAAATCATAAATGGTGTAGAATTTACCACGCCAATGTAAATGAAAATAAAAGACAGAGTAATATAAAGAAATTGTAAGAAAAATAGTGGAATGTATGTAATTATTGGTATCAGTACTGTGGCATTTATATTGATTGTTTAATGAATGTATATAAACAGATAAAGCTGCATCGTCGGAAACCCACAGCCGGTCACGCTTAGGCTTTGCTTCCACTTACCGACCATGGGTCCATTCATTTTTCTTGTTCTCATGAATATATTCTGCATGTACTGATCAATGGCATTACAATTTTGAATATTATATATAATATTAAATTGTGATATATGTAACAAGTGACATCAGGCGCCCCCTGTCCTCAGTTCCAATGACTGTTTTATGAAGGAGCCAAGTAATCCCACCTGTTCATTGCTGCTAGGATTTAATATCTTTTTAGCTCACCTGGCCTAAAAGGCCATTTGAGCTTTTGCCATCACTTGACGTGCGGTGTCCGTCGTCGTCATTAACTTTCTTTTTAAAGATCTCCTCCTCTGAAACCACTGGACCAATTGGAACAAAACTTGGGAATAATGGTCCTTATTGGGTCCTCTTTCAGAAGTATATCCGATGACCCGGCCCGTCATCCAAGATGGCTGCCAGAGCCAAACATAGTTTAACATAGGACCCTATGGGAAATTGACTTAAAGATCTTCTTGTCTGAAACCAGTGGGTTAATTGGAACAAAAGTTTGCAGCAATGGTGCTTACATGTAGGCGGTCCTCTTTCAGAAGTGTATCCAGTGACCACATCCATCCATCCAAGATGGCCACCAGAGCCGAACATAGTTTAACATAGGACCCTATGAGGAATTTAAGTAAAGATCTTCTTGTCTGAAACCACTTGGCCAATTGGAACAAAACTTAGCAGCAATGGTCCTTACGTGGTCCTCTTTCAGAAGTGTATCCAGTGACCACATCCACCATCCAAGATGGCCATCAGAGTCAAACATAGTTTAACATAGGACCCTATGGGGAATTTACTTAAAGTTCTTCTTATCTGAAACCACTTGTCCAATTGAAACAAAAATTAGCAGCAATGCTCCTTAGGTAGTCCTCTTTCAGAATTATATCTGATGACCCTGTCAGAGTCGAACATATAAGTTTTAACATAAGACCATTAAAGATCTGCTTGTCTGAAACCACTGGGCAAATTGGAAGAAAATTTGGCAGCAATGGTCCTTAGGTGGTCCTCTTTCAGAATTATATCTGATGACCCCACCCATCATCCAAGATGGCTGCCAGTTGATAAATCACTGAAAAATCTTCGTTTGAAACAATTGAGTTGGTTGGTACTTGACAGCAGGTGAACTATGCAGGCTCCTTGGAGCCTCTAGTTTATTTTCTCTGCATCATTTAAATAATGAAATGAATCATTAAAGTATTTTTCAGTAAAAGACTTTCTGAAACTATTGTTATTTTTACAATATACTTAGTAAAAGAAAATGTTTCTCATTCTCAGTTACTTAATTCATGCAGTTCTTACAAGGTTTTATACCCGATCCCATTTCAATTTCGAGCGGGTGATCAAGGTCAAGGTCATTGAAAAAGTCCATAGCAACTGATGAAAAGGTCCCTAGCAACCATATCTATTTGTGTTCAGGATTCTATATTTTAGCTGTACAGGTCAACATAACTTAAATATTTGCATTCAAAAATAATTAATTAATAAGTTACAAGTTTTATACTACATTTTCTCCTACTCTTGACGTGTTTAATATGTATTTGATATTAATGGAAGGGAAAGGAATTAAAAAGGAAATAATGCTCCAAATTTCATTATTTGTATTTAAGAATTCAAGTTTTAGAATGCAAAGAAAAAATTCTGGATTAAAAATCACTTTGATATATATTTTGAAAAATAAAATTTTCAATCATATACAGGATCATACATTTAAGATACTGCAAAAAAAATGAAAAAAAAATCCAGGATCCATTTGCACCTTCCTAACAAATAAATAATGGTTGCTCCTATAACGTGTAAGTTGACTGATGTAATACATGTGCATAATATCTTTATTTGAAACAAAAAAATATCATAAATTATACAGAGCTTTCAGATTTTAGTCAAGTGTAAAATCAAGATATGGTAAGCACCACAATAACCAAGACTTACATTCCTAGAAATACAGTATCCTGTATTATATAAATAACGTGTACTTCATATTTACCATTTTAGTGCTTATGAAATGTAATTTGGTTGAGATATATATCTGTATGTGCTTTGGGAGATAACGCTTGATTTTGAATACAAGATAACATTTATCGATGAGAAAAAAATATACTTTTACCCATTATTAGAACTGGAACAAAATCATCCTGCATTTTCTTTCTCCTCGCGATCGTTTATTTCGTGATTCAGCAACAAATCAAGAGAGTCCTCTTACTCTTCATACAGGATATATCGTTTGCACTATTTACAGCCATTTTCACTTGGAAATTAATTAACTTCAGTAGATTAATCATACATTCTTGAGCGTAATTGTTGAAACGCACATGTAAGTCGGTTCAAAAGTCGGCACGTCATAATAATCTGAAAACCGATCTCCGGAAAGCTATTTATGCTCCCGCACATGTTTAAGTTTAACCGGCAGTTGCAATGTCATCAAAGGGTCAATATCTGAAAACAAAAGTGTTTTGAAAAGCTTGTAAACTGGAGAAAAAAATGTTCGATTTAGATTTTCCTATTTCAATTTTCAATTTTGAAATTTGAAGATATAGAAAAACGAGGGAATTCCTCTGCATTAACTAGATTATTTCATCCGCAAAAATGATAAATCTGGATCTTTTTCAAGATATATTATATCACAATAAAAGTCTTTTTCTGCACTTTAGAATACCCTTGTCATATTGTGAATTATTAATCAAACGACTTGAGAATATACGCTTCAAATACATCGGACATCGTTGTAAAATTGCAGATGAAAATTGAATAAGTGTAGCAACGTTTAGCTTTCGAGACGTTTCGGCCATAAACCAGTTCGTCCATAGACCAGTTCGGTAATAGTCGTTTTTATAATGAGATATATACTTAATAGCATCATTGTTTCTTACGAGAGGTATTCTTAGTAGTTTACTTAGGAGAAGAAAAAAGTTTTGGCACTTTTTAAAGTGGTCAATGTATACAAACAATTTACTACAAGACTATATATTTTCGTATAGAAATACACAGTATTCGACATTTTCTCATGTATATTAAAATTTTGGAAATTAAGCCATTTCAAATAAAGTGTTTATTAGAATTAAAATTGGCAACCAGTTTATTCATAATTCAATATTATCTTTAAAAAATGTACAATTTTAACAATTACGTTTAAGTTGAATATTTTCCAAAATATGTACATGTAATGATTTATTTCATTAAATCAGTAAATTAAAACAAAAAAAGTTTTAAAATACATAAGTATTTATCAAGCCATGGTTAAATATTAAAAATGAAAATAATTTATACACAAACAGTTTAGAGACTATAAATTTTCAAAAGAATAAAGATAAATTAACTAAGACGTTAAAAGAAACTTTGCAGAAAAATTATGATAATTTATTATTTGATAATTTTTGTTTGTCTTGTTTTATTACATGCCATGAACCCGTTAGGGTATAACTGTGCATTCATTAAAGTCTAATTCGCTAAATTTAAGTGTCATGCCCTATTAAAAAATCTTCTTTTTTTTTTAACAGAACAGAACAGAACAGAGCTTTATTCTCATAAACCATACATAACCAATGGTACAGAGAAATAGTTACATGTACATAATAGAATAGAAATAAATTAATACACATTCATTCATACACACATACACATGCACACATGCATACTCTGAACTATACACCAACGGACAATTGGCATAGCGCTCACACAACCGTATCTAATACCTATAATGGAACCTAGAGAACAAATGATTTGTTAATAATTCTTATAAATCTACATGTTTTTTTCTAGTTTAACTTTGTGTTTACAGTTCATAACTTGACTGAATTTTACGACATTCGGTCTTTGATACAAGTTACTGTCAATAAATTTTTTCCTATCATTTAAAAATACCTGACATTCCATAATGAAATGATATTCATCACCGATACCATTATTACATTTTGTACAGAGTCTATTTTCATGGTAAATTCCATTCCAGTGGCCTGTCTCAATAGGCAATTTGTGATTTGTAGTTCTAAATTTACAAAAAGTGTAAATATCTTTATCTTCCAGTATATTTAGAAAATTCTCAAATTCTGGACTGCTTTTAAATAATTTGTAGTTCAGAGCTTTCGGAGAATTTTCTATTTGGGATAGCCACTCTTGTTGAAATTGGTCTGTTAATCTCAGAAATATGCCAATCATAATTTGGAAAAAATTGGTTTGTCCAAATATTGGAATAGCCAGTATTATCAAAAATCTTCTTAACAAATTTTAACCACGAGAAATCAAAATGTTGGTCAACAAATAGTTTATGTTGTAATTTATAACATACATATGGTAGTTTTGTTTCTTTTCCACTCAAAATTCTGGACCAAGAGGCTATCATTCTAACTTTAATACCTTTTCAAGATATCTGATATTTTTGCTAAATCCCCATATTTCTGAACCATATAATAGTATCGGCTTTACCATTTTATTAAACAGATCAATTTGACATTCTATTGATAAATTATGAATTCTTCCTTTTTTCATAACTTCATACATTGCCTTTGTTGCCTTTTCTGTTTGTTTATTTATTGCTTTATTGAAATTCCAAGCTCTATTAAGCTGTATTCCGAGGTAATTAAATTCGTTAACAATTTCTAATTCTTTCCCATTTAGATAAAACTTTAAAGCTGTACGCTGTACCCCTAGATATGACCATGACCTTTGTTTTATCTATATTTATTTAAAGTCGCCTTATGATGTGTCACAATATGCACCAAACTTATTCAAAATATCCTGTAAGCCCTCTTTGGATTCAGACATAAGCACTGTATCATCAGCATATAAAAGTACAAAAAGTTTCAAGAAGATATTAAGTTTGTCCTCTAAAATTCTCGATATTTCTGTAAGACTGGTGACATTTTCCTGCTCTAAGAAATTTTGTAAATCGTTTAAAAATACAGCAAACAGAAAAGGGGACAAGTTTTCTCCTTGTCTCACTCCCATCTCACATGCAAAATAATCAGATTTACCATTATTATACATAACACATGATTTAACTTCTTTATACATATTAAAAATAACATTATGTATTTTACCATTAATATGACTGAGAACAACAAACTGGCAAATCATAGGTACCGCGGTACATAAATCACTGAAATTGTTTGAATCAATTTATACTCAAGGGTCATACTTAAAATTGCTAATTATCATGAAGTAATGAACATAATTACATTTTATTTGTCTTGCAATTAATTACGATTGATCTACAATATCTAGTTAATATTGATCATTAATCATATAGTAAATAATTAATATTCTGAAATTTCATGATTAATTTCTAAATATTTATTATATATATAAAATAAAACTTAAATTTTGAGCTTAAAACTTGTTAAATATTTGTTAGGTTCCATATAAATATTCCATGGCCGAATCGACTTTAATTCTATGGCCGAACTGGTAGTATGGCCGAAATGACTTGCATCCAACGTTTACACTATAATAACTCATCTTTTTACAAACAAACATTTTATAAAATTATAATCATGTGAAAAAGGAAATTATTGGCTTTAAATCAAACCCTTTCTGGCCAAAATCCGTTGAGTATTGAGGCAATTATCAAGTTTTTGTTGGAAAGATACTACATGTTGCACGCTTACCGGTACAAACGTTAAATGGTTAAGAAGAAAATTTTGACGGTATACATTAAATAGCAAAAATAATCATTGATGAAAGATCTACCCAAAATAAAACAGGTGAGCGATTCAGGCTCTTGGGAGCCTTTTGTTTTACAAAGTATTTATGGTCAATGCATATTGAAAATCTTTGTTATTTTAGAAAGTCATATAAATCGTCCATCAAGGTTTCCATATTGGTTACTGGATCTCAAACTAAATTTTATTGTAGAATTTTTTCTTTATAATTTGTTATTGTTTTTGTCTGGATTTTTTTTCACAATGAATAGCAATTTGTTTGGAAATTTTTTTACAACTCTTAAAATTTTGTCTGGTATTTCTCAAAGTTTGGTCGGATTATGTCCAGAATTTTTAAAAGTTTGGTCAAATATTTGTTTGGAATTCCAGCATCTTCCATAAAGGGGGGTACAGACCATTTCTGGAATAGGCCGTTTCAATCAAACCGCAGAGGCACAACATTGAATAATTTACATTTGTATAGTAACGTTGCTTTCAAAGCAAACTGTTAGATTCCCTGTTTGTCTCAAAACATGATTTCAATTTGTCATCTTAAATCTTGAATTTTAATACATACTTTATTTTTTAATTAATGAACAGGTAGATAGAAATGTTTGACACACAATATTTGTAAATTCACAATGAGACTAGATATTTTCTTGGAATCGCCACTTCAGTTGATTGTTAATCACTTGCAGTGTAAAGGCCACAGTCTGACAGTAGGGTTCCATTTACAGTACAGGACATGCTTAACCTTCTGATGCATCTAATGTCACTCCTAAATTCTTGTGTTGAATGCATTCTCACTGGTTTGCCTTATTTGGTTTTTGGTCTTTTGAACTTTTTCATAAAAGGGAGGGGGTGGTGGGAAATAAGCAGTTCCATTTGCAGAACAGAAAATTTTTTTCCAAGAAAGTTCTTATATTATAATATTTAACAGTAAACAAGTACAGTCAATCCCTGCTTTAAAGGGCTCCTCGAACTATATAGCTAATCACCGTCTATAAAGGTTACAGTGAAAAATTCCCATTCATAAACAAAGCATGTAAAATTAACCTCTGTATAGAGGGCACCTGCTCATAAAGGGCATTTTTTCTGGTCTTTTCCATGTCATTTATAGACAGGTTTGACCGTATTCAACTTAAGTTCAAACATAACGAGATTATCAACAATAACTTGAATTCTATATTTTAACTACATTTCAGATTTAAAGCAAAGGTACTGCAGGGATTAGAAAATATGATGTTTTGATCCTAATACTATTTGTTAAAGAAAAAGTTGCAGATGAATGAAGAGATTAAGATTTATATGATTTTATTATTTCAGAGAATGAGACAGATTACCTTTTAATACTGTCAGCAGATATAAAGAAAAAATTAGAGGGTGCTGAGATTGTGGCAGCAGGTTTATTTATAAGCTTTCTGATATATTTGCATATCAACGCATTATTTCAAGTTTGGTATAGTGGCAGGCTACCATTTGTTAAAATAATAAAAGAATCAGCCATTAGTGGAGTCTACTTGCTGATATTATTTGTACTAGTTTCAAAATCAATAGTTCCACCCCCAGCATTATGGGTAACTGCAGCATTTTTTATTATGATAATGGAGGTACTGATTTGGACGAAGATTTACATACATCAGCAAGAAGATGAAGGTACCCCAAGAAGATATATTGTTATGCAGGAAATGGGTCAGCAAGCAATGGAGAAAAAACAAAGAAGAAGAAAAAGAAAATCAAGGTCAAAGCGAAAGAACCACATAAATGTATGTGATTTGAATATTTCAATGGAAAGGCAATCATCACCTCAGAATAATGAATTGTTACCACACAGTTCTAGCAAGAGATCCTGCAGAAGATACAAAGGGAAGATTATCATGTCACCCAAGAAATTTAATAAAGTACAAGTCAATTATGAAATTGAGTTTGAGATGCCATATGTCAGAACCTACAAGTCTATCTATAACACCTCAGACGAGATGATTAAAAAAACAATGAGATATATGCAAGCTAAAGGTAACAAGTACAGACAATGAATTTTATTGAATATCATTTTTCAAAAGATTTTTATACAAAACTTAGAACAAATAATTTTTGTATGACTTCATTTGTCAAGTTAGCTTTAAATCTATATGGTGCATTATCACACTTTGAGTAGATAATTTGTGGATTACAAAATTGTTTTTACATGCGTCACCAATGGTGAAAGAGGGCACAGTAGCCACTCGACTGCGTCCGTCCGTCACACTTAGGAGTACATTGTGTAATCTGAAACTCCCTTTAAGGTACATATCCTGAAAAATATATAAACGCAATCATGACCTGAATAATACTAGGTAAATGGAAGCATCTTTTTATCTAAATCACACGCATATTAGAGTAATAATAACCTGGCCTAAAAGGCCATGTGAGCTATTCTCATCACTTTGCGTCCGTCGTCGTCGTATGTCGCTGTCTTAAACTTTTCACATTTTCATCAACTCCTCTGAAACCGATGAGACAATTTAAACCAAATTTTAGTTGAATGGTCCTTGGATATTCCCCTTTAAAATGTATGTTCGGTTTTCCAGGCTGCAATCCAATATGGCTGCCATGGTCGGACATAGTTTAACATTGGACCCTATGGGAATTTTAACATTTTCGTTATCTTCTCTGAGACCACTGGGCCAATTTGAACCAAACTGTGGTGGAAGGGGCATTGGGTGGCCCCTTTTTGGCTCACCTGACCTTAAAGGTCAAGTGAGCTTTTCTCATCACTTGGCGTCTGTCGTCATCGTTGTTGTCGTTGTCTGTTAACTTTTACAAAAATCTTCTCCTCTGAAAGTACTGGGCCAAATTGAACCAAACTTGGCCACAAGCATCATTAGGGTATCTAGTTTAAAAAATATGTCCGATGACCCCGCCTGCCAACCAACATGGCCGACATGGCTAAAAATGGAACATAGTGGTAAACTGCAGTTTTTGTCTTATATCTCAAAAACTAAAGTAATTAGAGCAAAACTGACATGGGATAAAAATGTTCAACAGGTCAAGATCTACCTGTCGTGTAATTTTCAGACGAATCGGTAAAAAATCTTCTTATATGAAACTACAGACCCGAACATAGTTTAACTTAGGGCCCTATGGAAAAATTCATTGAAAAATCTTCTTGTCTGAAACCACTTGACATATTGGAGCCAGACTTGGCAGCATTGGGCCTTAGGAGGTCCTCTTTCAGAAATGTGTCCGATCACCCGGATTGTCAACCAAGATGGCTGCCACACTGAACTTTGTGAAATATTGGACCCTATAGGAAAATTAATTTAAAAATCTTCTTGTCTGAAACCGCTTAGCCAGTTGGAACAAGACATAGCAGAAATGGTCCTTAGATGGTTCTCTTTTAGAAATATATCCCTTGACCTGGACTGTCAACCAAGATGACTGCCACAGCTGAAATTAGTTTAACATAGAATCCTATAGAAAAACCAGCCAAATTGACTGCAACACTTAAATTTTTAGGTCTGCTCAAGGTGTAAAGTTAAATCCAGGTGAGCGATACAGGCTCTTGAGAGCCTCTAGTTAAAATTATGTTCGGTTTCCCCGAAAGCCATCCAACATGGCTGCCATTGCCGGATTTAGT
Organism: Mytilisepta virgata; assembly: GCA_028015205.1. Lineage (NCBI taxonomy): Eukaryota > Metazoa > Mollusca > Bivalvia > Mytilida > Mytilidae > Mytilisepta > Mytilisepta virgata. The sequence continues at coordinate 9,151,916 of CM051510.1, forward strand.
TTAACATTGAGCCTATGGGAAATTTTACTTTCTCCTCAAGTCCCCTGAAACTACTGAACTGATTTAAACCAAACTTTAGTTGAATGGACCTTTGATGGTCCCTTTTAAAAGAAGTGTTCGGTTCCAATACATGGACCCTATGGGAATTTTAACATTTTCGTTATCTTCTCTGAGACGACTGGACCAATTTGAACCACACTTTGGTGGAATGGTCATTGGATGGCCCCTTTTTAGCTCACCTGGCCTAAAAGGCCATGTGAGCTTTTCTCATCACTTGGCGTCCGTTGTCATCGTCTGTCGTATGTCGCCGTCGTTAACAATTTTTCAAACATCTTCTCCTCTGAAACTACTGAATGGATTTGGATAAAACTTAGCATGATTGTTCCTTAAGTATCCTGCACAAAGTTTATGCTTCGATTTTTGATCCGTCGAAAAACATGGCCACTGTTACTAAAAATAGAACATAGGGGTCAAACAACAGTTTTTCTCAAATATCTCAAAAATCATTAGGTTACGGCAAATTCTGGCAGGTTGAATGTGTTCAGCATGATGAGAGCTACCTGTATGCTGATTTTCATGAAAATCTGTCAACTGATGTTAGAGTTATTGCCCTTTTTTGACATTTTTGGCTTTTTTGGCCGGGTTGCACAGAGTGCAAATCCGGGTTATAGTATGGTGAATGTCGGGCGGGCGGCGGGCGGCGGCGGCGGGCGGGCGGGGAAAATGGGTACCTATTTTGTGAAATCAACTCCTCCTACAGTTTTTCACCCACAACCTTGAAACTTCATAGAATGTTTCTATATATATTGAAGATGTGCACCTCACTTTATGGAATTATTTCAGGAATTATTTCCCATTTTTCCAAACTTTGGAACTTAGTCGTTTTTTATTGACATCTTCAATAGAGGGTACCTATTTTGTGAAATCAACTCCTCCTACAGTTTTTCACCCACATCCTTGAAACTTCATAGAATGTTTCTATATATATTGAAGATGTGCACCTCACTTTATGGAGTTATTTCAGGAATTATTTCCCATTTTTCCAAACTTTGGAACTTAGTTGTTTTTTTATTGACATCTTCAATAGAGGGTACCTATTTTGTGAAATCAACTCCTCCTACAATTTTTCACCCACATCCTTGAAACTTCATAGAATGTTTCTATATATATTGAAGATGTGCACCTCACTTTATGGAATTATTTCAGGAATTATTTCCCATTTTTCCAAACCTTGGAACTTAGTCGTTTTTTATTGACATCTTCAATAGAGGGTACCTATTTTGTGAAATCAACTCCTCCTACAGTTTTTCACCCACATCCTTGAAACTTCATAGAATGTTTCTATATATATTGAAGATGTGCACCTCACTTTATGGAGTTATTTCAGGAATTATTTCCCATTTTTCCAAACTTTGGAACTTAGTTGTTTTTTTATTGACATCTTCAATAGAGGGTACCTATTTTGTGAAATCAACTCCTCCTACAGTTTTTCACCCACATCCTTGAAACTTCATAGAATGTTTCTATATATATTGAAGATGTGCACCTCACTTTATGGAGTTATTTCAGGAATTATTTCCCATTTTTCCAAACTTTGGAACTTAGTCGTTTTTTTATTGACATCTTCAATAGAGGGTACCTATTTTGTGAAATCAACTCCTCCTACAGTTTTTCACCCACATCCTTGAAACTTCATAGATTGTTTCTATATATATTGAAGATGTGCACCTCACTTTATGGAATTATTTCAGGAATTATTTCCTATTTTTCCAAACATTGGAACTTAGTCGTTTTTTATTGACATCTTCAATAGAGGGTACCTATTTTGTGAAATCAACTCCTCCTACAGTTTTTCACCCACATCCTTGAAACTTCATAGAATGTTTCTATATATATTGAAGATGTGCACCTCACTTTATGGAATTATTTCAAGAATTATTTCCCATGTGCAATATGATCTTGTAATCACCTTTGTCACCATTACAATAAACACCCAGCAACCCGGCCATTTGTGTCTTTGACCCATTTTTTTATGTTATTATTTCAAAAATCTTCTCCTCTGAAACTACTATTCAAAATCAAATGAAACTTGGTAAGATTGTTCCGTAGGGTATCCTGCAAAAAGTTAATGCTTGGATTTTTGATTGGACGAAAAACATGTCCGCCCTTACTAAAAATAGAACATAGGGGTCAAAATGCTGTTTTTTGCTTTTTTTTCCTGAATTATAGAAATAAAATGAAGATGAAAGCTACTTTCAAGGTAAACATGGTATCCAGAGTTGAATGGTGATGATGAAAGTTTGTTTTAGACTGCCATTTTTAAAATGGCTGCCATTTTCCCGCCATTTTTTACACTTGCTCAGATTTCAACAATATTTTGTTTTTAAAGAAAACATGGTATCCTTAGTGAATGGTGATGATGAGAATGTTGTATAACAATGATTAAACTTCATAATATGTGAGCTTTTAATTGCCATCACTTGGTGTCCGTCATCATCGTTGTTAACAAATTTTCAAACATCTTCTCCTCTGAAACTACTAGGGGGATTTGGATAAAACATGATTGTTAAAGATGAATTAAAGCTTGTATTTTGTATTGTGAATCATCAGATTGACCATGACTGTATCTTAATCAAGCGTAGAGAGAACTCCTGCCCATTTCTTTCCAGAGGTTCTTGAAAGGCTTTTAAAGGTATTTTCAGCATTTTACATGACCTTTAATACAAAGTTTAATTTACAACAAACATTAATATATTAATTTAGTTTATAATGCATTGTTTGCCAGGTGAGCGATTCAGGCTCTTGAGAGCCTCTTGTTAAGAATGTGTTTGGTTTCCCCGAAACCCATACAACATGGCTGCCATTGCCGGTCTTAGCTTAACATTGAGCCTATTGGAATTTTACTTTTTCGTCACCTCCCCTAAAACCACTGAACCAATTTAAACCAAACTTTAGTGATATAGTCCTTGTATGGTCCCCTTTAAAATTTATGTTCAGATTTCCGGGGTGCCATCCAATATGGCTGCCATGGTCAGACATAGTCTAACCGTGGACTTTATCATTTTTCGTTATCTTCTCTGAGACCATTAGGCTAATTTGAACCAAACTTTGGTGGAATGGTTCTTGGGTGGTTCCTTTTAAAACTTGTGTTCGGTTTCCCCGAACTTAGTTTAACATTGAGCCTATGGGAATTTTACTTTTTCATCAACTCTTCTGAAACTACTGAACCAATTTAAACCAAACTTTAGTGGAATAGTCCTTGTATGGTCCTCTTTAAAATTTGTGTTCGGTTTTCCAAGTGCCATATAATATGGCTGCCATGGTCAGACATGTTTGAATTGTCCTTGGGTGGCCCCTTTCCAAAAATACATCCGGTATCCCCGACTTCCAACTGACATAGCTGCTGATACTAAAAATAGAAAAAAAGGGGGGGGGGGGGGGGTGAAACTACAAGGCCAATTGGAACCAAACTTGGTACATGTGGCAGTAATGGTCCTTAGGAGGTTCTCTTTAAGAAGTATGTATGATGACCCGGACTGCTTACCAAGATGGCCGCCACAGCTGAAATTAGTTAAACAGAGGGCCCTATGGGAATATTCATTAAAAAATCTTCTTGTCTGAAACCACTTGACCAATTGAAACCAGATTTCGCAGCAATAGTATTTATATGGTCCTCTTTCAGAATTGTGTCCTATTTCGTGGACTGTGAACCAAGATGGCCGACACAGCCGAACTTTGTTCAACATAGGACACTATGGAAAATTCACTCAAAAATCTTCTTGTCAGAAACCATTAAGCAACTAGATTTTGTTTAAAATAGGGCCCTATGGGAAAATTCATTGAATCCACATGACATATTGGAGCCAGATTTGGCAGCATTGGTCCTTAGGAGGTCCTTTTCAGAAATGTGTCCAATTTCGTTGACTGTGAACCAAGATGGCCACCACAGCAGAACTTGGTTTAACATAAGACCCTATGGGAAATTCACTCAAAAATCTTCTCGTCTGAAACCACTAAGCCAATTAGAATTAGACTTGGTAGCAATAGTCCTTAGATGGCCCTCTTACAGAGGTCTGTCCGATGACCTGGACTATCAACCAAGATGGCCACCACAACCGAAATTAGTTTAATATAGGACCCTATGGGAAAATTGGTTTAAAATCTTCTTGTCTGAAACCACTTAGCCAGTTGGAACAAGACTTAGCAGTAATGGTTTTTAGATGGATCTCTTTTAGAAATGTGTCCATTGAATGGACTGTCATCCAAGATGGCTGCCACAGCCTAACGTAGTTTAACATAGAACCCTATAGAAAAACCAACCAAATTGAGTGCAACACTTAAATGTTTAGTCCTACTCAAGGTGAAAAGTTAGATCAAGGTGAGTGATACATGCTCTTTAGAGCCCTTAGTTTCTCTTGAATCAGCAGTGAAACAAATCAACCCAATTTCTTTTCTGAAATCCACAAATATAAGAATTCATGAATATTTGATTTTTTCCCGTTAAAAATAAATGAATTCAGAGTACATGTGCACACTTGTGTATATAAAAAATAATGCAGCAGTGCAGTTGATTTGCTTTTTTTTTATTTTAAGGAAAATTTTCAGAGAAATGGAAAAAGGCAGAATTACTAGGGAGAATGGTTCAGCATGTGGAAAGTCTAGAACAAATGGAATTAGCAAGGGGTTTGTCACCCAGCAGAGATTTCCCTCAAGAATTATCCAAAGATGAAAATGAAAAAAGATTAATTGATCATAATATGTGGAAAAGAGCAGAAATCAAAATAATTCTTGATGAGACATACAGTGCATATGGTATGGTCAAACAGGGAGAATTTAATGCTTATCCTATAAGGCAGACTTGTTTATTTGCTGGTTGTAATGGGATATTTGAGGTCATATAGCCTTTCATTGCTCACATTGTTGATTTACATGTGTCTTTTTGAACAGAATTAATAATCTTTTTACCTTTTTTACTACCAACAGTGAAAGCAGGTCTAGTAGCCGCTCGACTCCATCTGTCTGTACGTCCGTTTGTTATGCTTAGGGGTACATACTTTGTGTAACCTATAACTCGGAATGTATTGAACCAATATTTTTAAAACTCTGCATAGTGTTTATATACATATTGAAGATGTGCACTTCTATTTTAGACAAATTTGAAAAATTTTTTAGATGAATTTTTGCATTATGAACTTAGCCATTTTTCAGCAATACATGCTATGAACGGTGCATACTTTGTGTAATCTGTAACTCGATTGTATTGATCCAATATTTTTGAACTTTTGCATAGTTTTTATATACATATGAAGATGTACACCTCCTATTTAGGGGCAAATTTTGACAACTTTTTACTATGAATTTTTGCATGTTGAACTTAGCCATTTTTCAGCAAAATATGATATATTTTTTAATACATGTATGTTGCCTTCAACTAAAGATGATGCTGAACATTATTAATAATGGGTAGGTCAATTTTTGTTTCTTTCTGAGTATTTGATGTACAAACATATGATGGTGATGCAGGTCCAGACATGTAATCAGTCTTGTTTTAACATGAAAGAAGGGATACGATAGATTAATTCTTGACATAAATGTAGCCTTTGCTTAATTAGTCAGTTAGGCCACTTATCTCACTTACCCTAGTATATTGTTTTCTTGCCATTCTGGTAATTCATCGGTTCTGCACACCTATAGATCTTCTTCTAGCAGGCAATTCAGGTGAAGAAATCTCCATGCAGTGTTTGACTTTGCCTTAATCTCTTGTCAATAGTGAAGTTAGAGTCACCTATAACTTTAATTTAATTAGATCCACTATAATGTTATGTTTTTTTTACATATTTGAAATCTTAAGACAGTTGGTTTCATCAAAATTTGTTTGATGTCATTTGTGCAGATATACATCGTAAAATGAATTGGGAATGAATTTTGAGTTATGAGAGATCGAATGATCAGTGTTCGCAATTAGTCAACAAACGTGCATTCCTTGTTATTTTTATTAATAATAAAAGAATTATACAGGTACTTCCTTTCAAATATTTGCATTCAGCTTGGACATTAAAATTTGTTTCGTTATTATGCCTGGTGAAACTTGTTTATTAAAAGTTTCACCTGTTTAAAGAGAGTTCTAATGATCCAAGTTCGACTCCAAAAAAGTAAAACTGCATTAAGCAAATTAATATTTTCATTGGACTGGAGAAATACCTCAACATATATCTGAGTTTTCAATGCAAACGAGTTTGAGACAATGTTTGTATGTAATTTATTTTAATTTTTTACTGAGAATATTCTGACATTTGATAATCTTGTCAATTTCAGGTTTCTACCCAACACCAATGGAGTTTACTGACATATATGAAACAAGAAAAGGTAATATAGGTATGGTAGAATATATATTAGTTACTCTGAATTCATTACATTATGTTGGATACAAATTTACTAATTTATGAATTTTGTCCATGTATATAAACAACATACAGTCAACTCTCGTTATCTCGAAGTTATTGGGAAGATGAAAAGATTGTCGAACATCTATAGTTGGACATAATAACAAGTTAGTTCAAGACAACCTCCGGTAAAGAAGTGACCATCATACATCAATCAGTAAATAATGTCCGGAAATTTGATTGATTTTAGAAATAATTATTGAAGTAATTTTTATCCCCGATTTAAACTTCGAAATAACGAAAACAATTTATAAATGTATTTGTTATAAATATAAGGACTGTAATTTTATTTTGAGATAGCTGAAATTTCTACTCATTGAATTTCAAAATATCAGGAGTCAAAATACGAGAGTTGACTGTATTTCAGTAGCCGGTGAAGTACATACATACAAGGGGTCTCTGTGGTTGGGTGGGCTAGGTTGTGCGTCATGACTTATAATGATCAACACTGATCTTGTGAGTTTGAATGTCACCTGTGGCGGGGTGTGTTTGACTCCGATCTTAATTGACAAGGATTGCCAATTTTCCTACCGAAGGTCGGTGGTTCTCTCCAGGTACTCTGGCTTCCTTCACCAATAAAACTGGCTGCGGCAAAATGTGTTGAAAACGGCATAAAACCCCAACTAAATGAACAAATTAAGCCAGGGCTCACCACACTTCAAAATTTTAGGGAGAAAGGACTTCTCCCTTGCAACCAAACAGGGAGAAGTGAGGACATAACAGGGAGACATAAGAGAGAAGTCAGGAATCACTGCAATGTTTTAATGCCTTCACATAAACAGGTGTCGCGCTGGCATTCAAAAACTTTGCCAAAGCATCATTTTTGTCGCCAGTTTCGCCCTCCCCATTTTGGAAGCATTCCGCAATATGTGATTGTTCTTTTCTTCATTACTATTTGAAATAACATGGCCTGAAAAGTAATTTAGATGAAATGTTTTAATGGCAGTTAACTTTCATCTGAAATCACCTTTATTTTGATGGCAAGCCTAATAATACATTGATTGTTCCACATGTGTTTGTTGATGTTAAACCGGAAGTGACATCAAAATCTTTGCAGATTAGAAATTTTATGATATAATGCTTTTAAACACTTTTAAAGGTGTTAAAAAGCATGCATATTTAATTCCATGACTAATAAAATTACCTAATAAAAATTTGGATAATATAAATACTATCTTAAATTGAATTGTCCTCAGGGGGAGGGGGGGGTAAATCAATTGAGCAGTGTAAAGATCTCAGCATGTGCGAGTTATTGATTGTGTTTATTGGCCTGATGTAAACTATTCAAGTATCATAGATAATTATATAAAACTTTTTAAACCATTTAAAAAAGTTTTCACATAAGTGCCATATTTAAAAAAAGATCTAAAATTCTGTTGCCAGATTTAACAAAAAATCACATTTGGCGACACTGGTGATGCCCAGCACAGCCCCTGCATATATATATGTATTTTAAACCCTTATTTAAGTTTTTACTATATTCCATGACATACTGTGGTTTGAATTATATGAAAGAGGCAATAAATTATCATAATTTGAATTTTGCCTTTAGTGTACTAACTAAATAAAATGAGATGAAATAGGAACTGTATTGGAGGGGAGTTTCAGATTCTGTTTGAATTAAAATTTTGGTCCTATTTTCCATTTTTCCCTACAAAAAATTGAGTGTTCTAAAATCTTATGATAGAGAATTATTTAAAAATAATTGTGTAAAAAATGAGTTTTGGTTAGGTGCAAGATGAAAGTGGCATGCATTAGTTTGTCTATTGAGAGGTACATGAAAATTTATGAGATTTTTAGCTAAAAATTTCTTAATTTCTTTTTTAATCTTTATTTCTTTTCATTTCTCTTCTATCTTTTTTGTACGACTGCAAATGCAAATTTTTTGCGGTCGTATATTGGTATGACGTTGGCGTCGTCTGGCGTCGTCGTCCGAAGACATTTGGTTTTTGCACTATAACTTTAGTATAAGTTAATAGAAATCTATGAAATTTAAACACAAGGTTTATGACCACAAAAGGAAGGTTGGGATTGATTTTGGGAGTTTTGGTCCCAACAGTTTAAGAATTAGGTTAAAAAAAGGGCCCAATAAGCATTTTTCTTGGTTTTCGCGCAATAACTCTAGTATAAGTAAATAGAAATCTATGAAATTTTAACACAAGGTTTATGACCACAAAAGGAAGGTTGGAATTGTTTTTAGGAGTTTTGGTCCCAACAGTTTAGGAATTAGGGGCTAAAAAAGGGCCCAAATAAGCATTTTTCTTGGTTTTTGCACAATAACTTTAGTATAAGTAAATAGAAATCTATGAAATTTAAACACAAGGTTTATGACCACAAAAGGAAGGTTGGGATTGATTTTGGGAGTTTTGGTCCCAACAGTTTAGGAATTAGGGGCCAAAAGGGTCCAAAATTAAACTTTGTTCGATTTCATCGAAAATTGAACTATTGAGGTTCTTTGATATGCCGAATCTAACCGTGTATTTAGATTCTTAATTTTTGGTCCTGTTTTCAAATTGGTCTACATTAAGGTCCAAAGGGTCCAAAATTAAACTTTGTTTGATTTTAACAAAAATTGAATTCTTGGGTTTCTTTGATATGCTGAATCTTTTTTTATTATGGGCCCAGTTTTCAAGTTGGTCCAAATCAGGGTCCAAAATTAAACTTTGTTTGATCCATGACTATGATGTCATTTTCTATTTCAATACGTTTATGGTGTATTTAAATGGGCTGTTATGGTTGCAAAGTATAAAGAAATGGGGGGAGGGGGAGATTTGAAAACAAAATTTAGGGGGGGGGGGTAAATGAGAAATTGGGGAGGGGGCAATTTTTTTCTCATTTCATATTTCATAGATTAAAAAGAAAATTTCAAATTTTTTTTAGCAAAAAAAGGGTGGGGGGGGGGGGGGGTTACCATAAATTTTATTGTTTTTTTTTTTTTTTTTTTTTTTTTTGGAGGGGGGTCAATGTGCAACTTCATAGTGTATTGCACAAAAGCTAAAAAAGGGGGGGGGCAATTCTCCACAGCATATTGTATTGCACAAGAAGCAAAAAATTGAATATAAATTCAAATCATATGACCAATTCTAAGTTGCTTGATTTCAGTTATTCTGTGTCAGAAACCTATTATGTGTAAAATATTTTAAGAAATCTTCAATTGCACAGTATTGCACAATAGCAAGAAATTGATATGTGTGCCCTGTTATCAAAACTTTATTATTAACAAATTCCATTCGAAATTTGCCAATAACTTTAGTTCAATGAACTTCATTGGAAATTTGCCAATATAAAATGTGCTGATGAAGCTTTTTTGTTTATCTCATCTAAACTGCTTTTAAATTATGTATATTTAAAATTTGCCATCCATGACTATGATGTCATTTTCTGTTTTAATACGTTTATGGTGTATTTAAATGGGCTGTTATGGTTGCAAAGTATAAAGAAATGGGGGGGGGGGATTCGAAAACAAAATTTAGGGGGGGGGGTAAATGAGAAATTTGGAAGGGGGGCAATTTTTTTCTCATTTCATATTTCATAAATTAAAAAGAAAATTTCAAATTTTTTTTAGCAAAAAAAGGGGGGGGGGTTACAATAAATTTGATTTTTTGGGGGGTTTTTTTGGGAGGGGGGGTCAATGTGCAACTTCATAGTGTATTGCACAAAAGCTAAAAAAGGGGTAAATTATTTTGGGGGGGGGGGGGGCAATTCCCCACAGCATATTGTATTGCACAAGAAGCAAAAAATTGAATATAAATTCAAATCATATGACCAATTCTAAGTTCTTTGATTTCAGTTATTCTGTGTCAGAAACCTATTATGTGTCAAATATTTAATTACAATCCAAATTCAGACCTGTATCAAGTGCGAATATTGTGTCCATTTTTGCCCCAATTGTTCAGGGTTGGAGCTCAGCGAAGAATTTATTAAGAATTATTCTTTATTTATAATAGTGGCATTATTCTGTATTCTTTTCACCCCATCCAATTACCCTCATCAAAAGTTTTTACGCCCATATGGTGTCAATCCTTTTATTCCTTTATCTGATCTATTTTGTTTAGTTTACAATTACCTCTTTCAAATAAATTCTTTATTGTTAAAATATTGCATTTAGTCAGTTAACACCTAACAGTGAAGTTTAGACAAAAGGAGGCAAATAAAATTTAAAAGCGAATTATCCCCCTTTGTGAACGTCTATAATACATTATTGACAGCAATCGGCAAACATCGCCCAACTCCGCTACTCTCCATCTGGATGGAGGAACGTAATTGGCCGAGGTGAGCTGAGTGCTATTGACAGTTTATGTCCAATCCAGATTGTCTGGATATTAAACAAATTCCACCTAGGGTCCAGTGGAATTAAAGGTCACAATAAAGATCTGAGGGAAGGATATGTTTCAAAGGAAAATGCTTTAGGCAGTTTTAAACCCATCATGTTGACGCCTAGCTACTAATTATATAAACACATTATTTGAAGTGTTTACAATCATTTAAATATGCCTCCTTGTAAAGTTTCTATCACAATGCCATGTTACAACAGGGAACTGGTTTGTGACATCATGAAAAAATTGTGTAATTTCAGAATAATTCTGGATTGGATGTGTAATGTCAATAGGTGTATAGAAAATGTATCTGATTTTTAGCTCACCTGGCTATGCCAGGGTGAGCTTTTGCCATCACTTTGCGTCCGGCGTCCGTCGTCCGTCGTCCGTCCGTCGTCCGTAAACTTTTCATTCAAAGATCTTCTCCTCTGAAACCACTGGGTCAATCCAAACCAAACTTGGTCACAATAGTCCTTGGGTGGCCCCCTTTCAAAATTGTGTCGCTCATGTTCATACCTCATCCAAGATGGCCGCCACATTGGACCCTATGGGATAAAACATTCAAAGATCTTCTCCTCTGAAAGTACTAGGCCAATTGGAACCAAACTTAATCACATGAGTCCTTGGGTGGTACCCTTCAAAAGTGGTGTTGCTCACATCCGTATCCTGTCCAAGATGGCCGCCAGCGGGGCCACAAGCGTTTCAAATTCTTTTGTCTTTACATTGCAACTCTTATACAAAGAAAGATAACTCTAACTCAAAATTTGGCATTAGTGAAATAAAAATTTCTAATGTCTGATGGAATATTTAATATATATCTGATTTTGATGGGTTTTAATTTCAGCAGTATATATAACCTAGATTATAGGGGGAACCCCTGCCCGATTTTTTTTTTGAAAGGTGGTCTGAAATTGTAATGGATAGCAGAAGTTTTGGTTGTCATAGAAACTAATTTCAGGTCTTACTTGGCTACAACGGTCTACTTTAAAAATTGTGTCTCTTGGGTCCGTAGCCAATCCAAGATGGCCACCAGAGGGGACCAAATTTTAACATTGGACCCTATGGTAAAACATTCAAAAATCTTATCATCAGATATAACTGGGCAATTGGAACTAAACTTGGTCATAATAAACCTTGGGTGGCCCTGTTTAAAAAATTGTGTTGCTTAGGGTTGTACTTAATCAAAAATGGGTGCCAGCGGGGACCATAGTTTAATATTTGACCTATGGGAAAAGTTTTAAATTCTTCTGCTGAGACTGGAAATACTTGGCCAATTGAAACCAAACTGGTCACCTTCAAAAATTGTGTGGCTTTGATCCGTACCTGATCCAAGCTGGATGCTAGCTGAGACCAAAGTTTAACTTATTGGACCAGTGTAACATGTCCAATATGCTTTTTGTTGTCTAAAATGACTATGCTTATTTTTTTAAAATATGTAATTACAGGTTTTAAAAATTTTTATGTTTTGTGCCTCTAAATAATATTAATGAGCATTTTAAATTTAAAAACTAAATATTTAAAATTGCTAGCATAACGGATCTATTAAATGTAAAATAAAAAAAAATGTAATTCTGTAAAGTTATATAATATTAAATGGTAAAAAGAGATAAATAAAATTAAATGTAGGTTTTTCATGGATTTTTATTTCATGGATATTTCTATATAACTATTTATTATTGAGAATAAATGCATAAAAGTATATATGATGTTAGGGTGTTTTCTTGTTTTTTATGTTATTATTTCAAAAATCTTCTTCTCTGAAACTACTTTTGAAAATCAAATGAAAATTGGTAAGATTGTTCCTTAGGGTATCCTGCAAAAAGTTAATGCTTGGATTTTTGATTGGTCGAAAAACATGTCCAGTCTTACTAAAAATAGAACATAGGGGTCAAAATGCTGTTTTTTGCTATTTTTTTCTGAATTATAGAAAGAAAATGAAGATGAAAGCTACTTTCAAGGTAAACATGGTATCCCGAGTTGAATAGTGATGATGAAAGTTTGTTTTGGATGGCCATTTTTAAAATGGCTGCCATTTTCCCGCCATTTTTTTACACTTGCTCGGATTTCAACAATATTTGGTTTTTAAAGTAAACATGGTATCCTTAGTGAATGGTGATGATGAGATTTAGTTTATAGTGCATTGTTTACCTGGTGAGCGATTCAGGCTCTTGAGAGCCTCTTGTTGCAACTTCTTGCCAATAAAATGACAGATTGATGAGTTATTTTCACTTCCAGCTTTGTAGAATTACCGATGTTGTTACAAAAACAAAGTTTTTGATCATTTCATCACAAGATTTTCCTTTACCCTATGACAATTTGACAAAACCAGAACTGAGACAAGTCTGAAATGTTATAGGCGGGGTTACAGGGCGACTTGAACTTCGCTTTTGGGGTATACTTAGGGCGATTTCGTCTTTTAAAAGGTGACTTTTTCTCCGACTTTGTCCAGTTTGGTGAGCCTTGAACAAAATACATGAATCCACAATTAATATTGTTCAGTTTCTACATCAAGGACCAAATGAAAAATTTTCAACAAAAGTATGCTTTTTAATAATGGCAAATAGTATATATATTTTTAAAAAAAATGTTTTCAGACAATGCTTTAATTTGTAAATTTTGCCAGAAAACAAACAATTTTGTGGTCAAGCAATAATTTTTATTTGACATGTGAGAAAAAAATTATTATATTTAAGGTTTGGTCACATGGTCTTCAACAAGGAGCAACACCACAAGACAAAGACCAATTAAGTGATTGAAAAAAAAACATGATCTAAAAAATTCAACATAAGTAGCAACAAATCTCAAATACAATAAACATGTAACAATAATAGTATGTTATTTTACAGTGTTATGTACAATACGGAAAATATTGTACTAGTCAGTATTGTATTGAAAACTGTATTGGACGAGACGCCTTTAATACAATACAGATGAGTACAATATTTTCCGTATTGTACATAACACTGTAAAATAACATATTTATTATACAGTTCAACATATTTCAAGAAAAAATTAAAGTGAAAACTTGTAATTATATTATCAAAAAAATGACAGTATTTTATAAAGAAATAATATTCATTATTGAAGTTTGAGTTGCTGTAAGTTAAGAATAAAGGTTAATATATCAGTGAATGTAGGTTCAAAAGATAGGGAATAGTTCATAGAAGAGTTTCATTAAGTTAACATACATCCATCAATCCGTATTAAAATCATGATTTGCCCGAGCATTGTCTAAGAGTGTATATCCCAACCTGTTGAACGTTTTACAAAAGGGATGTTTATAATAAGTCTTTCAGAAATGAAATCTGTATAAAGTGAGGATTTCATACATATATACATTTATAGTTGAAAATTCAAGATGCCCAAAGCCAGTTTATTGTGAACATGTGTGTTTTGTTTTCAAAAGTATGTTTTGAACGCCATGACGTCATTTGTGGCCTACTACCTTAGCTGAATGATAAATAGGTACTTAAAACCAAGGTGGTGTCTGCTGTCCAATATGGAAAAAATACGGCATTTTCTGTACGTTTCCGGATTATACAGTATCTATGTAAAAGATGGCATAGTACTGTACAATGCAGAAAAATACGGCTTTTTGTTCCTTTCTGGTTGTACAATATGAAAAAGATATTGTACGGTAATATGTCATGAATAATGTTTTCTCATTGAATTATAAATATATGACAAGAAAAATAAATGGAAATGGTGAGCTGTCAGAAGGGGCGTAAAACGACTAAAATGTATGAAATACACAAGTCGAACAAAGCCAAATATAAAATGTAAAAAACAACAATGATTTTGTATTTGGTTTTGTTCGATTTGTGTTTTTCTTACATTTTAGTCGTTTTACGCCCCTTTTGACAGCTCACCATTTGCATTTATTTTTCTTGTTATCTATTGTCGCATGAGCTGTTTCGCAACATACTTAGTTTTTTTTATTATAAATATAGCTGTATAATAAGTAATCATAAAACTACAACTGAAAATACAATGCTCTGGCTTAGAGTGGGCACGTATCGAATGTGGTATACATTTCTGAGTACATGTACCTTCACCTCTAATCCTTGATTAGCAAATAAACTTAAAACAAATCTATACTATTAAACAATAAAAATCATACCCCCCAGTATGTGCATGTATTAATTTCATTGACTTATCCAATAGATAGAAGTCAATTTATTAAATATTGTTAAATGACATTTATGATATATATATTTTCAGATCATCAGATTGAAGAAATACACCATCTAAAATGTAATAATAAAGATCTTCAAAACCATATTGAAACCCTTACAGCACAGATGGAGAAAATAATAGGAGATCTTCAGAGAGAGGTGTCTTATTTGAAACAACGACATCAGTGCAAGATTTGTAAGGATAAAGAAATGAATATAAAGATGATTCCTTGTAACCATATTTACAGTTGTAAGGAATGTGTGTTGGGTCATGGTCAGCGTATATGCCATATGTGTAATAAAGTTTTTATTAAATACGAGGAAATATTTTTGTCTTAAACAGTTGTCAGCATCTTAAATAGTCCCGTGAAAGTTTCTTAGTAAAAGGATGAGCTATTTTATATTTTTGTAAAAAAAAAATGATATGTGAGTGTTAACAGTAAACATATAGAATAGGTAAAATATAATTGCAGTGCTGTTATAGTATATATAGAATTTTATGCAACTTAACCAATTTTTAGTGTCACCTGGATTTATTGGAACAAACTTCTTTTATCAGTACCGGTAGTAAGATTGTTATTTTTCAATTTCCTTTGTATCTTTTAATTGATTCTTCAAAATATGTAAGTTTGTGTTTCCATGGCATCATATGTCTTTCAAGATGTTTCAAAAAAAATAGGGCAATGTTTGTAGAACCAAACAAAAAAAAAAAAAATAAATAAAAAAGAAGAAAATTCAGCTTTTGAATTAAGGGAAGGTATATTTTAAGATATAATAAAAATCTTGATACATAATTTATTAATTATTTTCTCTTTTAAATATAGTATGTTTATTGTTATTTGTTAATATTAGGCCAGATAATATTTATTATGACTGATATAAATGTCTATGCATATACTTGTTAATTAAAAAAAAAATACAGAAAAAAGCAAAAAAAAAAAAAAACAAACAAACAAATGAAAAAAGATGAAAAAGGAGAAAAATTTTGAAATAATAATTTAGAAGAAAATATAGCGTTAGATAAATTGGAAAAATAGGCCTGATTCATAATTGCCAAACTTTTGAGATTAGTAGCTATGCTCATTTCAAAGAAGGATAACCTTTGAAAAAGTTCTGAATAGTTTCTGCAAATAAGTTGATTTAGCTCTTTCCGAAAATCTGGAATTACCAGTCTGACTATAAAATTATACAAAGTCCAGAAGCTTTTCAAGATAATTATGCTACATGTAAATGAAGGATTAATTTTGCAAGCAGTTGTAAAATTTGAAAGTAGATTGCTTTATAATGAACAGGATAAAATATTTTCTGCCATTAAGAGCTATCAAGTGTATACAACAGCAAAACAGTTAATGCTTACTGTTAAGGGAAAAAAATCTGGGTGAATCAAATGAAAGTCGGACAGTGATTCTGGTATGAATGTTTTAAAAGTGCAATACTTTATGACTGACATAATTTTCCATAAAAATTTGCGTAATTACTAAATGTGCAGTTTCGTAAATGGCTTCCTGCATAATATTTGTACAATGGGAGATTAGTTATGCAATATACTTATGAATGATTTGAATTGCCTATGGAGTTGTTTAAGACATTTTTTAAATCATTTGAATTTATTTATTAATCTCAACTGTTTTGTTGAATAACGTAAAGATCTGAATTTTATAATACATGTTCAAATGTCAGATTATATCAGTGAGGAATACCAAATTCTATTAAATTGTAAATTACAAAATTTCTTAATAAAGAAATTAACAATTTTTTCAAAATATAATGTTTGAAATGATAAAACAAGAAGAGTTTGAAAATCTAACCTAAAATAGGCCACATAACCAGCTATATTTACTATATGTAGATTTGTAAATATGTTAATCACTGGTTGTAAATGAATGTGCATGTGTATAACACTAGATAGTGTTTTATAATTTTTAAAGTGCAAATTACATCAATCATGTGCATGTAGTTGATTTAAATCAACTTTAGTCATTAGTGAAGTGTGGCCTTTCAGACAAGCAGCCAGTCCAATGCAAAGTTTTTACTTTATAAGGTTATTGAATGAAATATCGTGAAATTTGTTGCATGTTTTTCATCCGCTTGTAACCTGGAAGAACAAGGTTGGCCATATACATGTACATGTAAGTTTGATTTGTAGTTTGTGAAAAAATGTTACTTTTGGACTGCTGTTGATTGATTTATCAATTTGTGGTCATCAGATGACTTGTTTTTAATTATTTTAATTAATGTGATAATTTTTGTGTCGCCTGCGGAACGCATGGTCAACACATAGGGATCACTATCTGTCGTCTTGCGTCGTCACACTTTTCTTCTATCCTCAACTACTCGTAAACCTCTCAAAGCAGTTTGATGAAACTTTCTCTGTGCATTAACCTTAATGCACAGGTGTGCATATATATTTTATTTTTAAATTAAAAATTTTTTTTGTATAAATTGACATTTTTGAAAAAAAAACAGGAGGGGGTGTCAAAACTTCTATCCTCAACTACTCCATAAACGTTCAAAGGAATTTGATTTAACTTTCTCTGTCCATTAACTTTAATGCACAGGTGTGCATATATGTTTCATTTTTAGAAAATTTTAATACCTTTAGTAAAAATTGACGTCCGCAGGCGACACATGTCTTCCTTGGAAGACTCACACATTTGTATATACGAAATCCAGCATAAAACTTATAGTGCTACTTTATGATTTTCATAATTTATTATTAATTTTACGTGTAATTCTTTGCATTTTCATACTTAACACTGTGTATTAATGTAATTAAAAATGGAATATATATTATTGCAAGTTCAAATTTTAAAGATATTACATAAAATGTTTGTTATTATCATGTATGAAATTCACATATTTGTTATCGTTATAAATGAAAATGTACATTTATGAATGAGAAAGAAATTCCTGCAAAAATTTACACAAGTGACCATAGCTTTAGCTACTAATCTTGGCAATAACCTTGAAAGCCTTGTGTTCTCCCCAGGCTTATATACCACAGTGGTACCTCTGTGCTATAATTTTTACCAACGATATATTTTCTAATTTTTATGCAGTGATCTGTTCCCTTTTACCTTAGATTACATTAGGAACAACCAGAATAATTAAAATCCATTAAAATTCTACATAATAATTTATTATTTCTCATAAATGATCAGAAATCTTATTGAAATTCTTATAAATTTTTTCATTACATTAATAGAACGATTGGGTTATAAACCAATGTAAATGTTTTACCACAATGCTATTTAAAGGTTATGGGGAGAACACTGCTTGTTGTAAGCATGCGCTTTTTACTATCCCTGCCGTCATCAAAGGATATTTAGGAAATGTGAAGAATTTTACTATGAGAAGGCATTATGTTGACAACAGCTAAGCTGACAATAGTAAAAAGTAAAACCTTTTAAGGTAATTTCCACCAGCTGCAAACAAAATTTGGCATGGCTATTTCCTTCCCAGATATATGTTTATATGATATTCATTTCAACATACTTGTAAATATAGATCATGTTTTAGATATATTGTTTTATTTATTGAAGACTGTTATAAATGGTTAAAATTGTTCAATTGTTTTAATGGTGTTCACTTATGGCAGTTCTAAAATAAGCGAAAGAAATATTAATTTACCTAATTATCATATCAGTTTCTTTATATTAGTACTGCAGCAGTCTGTCTTAACTCAGTTAATCACTTATTTACAGAAATATGTTATATGTATATATCAGAAAAATCAGGAAGAAACTATCAAATTCATACAATACTGCTAAAGATGTCTTAGACCATATCAAGTTAATTCTGTGTTTGACGTCAGTGCTCACATTGGATTTTCTTCATTTATTTATAAAACAAGGTAATTTTTTGCGTATTTGCCGACAAAATCCGTAAATTCGTCATAATTCCATCATTTTAAACATAGTATACATATAGGTGTTATTTGAGTTTAATTACATTTCTTTTTTATGTCTAAAATCGAAATGTCGTTGAAAATAATCTGCATATGGTGGCTGGAAATGAATGTTTAGTCAATTTCTACAATTTTTACTTTGATACCTCTATAGTATACATGGTCTAGGTCAAGGAAAGTTCAGTTTTATTGCCAGTTTTCATATTTGTTTTATTTTGCTTTTTTTGTTTGTTTGCCTCATACCCTCCTCCATTTGAAAAAAAATTGATGACAAACCAAAGAATTAACTTGCTATGGCCTTAAGTAGTCAGCAAAGAATTTTTTTTTCATTTTTTTTCAGGTCTAAATCTGCCTCAAAATATAATCAGTACCTCAGTTAAAGATGACATATAATTTTTTTTCCATTTTCATTGTTAAATTCTGAACATAGACACATATGTTATGGTATAAAATTATCTGTATATGAGATTTTTCTAATAAGTGTTTATATTTTGAAAATTTTCAAAGTTCCATAAAGATTTTGAAGTTAGATTTTATAATTTTATAGAAATATTTTTGGAATTAGAAAGGAGGTATATATAAACTTAGATCTTTAGGGGTGAGATTTCATAGGTTTACAAAAGAAAGCATTTTGGGATATGAAAGGTCTAGTAACACCCTAGAGGTGTAAGATAAACAATGTGTTCAGTGATAAGCTAGAGTACTATACATGTCAAATGTCTTATTCTACAGACATGGAATCTAAATGGGTATTTGTCATATGTTATATATTAACCCATTTAACTTTCAACCAAGAAACATGGAATTTTTAACAAATTATAGAACCAGTAATGGTAGCCTTCCTTTCAGTATTGAAGATTTTCGGACTTGCCATTGCATAATTATTGACTCTAAATTTCATTTATGGACAATTTTAGAAATATTTGTTAAATTTTATTTGCTAAGTTTCATTAAATTTTGCAAAATGTTACAAGCAATAATGGCTACCTCTAAATTATAATCAGAACCAGAAGTACAGGATTTAGTGTCATCGAAAAGAGAAGGAAGATAGACTTATTTTTCATGTAAGGATGTCAAAGCTTTTAATTATTAATTATAATTTATGGGTAGTGTTTGTACTTAATTCTGGTTATTCCTGACAAAATATTCATTGCATTGTAAAGTATGGACAGGGTTTGTAGTTTTAACTTTTTCTACCGTACTTTCATTTTATCGCACATTTTTAAGTGCAAATTTTACCACAAAAAAGGCAGCATTGAATGGATGATCATTTTGAAAAGTGCTACACATTGAATTTTTACATTTGTATACATATATAAAAATGTTTTTTAATATATATTTTACTGAATATTAGTTTCATAAATCTGAGTTATATATGAAAATTTGTTATGATGTAGACCTTTCAAATTTTTTGAAAGAATATGAAAATTTAAAAGAAATACCATACAGAAAAACTTGCTGTTAAATATTGTCAGTTGATGAAAATACAACCAATAAGTCAAAATTTGAATCCTTTTAAGGGTCTATTATTGGTCATTTGTTCCTAAATGCAATTAACACAATGGTTACTGATGTTGACAGCAATATCATGATATATTGACTGTCCTTGAGCCGTGTTTTTACCAGTAAACTGGTCATTTTAGTTTGGTCCATACCATAGCCCTTGTGTAGTCCATACATGTGTATATTGTGATATTGATTACACGATTAATTTTTATTACATGGAATATTTATATTTTCTTTCTCCCATTCTTGGCGTTTTTAATCAGTGGGATAAAAATACATAATATCTTTAACCACTTCGTGGTGATTAAATTTCTACGTGGGAATTACCCCCTTTCTTCTACAGTTATTAGAACGATAAACTAGAGAAGATCTGAAATGACGTCTATGTAAACAAACTACATAGCAACGACATTTTCTTGAGGTTTTTGTAAAAAATCATAAGAGAAACAGATTCTCCTTCAATTTACACGTGAGTTATGGAAATTCTCCACCCTCAATAGTTAAATTTTAGATTTTAACACGCTTGCTAAAGGCTCGCGTGTTGAAAATCGAAAATTTAACTATCTCGGGTGGAGAAATTCCATAACTCACTTGTACCTGAAGGAGAATCTACATTTATTGCTGCAATAAACAACATTGCCTAATGGCAAATTAGAAATAAGGGGAGGTAATAAATATTAAATAAGTAATAGTAAATGAGTCGAGATAACAAAAAATGGTCAACAATAAACTAACAAATAGCATATAACTCAGATTTACCTATATAATTGGTAAATTTTTTTTTAATAATTTTTGTTGTAAATGTGTCACAATGTGCATAGCAGTTCATCAACCGGGCGTCTGTACAAAAAACTGATCTCATCTCGTTTATTATTATAAAGAAGAATTTTATTTATAATTAGCCAAATGAATTTCTTGTGACTGAACAGTTCCAAGGTAATGGAAAAACAATCTCTAATTTGTTTTTTACTCAATCAGCCCTCTTCCTCTCCTTATAATTATAAAATATTTCCTGTATACATACTCCCATGTTCCATGATATCGTGTTATTTATTTGCTATTTTAATGTAAAATTGATGTCATTTTAACATGGTCAAATACCTGGTACCAGTAGTATACTTATGGCACACCGTTTTTATATTTATTCAAATTCCAAGATATCTTATTTATTTAACAAGATATCTTATTAAGTATTAAGATATCTTTAATTTTTATAAGATATCTTATTTAATTTGAAAGTAAATAAGATATCTCTATAAGTTAATAAGATATCTCTATTAGTTAATAAGATATCTTATAAAGTATATGATATCTTACTTCTTTATAAAGATATCTTTTAAACATATACTTTATCAGATATCTTATAAAGTTTATAAGATATCTTATAAACTAATAGAGATATCTTATTAACTTATAGAGATATCTTATATATTTAATAAGATATCTCTATAAGTTTATAAGATATCTCTATTAGTTAATAAGATATCTCATTTAGTTTATAAGATATCTTATTAAGTAAATAAGATATCTCTATTATTAACTATATAAAAGATATCTCTATAAGTTAATAAGATATCTCAATTAGTTAATAAGATATCTTATAAAGTATATAAGATATCTTACTTCTTTATAAAGATATCTATTAAACACATACTTTATTAGATATCTTATAAAGTTTATAAGATATCTCGAAATTGAATAAATATAACAACAGCATGCCATATATACTTCAGGTTTATAGTTATAATCCTAACACAGAGATGCTAATACTTTGAATTATTTCCCAGCGGTCTCCTTAGTACTTTAAACTCATTTATACAATCTTTCACATATGTAAAGTCATTAAAGCATACTGGTATTTATTCAAAAATTCATGTAACAATTTTCTAATCTTTAATGAATTTACACTAACTTATAATTGTATGTAATATTGTTATATATTATTTTAATGTATTGACAATCTTGCAATTTTATAATATTGTTCATTTTATTTTCTAACTTTTAGGATCAATTTTTTAAGTATCATAATTCTATTTTGTATCATAAAATCACATCAGACTTTTTTCTTTCTCTAAAAAAAGTAGCTATCTTAAAATAAAATGGCTTTAGGTTTTATTATCCATAAATCAAAATATAGAGAAAAAAACATGAGTTTTTCTGTCTCAAAGGTAATGTGACCAGTGTTTTTTTCATAACTTAGTAATTTTGAGTGAATAGTATTATTGTCTACAGTTTGTATAAATTTATGTGATAAATAAAAGCAAAAACTATTCTTCCATGGAAGTGGTATATTAAAGTTGTGAAGGTTTAAATTTAGTATTAACTTTAACAAGTATAAATCTTCTTTAAAAATTATGTTACTTTTTAGCTCACCTGACCCAAAGGGTCAAGTGAGCTTTTCTCATCACTTGGCGTCCGTCGTCGTCCGTTAACTTTTACAAAAATCTTCTCCTCTGAAACTACTGGGCCAAATTAAACCAAACTTGGCCAGAAGCATCATGAGGGTATCTAGTTTAAAAATTGTGTCCGTTGACCCCGCCTGCCAACCAACATGGCTAAAAATAGAACATAGGGGTAAACTGCAGTTTTTGTCTTATATCTCAAAAACTAAAGCAATTAGAGCAAAACTGACGGGGTAAAAATGTTCACCAGGTCAAGATCTACCTGTTATGAAATTTTCAGACGAATCGGTCAACCCTTTGTTTGGTTATTGCTCCTGAATTGTTAATTTTAAGGAAATTTTACAGTTTTAGGTTATTATCTTGAATATTATTATAGATAAAGACAAATTGTAAGCAGCAAAAATGTTCAACAAAGTAAGATCTACAAATAAGTCAATGTGACCAAATCATTGATTGACCCCTTATAGGAGTTTTTGCCCTTTAAAGACGGCATCCACCTTCAACTTTCCTATAAAGATCTTTTCCTCTCAAACCACTGGGCCAATTGAGACCAAACTTTGATGGAATGGTTCTTTGGTGGCCCCCTTCCAAAATTATGTCTGGCATCCCCAACTTCCAACCAAGATGGCTGCTGTTACTAAAAATAGAAAAAAGGGGGTGACTTTCAAAAATCTTCTTATGTGAAACTACAAGTCCAGTTGGAACCAAAGTTGGCAGTAGTAGTTCTTAGGAGATTCTCTTTCAGAAATGTGTCCAATGACCCGGACTGTTAACCAAGATGGCCGCCACAACCAAACTTAGTTTAACATAGGGCCCTATGGGAAAATTCATTGAAAAATCTTCTTGTCTGAAACCACTTGACATATTGGAGCCAGACTTGGCGGCATTGGTCCTTAGGAGGTCCTTTTTCAGAAATGTGTCTGATTTCGTGGACTGCGAACCAAGATGGCTGCCACCGCAGAACTTAGTTTAACATAGGACCTTATGGGAAATTCACTCAAAAATCTTCTCGTCTGAAACCACAGCCAATAAGAATAAGACTTGGAAGCAATGGTTCTTAGATGGTCCTCTTTCAAAATTTTGTGCGATGACCCAGACTGTCAACCTAGATGGCCGCCTCAACCGAACTTAGTTTAACATAGAGCCCTATGGAAAAATTAATGAAAAATCTCCTTGTCTGAAACCATTTGACATATTGGAGCAGGACTTGGCGGTATTGGTCCTTAGGAGGTCCTTTTTCAGAAATGTGTCTGATTTCGTGGACTGTGAACCAAGATGGCTGCCACAGCAGAACTTAGTTTAACATAGGGCCCTATGGGAAATTCTCTCAAAAATCTTCTCGTCTGAAACAACTAAGCCAATTAGAATTAGGCTTGGTAGCAATGGTCCTTAGATGGTCCTCTTTCAGAATTTTGTGCGATGACCCAGACTGTCAACCAAGATGGCCGCCATAACCAAATTTAGTTTAACATAGAGCCCTATAGGAAAATTTATTGAAAAATCTTCTTGTCTGAAATCACTTGCCATATTGGAGCAGGACTTGGCGGCATTGGTCCTTAGGAGGTCCTTTTTCAGAAATGTGTCTGATTTCATGGACTGTGAACCAAGATGGCCGCCACAGCAGAACTTAGTTTAACATAGGACCCTACGGGAAATTCACTCGAAAATCTGCTCGTCTGAAACCACTAAGCCAATAAGAATTAGACTTGGTAGCAATGGTCCTCTTTCAGAATTTTGTGCGAGACCCGGACTGTCAACCAAGATGGCCGCCACACCCGAACTTAGTTTAACAAAGGGCCCTGTAGGAAAAATTCATTGAAAAATCTTCTTGTCTGAAACCACTTGACATATTGGAGCCAGACTTGGCAGCATTGGTCCTTGGGAGGTCCTCTTTCAGAAATATGTCGGATCAACCGGATTGTCAACCAAGATGGCCGCCACACCGAACTTTGTTAAATATTGGACCCTATAGGAAAATTCGTTTAAAAATTTTCTTGTCTGAAACCGCTTAGCCAGTTGGAACGACTTAGCAGAAATGGTCCTTAGATGGTTCTCTTTTAGAAATGTATCCGTTGACCTGGACTAAACCAAGATGACTGCCACAGCTGAAATTAGTTTAACATAGAATCCCATAGAAAAACCAGCAAAATTGACTACAACACTTAAATTTTTAGGTCTGCTCAAGGTGAAAAGTTAAATCCAGGTGAGCGATACAGGCTCTTGAGAGCCTCTAGTTTTATTTTTGTTACGCATATATAAAGTAGGATATTGTGAATTAAATATATATTTTGGTTTTTCTTGTTGAAGAGAAACAAGTAATTTTAGTACCTAACAAAAATATATTGTAGATTTTTCTATAAAAAAAATTCATATAGATACTTTCACAATATGTATGTAACTTGACTTTCAAACAAACCTATGAGCAAGTTAAAATACATTTATCGTGTTTATGTAGAAAAGTTCTATGAGGTTTTTCATAAAATTATCTTTAAAGCTGAATTCAGGCATTTTTCAAGAAATGATTTAAAATTCTGGAATAAATTTGATATGATTTTGAATTATTCAGAAATGCAGCTGTATATTTACTTATTTTTCATAGATTATGAATTATGTCTGGCAAAGCTGTACCAATGCAAATTTCTGTTATAAACTCTTAATTCAGTTTATTATTGATAAAAAAATTATATTTACCAGCATTATCATTAAAATTAAATTGTGTACTTATAAGAATATATACCAGTATTTATGTACATGCATGTATTTGGTTTATTACTAATCATATGGAAAAAACTTGTTTATTTGAATGCATTATACCCTCGCTATACTATATGAAATACATGTATTACCTGGAGAATGGCAATTTAGGTATTAAGTTGTATATGTCATTTGTTTTGTAAACATATAGCTATAAATTATGTTAACTTTTCAAGAATGCTTCTGTAATTTGATAGTCTTGAAAGATCTGTCTCCCAATTAAGCAGTGTTATTTTGGTATCAACTTATATATGTCTAATGGGAAAAATCATGAATTAATAGTATAATAGGAGTTGATAGTACATTTAGATAAATAAACTTAACGTTTTCAAATATTTAAACTATTTTGATAAATACAATTTAAGTCTAATGGGAGGCAGCCCTCACAAAACTACAAACAATTTGCTTTTGAAAAATGCAGTGACTTGACATGTGATAAGTAATAAATGTCCATTTCACATGCTAATAAAATATATTCTCATATGTTTCATTCTTTTTTAGCTCACCTGCAAAGCCGTGTGAGCTATTGCCATCACTTTGCGTCCGTCGTCAGTCGTCGTTGGCGTTAACATTTCAGATTTTGATCATCTCATCTGAAACTATTAGGCCAATTGGAACCAAGCTTTGCAGGAATGATGTACTAAAGGTCCTCTATGAAAAATCCTCATTTCTTTTTGATTGGACAAAAAAATGGCCAAAATGGGCAATTCTTGTTTGTGATTGGCTGAAACTTAAAAAATCATCTCCTCTGAAACTACAAGTACAAATGATTTGTAAGTTAATACAAATGATGTTTGTGAGGTCCTGCACAAAGTTTACTCATTTCGTATTGATCAGGCAAAAAAACATGGCCACTATGGGCAATTCTTTCTGATTGGGTAATATTTGAAAAATCATCTCCTCTGAAATTACAAGTGCAAATGATTTGTAACTTGATACAATAGATGTTTGTGAGGTCTTCTACAAAGATTTCTTATTTCAACTTGATCCGGCAAAAAACATGGCTGCTATAGGCAATTCTTGTTTCTAATTGACTGAAATTTTAAAAATCATCTCCTCTGAATCTACAAGTACAAATGATTTGTAAGTTAATACAAATAATGTTTGTGAGGTCCTGTACAAAGTTTCCTCATTTCGTATTTATCGGGTGAAAAAAACATGGCCACTATGTGCAATTCTTATTTCTGATTGGCTGATATTTGAAAAATCATCTCTGAAATTACAAGTGCAAATGATTTGTAACTTGATAAAATGGATGTTTGTGAGGTCTTCTACAAAGATTCCTCATTTCAACTTGATCCAGCAAAAAACATGGCTGCCATGGGCAATTCTTTTTATACGACCGCAAAATTTTTGCGGTCGTATATTGGTATGACGTTGGCGTCGTCGTTGTCGTCGTCGTCATCGTCTGCGTCGTCGTCGTCGTCTGCATCAGCGTCGTCGTCCGAAGACATTTGATTTTCGCACTATAACTTTAGTATAAGTTAATAGAAATCTATGAAATTTAAACACAAGGTTTATGACCACAAAAGGAAGGTTGGGATTGATTTTGGGAGTTTTGGTCCCAACAGTTTAAGAATCGGGCCAAAAAAGGGCCCAATAAGCATTTTTCTTGGTTTTCGCACAATAACTCTAGTATAAGTAAATAGAAATCTATGAAATTTTAACACAAGGTTTATGACCACAAAAGGAAGGTTGGGATTGTTTTTGGGAGTTTTGGTCCCAACAGTTTAGGAATTAGGGGCTAAAAAAGGGCCAAAATAAGCATTTTTCTTGGTTTTTGCGCAATAACTTTAGTATAAGTAAATAGAAATCTATGAAATTTAAACACAAGGTTTATGGCCACAAAAGGAAGGTTGGGATTGATTTTTGGAGTTTTGGTCCCAACAGTTTAGGAATTAGGGGCCAAAAGGGTCCAAAATTAAACTTTGTTTGATTTCATTGAAAATTTAACTATTGGGGTTCTTTGATATGCCGAATCTAATCGTGCATTTAGATTCTTAATTTTTGGTCCCGTTTTCAAATTGGTCTACATTAAGGTCCAAAGGGTCCAAAATTAAACTTAGTTTGATTTTAACAAAAATTGAATTCTTGGGGTTCTTTGATATGCTGAATCTAAACATGTACTTAGTTTTTTTATTATGGGCCCAGTTTTCAAGTTGGTCCAAATCGGGGTCCAAAATTAAAGCTAAAAAGGGGGTAAATTATTTTTTTGGGGGGGGGGCAATTCTCCACAGCATATTGTATTACACAAAAGCAAAAAATTGAATATAAATTCAAATCATATGACCAATTCTAAGTTCTTTATTTCAGTTATTCTGTGTCAGAAACCTATTATGTGTCAAATATTTGAAGAAATTTTCAATTGCACAGTATTGCGCAATAGCAAGAAATTGATATGTGTGCCCTGTTATCAAAACTTTATTATTAACAAATTCCATTGGAAATTTGCCAATATAAAATGTGCTGATGAAGCTTTTTTGTTTATCTTATCTAAACTGCTTTTAAATTATGTATATTTAAAATTTGCCATCCATGACTATGATGTCATTTTCTATTTTAATATGTTATGGTGTATTTAAATGGGCTGTTATGGTTGCAAAGTATAAAGAAATGGGGGGGGGGGGGGTTGAAAACAAAATTTGGGGGGGGGGGGGGTAAATGAGAAATTGGGGAGGGGTAATTTTTTCTCATTTCATATTTCATAAATTAAAAAGAAAATTTCAAATTTTTTTTAGCAAAAAAAAGGGGGAGTTACAATAAATTTTATTGTTTTTTGTTTTTTTTTTTTTGGGAGGGGGGGGGTCAATGTGCAACTTCATTGTGTATTGCTCCAAAGCTAAAAAAAGGGGTAAATTATTATTTTTTTTTGGGGGGGGGCAATTCTCCACAGCATATTGTATTGCACAAGAAGCAAAAAATTGAATATAAATTCAAATCATATGTCCAATTTTAAGTTCTTTGATTTCAGTTATTCTGTGTCAGAAACCTATTATGTGTCAAATATTTGAAGAAATTTTCAATTACACAGTATTGCGCAATAGCAAGAAATTGATATGTGTGTCCAATTTTAAATTTTAAATTGGTTATTTCTGATTTATATATAAAAACAAATAATACTGATATGGTTTGAATAGGTAAATTAAAAATTTTTAAGTTCTTAGACAACATTCATTCTGTGTCAGAAACCTATGCTGTGTCAAATATTTATTCACAATCCAAATTCAGTATTGTATCAAGCTTGAATGTTGTGTTCATAATTGCCCCAACTATTCAGGGTTCGACATCTGCGGTCGTATCTAGCTGCGCCCAGCGGAGCATTTTATTTCTGATTGGTTGAAACTTTAAAAATCATCTCCTCTGAAACCACAAGTGCAAATGATTTGTAACTTGTTACAACTCCACAAAGTGTCCTCAAATCTTCTTGATATGGCTAAAACATTGCCATTGGCAATTTTTGTTTCCAAATTGAACAAATCCAAAGCTTTGTTAATTGGTAATTTGTTTGAGGTCTTCTACAAAGATTTAAATAGACAGGCTAGTTTTTAAATGAGATTTTTTGGGCTATTTGAAAACCAGGTGAGCAATGCAGGGTCCTAGGAGTCTCTGTTTTTTTTGCAAACTTTAAAAAAAGTAGCTATGGCAGTAGGTGAAAATAAAGAAATAATAGGAATCACCAGATTTGGAGAAAGATGACATTCAAACCCATATCAGAAATATTCTTATTCTCAAAGATTAATCGTATAATTCTTGTATGAAAATGCATCCGAGAGAAGCCAGTGTGTCACAGTGACCTAGATTTTATGCTCCATTGACTTTAATTTAAGTCTCATTCTAAGCTCAAATGGCTGGTACTGAAACAGATTTTGTAATTTGTTTGCTGATGTATCTGTGGAAGTAGGCAAGCTTTTAACATTAATGTGACCTATATTTCATACTTCACTGACATGGCTGTCTCTGTACTGTTTATATAGTAAGAGTTGTTAAAGGACAAAGCAAACTCTTTAATCATAGGTTACCTATATTTACAGGCAGGCTTGTAATTGCATACAGTCTCCGGACAAAATTTAGGCTGTGCTTGGCTGAAATAGGAGTAGAGCATGCAATATAGATAACTTCTGTAAAACAGTAAAATGAGTATCTGTAAGATATGTGTCGTGAATGTAGGCCAAGAGACTTTAGATCGTTATCTTATGTAATTGTTTCCCGTACTTTCGCGCACACTATTGTTAATGTAACGTAACGTTCTTGTTACGTATCTTATCTTACGATCATAAAGCATCTGAACTAACAAGACGTTATTTTCTTCCTCAACAAAAGTGAATAACCCTCAAGATAATATGTATATACTCATCGTCAGAAACCCACGGCTAGTCGCGCTTACGCGGTAGGTGGAAGCAAAGCGTAAACCCGACCGGCATTGGGTTTCCAACGATGGTATGATGTGCTGAAGGCCTAAAATGTTGAAAATGAATTTCTTTTCAATACAATAACCAGTTTTCATATTTTTCTGGTAAAACACAAAGTTTGAACATCAAAATGATGACTTAAACAAAAATAAACAATCCCATCAAAGTTTAGAAATTTTAGAAAAATACAATTTAATACCAAAATACAGTGATATATGCCTTCCCTGAAAACTGAAGTAGTGAAACTCAAGGTTTTGGAATGAGAGCCAAACATTCGTGATGATCTCATCACTTTATACATAAGGCAGAGTTTTGCATCGAGAATGGTTTCACTCCAGCTGAGTTTACCGGGATTTCATCTTAAATAAAAACCAAGCCTGCATGGCTTTTTTGTTTCTTTGTACCATCTTACTATTGTAGTTTTGCTTGCACAACCACAGTTTCTTTTAACTTTTTAGGAGCTTTTGTCATCACTTGGCGTCCGTACGTCCGTCAACTTTTCACATTTTAATCTTCTTTGAAACCACAGGGCCAAATAGAATTAAATTTAGCATGAAGCATCTATTTAAGGTCCTTTATAAAGATTGCTCATTTCGTCCCGATCGGACTACAAACATGGCCGCCGTGGACAATTGTTTTTTCTGATTGGCGAGTTTTCAAAACTTTTCTCCTCTGAAACTGCTGAGCCAAATGGAACAAAACTTGGCAGGAAGCATATATGGGAGGCCCTTTATAAAGTTTCCTCATTTCGTCCAGATCGGACTATAAATATGGCGAACATGGGCAGGTCTTGTTTCTGATTAATTGATATAAAAAAAACCCCTCTGAAATCGCTTGACCAAATACAACGAAACTTGACTGAAAGCATCTGTGGGAGGTTCTTTACAAAGTTTCCTCATTTCGTCCCTATCAGGTAAAAAACATGGCTGCATAGGCAATTCTTGTTTCTCATTGGTTGATTAAAAAAATATTTTTTTCTCTGGAACTGCTTGGCCAGATGGAACGAAACTTGACAGGAAGCATCTATGGGAGGTTCTTTACAAAATGTCTTTATTTCATCCCGATCGGAGTACATATATGGTCACCATTGGCAATTCTTGTTTCTGATTGGCTAAAATAAAAGAATCTACTATAGAATGAAACCTGACAGGAAGCATATATGGAGGTCCTTTATAAAGTTTCCTCCTTTTGTCCCGATCGGAATACAAATATGGCCACCATGAGTAGTTGTTGTTTCTGATTGGCTGACAGAAAAAAAATCTCCTCCTCTGAAATCACTTGGCCAAATGGAACGAAACTTGAAAGAAAGCATCTAATTGGGAGGTTTTTTACAAACTTTCCTCATTTTGTCCTGATCAGGCAACAAACATGGCCGTCATGGGCAGTTCTTGTCTTTGATCGGTTGATAATCTTCTTCTTTGAAACCGCTTGGAAGAGACTTGACAGGAAGCATCTGTCGTTTCACAAAGTTTCCTCATTTTGTCCAGTTCAGGCGACAAACATGGCCGCCATGGGCAGTTAAATTCTTGTTACTGATTGGTTGATGGCCTCCATCAGAGAGACTTAGGTTAACATAAGACCCCATGGGAAATACATGCAAAAATCTTCGGGAGAACTGTCAAATTTTAGAATATATTGACCTGTAAGTTATATAAGGACCTTGTTGAAGAAAAAAATTTGGTTCCTACAAGGCTTACCACACTACATAATGATAGGGAGAAGTGACAATCATTTGACAGCTTGGGACATATTAAAGTAATATGAAGTTTTATTGATTAAATTGCATTAATCCAATTACTAAAATTATCATTTAATCAAGTCTTTAAAGGCTAAGTAAACAAGAATTGGGGTGAGTTTGTCACTATTATTCCACAAGTACAGGTCAACTCATACCTTTTCCAACTCATACCCTATTTTTACCAACTCGTACCCTCTTTTTTTACCAACTCGTACCCTAATTTTTACTCGTACCTTTTTCTAATAACACTACTTCTACCAACAACAAAGTCTAATTTTATTTAAATTTCGGCACTACATAAAATTATACAATTAAAAACAATAACAACAAAGAGCACAAAGCACAAACATTCAGCACAATAACATTCAGCACATTGAGAACAAAGCACAAAAAATACAAAAGTAAAGTGTTTATAACGTCAAATTTAGTTTTCTAGTGCATGCCCATTGAGCTGTCCATACGTACGCAGTAGCTGACTTGCTGTGAGCTGTCCCTTCTCATACTGGTCCCAAACCTAAAAAAACTTAGCTTGTAGATATCGGGATGATGTTCTCTGATGTCTGGTAAGTTTGGCCTCAGTTACCATCTTCAACTGGTTTGGCAGAAGGGTTGCTTCTTCGTGTAGAAGGGGAACGAGAAGGTAGAATAGGTTCTTCTCGTCTGCGGCCTTCTTGTTTATACGACGGTGCCAGCCCTCTACAATAAAATATATACTAGTAGTAGTGATGTAGATATAACAACAAATATTTATAATTTCTTAAGTAGGTATAATATACATGTAATAGTAAAACATATTTATAATTCTTTAACTATAACAATAAAAAAAAATTGTACCGTAATGTAATCTATCTTGCGTTGTCTTGACTGCTGTTTGCGGTTACGAAGGCATGAATGGTGAGCAACTGTGTGAAAGGCTCCTTTACTATCTTGAAAGTACCATCAACAAACCAACGCTGGACTTTCTTTAGTACTTTAAGCTGGTCATCTGTTGCAAAGAGGATGTGGCGCTTGGTGTCAACCAGGATGTCCTTCTGAAGAAAACCATTTGGTATGAAGTCCATGGCTAACTGTAAAATAAAAAAAAAAATACAATAAACACATAAACATACACTCAATTTTCGGTTTATTTGTGAAATTAAAAAAATTAATATACATAAAAATTTGTCTTTCCAATCAAGATACATTTACAAGTAAACTGTTCAGAAGAGTAGAAATACGTCAAATTTAAGATTTTCTGGTTCATCAGGACTGAGTTTCTGTTTAACTCTGCTGCAAGATGGTTGAGATGGGTCTGCATGCTGGAGAATAGGTGTTTCCACAATTTTACCAGATGATATGAAGATATCTGCAGTAGCCTGGGTCTTAGCCTGAAATTATTATATATAAGTTTATCATTTACAGTACATTTCATTGACATGAACATCACCGAGTCTTAAGAAATGCAAATTACTTTTTAAAGCGCTTGATACTTTACTGTGACTTATATATATATACATGAGTATGACTGAGGGAATAAAAGGGTATAAAATTATGGAAAAGGTATTGGACCAGGACATACTTCGCATGCGCACATCTACGTACTAGGGTCTAACAGTATGCAAAGTTTCATTAACCTCAGATAAGGCATGTTTGAGAAACTGCGGGTGCAAAAGAATCTGGACAGACAGACGGACAGGCTGATTTCTATATACCCCCAAACTTTGTTTGCGGGGGGTATAAAAATATAGTTTGATACTTATTCAAATACCGCAGATGTTATCTGGACTGCCGCTACTGTACCATGTGTACCGGGTTCAGCTGTGTGACAATGCTGGTTACGACCTGTGCGGAATATGGAACCTTTACTGAGATGCGTTATCAACAACAGTGTAAGTATTTGTGTAAGTACTAGACTGTGGCGAGGAAGACTGTCATTTTGAATAGTAAGAGCTAAAGAATAAACGAACATAAAAATATGCGTACATTGGTAAATGCATATAAAAAATTACATTTTCGTCGATTTATGACTCATCAGTTATGCTCGAGAGCTTAATAAAATCCATTCATAATATACACTGGTAAGTACATATATAAGCAAATAACACGACTCATCTTGTGCTCAATTCAAACGACTGGTCAGGGTCTAGATGCACAGTAGAACCTTCATCTGATGTGTTAAATCTGAAGCAGATGTTGACTCTGGTGGTTGTGAGTGTACTGCTGAAATCTGATCGTCATCAATTGCTGATATGCGTGTGCTCTCGAAGTTTGGTAGCTGAAGGACACTCATAACTCATCTGCAGGCAAACCACATTGACGTATCTTCTTGTCTGACCAACGGCATATAGAGATCATCTGATATACCTAAAATCAAAAAATATTCTTTACATAAATTACTCGAAATTATTATATTATAAAATTTAAACAAATTCGTGTTTATTATATCTGTAAGGTAAATAAAATAAATCATATCTTTTGATGAATACCGCGAAATTTTCGATAATGAGGAAGGCGTGTCGAGTTTAATCCATTATCTTTAAGGGATGAGATCAAAAGTTCAATGTAGGATAAAAAACTTAATTCACATAGTTTTTTCACTGACCCGCCCACCCCCCCCCCCTCTAAACTTAATTTGGGAAAAATTGATTGACCTATATGGGCATATCCAAAAATCAATGTCGGATAACAAAACTTGCAGCGCCGGATTTTTAACCCTCCCCCCCAACCCCCAAACTATTTGAATTAAGTTTTTTATCCTACATTGAACTTTTGATCTCGTCCCTAACAGTAAATCAAGTTTCACACCTTTATCATCATATTAGTCCACGCAGACAATTAATTTGTTATATTAACTATATACTTGTCTGGTAAAACCAAGTGCAATTGAATTCAATAATAAGTAATGCGTGTTAAAATTTAAAAATCAATGAATAAAATCGTGTATTTTCAATGTTCACAAATATAAATAAGCACATAAATAAAATAAAAAGGGTAAATGAATTATATATATTTAAATTTAAGATACTCGTGGTAAAATTTGTGACACAAGTTTTCGAAATTGACAAGTTGTAAATGAAAAACTGTTTTGTATGACTAAAGATCTTTCATATAATAATAGCAATATTTTATAATACACAATTAAGCACACTTACCAGTTTCACATAAACGGTGCTGCCATTTGTCACATGCTTCACACTGCAAAGCATGCTGACGTGCTGTTACCGTCTTCTTGCAAACTAAACAACGTGGGCGAACCATGGTTGCGAATAACTTGCATATTGAAAACTACAACCTTATATATGCTTTTGTTGGCTTGGTTTTCATAAGAGTAAAGCAAAATTAATTCCTTCTTAAGAAAGTTGATGCTTTTACAATTCTTGATACCGCCTTCAATATTAACTTGTTTTAGTTAACAATATAAATTGATTTAATGAACATTTTATTGTTGCTTTAATTAATTTACTTCAAAACTTTAACGACCCCTTTGAAGTACTAATCAGTTCCAATCAAAAATGTTTATTGGGTAATCATGTAAGTCATACGTTTTTTCTATGTAATGAAATTAATTGCTTTACATACAGGAACTGCTTACCTTTCCGGAGCACCTGAGTTCACTCCTGGTTTTTATAGAAGTTCGTGCTGTTCATTGTTTTTTTAGTTTTCTGTGTTTATTTGTTGTGCTTGTGGTTGTTCATTTATCTTCCCGTAAAAATTGCGTACAAGTTGATTGGATACGAGTGGGAAAAGGTACGAGTTAACAAGGAACCGTTGGGAGGAGCTTGAGAGCAATCGCTTTTTGAATTATGTGTCTGGAGCTTATTTTTCTGACTTAGCCGCCAAGAAAAATAACTCCAAGAAAAATAGCTCCACACACAGAATCATAATAGTGATTACAGTATTAGGTCCGACTTAATATGGGACGAATTATCTTCCATTTCTTCTTAATCTTTTGAGTGTTTAAAACATAACATCTTGTTGAATAATCAGAAGCGTCGCGTTAACACCGACAATATATTTGTTAGATTTTTCAGAAATTTGAGCCTTTTAGAGAACAACAAAAATTTCTGGGAGAGATAAAATGCCATTGGGAGCGAAACCTATCTGCATCTCCTGTGAGTGCAACGTGTCTACACTATGGAGAAGATCAGCAACTGGCGACCCAATCTGCAACGCCTGTTTTTGCAAACAAACCGAAAATGGAAACCAATCAAACGGGAGTCAAAATGGAAATCACTTGATTACCAAATCTAACGGAAATGGCAATGGACCAACCCTTAGAAAGAGTTCGAGAATAAAGCCATCAAAACACAAATTTATATCGGCTACAAAAGCTTTCGCAACAAAAGGAAGGAGTCGTCGAATTATTTTCAAGAAAAGTGTAAGTTTGTTAACGGTAACCTCGAACAGATTTTAAGTACCTAAATCAGCATCAATTATCCATCTTTACAGATGCTATTAGTCCAGTCATAAATATAACAGTGTAACATGCCTGATTTTGCACATATATCAAGTGTACAGTGTAGGATCTTCAGTTAACGATAGGTGCAGCACACTGAGCGGAAACATCGATTGTAAACATTATATCTGGTACCCAATTGCAAATCGTCTATAGGTAGGTGATAAATATTTTTTAACCCAGTTTTTAAATAAATTTTGGAAAAACAGCTAAGCCTGGCATTAGTTGAACATCCTATCAATTATTTTCAAGGCCCATTAGGTCTCACTAATTAGAGGGTGTGACTTTTTACCCAATGACACCCCATACCAGCCAATCCTACCCAATGCTACCTTTAAAAATCATTTTTTAGGCTTTTTATTGTCATATGATGAAAAAATAGTGATGTTGTTGACCAAATTTTAACCTTTTTTGCATAAAAATGGCCTTTAATGAATCTTTAATACACGAAATAAATGGGAAACCATTTTGCCGCTTATGTCAATTAAAATATTTTTTAAATGTTATTTATATTAAGATTTATACATCTTTTAACATATTTTTGTAAAAAGTTCTTTGTATCAAGATATAAAAAATTAAAAATTTAATATTTGAGTGCACAAGTAGTAATAATAAAAAAACCCAGTGCATTGTAAAAAGCCGCTGCACATTAAATACCCGGAATTAACTATAGCCTTTATGTTACAAAATTTTGAAACTTTCCTGATATATTGATTTAGCAAACCTTTAATTTATGAACCTAAAATGTTAAACTTTGGATTACTAAGTCTTCACTTTCATTGTACTTCAGGTTACCACTGTAATGAACACAGGTCAGGAATCATAAACATAAAAATCTTTTATTTTCATTTCTT
This sequence comes from Mytilisepta virgata, assembly GCA_028015205.1. NCBI lineage: Eukaryota > Metazoa > Mollusca > Bivalvia > Mytilida > Mytilidae > Mytilisepta > Mytilisepta virgata. The sequence continues at coordinate 9,188,855 of CM051510.1, forward strand.
TCCCTTTTGTTTGTTTGGTTTTTTTTTATTTATTTATTGGCAATTTACATATTTAATACTTAATGATAATCTTTATTTAAAAAAAACAACACGAATTTGAATATTCTTTAACTTCTTGTTGCTAATTTTTAGGTTCTTAACGCTTCTTGTCACTAATTAGTGAGACCGGTTTTTCCAGAGAAAGAAAAATATTTGGTCAGTGGAACTTTCATCCTACATTTACAATGTATATGTCCAAGTCAAATTTAATACATGTTCTGTAAGTGGTTACTGTATGGTGACAGTAAAAAAAAACAGAGAAGCATATTACTCACAAGAAATTATACTTATATATGACTTTAACAAAAAAGAATACATAACAGAAAATTTATATTTTTCAGATCTTTACATGTCTGATGTTTGTAATCTGCTTCTATGCTTTAATTCGTTATTTTTTTTTAACTACACAATGTACATGTAGTTACAAAACAAGTGTACTTGAATTGACTTGGACTGATTTCTTGCCATATATAATTTTCAATGTGAAAGGAAGATGTCTTTTTGTGAGATTTTCTTAATTAGGTATCACATACATCATTTTTGTTCTTTTAATTTACAGCAACCACTAAAGGCTCCTACAGCTGTTGCTACTGTTGTCACAGGAGATAGTGTATTTCATGATGTAAGTACTTCTTTGTCATCATGGTTAGAAATTACTAATTTAGAGATCAGAATTAGTTTATGGACCGTATACATTGTAGCTCAAATAAATTTAACTGGATGAATAAAGTTGATATTTCCAAATATTTTGCAGAAAAATCACTGTAAATTTAAAGATTGATGTTTTATATACAATAAAATATTTGCAAATACCCTTTTAGAACATATGCATTTTTTACATATAGGTCATTTAGAAAAGTATTTGTTTAATGGGGGCAGCCATATTGTGGTACATACTAAGGCTAGAAAGTTTGTTGCCGGAAACAGAAGGGAAATAACTTGCTTCAAATTATAAATTTAGAGTCAGAATCGTGATACCGGAAATGAGTTTCTGGAAAGGGCTATAATATTGCTGTGCTCGCATCATTGGCCACGCCAACAGCATATTAGCTCAAATATTATAATTACCTTTTGTTTGCATCACTTTTAGCATACATATATGAACATTGGATTTGGTATAAATATTCATAGTTTGTTATTTTTCATTACAGGGAATGTATTACCAAGTAGGAGATATTGTATCATTAGTTGACCATGATCTGTCAGTATATTATGCACAGATTCGAGGATTCATGCAGGACCAGTATAACGAGAAGTCTGCTGTAATATCTTGGTTGCTCCCTACACAGAGCAGTATACCAGGCTCATTTGATCCTACTACTTACATTTTGGGTAGGTTTATAAATCTTTAATAAAAAATTAGCTTTTATGTCAGAAAACTTCAAAAGATGATAAAATTATCTTTGTCCTCTCTGTCATGTTTATATATAGGTCAAAATTACGCAGGAATGTACATGTACGTTAAAAAGGTGGAGAAGAGTCCTGGGACTCATCAAAATCCACTGTGACTCCCCATTCTGAAAAATGATGAGTTCCAGGACTCATCATTAAAAATTCGTATTGAGAACCCTGTATACAAGTGCAAGTTTATTGAATGTCTCAGAGAAATTTTATCATGAAAAAAAGTTATAAAATTATTTGAAACATGTCTATTTTAGGTCCAGAGGAGGATCTGCCCAGAAGCATGGAGTTCATGGAATTTGTTTGTCATGCCCCCTCAGAGTATTTCAGGTGCACAAGTGGGCCATACCCTACAATCTCTCAGAAACCAGACTTATGTTACATATGGACCTCAACAGAAAATTTGATTAAACCGCTACAATCTATTGACGAAGTATTTAATGTTAAAAATGTTAAAAAAGAAAAACCAGCTGAAGTGAAACAAACAAAAGTTAAGGAAAAGAAAGTAGAAAGAAAAATTGTTGAGAAAATGGAAACTGATTCATGATAAATGTAGATCTGTTAGATCTGAATTTTGAAACTTTTTCATCATAATTTTGTGTATGTGTCAATATTCAAATTTATTTGAATAATGAAATGTCCAAAAGATATACATTTAAGAGACATCTAGGAAATTCATTTGCAAGAAAGATTTTATGTCATAGATACATTGTTTGTACATGTATCATGTATGTTGCATTGCGTAAGTCTGCAGGAAGAATGACTGTATCATCTAGATTAATGGATGATGTTAAAAAATGTGAAGCGTAAAATAAATGTAAATACATTGATTTCCTGTTCATTTCTGTTACCTGTCTTACTTAGAAACCAGTATTCAGTTAAAAATTTTCAAAGTTGTGTTCGGTGTGTTGGAGTTAAGTTGTCAATCCAAAAATCTTTAATGCATTTTCTTTTGAATCATTGAAACTTCACAGAATGGTACCAGTAGTTCACCTTATGAAGGTGTGAAAAATAATTCCCGGCCTACATTTTGAAGGGGAGATAATTTGAATTTAGCATTTAGTTTATTTATAGTTGGGGTAGGGTTGAACCTTTGTGAGCTTATTTCTAGAACTTCCAAGTTTTGATATGCAAAAATTTGATAAGAAGCTTAAGGTTTATCTGAAGAAAGCCATCCCTTTCTGACTCCATCAAGATGTTGTAGATCTATGAAATAATCATAAAATATATATTATTTTTTTGTTGATATTGATTTAAGAGTTGTCCTATTTATTGTGAAAAATTACCAGTTATCAAAATGAAATGCCCCTTGTTATTATATTATAAAAATTTCCATGAATGCATTGATGCATTGTCCATATCTCGGACACCAATTCTTTCAGATTCAGTCAAACTATAAAACAGAATTCAGGATATTGACAAGTCATAGGGTATTATCACAGATCTATGCAAGCTGTAAAATATGTTGGCTGAGAGCATAAAAATCTCTTAAATCATTCCTTATTATAAACGGTTCATTTCTTGCAGAGCTGAAAAGTCTTCGGTTGCTGAAATTGACCAATGCATTTCGTGTTAAAGGACTGGGTAGATAAAGAAATAAAAGTTTTGAAGGAACAAGTTTGGTTGAATGATGTTAAAGACAGTTCATAACATTTGAGTTTTATTAAACCAGGTTCATCTGCATAATGAGTAAATTCGTATAGCACTGAGGCAGATATATACACAAAGTTTTGTTTCATGCAGAAATGTCAAAGTGGTCTCATACTAGAATGCTCCCCAGAGTGCCTGAGGTCACGAGTTTAATGCCAACAAGGTCAAACTATGACTTCAAAATGGGTATTTGCTGCATCTTTGCTAAGCTAGAGGGATTTAGGATTAAGATGAAGGATTTTTTCACTGGGAGTCATAATAATATGTTTGAGTGATGCGACGTGTCTTCCAATGGACCGTGAGCTAGCATGTTAATTACCCAACTAAGCTTATTGATTTAGTTGAAAGCAGTGTTCATATTCATAATCGTATCAACATGTTCTCGTTTTGATGTGCATACAGTGTTCCAGCAAGCTTAAAATAGAGGGGCCCAGAAACCTGTCCCGTGTCCAATGCACCCCTCTGCCCTTTCAGTGCTCCCCTCCGCCCCCTACAAAAGGTTTAATATAAAATACAACAAATCACTTTTTAATGCATATAAACAATACTGAATTATTTGAAATTGAAGTAAAGAGTGCAGAGAAACTAATAGAACTCTTTAAAGGGTATTAGATTAGTAAATAATGGATATTTCTTAAAAGTTGACTTGATCCTGTTTGCCTTTTTCAGATCTGGAAACACGTTAAAGTGCCCCTTATCCTCAATAAATTCCCCTATGCCCTTAAACCCTAGCTGGAACACTGACATGTAATATTACATGTGTTGAGAAAGAGATATCTGTAAAATGTCAGTCTGCATGCTGAAGTTTAATTTTATTGATGGAGAGTGGAATTCAACATAAAAATGTTGCTGTTAAATATTTTCTGTTTAGCTGTACAACGTAACGCCTTGTACTTTAGTATGAAGAAATTTCACAGGTGAGTAAACCAAATCTTAACAAAAGCATATTGGTTGCTCATATAAATTGTTGCAGGATTAAAATATTAGGTAATCCAGTTGTTAAAGAACTTCATGGAAAATAGCTCTGGATGACATTAGTTAAGTGAATATCAAAGATGATCTATACTAAGTTTCAAATTATTTTAAGTAAGTGTTGCATGGTAGAAGATGATGTGACCTGTTAACTGGACCGACGAAGAGGGACCATGAATGTAATGAGAAATATAACAACCAATCAAAATTAGTTTTTATTATGACATTCTCACCTCCAAAGATTACAATTGTAAAGTCTTAAAAATAAAACAACTCAAAATTCCCATTATATTTTTACATCGTTAGCATAAGAAAATTTGTGTGTGAATCAGTGCCCCATGTAAAATTAAGACTCATTTAAAACATTTAAAATCTCATGACATAAACACTTAATGAGAATTTAAAAAGCAGCCAATGAGCAGGAGATTTCCACCAACTCATCTTGTGATTTAGCTGGCTTCTTCAGCAAAATGTTACTTACAATATATACCCAAGAAGCCACCTATTGGCAGTTTGGGACAGCTATTTTTAAAAAATATCCTTGCACAACAAAATATAATTCTTAAATTTCTAACCAAATTTTTAAATTAAAAAAAAATAAATGAAACTGAGTTGGGTGGAGATATTTTTATTTTATTTTCTAATGTAACTGCCATTTTCTCAAATAGAAATGGTTATTTACTGGATCAAATATTGTGAAATCAACTAGCAGGAAGGTTAAACATTTTGAAATTATTTTTTTTTCAATCATGAATTACCTCCCTTATATACCCATCACATATCCTGATAATATTATTTCTGAAATCAGTGTTCCTTGAAATATTTTATCCAAAAAAAATTATATATATATATTTCTTTTTGTGAAAAAAGGGATGGGGTGATTGAGGTGAAGGACACAGCATAGATCTTTACAATTAAATGTTTATTCAATGTCGTACAATATTACATGTTCTCACATTTATACCTTTATATTTATCTAAATTCAAAGATTTCTACAAATTTATAAAAATTTGCTTTAAAAATAACACTATTTTGCAAAATGATTTCTCAAAATGATAAAAGAATTTCCTTTTGAAAATAACACTTATTTAATAGCAAACTGTAATTGACAGACTTCTGTATAAACTTTGTGACATGAAACAGTCATAATAGTATCTTACAGTAAATGCATGTACATTCACTGTGTGATATTTAATATACCACAATGTATGATATGCAGGGGTTTGAAAATTCAGGAAATTCATACCCCTAAGCATTTGTTTTTAAAATTTTACTGGCCTGTCTTTTTCAAAATAAACATTTTGCAATTTTATTGTAGTTTATAATTTGTAAACATTCAGTTTACATGTTATTCAAAGTAAAAATGTGCCAATACATTTCCATTTTAACCATCTCTAGCCAGATTTTTAAAATACAAAATGGATACCACAAAATATGCAGCTAGTAATTTACTGATCAAAATTTTTTTCAACAGCAGAAAGCACACATAAAATGTTAACATCTTATCTTAGGCTTAGTTCAGAAAAAAAATTACCCAGACTGGCATAAAAAATATATCTGGTATATCAACAAGCACCATTCAATATTTACACTGATGACATCATATAACAAATAAATATGTTCACATTCTATTGTAAATTATCAACTTTTGATTACTTAGATTTAAAAATGTATATACCGTACTAAAATATTACCTATTTAAACAATTGAGGTAGGTCAAACAACCCACTGAAAAAAAAATTTTAATGTTGATTATAATATTTCAACTTCAATATGTTTACTATTTTGTTCAATTCTATAATTAATACTCATGTGTACACAATTATACAAGTATGTTAATCAGCCTAAAAACAATCTTCAGCTGTTATCCAGTGTTTTAACACATCCATCTGCAGTTTTATTTTATTCACAGAAAAAAAAATAATGTCGTTAACCTACAACTGGCCTATTTACTTGCAAAATAATGGTTGTCAAATATTTTTTTTTTATATCTGTCCAGTAGCATATAATCTCCTGGTACCTTGTCTTGACTGGCAATGAAAGTTTGTATTTTTGTTCTGGTTTACAGCATTTATGATCTTCCTGGGTTATGCACCAAAAATTGACTTTTGAAAATAGGCTAGAAATGTGCATTTTCATGACTTTTTCCAATAAAAGGGTAAAAACATATGCACATTAAAAACACATGTACCAATTTGACCTAAATATAAAATAATAAAATAAAGCTCTTGGACTTGGGGACTACAAAAAGTATTAGATATACAGATCTATTTTTTATACAAGCATATTCAAGTTTACAGTATTCAATAAATTTAGGAAAACGTAGTCATAGAATGGGTACTTCAAATACAGAGTGTTTGATACTAGCCAGTAAAACTGTTAACACAAAATAAAATTGATACTAATTACGACAAGAGAATGTGCATGTGTACAATTTATGCAGATGCACATTCTGCCTTCTAAAAAGTATGGCACATGTTTCGAACTAGATACTCTAACAATATTACAAATCTAAAACCAAACAACAAAATAAAGCTAACAAACGGACATTTTATATAAACTTAAATCTGCTGAAACTTTTAGTTTTATGTACAAAAATGAAGCACTTAACTTTACGTAAGTGAGATTTGTCTTCAAAAATTATATAAATCCATCTCTCTATAGCCCTTTTCAGAAACTAATTATGGAATCACGATTCTGACTCTAAAATTATAATTTGAAGCAAGTTATTTCCCTTGCTGGGACGTAGTACTGGTTCGCTGCAATGAACAGTATATGATTGTTTTTAAGACTTGTTAATTTGCAACGTAATGTTTGGTTTATATAAATTTGAGAACTACTTACCATCTTTTTGCTTCCAACATACAGTCGACTCTCGTTATCTCAAAGTCGTTCGTACCACAAAAATTTGTTCGAGATAAGACGATTAACAGGAGCTGCTCAAGTGCATTATATAACATTTGGGACTACAGACGAAATTTGACTCGGGCCAAAATTAAAATTAAGTTTGTTTCCCCACGCCCCGACCGACTGAGAAAATAGCCGCCGACTCAAAAAATTTTTTTGAGTTCTGAGTTCAAATTTTTTTTTTAACCCTAGTACTGCAAGACGTCGATATAGTGATTGCCAAAACAACTTTATTGTACTGCCGGTCGTCGATATATTGAGCACTTCCGGTAGTTCCGTTCAATGCAGGTCGTCACTATATCGACTTTCTATATTAGGTAGACTTTTCCAGTTGTAGCCAATGAAATCAGGCAGATATATTTATATTTAGTTGATATTACGTCAGAAAAAGGATTTACCTATAGAAAACAGTTTTTATTTGTCAATTCCAACATCCTATTCTAAAATTATTTTGATGACAAATGTTGACCTCGTAGTTTGTTTACATCGAGTTTGAAACAATTGAAGTAGACGAAGGTTGCGGACGGCGACACGTTTTTAGAAAAGTTTTACCCTGAAAAATCGAGATTTTGTAAAAGAAATGTTTCTTGAGGATGATTCTGAAAAAGAATATTTAGATTTTGATGAAGATGATTCGGAAAATGATGAACAAATCGCGCCGTTTCAGGATACATGGATATGTGGAAACCTTCATACACGTGACGTGTTCTTGCTTTCGACGCTGAGAAGAAATTATTTTATTAAAATTTTGATTTGGGAGAAAATCTGGAGATTATTGATTTTTTTCGTTAATTATTGGTGAAATTTCATTAAATTAATTGAAGAAACAAATTTCTACGCTGAAACCTTTCCAGTCTGAGCAAAGACAACAAAAATCAATGCCACACTCGTAGGAATTATGCATGTTTACTTTGTATAACTGCATGACATGCATGGATTCATAAAGTAAAATTATAAAAAGAATAATGGATAAAAACTTTTCAGTTTTCTTACTGCTAATTACTGAGAAAAAGAATAATACAAAAACAACAATGTTTTCAGATATTTCAATAAAATATTCGGACGGAAGGGTGAAAAACGTTGTCTTGAACAGACTTTTACAGCTTCAAATCAAGCAGCTTGTTACCTCCCTCCTGACCACCGCTTCCCCAAATCAAGCAGCTTGTTACCTCCCTCCTGACCACCGCTTCCCATTGAACCCTTTAAATTTTGCAGCTCCTTTTTTATAGACGTGATGGTCGCCGGATCCCCATTTTATGGGCCGACCACGTATGTGAAAAATTTAAAAACTGCAAAGAATTTGACTAGTCCACCTTATCCTAAAGGAACATATACTTTGCAGAGAAAACACACGTCGGACATTTGTTTCATTTCTATTAATTTGTTTCCAATCTAGTCATTTGTTTTATTCAAAATTTATTAAAGCATTAAAATCTGTCCAACGTATTGATAAATAAGTGTCAAGGCTATTCCAGCAAAGAATCTACCCCTCATTACTCGGGACTAAAAAATCACTTGGTATCTATTAAGACTAATGCGTATTTAGTTTAGTTTGCTATCTTTTAGCTCAAATAAAAGTTCATTCTAATAATTTTATTAATATTGGTGATTTCCTCAATGTCAGAAGCAAAATAAAGAGTCCTGTGCTGTCAGAGGGTAAATTATTTGATAGAACATTCTTCAGGTTAAACAACTATAGTACATGCATATATATTTAAAACAGTTTGCTACTAGTATGCACTGAGAGGGAAAACATCACAGTCATGAACAATTCTGAGATACAAACTCGAATAAAACAGATGAAATTAATGTCAAGTTGACACCTGACACTGAGAGCTACGAACATTTAGACATTCTAACACTTACATTAAAGTTGCTACAAATAGTTATATGTGCCAGACATACACATGATCGATTTGTTTTGCTCTGTTGGGTATTAAAAAAATTTTTCAAGATATAAAAAAAAAAAAAAAAACACCTACCTACCTACCCACTTACAACAATGTGGGTAGGGGTGTGGGGAAACATACATTTTTTTAATAGTGGCCTCATCCAGAAATTCGACTCAAGTGTATTCGAGATAACGAGAGTCAACTGTACTTGCAATCAAACTTAATTATAAAGATGGAAATATTTGTACATCAAAGTAATAAATAATTTCTATTTACTTCCTACTGGTTTCTCTGCACTGCAGCGAACCAGTACTACGTCCCAGCAAGGGAAATATCACTCTCTTTAACAAAATGGCTCCTCCATTATTGAGATTCCTTAAAATAATATAAGATCATGAATAAAATTTCCAAGGCCAAAAGTACAAAAGAAAGGAACCTTTCAATGTTAACAAACATATGTATGTACAATAAATGTTATAAATTTCCAGATATGTCGCACATGAGTAAACTCTCCAAAATAAAAACGTATAAAGTTTATTAGATGGCTTTTCCTTGTATTCTCAGCACTTTACATAACAAAGATGATTCCTAACCACATTATGTAGCAACTTCAGTTAACGCTAGGTCAAGAACTGGGCGAAAACATCGATTGTAGACATCATATGTTGTACCCAAATGGTCAATAGATCAGTGATAAAATATTTTTTAACCCAGTTTTTAAATAACTTCTGGAAATACAGCTCCACCTGGCATAAGTTGAATTTGCTACATGTACATTATAAAAATGAGAAAAACATCATTTACAATTGATAGAATTGTGGACTTTTCCAATACCATAGTCATAAAAAAAGTCCCTTTAAATTAAAGCTCTTTGAGTTGAAATATTATTCAGATATTTTTCTTCTGTTAAACCATTTATTTCTCAAGTCTATCACAGCGTTGAAATTCAGAATTTTTCTGCGGAGGAACACAATGTACCTTCCTGTTAGCCACTTCTTAGTTGTTACGGAAGGATAAGCATCTTTGAACACTAAAACACACTATGAACAAGGCCACACAGCAAAAACAAAAATCTTGAGGAAAAAAAAACAATCTTACTTGAACGGCCTTATGCCTGAAATTCTAATGAACAATATCTGAATGGCCTTATGCCTAAAATTGTAATGAACACAGAATTAACGAAGAGAAAAGAGAAAGTGAAAAAAAAACCATAAACCCACATATGAAAGATTACAGATACATATTTAACAATGAAGTTATATATTACATGTAAGTAAGTCTATAGATTGAAAAAAATTACAGAACTTTTCCATGTAAAATTAATGCTTTATAAAACATTACTACAATAAAATCTAACATTTATTCACAAAACATATCAAACCTAAGATTTCTTCTGTTTAAATTTTAATTTAATTAGTCACCAATCAGAGTGGTCGAAATTTGAAATTAATCAAAGGAAAAATCACCAATACGAAGAAAATTTCTGAATTTGATAAATTTTACTTAACCTGGCCTTATTAAACTTTTCAATAAATGCAAAATTTTCCATAAATCCAATTCTGCGAATATGAACAATACATCACATGTTGTTTTTCTCACAAAAAGGTATCACAACAAAATTTCACTGCACCAAATAACTGACTAAAAGTGACACTATCAATAACATTTTGGCACGGTTTAATCTCTGCTTGTTTCCTGAACCTTTATCATTAACAAACACAGAAAACAAAAAAGGTCCGCATATTTACTTATCAGGTAGACCAGGCATTGGGAATGCCCCAGCAAAGTTCTCTACTTTAGATTTCAGTGCTTCTAGTTGTGATTTTATTCCTTGATCTGTTACTACAAATTCTTTGAATTCTTTTAAAGTTTCTGAAAATAAACAATATAATTGATGCAGGCTATTTGTACACATTTTTTTATGGATTTACTAACCTGACTACAACATTCAAGAAATTTAATTATCTTTATTTGGATATATACTGTTTAGTGGCAATGGAAACCAACAAACGGGAAGTATATTGAAATGTCTGTGTTGCTTTAACACTTTCAATTCAATTTTGAAAACAAGTACCAATGGGTCTTAGACAATTTGCAAATGGAAAGCTTTAATGAGAGAAACAAATTTCTTATGTTCTTTACTGACCTATAACTGTTGAAACAAACTACAGATACTACACAACTTTGTGGCATTATCAAAATAGAGCATGGCCATTATTGACCTATGTCTGATTTTTCCAAAAAGTATAGATGGATTTCTATGCATGATACAATTAAATGTAAATCTATTTTTATATCGAAACAGTGGAGAGTTAATCAGGGCCCTTTTGGCCTTTCCTCGTCCATCATTTCATATATTCCTTAGTGTTCTGAGATTTCTGTATCTTGCACTTTCACTAGTTTTCACTGATTCTTTTTCTTACCCTTACAGCTTTCTAATATAAGCAAATACCTACTAAGTGGCATTTTAATTTTTTTAGGCAAGTATCTTCCCTTTTAATAACATCATAATTAAACAGGATGTGCTTCTGTGTGAGTTTTATAATGGATAGTGATTTCGGTGTAATTTATTGCAATTTTTTATGTTAAATTTAAGCTTCTAAATGTTTTCACTCACCATAATAACCCGACACTTTTAGTGGGAAATAGATTGTGCAGCTGTTTTCACTAACCCTTACAAGACAGAACAATCTCACCCTCCAAACATGGAGGACTGCTCTGTCAAAGTGGTAAGAAATATACCTGTGTATAAAGGGCACCCAAGGGATGAGAAAAATGTGCCCCTTATATAGAGGTTAATTTTATATGCTTTGTACATGACATGGACATTTTCAGAGTGCCCTTTATAGACAGCAATTTGCTATACAGTAGTGCCCTTTGTATAGCAGGTTTGTCTGTACAACTGAAGTCGTACATCAAAAATATGCATGACACAATCTACTTACTTGTTTGTTTTTGTGCATCCAAACATATATGTACTCCTTGATCAAGGAAATCCATAACTTGTCTGAAATCATCTTCCTTCAGTCCACGTGATGTCAACGAGGGTGCTCCTAACAAAATATACATTATGTATTAAAAAAATGTGTGAGTCTTCCAAGGAAGACATGTGTCGCCTGCGGAAAAGATATTAAAATTTTCTAAAAATGAAATATATATGCACACCTTTGCATTAAAGTTAACGGACAGAGAAAGTTTCTTCAAATTGCTGTGAGCCGTTATGGAGTAGTTGAGGGTAGAAGTTTTGAACCCTTCTTTTTTTTTTCAAAGATGGCAATTTTTACCAAAAAAAATTTAAAAGTTAAAAAAATGAAATATATATGCACACCTGTGCATGAAGTTTAATGCACAGAGGAAGTTTCATCAAATTCCTTTGAGCGGTTATAGAGTAGTTGAAGATAGAAGTTTTGCCCCCCCCACCCTTTTTGCAAAAATGTCAATTTTTACTAAAAAAATTTGAAATTTTCTAAAAATGAAATACATATGCACACCTGTGCATTAAGGTTAATGTACAGAGAAAGTTTCATCAAATTCCTTTGAGCGGTTATGGAGTAGTTGAGGATAGAAGTTTTGACCCCCCCTTTTTTTTTCAAAAATGTCAATTTTTAGAGGAAAAAAATTAAAATTTTCTAAAAATGAAATATATATGCACACCTGTGCATTAAGGTTAATTCACAGAGAAAGTTTCACCAAATTCCTTTGAGCAGCTATGGAGTAGTTGAGGATAGAAGTTTTGAACCCCCCCTTTTTTTACAAAAATGTCAATTTTTACAAAAAAAAAAATTTAATTTTTAAAAATAAAATATATATGCACACCTGTGCATTAAGGTTAATGCCCAGAGAAAGTTTCATCAAATTCCTTTGAGCGGTTATGGAGTAGTTGAGGATAGAAGTTTTGCTCCCCCCTTTTTTTGCAAAAATGTCAATTTTTACAAAAAAAAAAATTGAAATTTTCTAAAAATGAAATATATATGCACACCTTTGCATTAAGGTTAATGCACAGAGAAAGTTTCATCAAATTCCTTTGAGGGGTTTAGGAGGAGTTGAGGATAGAAGAAAAGTGTGACGACGCAAGACGCAAGACGCAAGACGACAGATAGTGATCCCTATGTGTCGACCATGCGTTCCGCAGGCGACACAAAAAGCATTACAATGTCACCTCGCTACAAATGTTTCATGAGGCAACAACTCAAATCTTGAATATTTCATGTCAATCAAAATATCAAAAACAATTTTACTTGTTAGAATTATTTTCTTCTTCTTCAAATTTACTGATATTTTCTGTCATGTGACGTTTTTATATCCAAAATTGGACTTATAGAGCCTTACAATAATTTATGACAAACAAAACTTTCTACTTTGATGAGAAGTTTTAAACATTAAAATTTATGGGTGCTTAATTTGTAATTCAAATGAGTTTTGGGCTAATAATTTTAATAAATGTTAAAAATTCAAATGAGTGACGAAAAATTGACAAATCTGATTTTACAAGTTTATAAATTTTTAGGTGAAAGCTAGACATCTGAGTGAAGGTTCAGGAAAAAGTTGAACCACCAGTATTAAAGATATCACCAATATTAGCAACAATATAATTGTCACATTTCCCGGAATGTGAAATTTGGATCACAGAGATTACTGAAAGACTATCAAAGGTACATGAAATCACGTTTGCAAATGGGTAGTAATTTAAAAATTCTGTCACAAATATTTCTTTTGATTACGTACAAGTGCCCAAACGTACCTATTCAATGATGAAATTGGTTTTCTGATTTAATTGTTAAGTAGAATGACCAATTGAAACCATGCCTTTATTGTGTTTACATTGTTTACCAAGTGACGAAAGGGGAATCCAAGATGTAGCAATTTTCTGATAATGAATTTTTATTCTTTAAAATAGACATTATTTAATTACCAAAATTTACAAAGGTTCATATTATAGTGCAACTATGCAGGAACTTTCAAGAAGAAATCTGCCTTGGCCATTCAGAAAAAAAAAGGACAAATATACCTAAGGAGCAATCAAAAAAACGTAATCCACTGGACAAACAAACCCGGGAAGACAAATGAACAACCACAAGCACAACAAATAAACACAGAAAACTAAAAAACAATGAACAACACGAACTCCTATAAAAACCAGGAGTGAATCCAGGTGCTCCAGAAGGGTAAGCAGTTCCTGCTTTGTATACGGCACCCGTCGTGAAGTTCAACAAAGTCAATCCGGTGGAAGTCACAAATCGGTGGAGGCACATGAAAGGTTACGACAGTGGGAACAGGTCCAACATCATCTTAGATATTGGAACACTATAATGGTCAATTAATTCATGATGACGACCATAAAATTTCTTAAGTGATGACATCAACTTATCCCTGATAAAACCCTGGTTAAGAAGCTTTTGTGACAGCAGTATTCCTCTTTGTCGAAAGTCAGGATAACTCACGCATGCCCTTGAAAATCGGATAAGCTGAGAAATGTAGACGCCATATGCAGGCGATGCTGGTATATTGTTACTCAAGAAGGGAAAATTAACAATAGGTAATCCTGAAATTCTGAAATCCTAATTTTATGCTAATAACTAAAAGTTAAAGTGAGTATCAGAATACGATTTTTTGTCATTTTCTACAAAATTTTCATAATCTCAGGTTTCAGAATTTTATTATGATCTCATTTTTCTGTCATAATTTACAATTGTTTTACGAACACAATCGCTTTTATGGCACTTTAATCTATGTTGTAACTTTTTGTACAGTAAGTCTCTGCAACTGGATCTTTTTTATGGATTTATGTTCACTATTTTACATTATCATTTCACAGAATTTCTGGTTTACCCACCTATACGTAATCCACCAGGGGTAACAGCACTTTTATCACCTGCACAGGTATTTTTGTTCACTGAAATCTCTACAAGCTCTAGAACACGATCTACTCTGGCTCCATCTGTACCTTTTGGTCTGAGATCTACGAGGACTAGATGATTATCTGTACCACCTGTTACATAAAGACAAAAAAAATTAGACACGGATTGTGACTACAGCTGTCGTATGAGTTAAAATTACAACTACAGGATAACTTTGGTCTAACACACCAAACACATGAGACAAACTAACACAGTTCCATTAATCAAAGTGCTGACTGTAATAAACATTTTGCGAAATGTTATATGACTGACAGCATTTCAGAGTCATCATCACTGTCAAACATGCTTGCTTTTTTTAAATCTCAGATTACAAATTTTTCTGTGTTTTAAATGCATGGGTGAAAGTACAAGAGGTGCTAAAATCTGGAAATGACCGTACCGGTTGGTAAAAATGGGTAAAACATTAGTATTTTCTATAGGAATATACCAGGATAAAAATTGTCAAAATCTGGAAATCTGGCAAATTCCATAAAACTTTCAGACATGTAATTGTTTTAATTGTGAAAGTTTTATTAAGAGTGTACAGAACACCTAAGGGAGTTACCTCTCAAAAAATCAACCGAACGTTTTAATCACATATTATTAGTGAAGAGAAATCAAGCTTCTCAATGATCAAAATCGGTGTTTGTCAAACTGCTATATATCCAATGAAATCATTCCCAAAAATTGTGTGCTTCAAATGTCTTGAAATTTTTATATTTTTGTCAACAGGTCAAAGTAAATATTTCTACAAAATTTTATGAAAATTAAACGAGCCAAATCTATTTTAGTCAAAGTGTATGGTACCCCCTTAACAGTTTTTGGTTTATATCAGTGTTGAGTTCATTCCTGTACTGTATTACATGTGTATGCCAAATATTGCTTATTTGTAATAATATGAGATTCCTCTGATGTCAAAAGGCCTTTTTCAATTTCCTTGGGTCATTACCATTTTCCTATAAGTACTATTTATACTTTGTCTTTTAAATATGTTAACGAGTAAGCCATGGTATAAATGACTTTTTTTAGTAACAGCAGCCATGTCGGTTGGAAGTTGGGAATACCGGACATATTTTTGGAAGGGGACCACCCAAGGACCATTCCACCAAAGTTTGGTCGCAATTGGCCCAGTGGTTTCAGAGGAAATGATCTTTAAAAGAAAATTATGCCAGATGCTGTCTTTAAAGGGCAAAAACTCCTATAAGGGGTCAATCAATGATGTTGGTCATGTTGACTTTTTTGTAGATCTTACTTTGTTGAACATTTTTGCTGTTTACAGTTTGTCTTTATCTATAATAATATTCAAGATAATAACCTAAAACTGCAAAATTTCCTTAAAATTAAAAATTCTTGGGCAATAACCCACCAAAGGCTTGACCGATTCGTCTGAAAATTTCATGGCAAGTAGATCCTGACCTGATGAACATTTTTACCCAGTCAGTTTTGCTCTAAATGCCTTAGTTTTTGAGATATAAGCCAAAAACTGCATTTACCTTCTATGTTCTATTTTTAGCCATGGCGGCAATGTTGATTGGCAGGCGGGGTGGTCGGACAAAATGATGATTGTGGCCAAATTTGGTTACATTTGGCTCAGTAGTTTCAGAGAAGATTTTTGTAAAAGTTAACAGACGACGATGGACAACGGATGCCAAGTGATGAGAAAAGCTCACTTGACCTTTCAGGTCAGGTGAGTTAAAAAGGGAAATATGTGTTTAGTAGTCCCTAACAATATTTCGAAATTTCAAATGATTTGGTGAAAAAATACTCAATTTACTGTCAGAACACAAGCCTCAATTTTCGATATTTACCATATCTATGCAGTGAAAACTAGGAAACAACAAGATTCACAATTTTTTTTTCAGTTATATATGAGCACAATGGTAACAAGCACCATATTCAATCTAAATAATTCACAATTTTTCCCTTTATAAAGGGGCATATCTCTAAGAATGGTAAAAGGCACAATAAGTAAAGTCAAACTTGATCTGTGTCTACATCTGGTACATAAAATTTGCATTGAATTAAAAAAATGTGTAACTCTTGGTGCCATACCTGAGACTACATCATATCCTCTTTTCAGAAGTTCTTCAGCCATGATTTTAGAATTCTTCACAACTTGTAGTTGATATTCTTTATACTCTGGAGTCATTGCCTGTAATGATATAATTAAGTAAAACTACAAGTAGATATGACTAATATTGACTATAACAAATTTTACAGTCTTTTTTTTTACACTTTTACAAATTCTCTATATTTCCACTATAAATAGGCATTAGAAAGTGTGTAAATTAATTAAATCTTACAAAATTATCAATAACACGATTCATTTATGTTTGTTTGTTTAGTTGGGGTTTAATGCCGTTTTCAGCACATTTTGGCCATTTTGCAACGGCCAGTTTTTATTGGTGGAGGAAGCCGGAGTACCCGGAGAGAACCACCGACCTTCGGTAGGAAAATTGGCAATCCTTGTCACGATTCATTTACATGGTGAATAAATGACCACATCAGGTATCACCATTAATGCTAAGGGGGTATTTATCATGAACAAAAAATAGGACTTTGACCTCCAAATTGCTTTTTTCTAAACTGTATGGAACATGGTGAAAAATGACCTATCAAAACGACCAAAAACATTGTTTGAAAATAACCATCCTCTACTATAGGCCAAAAATGTGAAAAGCCAAAATAGTAATATAAACTGTCAATAACATGACAATAACAGTGCATTGACCTAACGTAAAATCGATATAAAGATGAGGCTTAGAATCGGGTGAAAATGTGAGGGTTTCCTGTCATTATCTTAATACTGCAATCTTTGGGGACACAAGTTGATATTACTACCAATTTCAAAATTATTGAAAACGTTTGTTACGCTCAACAGGCCCCAATTGATTTGGTGGGAGAAGTATGCTTTTCAAAGATCGATGAGGAAGTATACCATTGATAGTCGCATAAGATTATTTGTAATAAAGGACATGTAGGTAACAAGAGAATTATTGGAATTTTGTTCTAACAATTAAAGTCAGTTCTGTCAATCAGGGCAAGTAGGTGTGGCCTAAATTTTAAATACTGTTAGTGACCACATATTACTTGTAAATATACTCCATTTTGACTGTTCAAATAGAACGATTGCAGTATACCTGTTTCAGAGCAACAGCTACAGCCCCTATCTGATGTTGATGAGGTCCTCCTTGTAAAGCAGGAAAGACAGCATTGTTTATTCTCTTCTCATAATCATACATGACTTCCTTCCCTTTCTTGTCAACTCCTTTAACACCTTTACGATAAAAAATCATGCCAGATCTGAAATCATAAAATCTTATTTACATATATATTGTGTAAAACATAAAAATATCAACCAGAATTTTTGTTTCCACCAGGACCAGCAGAAATTTTCATAAATTTTTAACATAAAAATTTATCAATGATATTGGCCAATATTTTCAGATATCTACTTCGATTAATTCTCATTGGATTTGGTTCAGTTTATTAGAGCTGTATGATGGAAATCACAATTTATTTGTAGAAGAAAATGGAGTTTCCTCAGTTAACTATTGACCTTCATCAGTGCAAAAATGCCAAACATGTGCACTTGCGTTTCATCATGTTTTTCACATGTGAATTTCATGCGTGAGAAAACACACCTGTGTCACATGTGTTTTCAAATACATGCATGCACATGCGTTTTCGGATACATGCAATTCACGTGTGTGTGTCACACATGTATTACATGAAACGTCTCTAACACACGTGACACACCTGTGACACGTGTTTCCAGGTTCATATGTGACACATGTGTGGCATTTTTGCCTGTGTATGTCAATTAAATTGGGATTGAAACAACTTCCCATGAAAATGAAAGCTAAATTTGAATTAGTTTTACAAACCTTGGTCCTCTAAGTGTTTTATGTGTTGTCGTGGTAACCACATCAGACAATTCAAATGGACTAGGTATAATACCAGCTGCCACTAGTCCTGATATATGAGACATGTCTGCCAACATGATGGCTTTCACTTCATCACAAATCTGAAAATAAAATTGTCAAAATTCAAAGGTAAACTCTAATACATAAATTTGTAAACAGGATTTGAATCACCCTGAAAATGCTACCAGACCACAGGGCTCATCCAGTCCTGACAATTTTGAAATTCCAAGACAACCATTCACGTTTGCCCAACCACTTGGCAGACAACTTCAATTTTTAACCTGTCTGCTGTGAAAAAAAGGCCGTCTTGGGATGTCATGTGGGATATTATTAGAAATTCTTTAAAAAAATTTTTTAACATAAATAACAAAAGATTATTAAAGTGATTCAACTATGTGTTTGTAATGCATAACTAAAATGATGATTTAAATTATTCTGATTGTCATCCTGTCACATTTTTCACCTATTGTAAAATTAATGCTACATGTATATCAAAATTGCAAATTCATTCAAACAAAATAAATTTTTGAAAGAAATACATGTAAATTCTACCATCACATCACAAAGATATGAAAAATACCATTAAAATATATGTAAATGTACATGTGTACATTGTAGATGACTTTTTTGTAGTTTTTTCCACTAACATATATCTAGAATATTTTTCCAGTTTTCCTTTTTGTTTTTAGTACTTGAAGATTAAATTAAATGTCATAATCTGTAAAAAAATTTCTAGCACCATTACCTCCCTATACAACTTGTAATCTAGTAAGCGTGAATATGCAGTAGTTCCGGCAATTATACACTTTGGACGGAATAATTTGGCAGAGGTTCTCATGCCGTCATAATCAATGTATCCTGTTTTGGGCTGAAAAAAAGAACATTTTAAATTCATATTAATTTGTCAAATATGTTTATACAAGAATTCTAAAAATTATAGATAAGAAGATACATGTATGCAGGAAAGTCAACAACAACATATTTCCTAATCAAATGCACCTCGGACATTATACTAGACTTTTTATTTGAAATACACAGGTCTATTAAATACAACATTGTACATCTGATTCATGAATTCATTTTAGTCAGGTTTCATTTTCTACACAGAAATGTTCTTGCATTCCAATAAAAATCCTTAATTTTCTATCCTTATACATAGATAAATTTGTGAAGTGACTTGCAAATTTTTGAAATATGTTTATAATTCTATTTTCAACTTAAAAAAACATACATTTATCCTGTACGGCATGGATTCAAAGAATATAGATGTGGCTGATATCCTCTTGGTGTCTGTCATAAATCCATGGGTTAAACTATAAAACACAAAATAAACAAAAAATGTCGCCAAAGTAAGAAACACATATCTAACAATTATACTGCTCATGAATGGTGAATTTATTTTTGACATAAAATTCCTACATGCTGGTGACAAAAGTCAAAGTAAAGGAACATTACTGTTATTTCTGTCCTTCATCTTAAAGTCACAGTTACCCATTTAACATAGTCTTCACAAAGTTCGTATGTCCTTTAGACAATTCCAATGAGATCGGTCTGCCGAAATTTTCAACATTCCCAAATCCAAAAGTCTGACATTGGTTCGAAAGTTAAAATCGCAATCGAAACATCCGGGTCATTCAAATGTTTGTTAATGTCAGTTATTTTTTTTGGTCCAGCAAATCTAACGTCCTTGCCGGAACAAATGTCCAGCAATATCTCTGGAAACCTCGTGAAGACTGTAATACAAACAAAAATATTGCATGTCACTCCAAGTTTAAGTGCCAGGCTCAAGCACCCATTTAGACAGAATTAATTGCTAGATGTTGTTCACAACTGCAGGTTTTTCGACTGTGCAAATGAAAACTTGGGCAAAATGAAATTATCTCCCTTTGATAATAGTTATAAATAATTATTAATGACGTTTCTCATTAATGGAATCTTATCCTGTCGCATTGTTGCATGAACTTCTGAATTTATAGTATGTATAAACATCACATTCATTTATATAACTTAAGTTCAAAGCTAAGTTAAAAATAAAGTGATCAATAGGTTGGTTAATTCTGAAAAATCATACTTAACACTATTCAATATTTCAAACCATTTTTTTTCACATCAAAAATTGAGTAAACTTACTGTCCTCCGTCTGGCAAATCGAGGCCCATTATACGATCATGAGGCTCCAAAAGACCCGTGAACACCTCAAAATTCGCAGGACTACCAGAATATGGCTGTACATTAACACCCCATTTCGCTGGGTCTAGATCAAAACATTCCAAAGCCCTCTTCTGACACAGTCTCTCCACATCATCAATAAATTTATTTCCACCATAATACCTGTTAAAAAATCAAATATTCATTATATTATTATTGACAATGTTATTCACTAGTGTTATAAATATTATTTTTCACTAGTCTGTTCTAACTAGAAAGGATCACTAGCCCATTATATCTAGTAATGATCACTACTGTCTGAAAACCTCAGTTCCTGGAATGGATTTTTAGCATTGTTGAAGTCTACATGTTAGAAATAAAAGACAGTTGTTTGTTTGTCTGTAACTGATCAGTGGAATTATAGACACATTGTGGATATATCACAAATCAAACAACAACTAACTCTCATTGCCATATAAGTCAACAGATTTGTGACAAATCATATTATACAATGCAAGTTGGACAAAAACAATGAGTAAATACTTTAATAAAATTATTTTGTTTGTTTGTTTGTTTAGTTGGGGTTTTACGATGTTTTCAGCACATTTGGCTATTTCGAGGCGGCCAGTTTTTATTGGTGGAGGAAGCCGGAGTACCCAGAGGGAACCACTGACCTAGGGTAAGAAAATTGGCAATCCTTGTCAATTTAGATCGGAGTCGAACACACCCCACCAAAGGTGAGATTCGAACTCACAAACTCAGTGTTGACAGGCTAGTGATCACTAGTAGTCATGACGAACTACCTAGACCACTCAGCAAATCATTTTAAAATAAAACAAAGAATGTCATTAGATCAGCTTCAGACAAATGAAATCAGGCATACAACAGTGATATGTGATCATGTTATTTTCACATACCTAGCACCGGGATATCCTTCGGAATATTTGTTCGTGAGACATGATCCTAGAACTTCCATCACAGCTCGGCTGGTAAAATTCTGTAATGAACAAAATTTAACTATGTGTTAAGATATAATACATGTAATAAAAGAAGCCAAAAGTATTGGCATGAACTGTTTCAATTAATAATTTATATAAAATTATTTATTTCAATAAGGTAAAAAGAAAATACCTACATGTAACAACATAACATTTTTTTCTATTTTAAGTAAAAGAGCTATATACATCATGTAAATTTTTGAAAGCTTGCAGAGACTGACCGATTACCATTCCACCAAATATTTAGAAGGAAAGATTTCAAGGAATGATATTGAAAAGCCAGCTATAAACAAGTGGTGCTCATAATGTCAACATACATGTATAAACAAAATTCCACATGGAGAGTTTTACACAGTCATGTATTGCCTTACCTCTGAAGCTATCAACTCCAAGCCTTTAATCTGCCGATTTTTCTCATTTTTGATGATAGCCATCATCTCAGGGTCATCTTCTGCCAAAGGTTCATTTCCTGTCCACAGAAGTCGGACATTCTTTCTAACGATGACAGGACGCCTTAAAATCTACAAAAATAATAAATTTAATTATCTACAAATTTGATAAAGTGATTATATATCTTTTAGTGTTCACCCCTTTAAACTTATAAGTAGAGTGTATGTATTTCATAGTTCATGTATTATTTTTCAAGAGATTTCTTATAACATGTTGTAAAAATTTAGGGTCTTTATGTTATTTATCTCTTATAGTGACGTCTCTATCATTCGTCTTGACTGATACGTTTCATCAAGGATTGAAAAAGGGAAATAATTACCCGGTAGTAAGACATTTTGTTCAAAATCCGAAATAAGGAGTAAAAAACTTGAGAAAATGTACTTTATCACTAACTATGTTGATTTATTTCGATTAAATTTATAAAATTGAGTCAAACAGCAACCTTTTTCATTCAAGAAAATAAAACAAAAATGCAAAAATTCCATCTCTGTGCTGTATGACAACGGCTGCCTTTGACTGTATTGTCAGGTTTCCATCAAAATGATTAGAGTTGGTTGTTATGTGGTGCAAATTGTGTCTGTGTAATTTTTACGAGGAATTGAGAAATTCCGAAGTACACAGATCATAAGATTTCAGAATTCCACACACTCCTGCAGGATTTCTTTGATATGAAATCCAAAACTTTGTCATATTTACAAAACTTCGATTAAATATCATAAAATATTCATTCAATATATGATATATTGAATGAATATGGTTGCCTTTATCAGTAATATATAATTATATGTCTTGAAATTGGACAAATAATTTATAGATATAAACAAAAAAGGGTTTATATTGTGACACGTGATCTCACTCGTAGTACAGAGTCAAGTTCTGTTCGGGTATAATCCTCCATAATTATCGGAGCACCCCCACATGGGATAAAAGTGTTACTTTACTTGTAGTATTTTCAGGTGTATTTACATGAATGGGTGACACAGTGCTAAGGCCAAATAAAAAAAATACATGTGTTTAGGGTAACACACTGAAAAAAGTTAGGTAGGGTAGGTAGGGAAATTTTTTTTTTACATTAATTTTTTTAGTTAGGTTGTATACTGGAGTCACCTTGACTTTAACAGTGCTTGTTGAAGAAAGGTTATAAAAAATTTAGGGTAGGCACTAAAAATTTAGGGTTACCCTAAACACAACTATATTTTTTTAGGCCTAAACTTTAAAACATGTATGTTTTTTTTTGAAATGGGCTGATTTTAAAACAAGAACAAAAATAAACAAGAGTGGACACACAAAAATGTCTCTCCTGTCAGGTATTTCTAACGAAAGTAAATGCTATCAGACATACATTATAAATTTTTAACTGTAAATAATGAGATAATGTCAATGCTGCTGATGCCTGTATGAATGCTAAAGCTGCTGCCAGGCCTGCTATAATAACACCACTAATTGTAAATGTTATTATTCGCTATATGAAGATAGCATTGAGCAATGAGCCAGGTAAATACACCAAATATAGTTGACATATTGCTTATTTTTCAACAAATATAGTCCAATCCACAAAAACTTAACATTGAGCAATGAACTGTGAAAATCAGGTCAAAGTGAAGGTCAAATAAAATAAAAAAACAGGCCAAAACACAAAAACTTAACTATAACCACTGAACCATGAAAATGAGGTCAAGGTCAGATGACACCTGCCAGTTGCACATGTACACCTTACAATCCTTCCATACACCAAATATACTAGACCTATTGCTTATAGTATCTGAGATATGGACTTGACCACCAAAACTTAACCTTGTTCACTGATCCTTGAAATGGGGTCGAGGTCAATTGAAAACTGTCTGACGGGATTGAGGACCTTGTAAGGTATGCACATACCAAATATAGTTAACCCATTACTCATAATAAGAGAGAAATTAACATTACAGAAAATGAGGTCAAGGACAATGTACATATGACAGACGGAAACTATCTATATAGAAGTATAAAGCATCCAGGTCTTCCACCTTCTAAAATATAAAGCTTTTAAGAAGTTAGTTAACGCCGCTGCCACCGCCACCGGATCACTATCCCTATGTTGAGCTTTCTGCGACTAAAGTCGCAGGCTTGACAAAAATCTGTATGTAGTAATGTGTGAGTTGTCTTTCTTATCATAGATTACGAATGAATAACCGGCCATTTTAGTTGACAGAAGGAGGTTAAGGGGATGGTCCTATAATAAACTTTAAAAGACAAATTGCACGTAAATATCATTGACCGATAAAAGTAAAATTACTGAATATTATTACATGTAATATTGAAATGACAACATAAGATTTTCAATATCAGAAATCCACCAATTTTCTGAATTTCAACAATTCCTGATGGTTGTACTAGTATAAACGAGGGAAACTTTCCTTCATTTTAGAGTCCCAGGACATTATGCCTAATGACAAACTCAGTCTGCATGTGAATTGATTGAAAAAAGATAGTCTTTTTAAGACCTGATATATACACGAGTTCAGTGGTTCAGATTTGCAGTAATAATGTGTGCATTTCAATTTATTTGGGTTTTAAACCCCCAAGGAGAAGAAAATATTTAATTTCCATAAGGATGATATATGTATCAATTGATTTTCTGTCTAGAAAGAGGCAGGAGGGGTGCATTTAAGGTGTAACACAAAGGTACATGTATAAGGCAAAAAACATGCTTGGCTTAACCAATGTCGCAAAATGCGATTTTTTATTCAATCTGGCGTACAATTTTAAAGTTGGGGTAATATTTAAGGCAACAGAATTCTTCTATCTTTTCTTTAAAAAAAAAAATCTGTCACTCATGTGAAAACATTTCAAAATGGTGATTACGAAACGGCATTTGTAAGTTTTATATAATTATTTATGATAATTGAACAGTTTACATAAGGCTAATAAACACAGCAGGTGAAACAAACACAACCAATAACTTGCACATGCTGATATCGTTTACACTTGACTGCTTACCCTCTGGTAATACACTAAGGTAATATGTATCAAAATTTTTATTAGGTATTGTTATTAGTCATGACAATAACTATGCATGCTTTTAACACTTTTAACAGGTGTTTAAAAGCATTATATCATTAAATTTCCAATCAGCAAAGATTCTGATGTCACTTCTGGTTTAACATCAACAAACATGTGTCTATGTGTAAAATTTCAACAATTGTGAAAAAGTTCATGTACAATGCAAGCATTTGCAAGTCAGGTTTTTAACGTGCAGATAAAGTTATAATTCTGAAGTCACTTCCGGTTTTACATCAACAAACATGTGGAACAATTATCGATGTTGTATTAGGCTTTTCATCAAAATAAAGGTCATTTAAAACTTAATTTTATCAAAAATACCTTTCAGGTCATGTTAGTTCAAATAGTAATAAATAAAACAACGGTTATGTATGTTTCAAAAAGGGGAGGTAACTTGGCGATAAAAATGATGCTTTGGCAACAAGTTTTTGAATGCCAGCAAAAACCCTGTAATGTTCTGCTTGCAAACCACCACGTAAAGATGAGGCTCAAATTCATCTAATATCAAAATTTCATGAAGTGAAATATTAGGGAATTTCGAGTAAGAGTACAAAGTACTTTGATTTATTAGCCTTGCTGTGGCCTTTAATAAAACAGGTGTGACATAATTATCAGTTAGCAAAGAATTTCACTTGAACCGGTAATAAGGGTTGTCTTGCAACTGAACACGTGCAAGATCCCATGATCAAACTTTTTTAATTTGATAATTTCTTCCAACTTTTGATCTTTCAAAACTTGCATATATCTAACGTATTTTCCTGCCTATAGGTGGAGACCTTTTTCCTTTAAAATGACCATTTTACCATTATAAGTCTATGGAGAAAGTCAGGGCTCACCACGCTTGAAAATAACAGGGAGACTCAGAGTCTCCCTCAGGGTAGCAACAGGGAGACTTCAGGGCATGACAGGGAGACTGTGTTTTTTCCCCCAATTTGTCGCCTGTCGAGTAAATACCTGTTATTTTGTGTCTTATAGTGTATACTATACATTCCTTTATTGTGTTTTATCCTGTATTGTTTGAGATTTTATCTACATTTACTCCATATCCTTCCATTTTAGTCATAATCTGAGATTTTGTCTCATGTGCATTAATCAATATTCTTTGAGAATTTTTCATGATGAGTCCTGGGACTCATCATTTTTCAGAATGGTGAGTCCCAGCTGATTCTGATGAGTCCCAGTCCCAGGACTCATCACCACTTTTTTAACGTACATTGCTGTATGATTTTGACCATGGTAGGCCTATTGTACTATTGTTAAAGTTTAATTTAAATCATGTGCTGCCTTAAAATACTGACGAATATAATTTGAAATAAAAAAAAATTTAAAAAACTGAAATTATGCAGTAGTGCTCTGAACTTGGAAGAAAATTTCTGTTACAGATATGAGCAAAAATATTTGTTCCTTTTGTTTTGACACAACTTATTTATTATTGCCATTTTATTTTTTAATATTTATTTATCTATACTCTTTACTATTATTTTTTCTCAAACATACTCTTAAAATCTTCCCATTCACCTTGCTTGAACACCTTTCAATACATGTATTGACAAAATTTCCATTTGTGCATAGATATGTCAAAATCCGCTAAATTTATTTTTAAATAAGGTCTACATATTGTTACAAGTCGGTAAAAAACATCGTGACCAATGAAAAATCACGAGAATTCCGATTGCCGCCATTTCTCTTTCTAGCTTATTTTTTGTCATTTCTTTCCCCTTCCTGCAAGAAAACAAAAAATGGCGGCTCGAGATTTTTAATGAAAATAACGGTCTTCAGACGCAGCTGATTACGTACGTTGTTCGGAGGCGCCTTACTTAAAAACACAGGGCGACTCATTTGTCGCTCTGGAGCCGATAACAGGGCGACATTGGCGAGCATTAGGCGACTTAATCGCCCTAATCGCCCAGTTTGGTGAGCCCTGGAAAGTATCAATTAGACCTATAGTCCACATACACTTACATGTTTAGCCCAGAAAATACAGTATATATAACATTTCTCAGATGAGCCTTTTGAAGCAGGCATGCTCACTGATCAACTTTCTTTAAATTCAAATAACATCAAAATTTTAGAGAGAGAGACATATAATAGTGGTGTTTTTGTTTTTAAATATGGAATCTGTAATCTGATTCCATTAAACATGTTAAATATCAATACATAAAATATTTTATTTTCTTTTTCATTTCATTTTTGTTAATGTATTACAAGAATTTGAATTAACACTTTTAAAAGCAGTATATTTGTGGTGTGAATAACTTAGAACTATGTTCACTGCCTGAAATAATATTTGAAAGACATTAATTATGAGCTAATCTATTTGAAAAATTTACAGAATTCAACATTTTTTATTGGCTGTTCAATGATCACAAATTTTTGATATCCTAAAAACTAAAAATGAACTTCCACCAATTGTTTGTGACTTTATAAAGCAGTCATTGGAACTGCGAAAATAGGGTCCACAACAAAGTTGTTTTCTTTTTCCTGTAACTTCTCTGTCTGTCTTGTCTTGTCTGTATGTGTTTGTTATTGTTTATTGCTTAAAATATTGTTTAACCCCATGGGTATAACTTTCAATAAAGATTTATTCATCAATTAATAATATCGTTACTACTTAATATTAGTTCTAAATGTTATTATTACTGGTTTCCTAATTCAGTGATATTTGCAATTTATGTTTTACTATAAAAAACGTATTTAAAAAAAAAATAATAAACATTAAATAACATTTGTTTTAATTTGTATAAGTAGACATTTTGTTTTGAAAAATTTAAATAGAATTGCATCATCCAAGGACAGATGTAAGAATTTAGGTCAAGGACTTATTTTCTATGTGTCAAATTTCAACAATTGCTCGTACAGGCAATCTGATTAAAATGCATATGTGAAAAAGCTCATGTACAATGTAAGCATTTGCACGTTAGGTTTTTACATGCATATAAAGTTATAATTTTATATTAAGAGTTCACATTGCAAGTGCTTTAGTTTCTGTGCTGTCTTATAGTTTTGTTTAGTTTACTAGATGCCTATTATTCTTTTAGTTATACATGTATCCTCGTGGGGTTTGTTTAACGCTGTGTTCCACTCTCCTGACTTAGTCTTCTCCTTTAACTTCGAATTAGTGGACTTTTCCCGCTGTTTTGTTGCTTCGGTATTCTTTTGCCGATATTAAGATTCTTATGATAATGAGGCAAAAAGGTCTTTTTCTCATGACTCTTGTGTGTATCTTACATGGTAAAAAAACAAAAAATTTGATAAAATAAAAATCATGGTCATGTAGTGTCATTTTTACTGTATATATACTGAACCGCAAAAGAAACGTCGCACAAAATGACATGTTCACATACATTTATTTCAAAGTGACATTTATATATTTTAAATTAATTTTTACAAAATTTAATGAATGATTTACAGTCTTTTGGTTACAATGTTCACAAAAACGTCACAATTGTCGCAACGTCACATGTTTTCAATGCTGTGCTCCCACGTCTGTTAATAACGTGTATGTCCTCCACCGGCACCAATTACTGCGGCACATCTTCGGTACATGGAGTTGATGAGGCGATTAATAAACGTCATCGGAATACGTGCCCATACTCTCTGAAACGCTTGTGAAAGTTCAGCTGCAGTTGTCGGACTTGGCTGCTCATTATTCAACCGTCTTTGAACTTCGTCCCATAAATGTTCAATAGGGTTTAAATCTGGACTCAAAGCCGGCCAATCCATAACATTAATGTTATTCTGATGTAGGAAGTCTCTTGTGGCTCTTGCGGTATGCGCACGTGCATTGTCCTGTTGGAAAGTCTTGTTTTGATGACGTGCGAAATGGGGCTGAACATGGGGTGTCAAGACTTGGTCGATGTAACGGGCAGCTGTTACGCCATTTCCTCTGCCTGGGCCAAGGTTCTGAAAGATGACTGGACCAAGTTTAACGTTAAGGCTGATTCCACCCCATACCATGATGCTAGGTCCTCCCCACGCGTCTGTTTCCAGAATGCAGCTGTCTTCGTAACGTTCCCCGCGTCTTCTCCACACTCTGGTTCTGCCATCGGCTGTTGAAATGCAGTAACGGCTTTCGTCAGAGAAGATGATGTTACGCCATTGTCGATTTCGCCAATTCTGTCGCTGAGTGGCCCACTGAAGACGAGCTTGACGGTGTTGAGGAGTAAGAATAGGTCCTCTTGCTGGACGGCGACATCTCATGTTTCTAGCAGCTAATCGCCGACGAACCGTATCATCACTTATGGGTCGTCCATGTGTTCCAAGAGTGTTTCTGGCAGTTTCGGCAGCTGGGGTGAACCGATTCATCAAATGGTGACGAACAATGCCTCTATTCTGTCTAGGGGTAGTGACTTGGGGTCTACCACTCCGTGGACGGTCATTTGTGCTGTTTGTTGCATTGTACCGTGTCCGTAGACGTTCAATTGTTCGAACAGCACAGTTGAAGTCGTTGGCAATAACTCTGGCAGATTGCCCAGCATCCAATCGACCAATGGCCTGTTCTCTCTGTTGTGGAGTCAGACGTGGCATAGCTTCTGTGTCAACACTGATACTAACACTCTTTAATTTTCTCCGGCCTTTTATACCCATAAAGGAGCATGGATTTCACGAACATTTAAGATTTAAGAAAAATTACCGCCAAGTGTGTCCCACGAGCGGTTTTAGGTACGGTCGCTCTACGATATCAACTGAAAATTATTCAACCGAAAATTTAATTCACAGGTAATTTAATCTTACCTGGTGATGTAATCGTAATACTGATTATATAAAAATCATTAATTAATATTTATTTTGAATTTTGCTAACATTTTGAAAAAGCGACGTTTCTTTTGCGGTTCAGTATATATAAATGGTTGTGCAAGTATTGTTCTTTGTCAAAACTTAATGTATTTTACATGAATATTTGCCCAATAGAATGAAGAAGCCAAAATTTAGAAAATGATTTATTCATTTTCCAGATTCCAATTTCTGTAAATGTATGATGCATGAATTTTACACTTCAACATGCTCTTGTTTTTTTTAATACTGCATTCTAAACAAACACAAAAAATCATAAAAAATAATAATAATAATATATTTATAAACTTAAAAACAATGCACAGCCTTCAACATAATTCTTAGATGTCCAATGAAGCATTGGAATATTACCACAGCCTGGCACAGCTGTCAAACCACGTTGGTCGTGGCTTAAACGAGTTATTTTATTAAATCGATGTTGAACGTTTTTTGCACTGTAGGCATGAAAATTCTCTCAGTTTAATCATCTTATTTTTATGTTTATTTAAACAATATCCATTCATTTTTCTTAAAAAAACTTAAAAACTTACACAAGAAAATTTCCTCGCCGACATAATTCCACCTTTGACCTGTGACCTCTAGCCCTGCAATAAACAACAAAATGAACTCGGACATCGATTTTGTTCAAAGCGGATGTTGCAGCTGAAGGATATTTCGTACTATAACCGTCTTGTACCACATTCAATCCGATTATATATGGCATAATGATCGTTCAGTTGTATATCTTATTACATATTATATAATAATTGAATACACAATTATACAAATAAGGGTTGAAGGCATATAAACAACAGCAAACATATATAGATTAATGCAGTGTTCAGGTGCTGAACTTTTAGGGTTGAATTGAAAAACAATAAAAAGTATACACCAGGTCAGTAGTGATCTGTGAGGGCGTGGGAACCGCTAATTAATTTTTTATGTCATAAAAAACAATGAACAGAAAATTATCCAGTAACCTGAAGAATAAACATTTTATGTTATTATGTTATTTTCTCATATTTTGAAAAAAAGAAGAAAAATTAAGAAAAACAATAGATCATAAAAAAAATCAATTTAAATATCTGGACTTTATTTCAATAGGGAAAATTTAGATAATAAGTTTAATTAACTTCTATTTTTTTTTTACCAGTGCACACTTTGACGTCAAACTAGGGTTTTCTCAGTCCTAGATAAAAGGAAAAGAAATGGGTAATAAAAAATGAATTAAATTTTCATGTTCTTTTCTCATATTTTATATAAAAAAAAAATAATAATAATCAACCCTAGATCATTGCAAAAAATCAAATTTAAATATCCTGATAATTGCAATGATATCGCAATTAAAATGCGAAAAATTTGACTTTATTTCAATAGAGAAAGTTAAGAAGTTTGACTAACCTTTATTGTTTTGTTTTAATGCACACAAACTTGTCTAAATTATGCGTTGTGAAACCAGAATGTCGTTGTAATTGATTTTATTTTTGTGTAATCAACAGAATTTTGATTACAGAAATTACATGATCTGTTTTGACGTGGAATTTTCGTATGTAGGTCTCCCTAACTCTAGTTTCAAATTATGATAACAAATTCTAAACTTACTTATCAATTTACGAAATTCAAAATTTGGGTATTTTAGATAGAGGTCTGGTAGGTTATTTACCGTGGCGTTTTTCATTAAGTCAATGGTAAAATTCATTAAATTAAAACACAAAATAGGAGTTGAAACTATATGTTAAGCATTGATTAGTAGGTGACCATTAAAAGATACTTATCTTAAGAAAGTATGTTTCAAATTTCAACAAGAAATATTGAGCACATCGAATTCGACACGTTTTTTTAATTTACCCGAAAATTGCTAATTTTGTGATTTTTCGTGGACAAGGGTACATAACTCCAGAACAACATCTGACTTTAATAAGGTATAAACAATATAGAGGATCCAAAGGAAATTTCAGTCTAGTGAGTCTTTTTAGCAACTTCAAACTTTGGTCACAGATACAAAGAACTTGGCAATATTTTGTAACCATTTTTCACCATTTTAGTAACAATGATTTAAGTTTTTTAGAATAATTATGAATATTTACACTGGAAACAATAAGAAAAAATGTTTTTATGTACTTATTAATAAAGTGTAATTTTTTTAAATAAAAAGGCTAAGTCTGCTTCTGTGTTTTATTTCAAATATTTATACAAATGCAGTTAATTCTGTTCATTAAAGGAATTTAGTTTATCTTTAAATGATTAAAAAAAACCCATAGATTTCTGCATGGTTTCAAAATGGGTTTCAGAGATTTTACACCCCTTAAATTATTACATGATGATCATTTTTACAATATATTTAAGTCCTCTGGAATCATATCTAAAATATATGTATACCAAGAATAAATATTTTGTGAGTGAAGTCCATACGATTCTCTTAGAAGAGGGTTAATAGCATCTGTATATGTGGCCCGGATATGTAGTCTAGAAAAAATTAAAGGGACTTAACTTTAATCAAATTCTCTAATGGTTGTCTACAGGGTAAAGAACATTTCCTTACTCCAAGTAAATATTTACAAAATGAGGGAGTACAGAAACACATATCAACGTCCATATATTAGTACCCCACTGGACTACAGACTGTTTGACTAGCATATATCCCACTGAAGGACTACAATAAACTATATTGGACTCCCGTATACAACAAAGGACTACAATTAGAATCTGCTGGACTAGTTCCTTTTCTTATCAGTAACATACCAAGGAATCCCGCCTATGGTGTGTACATTTCACTGTTAATTCGTTACTGCCGCGCATGTGATTTATACGGCGACTTTCTCGGCAGGGCTAGATGGCTGTCACATAAACCTCTAAGGGAGCAACCATTTGCTTTCGGGGGGGGGGGGGGGGGGGGGGCTTGGATAAAATGTTTGAACCTGCATATTTTTTTCGTCGAAATTTTGGTCCTGGACTTTTTTCGGCGGCTATTGCGGCCTAAATTTTTATTTCCTTTCAAACAAAATATTTTCCTCATTGACACAGGTCCTGTATTTTGCACACTTAAGGTGATCCTGTCTTTTTATTTTGCCAAAATTCTGGTCCTGCCTCTTTATTTCAAATTTGGTCCCAGCTACCCCCCCCCCTCCCCCAATAAAAAGGTTGCTCCCGGAGACAGGGTTATGTACAGTCTATGTTAATTTCATCACTCCAAAAGTTTTACGGTCGTCATCACTAATTGATTGGCCGATACGAAGTTTCTGTCCCGTTCACATTGCTAGTGTGTTAGTTTCTGTGCTGTCTTGTTCTAGTTTTGTTTAGTTTATTATACCCCTTTTTTTATTCTTTTAGTTATACATGTATCTTTGTCGCGTTTGTTTGTTGTGTTCCATTCTCCTGACTTTGTATTTTGCTCGGATTTCAAATTTGTGGACATTTCCACCTATTTTGTCGCTTCGGTATTCTTTTGCCGATATTTAATGAAAACGCGTCAGGTCCAAGTTTCGATCGATCGAGATTGCATGGTCCCAGGACACCAACAGAATAAACACAATGAAGAACGTAAATCAGATTACGTATGTAGTGTGAGCTGAACCCATATGCATACATGATAAAAAAATTATGGTGTTCTCTGTGATATCTGATTTAACAAATCTTAGAACCAAAAGGTCATAAGGGGAACAACTATTTGTCAATAATTTTTTTTCAGGAATTTGAGAAAATTTTCTGAAAAAAAGCAGGGAAACAAATTAGGTAAAAATTGATATATTTTAAAAATAAAAGTTAAACGTAATTGCGGGCCAAAATAAAAAAAGAAGCAAGGATCGTGATTTTAGAAAAAAAATTTCAGTATACAAAATTACTTAAAAATCAATGGTTGCTACCAGACGTCAGTGACGCACCAATCGAAAAATCAATGCATGTTTGACTATGTAATTAATGAAACGTGTAAAAAAAAAAACAAAACAAAAAAACCCCAAAAAACAAAACAGGTCCATTAGATTAAAATCCGAAGACAAGTGAGTGACACAGTTATCAATAACTACAAATGTATAATCAAGAGAAAGTGAGAAAAATGAGAAAAAAAAAACAGAAAAAATAGAGAATTAGAACATGACAAAATAAAAACTAAATCATTGTCAATTTGCACTCCAATAAAAAAAAAAGATTGATTAATGAATTGAAAATAGTTCGATATACCTTATTTAGCACAACTTCACATGTAATTCAGGATTAAACATTTCTTTTTGTAACAAATTTTATACTTCAAATCAATACAGAAAGGACCTTTCTGTCTATATAATAATTTTCACATCTTTACCAGTCTGATATTACTTTATTCTTTTAAGTAAAAATGTTATTATTTGTGGTTTTCATACTTTTTGGAATTAATAATGGTTATATAACAGAAGACTTTGACCGCGACCTTTTGGGTGATGTTCAAACTGTTTACCAAGATGAAAGATTTGAACCCATGCACAATTCTAATGACAAGTTCAGGAACAGAGCAATGAGTGTTCATGATCCGACCACAGACGAAATTGCCGTTTGCTTATGGCCGAGATATGATCATACGGATGCTGAAAATATTGCTAAAAAGTATAAAGTTTTCAATTTTTATAAAACGGTAAGTACTGTTTACTGTCATTATTTCCGAACTGAAGGCACCGGATTTAGTTTTAGAAAGTGTCCGGTACGTAAATTTGATCTTCGTCCGAAAACACAAGTCATCAAGAAAAAAATTAAAATCAAAATTTCGCACGCTCGCATCAATTTTTGCCAACCGAAAAATTCAAAGAACTAAATTTCAATTTGGTGTGGCCTAAACAGTTAATGTTTTCTTTAAGCATTTTTTTACTTAAATTTTTTAGTTAATTTTAAATTATTATTCATATTGTAGAAAATCATTTTTCTCCATTTATATAATAATTTTGTATTTAGCGTTGATCGCGACCCAAACCTAGGTATTTTGCAGTCAATGATAAACACAACATTATTGTTATTATTATACTGAATGTCAATAATTGTTTGAAAGTAATGCGCAGCTAGATTGCCTATCATAAACGCTTTTAATATTCAGATTTGAATCATGATTATTTCCGCCCACCCATACATTGGCCCCGCCTACTTGCGTGAAAAGAACGTTGATTGACATACAGGCCACTACTATTAAGGACAGCAGTAGTGACTAACAGAAGATAGAACAATTCTATTTCAAATTAAATGATTTCTAATTGTAAAAGGACAATCTTACAGGAAGTATAATAATTATAATTTTTTTCAAAGTCATTATTCTCTATTCTGAATCAATTTCGAAAAATTATTTTAGTAAATTACGGTTTCCGGATTCATTTTTCATGTCGGGAAACCCTCGCATTTTCACCCGATTCTAAGCCTCACCCGTATATCAATTTTATGTCAAGTCAATGCACTGTTATTGTCTATCATTTATGTGTCATAGCAATGCCGAAACTGTTTTTGCACGAACCACACACTCAATTCAAGTTGCTGAAAACATCCCTTCAAATGGTGGTCATACACAGCTGAAACAATAAAAGTTATGTTGTGACATGCTTACCACATATTATCCTCTCTCTATGAAAGAGGGACTTAGTCTTTTAGATTAAAGTCTACATATATACCATGTCAATCGTTGTGTGTGCACTTGATAAATTCAATCAGTGATACGTACACGGGTACTGATACGCCTATACGTCTTAAACTCAAAGTAGGGTATGATTAAAGGAATGTTCATTTTATTTTACAGATTGTTTTTGGAGAAAAAATATTTTACGTTTTTAAAATCAATAAAGAAATACGTAAATCATTAATTTATATCGATTCTCCTCGTGAAGACCCGGATGTAAAAGAAATAAGGAAAGACAAACGGGTATGTTAATTTAGTTGAATAATATTGGTTTTCTAAAGAAGTTACATCAACGTATACTAATTCCTGTCTAGTTGGCGGGTTCTGGAGGGAAGAACTATTTTTCTTAGTGGTCAAACTAATGTATTCATACAATAATATACATTCCCAAGAACCTATATAACATAAAATGTTCCAGTCCTCAAGGTGTACCTCTTTTCAGCTAAAATGATTTATTCAGTTGATGCGTTACTATCTGCGTTGTTCTTATGAATTCATCTATGAATTTTGATCTCATCAACTTTCTTATGGCATTCAACACGCTGCAAAATTATGACCAATATGCTATCTATTTATTCTAATTTCATATATCTTATATAATATATAAGATATCTCATATAATATATCAGATATCTTATAAAGAAAATTATATGAGATATCTTGTGAATTATACGAGATATCTTATAAACTATATAATATATCTTATAAATTATATGAGATATCTTATAAAGTTTATTTAATATCTTGAAATTAGAATAAATAGTAAAACGGCTTGCCATAGACCACGGTATTTATATTCAAAACCACAGTAAGGGCTACAAATGGGAAAATTCTGTAAACATTGCTCTTTCTCCCAATGACTTGAAGACATTAAATTCATACTTGACTATTTCTATTCGGCTGTAAGACAAGATTGTATAAAACCTTTTATGAAAGTGTTTTTTCAGACTTTTTTGTTTAGTAGAGCGAAAGTAACCGACCTGCAGCTATGAGAGCCTTAGCTAGGTTTACAGTTAAAACGAGCGCATTCTGACCTTGCTATCTAAATTATGTACCGTCCACTCTAATTTTCAGTTCTAGCAAGGGGTTACCTTGTTGGTAATCATACTGTATTGGTTTTTATAGTGTGTTTTATAAACGAAAGTGTCAGGATAGATAAGGGGGAGGTTTGGTTACCCATAAAACCGATTTAATCAACAACACTGTCCAGTGTCTGTACCAAGTCAGATTATCTTGACTTTCTGTTGTGTTCATGTTTGTGTAATGGGCTTTTTATTTTATTTTGTGTGGGTTGCTTTGATTGATTGGAATGTCATTGTTGACCTTTCCTGTTATCCATTTTGTTGTTTAATTAGAACATAATCACCTCTTATCAACCAATAGAAAGCCCTTATTTTGGGTTCTAAAGTTCTTAATACATTGTTTTCGATTCTTTATGGTCATGTATGACCCATTATCTTGGAAAGACAAGGCAGAAGACATGAATAGCACAATATGTTTATATTACTTGGAAAACCATTCTAAAACTATATTTATCTGTATTCAGAATCCGTTACATATGACTATATTCAGTCTCACATTATTTGTATTCAAAAGTTATTTGTATTCCATATTCAATACGAAGGTATGAGTATTCAGTGTTTCGATATTTCTGTTCAATATGGAGTTATTAACATTGATAATAAATAGAGAAAACATAAATATAAAAAATGAATACAAATAATTTCATATTGGATATATGAACACAAATAACTGCGTATCAAACATTTATAATAAAATGTTGAATACAAATATTTTGGTTTAAATAAAGATTATCAGTAACGTGATTTGGTATACAAATGACATGGCCTTTTACATAAATAACATACGGAAATTGAATTTTGTAATATTTTGAATGCCATATCTTCTCCTGTCTGATATTCTTGCTTCCATATTCGATATTCTTTTTTCGATGGCAGTTATTGGAACCACCTTAAATACTTAGTGTTAATGATTGTGTTACTATTTGCTTAAAATCATGTTGGTTCAGATACCATCAAGTTTCTTTTAACCTGCATAACGGCAAATAATTTTCATAAATATGTTATCATAAGAGAGGAAGCCCTGCTCTGAACTTTTTTAAAAACAATCACTATCTCCTGAGTTGGCTCTCGTTATCTCAAACTCTTTTATCTCAAAACTCCTAATATTTCAAATTAATGTTTTGGTTCTTAGATTAAAATTTGCACTATATTTCCTCCTGATATCACAAACTCCTGTTATATCAAACTATTTTTGTTGGTCCCTTCGACTTTGAGATTACGAGAGTGAACTGTATATTAATTTACTTTCCATTAGGTAAAAGATGTACAAATTCAGTGTAGACTCCATTTCAAAGTAAACAACCTTAGTGCCGTTGAAAAGACCGATTCCAGGTTATGGAATATTGTAAGTAAATTATAGTCAGTTAATGTGAAATTTCTGGAGTTCTATGTGTGTCCTTATTTTTCTTAAGCTCGTATTTATCTGTAACTGTTTTGCAAGTCTTTTTTCACTAGATTTTCCAACTGCATTTCTCTATTTACAATTTTGCAGACGTTTTGTAGGTTGCATATATATGAATTTTGTATGATACCTTTTAATATAGCTATTTAAAATAGTATATTTTATCAGTACGTTACCAGAATTTAAACAAAGGAGATGTGGGATAAACGCATCGTCGCGATTACGCTATGATAACCTATCCTGACTGGCCGGGGGTTCTGACGATGGTGTGAACGTCGATGTGACAACAGTCCAGAACGAAATCCAAAATCTGTTTTAACAGTAGTCCTATATTTTTGGAATTAACAGGTTTTGAGTATGAATTACCCTTTGTTGGCTCAAGGACACGAATTTTTAAAGCCGAAAGTCTGGGCGATTAACACCAAATTACCGAATTATATGTACATAGACATATTAATATTATTTTCCAATAATCTGCGAAAAACATTATCGAAAATATATTATAGTGTCTCACAGGTCTTTCATATTCTTAATTAATGAGTCGTAACAATTGTAAGTATTTTGTACACAAATGCTTGTTTTATTTTCCCTTTGAAAAAACCCTCTACACGATGACAACATGATTACAAAAACATAGGTGAAAACATTGAATAATTTATCAAATAACATTGAACTTCATTTGTGTAGTTAATTTTAATGAGAATTGAATATATGAACATTTAAATTATTGTGCTTATTACAGAGAAACTGTTTTAATTATTTTCGGATAATCAATTTTCTCAATATTCGCAAAAATAATTGTCTTGTCATTTTGTGAAACGCCTTTGATTATTTCTTTAAATCTAAAGCCATGACAGCAGTCTAGACATAATTATTTACCTGACTATGTTGTAATCGCCCTATATTTCCAGTTTATGTCAAACTTTTCACAAGATGTCCAATATATTCAAATTTCGTTTTGTATTTTCGCATGTCGGCTAAAGAATGGTCTAGTACAGCCGTCTATGAATGTAATGGAAGCTTGGGATCGAGGTTACACAGGAATGGGTGTAAAAATTGCGATAGTTGACCAATACCTAGATGTGAATCATTATGATCTAAAGGGCAAAATAGTAAGTTTTGATTAATATTCATATAAATATCTGTAATCTGTATGGACTAAAGTTCTTTACGTGACATTCGATATTCTATAATGTCACCTGGTAATGTCAGTTGAATTTTAGACAAAAATGTGAATTGTACACAAGGACAACAGTAATGTCAATTGATATTTGTGATGTCGCCCAGTCATGTCAGTTGATATTTACTTTGTCATCTGGTAATATCAACAAGGATATTATATTATGTCATCTGTTAATGTTAATTGATATTTGTGATGTCGCCCAGTCATGTCAGTTGATATTTACTTTGTCATCTGGTAATATCAACAAGGATATTATATTATGTCATCTGTTAACGTTAATTGATATTTGTTATGTCACCCAGTCATGTCAGTTAATATTTACTTTGTCATCTGGTAATTATTATTTTATCCGGTAATGTCAATTTATATTCTAAAATTTCACCCCAGTGAAGTCAGTTGATATGTTACAATATCACCCGGTAATGTCAGTTGAATTTACTATGACACCAGAAAAAGCAAACCACCCGCGACGACAAAATCATAAATAGTATTGCTTCCTACGGGATTATTTCAACCTGTCAAAGTATTTTCGAATGACTATTTATTCGGTGTCGCAGCACTATCAATATATTTAAATAATTTTGGCACTGAGATTAAGCTATGTCAAAGGAGACACATTCTAGGTTGACATAACCTATTTCTGATAGTTAAATCCTCGTATTTAATGCTCAAAAGTGTAATAATTGTATAGTTGTATAATAGCCCAAATAAAAATATATATGTGTTTAGGGTTTTCCCCCCATCATAATTTTTTGTTCCCATTCTAAGTTTTTTTATTAACATTTTTATACAAACTTCATTAAAAACTAGAAATTATTCCTATCAGGACAAGGTAAAAACATTTCAAAATGAAAAAAAAAATATATCAATAACAAATGCCAAGTTAGATAAGCATGACATCTTTTGTAGGACACATGTTTTTATTTGGCCTGATTATTGCAATATAGTATTCTTGCTTAAGATTTGGAAAGTGTGAAGAAAAACAATTGTGAAGTTTTTTAATTCCAGCTACGATAGAAGCAATATTTAAGATTCGTCCTATAGGTTTCCGTCTTAAGTGTTACCATAGAAATAATGAGTTTCAACTGGTGTTCTTGCAATTTTTACCAAATCTGATCGTAATGCTTTAATAATTACATGCTTCATATAAAATAGAACATTTATTTAATAACTAAAAGAAACATTCCACACCTGTTCATTATTATTGATATTAAGTTATAAATCAATGAAATAATTTTTTTTCAAGTTTTAATAATGGAAAAAAAAGAAGCACGTCGTGAAAACATTCTGGTGCCAAATTTAACTTCGACAATTTTGTTGATTTAAAAAATGCATTTAAAATTATAACATTTAAAAAATCATTTAATTATTGGGAAAAAGAATGTTTACCAACATTAGGGTAAAATACAAAGTTCTAATTCAAACCTATGCACGCAGATGTAAGTCATTCAACATGTTCAATGAGTTCATCTTGTCTGACATTCACTAACTTGTATCTTAAGTCTGTTTAGACCTACAAAAACACAGTTCTGTTGTTTACGGAGCAGGACATGATTATCACCAATTAAGACTTTATTACAATCACAACTGTCAACAATGGAAAGACCGCATAATTTTTAATTTCTCAGGTTTTCTATTTACATTAAAGGTAAAAGTGATGGATAGATGGATGAATTATTGTTTAACGTCCAGTGGCAACCAGGTGCATATCAGGACGAGAACATGTTGATATGATAATGAATATAATCCCGGCTTTGTACTAGACCGACACGTTAAGTCGGATTTTTAATGTGCTAGCTCACGAGGTAACTGTCCGCAGGAAGACATATCACCTCACTCGGACACATTATACTGATTCCGAGCCGACCAGTCTTTGCTTTTACTCTTTAATGCCGCGCGCTTGGCGGAGAAGCAGCAAATACCAATTTTATTGTGTTTGGTTTGACCCTGCCGGGGATCAAACCCGCGACCTTCCGCACTCGCGGCGAGCACGCTACCACGAGACCACTAAGGCGGTTAAGGTGAAATTGAGGATATGTTTATTATATATAAGAAAGTTTGCGTTTTCTTAAATATTCAAACACCTTCCAATATCTGAATACCCAAATTATCTTTGAATGTCTTTCCCATGAACATTTGAGAGAGATTTTGAAGATAAATCCCCACAGATCGGTATCCAGCACACTTTATGCTTATTGATAGTTACTTTCAGTAAGAAATCTAAATTGTGTCTTTTTCGGGGGTTACCGGTTATACACGGTGTCATAACTATGAGAGGGCGTTACAGGGTTAATTTCGTGCAACACTTTTGTTAGTTTTTATTTCCCGTGTGACCGTGCTGATAGGTCGTTATTAACCGTTTTACGTGCAAACTGAGAAAAATGCAACGTGCAGGCCAAATTTTTATTTTTCTTTCGTGAGGGCCATTTTTATTTCTGTCCATATCCCCCCTGCACGACCCTCTTA
This sequence comes from Mytilisepta virgata, assembly GCA_028015205.1. Classification (NCBI taxonomy): domain Eukaryota; kingdom Metazoa; phylum Mollusca; class Bivalvia; order Mytilida; family Mytilidae; genus Mytilisepta; species Mytilisepta virgata. Next base: position 9,230,709 of record CM051510.1, read on the forward strand.
TAACTTTGAAGTATGCGTTCTTGCCTTCGTATAGCAATTTAATAGAGATTTATGCATGTCATATACACTCAATGAGTTCTCAATTTTTCCGTCTTATCGCTACTGTTTTCTTTCACTGATATTTATTCAGGAATTTCTTGTAATACAACGTACAAAATTCAAAATGCAAGAATTATATGAAGGCAGATTCTTTGCAATTTTTAAGACATTTCTGAATTTACAATACTGTCATCGATTGTAATATTTGCCTTTTCTTTCTAGACTACAAACCTCAATTTTGATTATGTAGAACATGATTATGACCCTTCACCACCAATCTCATCTGCTTCGTAAGTACAAATTAAAACATCTGTATACAATATTATGTTTGAGTGTATACGCCACAAACCATTTTAGGGAAGTTTTGTTTTGAAAATATGGCAATTAATATCTTAGATGTTAGGGATATATACTAAATCCCATACCGATTTCTATTGAAATCTATGACTAGATAGCATAGCACCCCTTATTCGAATGTTATTTCTGAATTTGTCGTTTAATAGAGAGACAATATCAAACCAGCAGCTATGAGAGCCTCTGCTTGTTTTACAGTTAAAACGACAACATTCTGAACCTGCTATCTAAAATATGTACCGTCCAACCAATTTTAGCAGTTCTAGCTTGTTGGTAATCATACTGTACTGGCTTTTATAATATGTTTTATACACCAGAGTGTCAGGATAGGCAAGGCGGAGAAAACTGGTTTAATCTCGCCACTGTTCAGTGCCTGCACCACGTCAGACTATCCTTACTATCGGTTGTGTTTATGTTTATGTAACTATTTTATCGTTGCCTGGCATTGATTGATTGGTATGTCAATTTTGACCTTAATTTCATTACAGGTAGTCTCACTTCGTCTGAAGTTTTTATATAATTGGAATCAATTTATTTTCTACTTGCCATGTATATATTAATGGCTTTTATTCACATTTATCCATAGGTTTAAAGATTTACATTTTTATATTTTTCATGAAGACATGGCACTTCAGTTGCTGGAATGATATTATCACAACCTGGAAATAATAAATGTTCAGCAGGGATAGCCTTTAATGCCACCGGAATTGGTAGGTTATATAAAGGTTTAGTTTATGTGTTTTCTATATTTTTTGGCTGTTTTCATGGTATCCGGTCTCTGGGAGAAAAATTGATAGTACAACTGTGATTTGTTGTCCTTGATTGCTGATTGGTAGTTGAAATTCCCCTTCGATTATCGTGGTGTAGAACGTAAACAAACTACCGTTAACGTCTGCAGTAATCTGTAAAATAATTATGTCTTAACGAGAACTTACAAGAGGAACAAAATAAAAATCATACTTCGAGATAATCAAGGGACCTAGCAACAATTTGATTTCAAAATGTAACTTATTGATATTTTAGATCATATGATATGAAAGAAGTGAGTAGGTCAGTAAGGGGTTCTTGACGAAATATTACAGCTAATTTAATAATGTTGAAAGAATTAGAGAGCACGAGCAGTTGATTATAAAATGTTTACAGTTTCCACAGTTAAACTTTCAAATTTATCTCCAAAGCTCGAAACTTGCAAGGTTAAACTAGCTCAACTAAACTGTAGAAATACAATAAGAATTGACAGGGTTATTTAATATCAAAGCTAGAATTGGTAGTTTTATTTGATATCATTTCGGAGATAATTAGGTTCATTTAATATAAACGCAGGAATTTGTAGGTTATATGATATACATACAGGGATTAGTATGGCTGTATGATTTCAATGCTGGAATTAGAACAGATACTGTTGGTTTATTTGTCTTAAATACTGGATATACTCGCATTGTGTTTTTTAAATCACTGCGAGAAATGTTAGTTCATTTTATATATGAAGTGTTAGTTTTAATTGATGTAAATGGACTAGTTGGTTCATTTAAACAGAGAACCTGTTTTCTTACCTTTGGCGTAAATCCTATAAAAGAATTTCTCATCTACAAGTAAATAAGACGTTCATGCATTCCTCCTTCTGACATCCAAGACATTTAATTGTATTAATTTTATTAAGCTGTCGGTGTTATTGGACCAACGGGTAAATTCAGCGCAGATGACGGACAAGTGGCGACATACTTATCGCATGCAATTGACCAAGTGGATATCTATACTAACAGTTGGGGACCCTCACATGCATACGGATATTATCCAGTAGGCGAAATATCGGAATCGGCGTTAGAATATGGAATCCTTAACGTAAGGTTTAAGAATGATTTAATTGTCATTATACATGTACTTCAACCCTAAGGAGGACAAATATACATAAGGATCAAATCAAAAAACGTAATCCATTAGACAGACAAAACCGGGAAGACATATGAACAACCACAAGCAAAACGAATAAACACTGTAAACTAAAAACCAATGAACAACACGAACTCCTATAAAAACCAGGAGTGAACAAGGTGCATTGCTCATTTAAAATTAAAATGTTTTCTGTTTTTCTTATGTCTTTGTTAACTGAAACTGCAATGAACATCATGCACATAATTTGTATGTTTTCACACACAACATGCAATAGACATCAGGTACAAATTTAAAGCACACGATTTGCATGTTTTAACAAAAACTATCTCATCAATGACGCGCAAGCTCGAAAATATCGAAAGCTAAAATCTGTAAATGCAGATTTAAATAGCAAAATCACCAGTACAGTTAAAGACAAGAACCACCAAACATCACAGCTATATAAGAGAACTTTTACACTGTTGAGTGTTCATTTCGTTTAAAGCAACGCACAATGCTTTTCCATAGAATAACTTTGTTAGGCCTATTTCAAAAATAGTACACATCTTTCAACGGTTATACATATCAGAAAAACAACCCCAAAACGATAGGAAAAGCATATAATTGAAAAATCATAACAAAACAAAAATTCTTCAAAGATATATAATAAACTGAAAGCACAGCAAACCAACAATACTAGTACTGATTGTTATGCACAGCATAACAGATGCCCCCCGGTCTTCACATTGTCACTCTAGCCCCAAATATCAATTTTTACGCAAGTAGGAATTTTTTTCAATATGATTTTTTCCCGATTTTTTTAACTAAGACGGTGGCCATGTTGAAAATGGCGGCCATCTCAGATTTTTCAAAATGTTAACTATACAATTTTTGATACTGATGAACATTTCTACGCTAAAATTGGAGGTGTAAAGAATGTTTTTTTTCTATTTTTAACGAATTTTTAAGTATTTAATGGAGGACATTTTAGAATTTTTAAAATAAGCCTGCTAATCTACTAATAGTCCCTATTTTTGTGCCAAGTTTCGTTTTGATCGGTTCATCCATCTCCGAGAATACTCGCAAACAAAAAATGACAGGAGAAGAAAGAATGATGATAATAATAATAAATAATAATAAGAAGAAAGGGAGTAAAAACAGTATGTTCCACGACACTTTGTTGGGGAAACATAATTATAACAAAATATCACGTAGGTAAGTCATACAAAAAAGGACAAATATACATAAGGAGCAATAAAAAACGTAATCCATTGGACAGAAAAACCCGGGAAGACAAATGAACAACCACAAGCACAACAAATAAACACAAAAAACTAAAAAACAATGAACAACACGAACTCCTATAAAAACCAGGAGTGAACCCAGGTGCTCCGGAAGGGTAAGCAGTTCCTGCTCCGTATACGGCACCCGTCGTGAAGTTCAAAAAAGTCAACCCGGGGAAGTCACAAATCGGTGGAGGCACATGAAAGGTTATACAGTGGGAACAGGTCCAACATCATCTTAGATATTGGAACACTGTAATTCCTTTACTATTTAAGAAATTGGCTCTAAGGATATGGTTTCAGTATTAAGTTTTAAAGATAAAACATCTGTTAGGAATGACGGGGAAATACGAAAACGGGTTTGCTTTTTCCTAAATTTAATACAATGCAAATCAATTACTTTATAAAGAAATAATATTTCAGGGGCGAAACGGAAAGGGTATCATTTATGTATTTTCCGCTGGAAATAACGAAGAAAAGGATAACTCTAATTCGAATGGATTGCTTCAATCACCATATACAATTGGTATATCGGCTGTTGGTATCAATAATTTAACTGCTGATTACGCACAAGTTGGATCATCTATAATGGCGGTTGCTTACGGAGGTGGCGGTGGATTAAATTTGGTAAATATATTCACTTCGTTGGTAATTAGCCTTTATAACATGTAATATACTATATAGCCAAAATCATTAAAAGAAAGACTGCACGAGCTTTGCCTGAGGGCTACAGATAAAGCAAAAGAAAACTCGACTCTTGTATAAATATTTGAAAAATATAAGTTTCTGACAGTCTGCCCTTTTAATAAGCCAAAGTGTATAGTTCATGTATGGCGTTCTCATGGTATGAAAATATCTGAAGGGTAATACAATGTACAAACTTATGTTTGAAAACTATTAAAAAGATACTGTATATTTATCAAATGTAATGGCACGAAAATTAGAATCAGATCTTCAGAGAACAGTATCCATGTTCTTGCTTTAGAGGTTGAAACTTAATTGGCGAGAGGTCGAAGCCATAGTATGGTCTTTGGTAGGAGTGTAAGGGCAAAGACCTTTCAGAAGCCCAGAGATGGCAATAATCTAACAATTTAAGAGAAAAAACCAACACTTTGATTAATGTCATCTTTGATATGAAATTCATGTATTATATTGCGTCGATCAAAATTCCTGTAAAAGTAGTTTGCTATTCAAGGGCAATCTCACTTATTAAACCTACAATTGCTACAGAATTTAGCAAAGGTTTGCACAAACCGGTACTAGAGCAATCTGGCCAGAAACTGCTCTGACAATGAAGGGCCTCTTCAAAAATTTGCTGTGTCTGAGTTGTTTGTTATATTTCAAGGCAAAAGCGTGTTTTGGCGGTCTTCCTTTCGTGACCTCCCATGTTCGGTGTTTTTTTTATGTTTTTGGTTTACATGGTGCTCATCAGTCTGTTTTCTGTCGTTTCTGTTTGACCTCCTATGTTCGCTGTTTTCTGTATTTCTGAATTTACACACCGTTTTTCTTTGTGTTTTTCCTAAAAAAACAAAGGTGTCTTGTAAAAATAATTTTTTTCGATGGCCAGCAGTTTTTTCTTAAAAGGTATATAATAATGATGCTTCGTGGTAATTTTCATGCTTGTATCATCATTTGCACAATTCCCTCGATTTTGCTTGCTAATATCTTCCACTATTGTGTTATGAACGAAATTTAAAAAAATGGATTTAGGATAAAAATGTAATTCATATAGTTTGGGGTTGGGAGTGGAGGTCAAAAGGTCCGCAGCTTTTGTTACTCTACGTAGATGTTCATTTAGCATGTAAAAATTACTTTCATCACTCCAAATATTTTACGGTCGTCATCACGAATTGATCAGCCGATACGAATTATCATCTCGCGTATGAGACTACATATCTTCAGTTAGATTTCACGTCCTTCTGATATTGACACCTCACCAGACTTAACACTTCACTGGCAATGTGACGGATGCCGTTACAGAAGCAGGACATGCCTTCCTGAACACCTGATGTCACTCCCAATTTTTAATGGGAGTTCACATGGCTAATGCTTTAGTTTCTGTGCAGTCTTGTTCTACTTTTGTTTAGTTTATTATATGTTTTTTTTATTCTTTTAGTTATAAATATATTCTTGTGGCGTTTGTTTGTTGTGTACCATTCTCCTGAACAAAGAATGTGGAACCGAAACAAGAAAGTCAGTGGTACTACTGAAATCCATTTCAATAATAATATGTAACCTTTTGATAATATATTTTACGTCCGTCAATCAATATTTCCAGGTTAAGGATGCTCGCTGGTCATGTTTTGGTCTTTTTGTCAGATTTTCGGAATCCTCGGGTTTTATCCATATCTTAAACATGAAATTTTTTGCCCATGAACCCCCACTTTTTCTTTATAATTCAATCATATATACCACAGAATTTTATGAAATCCTTTTTATTTTTTCATAAAATCTTTGAGAGACTGAAGTTGTCAATGCAAAGACAATGAAAAATCCAGAGAAAACCCATTTCCTGCAAATTTTCAAGGCCTTATATCTCTAAAATGAGCACATGAACCTATATTTTTTTCTTGCTTATTTGTCTACTATTCATATGTTCTCTCAAACTAAAACACCTATTTCAAATCCTATTTATTTCCTATTAGACCAGCGATCATCCTTAAGTTCAGTGGTGGTGGGGGTTGACCAAAAAGTTATTTAAATGTTTGTCCTAAATTGAACTTCTGATGTTATCCCTTAGACTGTAGTTCATATTCAATTTCTTACCGAAACAATGAAGTTTAATGTTTACATTCTAGATGGTTCCAGTCCCATACTCCAAATGTTTGTTTGGAGTTCAGGGAACGTCGTTCTCATGTCCAGAAGTTTCTGGAGCTATTGCATTATCTTTAGAAGCGAAGTAAGTATCATCGTTGCGCTTTAGAAATATTTCAGTTGAAAGTAAAGTCAAGAAATACCAAAGGGATATTCGAAGGAGAGAAAAATCGTAACAACTGACAAACTCCGAGAACAAAGAAGACAAGACCAAAATAATACATATACTAATTAAAAACTAAAAACATATGAACAACATGGACCCTACCAAAAACCCGGGGTAGAAACTCATTGAAAATTACAATTAAAGGGTAGTCAACTAAGAAAAGAAGAACCATTAATGGATAAACAGTAGTTTTCATAGATTGCTTTACGACGTTATAATTACAGATTCTTGGTGAGTCTTATTAGTAATGCAAAAAATCGATGCCTTCAAAAATTAAGAAAATACCTTTTTGCAACAAGTTTGTATAATTTTTCATTTAACCTGAGATCGAATTAGATAAGTTTATTAAATAATACCAACTTATAATGTGAATGATTAGTGTGGTAGGATTTTGGTTTTTTTTGTTCTGAATTATTTTTTGGCGGTTGGGGCATGTCAGCTAATTCTAGTTCTCTGAATAAGCAAAACCTAATGTGCTACATTTAGTAGTTTTTAAGTAAAATTATTTTTCATTGTACTGAAATATTTCAATGTAAACGTTCCTTTTTCTACTAGAATATTATAATGGTATTATTACATTATATTCTTATTAGTTATCTCGAGATAATTTTATTTAATATGATTTTGTATACGTATATATGTGATACATGTATTGACAAAAATATTTCATTCGATTGATGTTTATAGTCCAAACTTGACATGGCGTCATGCGCAGCATCTTTTAGTACGTACATCAAAGAGACACGACTTTGTCGATCCCAACTCAGCTTATCAATGGCAACGAAATGGCGGTGGATTCTTCAGTAAGTGTTTTATCATTATCAGGCAAAATATAATTTCCAGTTAAGGTGGTTCCCAACACCTTGACTAAAATAAATTTGGCTCGTTTAATTCTCATAAAATTTTTAGGAAATATTTACTTTGACCTGTTGACATAAATGTTGATTTTTTTTAGTAAATAGAATTTCACACTTCACGGGAAAAATTTCATTGAATATATAGCAGTTTGGCAAACATCAATTTTGATCACAGAGAAGCTTAATTTCTCTTTACTTATTAAATTTGATTAAAACGCTCTGGTGATTTTTAAGAGTTATCGCCCTGTAGTGTTGGGTACCACCTTAAAAGGACAACGGAACAATTGGTATGAACTAACAACAAAATAGCAAATTTCAAATCCAAATAGAAAACGGTTATCAAATTTGTGGTTGATCAAAGAATTGTACTGCCTCTAAACCTTATTCGTGTTATTTTCTTGAAAACTTTGCCGCGTATTTTATTTAGATAATTAGACCTCGTCTGATAAACTATACTAATGTATATTATTATAAAAATAAATCGCTATATTATTAATTAAACTTTACGTAAAAAGCTTAAACCAAACAGAATAGATTCAGAATTCTACATGTTTATAACATTTTAATGCATTCTGATCGTTATAGGTCCTGCAAAATCTATTATTTTCCGATATTGAATGCTGATTTGGCGTTATTTGAATATACAGTATATTACCTTGCACGGTGACGCCATTTCGCGTGACGGTCATAATTGTTGTAATTAGAGCATATCTTTGTTTCCAAAGTCAATGCAAAATGTCATATTAGAATGGAACAAGGGGATACGACCTCCATCACTAGACAAACATTACACGGCACGGTTTCAATGATGTCAAAATGAAAAAAAATTAATCAAAAATCCACAAGAAAAGCAGACAATTTAGCCTAAATTGAACAAATAAGAAGTAGTAGATAAGAGAAAATCTGAACATATAAATTCCTGTTTTGGAACACACAGACTTAAGACATTACTAACAAAACTTCTCCTAAATCCTGGTATAACAAAGGTAGAAAGAATCAACAACAACAGTCTTAAACTGTTTTGGATCAATACTACTGCTTCCAACATTTTTTGCCTTGATGACTCATGATTCGAAATAATATGTATACTGTTATCTTGTACATCCATGTAATTATTTAATCAAACAAGTACAAACTCAATAAATAAAGAGAGCAAATATACCTAAGGAGCTAACCACAAATCCCAATCCATTAGACAAACGAACCAGAGAAGACAAATGAACAATCACAAGCACAACAAATAAACACTGAAAACTAGAAAAAAACACTGAACAACACGAACTACCATAAAAACAAGGAGTGAACTCCGTTACTATGGAAAGCTAAGCATTTCCTGCTCTGTATACGATACCCGTCGTGAAGTTCAACAAAGGCAACCCGGCTGTAGTCACAAATTGGTGGAGGTATATAAAATGTTACGAACATTATCTTAGATAATGGACACTGTAATGGTGTCAATTCAAGATGACCACCGTAAAATTGATAAGTGATGACATCAACTTATCCTTTATTAAACCCTGGTTAAGAAGCTGTTGTGACAGCAGTAATCCTCTTTGTGGAAAATCATGGTAACTCACGCATGCCCTTGAATATCTAATCTGCTGTTAAACGTAGAGGCAATATGTGCAGGCGATGCTGGTATATTGCTACTCAAGAAGAAAAATTTAACAATAGGAAAGTTGAAGTCGTCAGGTTTGACATAAAGTTTTGTCCTCAAATGTCCCTCATTGTCTCATTCAAGAAACAAATCATAATATGGAGCGAACTTCGATGTATCTCTAGTATTCTTAATTTCAAGCCCAGTGGGGTAATTTAACGACAACACGTCATCTATATAACGAAAAGTAAATTTAATTAATATCATATTCATTTTTCCGCAAAGCGCATCCGAGAATGGGATTTGGACTTTTGGACGTAGAAGGAATGGTGAAAGAAGCCGAAACGTATGAAGATTTACCTGATCTAAAAAAATGCACAAGAAAGAAAAAAGAAAACCTGTATGTATGTTTAAATCATGTAAATAGTACTATGATTTAGTTAAAACAGTTATTACTACACAGCAACAATCAAATATGGCATGTTGATCATGCAAATATCGGAAAAATCCAAACAAATTTTCGTAAACAGGAGTACAGGTGTATCAAATGGTCATTATCAAGCTGCTTTTTCTTTCTTGCTTTCACTAGGTCAGTTGCTAGTATTTCCATACAGGAAAATAATAACCAAATATTTAATGTGATGTATATATTTTAGAACTAAGGAGTATTTCCATCATCCATGGATGTTTCCCAAGAAAACATTTGGCTTCTTTTAGCCTATAGTTTGTTATGAACATTAACTCCACATCTCTTGTCTTTACCTTGCTTTATAATTCCGAAGCATTCCATATCATTTCCGTTATTTATGTTAATCCTCGCTTTGTATAGCAAGGTTTGTAAATATCGACAAAAGAATACCGGTGCGACGAAACAGTGGGAAAAGTCCGGAAATTAGAAATCCAAGAAAAAGACAAAGTCATGAGAATGGAACACAACAAATGTTCTCACGAAGGCTAAGAATGTCCTTTTCTGTTAAGTCTCGTTACGTTTTATGCTCTTTGTAGATTTTCTTGCTCTTCATGGTACGCATTATTGACTTCTGTATTCGTCGTCAAATATTTCATCAAAGTATTCATTCAAAATGTACCGGAAGTTCAGATGAACGTAATGGAAAAACACTAACATACCTCTTCAGTTTGTTATATTAATTTGTTTTCAGGACATCCACCAATTCTCAACCAGAAAGTAGTAAATTAGATGTTCTGTGCCAATGTGGAAAGTTGTGCGAAATCAACTACCTCGAATCTGTATTGGTTAATGTTTCGTTTGAATTTTCTGGTAGGTAAATTACTTGTTCCATGTTTTTTAAAACAAAATTTTAATAACGTCAAAGAGAGTAGTTATTGCTGTACGAGAACAGTTCATTCATTGCTGGCCGTGAACAGCGCTATATTTACACCGTTTAAAACCGAAAAAAGACGATACAAACTATGACTGAAAGCTAATTTTAACAAGAATTAACTACAGTTCATTTGGATGTAGAGGAATTACTCTCCAAAATGCATCTTTGATGTTTACGACAGTAGCTTCAAAATTAGCTAGTTTTTAGCTAATTTGGCATATAGGCCATGTGAACTTATGTTATCACTTTGCGTCCGTCGTCCGTAAAGTTTTCTCATGTTTGATCTTCTACTCTGAAGCTAATTCGTGGATTATAACCATCCTTGGTAGGAATGATGTATTTGAGGACTTCTACGAACGAGTTGGCCATTCTTGATTTTGATTGACCAATTTTTAAAACTCTTCTCCACTGAAACTACATCATGATATGTTCTGAAACTTTGCACGATTGGTGACAACAATACCCTCTACTAACCACTTTTGGTTGGGATTCATCCGCATACACGAGTGTCCACGGAAAACATATGGGAAATGAGTTTTTTCATTTGCTCAGGAGCAAATGGTCAGATTGTTACCGATGTTGGCAGGAATCTCATATGGAAGGGCAGATGCAAATGACGAACCTATTTGTCGGGTCAAATGTCAAGGTCACTTTGAGATTTTGAATTTCGATTACAGCATTGTGGATACAACAGTTCATACATTTTAAAATTTTTAAAGGATGAAATTGATTTGTATGAGTTCATAACTTTCCAGGACGTCCTTGATAAATATTTTTACCAGAAAATGTGTTAAAGAAATTATATTTCTAGTGTCAGAAATTCAACATACATAGCAAACAATGACGTCGGTACAAAAACAAAAAAGATGCATATGGATCTGGAAATGTGTTAAGTACACGAGTACATAACTCGTAATACTTGAACAGAAAACTATAAGCAAGTATTATCTTCACCTTGAATGGCGGTGTTAAGCCGACAACATTTAGCCTATATTGAACAATGGTCAAACTCAAAGGCTATGAAAGTATCACCCTCAGGATGCTTAATGTTACCTACATGAAGGTCAAAGGCTTACTGAAAGTTGTTTATATGTTTTTAGTTTTAATTGTAATGCATGTATTGTTTTGGTCTTGTCTTCTTTGATCTCCGGAGTTTGTCAATTGTTTCGATTTTTCCCTCCTTCGAATATCCCTTTGATATTTCCAGCTTTCTACAAGACAAAAGTATCAGCCATGGAACTTCTAAACCGACAAACATTTTAGGCTGAGAAAATGTAAGAATATACATTATCAAGCAAATTTGCTTTTGGAACAACCCTGTTCTAAATATTTTTCATTTTAAATTTTTTTCACAGCTAACAGAGGTTCTCTTGAGTTTAGTCTGTACTCTCCGATGAGAACAAAGAGTTTCCTAATGACAGAAAGACCAGAAGATACCACCTTTCATCCGAAATCCGGTAAATTTAATTGGACTTTTAAGACTGTACAATCTTGGGGAGAGAATCCATGCAGCGACTGTAAGGGTCGAAAACATATTCCATGGCGCCTTGAATTTAAATCGACAGATTCATCTGTATCAGGTAAGGAATTGTACCGAACGTGCAAAAATATACCGCTAGTAAACCTTTTTGTTCCTACATCCATTTCTGTCTTGATTAATTATGCATGTTTTAATTTTCACAATCTTGTAAACCTGGAGAAGGTTTAATCATAATATTGATAGCAAATATGGTATTGTATTTAACACAAATCATTACAGTTTGTACCATTTTTTAAATACTTTGTTTCGATCGGTTGAGAATAAGGTCAATATTATTTCATTGCTGAAGGTGATAATCTAATCTTTCACCATGGAGCCTATCAGTATATTATAAAAACCGTGCAAGGCTCTTTATGAATGTGTGATAGATTAAATTATTAACCGAACCGTCATGACCGTTGGTTGTAGGAACGTAAAGATTTTATTATCTTCCTTGTCAGCAGATTGATGAAAATATAATTCTATATCAACAACAACAACAACAACAACAAACAACAGCAACAACGACAATAAAAAACGATAGATAACATTGTTTGGAATGCATTTGCCTGGGCTTCAATTCGGTTATGTGTTATTTATATATTTATGTCCAACAATAAATAAAGTAAAGTCAAGAAAAACCAAAGGGATATTCGAAGGAGGGGAAAATCGAAATAACCCTGGAGAACAACGAAAACAAAAACAATACATGCCCTACAATTAGAAACTAAAAACAAATGAATAACAAAATAAAAATATTATTCAATATTTACTTTATAGTAATGGTTATTTGTTATAATGAATAATTACATGTGTAAATAAAGAAAAAAAACAATAGTCAAAATAAAAACCGAATATACACAACATATAATACATATTGTGAAACAAAGAAAATTCTTGTTAAGGATGCTCGCTGGTCATGTTTTGGTCTTTTTGTCAAATTTTCGGAATCTACGGGTTTTATCCATTTCTTAAACATGAAATTTTTTGCCCATGAACCCCCACTTTTTCTTTTATAATTCAATCATATATACCTTAAAAAGGTATTTGACAAAATTTTATGAAATACTTTTTATTTTTTCATACATTTTTGAGAGACTGAAGTTGTCAATGCAAAGACAATAAAAAATCCAGAGAAAACCCATTTCAAGCAAATTTTCAAGGCCTTATAGCTCTAAAAAGATGCACATGAACCTATATTTTTTTCTTTCTTATTTGCTTACTATTCATATGTTCTCTCAAAATAAAACACCTATTTCAAATCGTATTTATTTCCTAGCTATTAGACCCGCGATCATCCTTAAAAATTATGTACTGTGGAATGAAGGTTCTCTGTGGTCTTTTTCAGTTACAGTTCGTGAGTGGACACTAACACTTTATGGAACTAGAACATCACCATTTTAATGCAGTTAAATATTTTTCACAATAGAATGCACTTGTATTTGTTTTTTAATTATACAAGAAGAGAAAATGTGAAAAAAATCATAGTTATTGATATTTCATAGTCGTGTAAATGGTAGTTTTCTGAAAATTGTTAGCTTTCGAAGATATTTAACATCATATCTGGTTACAAAGTAAGATTATTTATATACTCTCAGAAAGTATGTGAAATATCTTAAAGAAATAGCACTATTCAAAATCCGGATTAATGAAAAAAGGGAATTAAGGATTTTGAATAAATGAACTAGCAGATTTAATTATGAACTGTTTTGGTCGAACAGCTTAATTGGAAATAAGTGTGATTCGTAAAGATAATTCTTCGTAATGCGTAATTTGGTACCAATAAGGATTATTTACACCATAGTCTTCACGATTTAACATATTTATACAAAGACATTTGATAAGGTTTAATTCTTATATTGATACTGACCTTAATTTTTAAAAGACTTGTTGTGTACTAGGTAACAATATCTTTATATAAATTGGTTCATATTTGTTTGTTTGGAATGGAAGGACTTTTAATGCACTGATTTATGAAGTAAACTGGTTCTTTTTTATTGGGTTAGCATAAAACAAAGGATTACAAATATCTAAGTTAGAAGTGGGAGCTTTGTCCATGGAATAGCGTCATATTTTGCATGTTATTTTCTTATTTTACGTAATTGTTTTATAATTTTTATTCAATTAAGTGACAAAAGTAATATTTCAAAGGATTTTGAAAGACGGAAACAGTGACAATAGTTAGAGTTTACCCATACGTTATACAGTTATTGACTGGGTCCGAGGACAACAGTTCAGTCCTCGGGTCAAACAAAACAACTGTTGTCCGAGGAACCAGTCAATAACTGTTTTGTTATACCATTGCGATCTGCACGTTCAGCTGCTATTCATAGCAATCAATCAAAATAAGACAAGCGGTCAACAGTTCGAACCAGGTCCAACATTTCAGTAATATGAAGAATTTGATCATTGTTTTAAAAAAGTCAAAAGGTTGAATTTAATCTCTATTAAATTTATACAGGAAAAAAATTTAAAGGTATAACAATAGTTACAGTTTACCCGTAATTAAACATTAGTTAGCGTTTACCCGTAGGTACTTTTGTTAAAACAGTGACATAAAGTAGAGTTTACCCGTAGGTAAACATTTCTTAGAGTTAACTCGTAGGTACTTGTGTTGAAGTTTTCAGTTGATAAATTGTGAAATTCCCTTTAACAGCACACAAAGCTCACCGTACCTGGATTTTGGTTTAAAAGTTTATTCCCGTTGGGTGTAATTAAATTCTTTGATACACATTTAGATGCACAAGATATGCACATTTTGTCGATTTACGACTCATAAGTTGTGCTCAAGACCTAAAAAAGAAATGCCAAAATGACCAAAATGCATAAAGCCAAAACCATCTAAGGACAGAGCTATGCACGAGGGAGATACTCATTATTTTTTTTTTACAAATTTTACAATTTTGTAACAGTAAATTTGAAGGATCAATTTTGGGCTAGTATCGAAATATTAGCAACTGAGCTGGGGAGAAATTGATCCTTATGTTTGTGATTTTTTTGGTTTTCCAAAGTTATAAATATTAGTTAACATGATGACGGTTAATCTAGTAATACTGTACGCAAAGAATTTGTTAATTTGTGAGTTAAATTTAAGTAGATTTTGTTTAATATGAACATAAAAACATTAGTGATGGTGGATTGATTTAAGAACCTACATTTTGGCAACAAAAGGTTGAGCAAAGGAGAATTATTTGATAACAATTTTGATGGCCAAAATGAGCATATTTCATCGATTTACGACTCATCAATTGTCAAGGCCGAAAATTTGAAAATTTGAAAATAAAACTAAAACAAAAATCCAAAACGCTATGCACGAGGGAGATAGTTAGTTTTCAAAAAAAAAGTGGCAATTTTTGTAATTGTAAATTAAAAGTAATAATTTCGGGCCAGTATGAAAATACTAGCAACTGAACTGAGGATACCCTCGAAGACTTGGACGAGAAACGCTTTTATTATTGCGGTGCAATTTAGCGGCACAATAAGGCCGCATTTCAACACTGAGAAAATCTTTTACCTACTCTATACGAAAAAAGGCATTTGTACAGTCGCCTTTAATTGAAACTATTTATGACTTTTTTCATTTTGGTCTTCAGGTAATACGATGCAGCCAGATTTCTTTTTGATGGTTGTAACCACAGGTTTTGGCCTTCCTGCGTTACCAGTAAGCGACACAGTCCTTGGTGTCAATAAAACTTAAATAAGTCTTCGAACCTCAAATAAGCCTGGCAAAATACTGGACACTAGTTCTAGCACCGAACTTATACAAAACTCAATCTTGTTCTATATTTTATCTGGGACTATTATACTAACATATAGTATGTATGTGTTAGTATAATAGTCCCAGATTTTATTCCTAGCCAAAGTTAAACAGTTTTAACAATTACAATAGACCTACTGACAGTAGAACCTCAGCTCCACTTTACCCCAAGTTGTCAACTCCACTTGACCTAATGACGTCGTATAACAATTGCTTTTTTAATTGTGACGTCATACCTTTTCTTTATGGTATCAAAAAACTACGGGAATTCAAACAGTTGCATAAAAGTTTTTCACAATTCACCTAATCAACGAAATATGTCTTAACAAATCCTATTTCAATAAACGTGTACAATATTATCATGGTTCTAGTTAACATTTATTATCCTAATCATAAAAATTAAAACATAATTGAAAGACATGATATTAATCCGCTGTGACGTGAATGTTCGAAAGTAAATATTTAGAATGAAATAAACGCATTTAATACAAATTGTTCAAAATTGCACTATAACAGTTTTGCTGGACAACATTCTTGCTCGTTGTGACAATACTGTGTATCGACAAGTCAATAGAATTCCTATGGGTATAAACTATGCTCCTCTTATTTCTATATTGTATAAAATATCTTTATGACAAAAAAGCTTTAAGATGGACTACAAGTCTGTGATGTGTTAATTGATATTTCAAGAAACAACTGCAGGTGTCTTGAAGCATTTGATGTGAATACTTCAGAGTTACATGATACTACAATGAAATTTCGTTCGAACATTTTGATAAGTACATGATATCGCAAGAAAAATATTTAATTTAGAAAATTATTTAAAAATCATAAGAAATAAAATTATTGTTTTCTAGCTTTTCCGAAGATTATCATTATCAACTTGGTCCATTTTACCGGCGTTTTCTATTCTCTACATGGTTCTCTTGATTCCTTCGTTGGTTATTTTCCCGTAATATACGCTAATGACGTTGTAGGTTATATGAAATAATCATTTTCTATTACCAAGTGATGTAATTCACCAATAATATTGCTACTGCTAAAACAATTTACCCAAAAAGCTACAGTTGCACAAAGCTAATATGATATTAATTTCAAATACCTGTGTCTCTTTGTATATTCTGTCATAAATATCGATATACAAAAAATGTACACTTAATAATAATTTAAAAAATTGTTTTATTTTCCATTATTAATTTTCCCCTTTCTTGATGACGACATGTCTTTGGTGCTATTGTATGACGTGTACATATTATAACTTAAAGGTTGTAGTGAGCAAAACCAACCGAACAATGAAACACTTCTACAACAGGTTTAGAGATTACACAAAGTAAAATTTCTCCTTATTGTATTGATGTCCAGGAATCAGTCTCGATCATAAGTGTTTTCTGGTTCCCCCTTATTGTATTGATGTCCTTGAATCAGTTTCGATCGTAAGTGTTTTCTGCTTCCTCCTTATTGTATTGATGCCATGGAATCAGTGTATATAGTGTTTTCTGGATCCTCCTTATTGTATTGATGTCCAGGAATAAGTCTCGATCGTAAGTGTTTTCTGGTTCCTCCTTATTGTATTGATGTCCTGGAATCAGTGTCGATCGTAAGTGTTTTCTGGTTCCTTCTTATTGTATTGATGTCCTGGAATCAGTCTCGATCGTAAGTGTTTTCTGGTTCCTCATTATTGTATTGATGTCCTGGAATCAGTCTCGATCGTACGAATGTTTAAACCTTTGTGAAGACGTCGCGCTCGATATTGGTATCACGTCGCGATTTCGGCGTATTCGGTATCAAAAGCGATTGACCAAAAATATTTAAATAAAACTATACATTGAATAAATAATAAACTTCATTTTTTTCTCATTAACACATATTTTATGTGAAAATGAATTTTCTTTCTATGCATGAGCTTGAGAACACTCAGAAAAAAAATTTCAGCTGTAGAGGCGTACCTAAAAACTTACATATTCCTTTATATTCAACACCAGAAAAAGTGGTTAATCGAAAAATTACCATTATACGTGAATTACATCACTTGGTAATAGAAAATGATTATTTCATATAACCTACAACGTCATTAGCGTATTTTACGGGAAAATAACCAACGGAGGAATCAAGAGAACCATGTAGAGAATAGAAAACGCCGGTAAAATGGACCAAGTTGATAATGATAATCTTCGGAAAAGCTAGAAAACAATAATTTTATTTCTTATTATTTTTAAATAATGTTCTAAATTTAATATTTTTCTTGCGATATCAAGTACTTATCAAATTGTTGGAACGAAATTTCATTGTAGTATCATATAACTCTTAAAGTGCACGGAGGCCTATTTATAAGTATGCATTCACAAACATATGCCTAAAACAATTAATCGTTAGGTCTTGGATTTTACACAAACAGCTCTTTTTTTGACGAAAATGGTTCACGTCTCATTTCGAAAATGTATCCATCTTTTCGGAATTAAAAATAATAAACACGATTTCCGATCATATCAATGTTCAACTTAGCAACTCATACTAAAATTCTCATTTATAACGGAAATGTGCCTTCATTTCCCCTTTTAATAGAACTTGAATTTTTTGTCTGTTCTGCAATTTTATAACTAAACATCCATTTCTGTGATTTCGCAACTAAATGTCACACAGAGCCGAAAATGAACAAACTTACGTTTGACGCACATCACATTCAAATTTTAACAGAACATGAACAAAAACTTTGTTCTTTATATCAGATTTGAAAAATATATTCGAAATGTGCATTTTCCTGGCATTTTTATCCATATCAACCTGTATTAATGAATTCAGAATTACGAGAATTATACGAAATTTGCGATTTCTCAGTAAAATGTCACACAGTCAGAAAATGACGTCGGAGCTCAAATTTGACGTTAGAATTGGAATGGCTTATCAGGATTTTATTTCTTAAGGTCAAGACGAAGTAATTGAACGCCATCTAGTGTTCATTTGTTTACCGTTTCAAGGGTAACAGCACCTTGTCATTGTATTACGTCTCTGACTGATCGTCTGACGTCGTAGGCATTATGACGGCGACTCCGGAGGCGCAGTGGAGTCGCCCTAAGGTAGAAATAATGGTGTGTTCAGACGTACAGTTATTATGCAACGCAAAACATTTTCGAAACGTTTCAAAACGCGTTGTGCTTTCAAAAGTCCCTTCATTATCAAAACGCATTCGAAAGCATTATTTTGTCGTGTAAACGTATATTTAGACTAATTCGTTTCAGAATCGTAGGAACGTGTTGTTATTTGTACAATAAATATTATGCAAGTAATTTGCTTAATTTAAATTTTAGGTATTTATGTACAGTGTACTACCTCCATGGTATTACCACGCCGTAAGTCACCTTTTTTGACACTTAGATCACGGGTACACTGTTATAAATTTACTGAACATCTCAATTTCTATGAACTAAGTAAATAACGCGAATGCATATATGACGTCAAGTTACGCATATAACATCATTTTTACTTTGATGGAGAAATAAAAAAATGTCAAGCAAGTGAAGACGGTCCTCATTATCCTTTAAAAAAATACTGTTACTTATATTATTGATTAAACGTCTTTCCAATTTCACCGTTCTCTAGAATTTGGAATTAATTCGTACCGCTTCGGCATTTGAATACTGCGAATTGAACTGAATCGATTGAAATTGTGACCGATATTAGCTTAATTTTATGATCTCATGACATGATGCATTGAGAATGTACATTAATTGTTTTTTAATTTGGTTACACAAACTTGATTTTAAGTTCTTTGGATTTTTTAAAAGGAAAATATAGGTGCAAGCGAGCAAAATTAATTTTTTTCTAACGGGATGGGTTTTTTTCAGGCGAATATAAAACTTAAGTGTGACACAACTTTTTATTTTTCATTTGAATTACATGAATTAGGGGCGAATTTTGAGCTCTTATATTTAAATGAAGCGGCAAAAAAATTGCAGCGGCGAAATCCAACGAACTAAAAATCAGTTTGTTAAGGGATTTAACGGTGAATATTTCAGCCAAAATAAGGCATTATCAGCTCCCAATGTGTGCAAAATGTTTTCGTCGTCGATTATCCTTAAGGATCTTTACACTCCTGCTTATCTCTCGCGTGCAACATTTTTTTGTTAGAAGTTTTCATTTCGTGATAACGAAATTCCCTCTAAATTTAACGCACTTTGAAATAAAGAAATGTTGTTTTCAAATTACGTGGAGTTGCAATTGGTCGATGCACTGTGATTTATATTAATATTTTACGGGACTGTAAGGATACAGTGTTGCAATACAAATCATCCATCGACAACATGAAAATCAAACATTGTCATTCAACAAATAATAAATAAAATCTGCAACTCCTTACAGAAGGCCAAAAAATGAATACATAAATAAATAAAATGATCAATAAATAAATAAATAAATAAAAATTAATAAAAACATTAATAAAAACATTAAAATTAAAAAATATACATCAGATGAAAGAAAAGGGTTTGTTGTTTGTCCTATAATTATTATCTGCAGATAATAATATTATATAATATAATAATATTAGTTTTTCAAGAAACTGTAGGATTAACATATATGGTTTTTATAGACTTTTCGAGCAAAATTGTCGAAAAATTGACGTTTTCCCTATATATCCTATGTTAAAAGTTAGTTTCAGAACGCATTTTCAAAAGGTTATAGTAAACAAATAAGCATAGGTGCCCCCTTTTTTTATTTCATATTCCAATGTATTTCGATTAGCTTTACATACTGACAAAAAAAATAGAAAACTGTAGGATACTTTCAATTACTTCGCCTTGACCTTACATGAATGTCGTTGTTACACGTGTACCATATATGTAGAATAAAAATTTCGACATTTTAGACATAAAGTCATAGGTAGAAAGATAAATTTAACAACCACAAAAAAATTAAAAGACTTCTAAAAATGGTAAATAGAGAAACAAAACAAAAAAAAAAAAAAAACAAAAAAAAAAAAAAAAAAAAAAAAAAAACAACAAACAAACAAACAAACAAACAAAAAAAAACACAAAAATATAAATTAAATAAACTGAGATGTTAATTTCTCAATAATAAAATTTTGAAAAATTCTAAATGGTCACCCTTCAAAGTGATAACAAAAAAAAAAAAAAAATCTGAAACAAAATAAATAGCATAGTAAAACATCTCACATCAATCTCGCGTATTTTTACCTCAGAAAGTTACAAATTGGCGTTACGTTTAGTGATACAAACATCTTGCGCGACGTCGAAACATGTACCTGGTTGTGGGTGAATTTACTACTTTTTTCAGTTACAGTACGTGAGTGGACATTGACACTTCATGGAACCAGAGAATCACCATTATTAAGATTATAATGCAATACAATATATGTATGGCTACTATTGATTTCTGTATTGATAGTAAAGCGAGATGTTCTGATAAGCTTCAGACTGGATTTCTACACTGATTAAATCTGATGTATAGGTGTAAAACCACTATTACGGGAAATCCCTTTTTAGAACGTATATAACTGAAAATAGTGCATATGAAACACATAGTTCCTTGTGCTGCTCAGTTTTACCTGAGTGACGGCGTGGTGTTTGCACAAAAAAGTGGACAATTGCGCAAACAAAAAAGAGCTTACCTGTGGAAATTGAAAGGACATTTGCGCAAATACATTTTGTACAAGTTTTAGTTGCAACATATTTTGAGGATTATTTTATTTGTTTGAACCTCTTCCATTAGTAAGACCTTGTCTGTTCCCCCTACTCACCACGGGGAGATGGAAGTAGGATTTTGAGCAGGATGAAGATGTGTAAAAAGTCTCCATTTATTTTAAAGCACTAAAAGTTCGTTTTAAAAGGAAAAATGCTATAGACACGATAAAATGGTAAAACAGAACTGTTTTAGTCTACAAATCTGTACGGGCTCTGTACTTATATCGAATGGATTGCATGAAGAGCGATCTTGATATTTCCTTCACTTCTGCAACATGGCCTCAGTTTTCTTAACATCTAGTTTCGACAATCTAGCTGGTTCTTCCAGATATCGCATTTCACTGTTTGCTGCTGAAATATCACTTGTAAGAAAATAAAAATAAACGGGTGATGACTGTAGAACTGTTCGTTATAGTGAGCGTGAAAGGACTCTTGACATTCCGTTGAACGTTTACTGTAAGATGGTTCTTCTGCCCATAAGACAGGAGAAAACTGTGAGTCTGTTGAAACATAATAATCAGTCCAGTAATCCGCAAACTTTACACACCTAGCATTCTGTGGCAATTCAAATTACAACAAAAACAATGAATAAAATTTTATTTATTTATTGAGAATCTGTACTCAACAACCCAAAATAATCATATACAGTAAGAAATTTATTTGCGCAAATGTCCTCACAATTTCTGCAGGTAAGCTCTTTTTTGTTTTTGCAAGTGCCCTTCTTTTTTTGCGCAAACGCCCTATGGTTTTGCGCAAATATCTTTCCTTGAGCTGCTCAATTTTGTGTAGATAAATTAGTATTTTGAATTAAATTTGCTATCTATGGAACGCCTAGGTTCTTGGCAGATTTTTTTAAATTACTGACATGAATTTATTCCAAACTAGTTTGGGTGTACAGACTGTCAAAGATAACCATTAAAAATGATAGACACTCAGTTTTGAGGTGCAAAATTCAGGACGTTGGAGGTCCGCGACAAATAGCTTTATTATCTGAAAGTGAAGGCTACGTGGGATTTTTAGTAAAAGAACTGACATGGTGCCTCTCACTTTATTTAACATCAACATACATTTTTCAATAGAAGATTGAAATTTGACAATTTAACATGCTATGGAAAAATCTAATGGTGGTTTTAATCCTTGAACCCGATGTTTTGATACGCTGCGCTTTGGAACAAAGCTCCTTCAAATTTTAAATCCAAACATTGCGTAATGGAAATAAATTAACAAAGATATTGATAGGTTTAATAGAAAAATTCCAGTTTCTATGGAAACAACATATGTTGTGCTCAAATAGTATATTGTGCTCAAATAGTATATTGAATTTGACAGCATTGAATATAGAGGAAAAGTAATATAAAATCAAGGACTTATATTATCATTTTAATTATTTCCATTATGTAATGTAAAATACATTAACAAACTACTGAATTTATCTGTACAATGAAATGAAATGAAAAGGTAAACATCTAGCCATAGACATGAACAATAATTTTATATACGTTCTTATGTGATAAGAAACCATGAAACCCAACCAAATAGCAGAAAACAGCCCAAGCCTACCAATGGGTCTTCAACACAGTGATAAAATGCCACACCAGGAGGCGGGCTTCAGCTGGTACATGTATCACAGGATCGATTCGATTTACGACGCAACAGTTGTGTTCAAGGACTAAACTGTTGAAAACCAAAACAACAATCCGAAAGGTTGAAGAGCAAAATAAAAAAAAAATACCAAATTATCAAAAGGGGTAAAGCCAAAACAATCTAAGGAAAGAGCTATGCACGAGGGAGATACTTCTTAATTTACTTAAATTGGCCAATTACAGATGGATCTGATATCAACAGTAACATTAAATCTGTTTTGCTTTGAAATTGTTTGAGTTTGAGTTCGAAATCCGGATTAATTAAAATCCGTTTGTCTTGACATTTATCTTGACCATGAACGTTACATGATGTAAACTGCTTGATACCTACACAAACCACACACACGGTTCACATGGTACAGGATTTTTTTTGGTGCTTAGAACGTTGAACGATGGCTAACATAATGACATAAAATCAATTAATGAAGGTCGTTAAAAAATGCAACGTACACAACTTGAAGTAACATGTGTAGCGTCTCAATCTATTTGTAATACTTCGTCCAATAAAGATTTTGTTATTTTTGACAATTTCTCTGGGTTTTGTAGCAGTATATGCTAATAATTTCCATAATAATATTCCCATTTTCACTGGGAATAACAAAATTAGAGGCCACGACCCAACAACTGACGAGATCGTGATAGTTCTTAAACCAGGATATAGTCAGGAAGATGCTGAGTATCTTGCAGAGAAACACAATACATTCAAATATCAGAAAAGGGTAACGATCATTTAATGTTTAAAATAACGTATAGGTGTTCGATCATTCCGATTTTTATTATTTCTTGAGAAGTACATGTATACCAAGTAATAGCTTTTCTAAAAAGTTATCCGTCTCTTAGCTTTTTATTAATAAAGAGTATTATTTTTTATGAATTATTAAATGTTCGTAATGTCATCGCATTGAACTTTCCCTAACTATATGTATTATTACTACCTTTCAATAGATATATTACTACATAGATTTTTTAAAAGTCTGTGTTTTGATGGCTTTTTTTGGGCTGCCTTTTTTTACCAAAGGATAATAAAAGATTTTATTTTTTTACTCGATTTTTTTTAAATTGCCATACAGATATAAGTAACAGCCTCGCATGCAAGACGGGAATAATTTGAAATAAATGATCTACTTTCAACGAAAAAATTGTCAGTTGAAAAATAGGATTTCACGCAAAGACAATGAAATAAATAAATATTGGTTGGAATGATAATTCAGATAACTTAGGTATTTCCTAGACAAGCGACGATGTTTGTAGCACTATTTAGGAAACGCTTTTTATTCGGTGCCAAATTGTTACCAAGTGAAACGTCGTCTTTGTTTCTATTTTAGGAAAAAATTTAAAAAATTGAAAAGACCTGACGTCAAAATATCGTATGCGAACTAATATACTAGTCAACGTCTTAAGGGAGAGCAACATCCTTAGCATGTTAAAGGTCGAAAAGATGGCTAAAATGCCGCTACAAGGGCCACTCTAGCACCTCGCAAAGTAGAGAGGGATTAATATAAGTTGGTATAACTTGTTTCCGAATCCAATATAAATAAATAAGTTTAAACTAAACTTGTCAACAAAAAGAGATACAGTTTTGAAACTATCTATAATACTAAATTTACGAATTAGCCGAATAGGCGGCAAAACGCGTGGTTCAAAATAAACAAAGTATGGTTCAGAATATAAAGGTTATTATCGGATTTGACAATCTGCATTTATAAATTTAAACTGCAGTTTTGTTTATGTGCAAATGGAATTTGTATGCACTTTTCCGATATGAATTCTCCCAACATATCCCTTAGAAGGTTCTCGAATGCATACTTTTAACACATTGATTTAAATAAACAAGTATGCACATATTTTAAATGTATTTTTGTTTGAAATTACGGAAGAAGAATAAAACAAATTAAAAACATTCTCCTTCGAGTGGGATGTTTCCGCTTCATGTATTCAGGATTGTTTTTCTACAATAACGCAATTTCTCCTAACTGTAAAGGTTATGAACTTTGAAGATTATGAAGAAGTAAGGTAAAGTTCAGAGAAATTCCTAACTTAGTTGTTTTTTGGATTGCTCGGATGTTTACCTTGCACAAAGTGATAATACCAACCATTATCTATTTTTACATTATTTGTCATGTGACCTGTCTAAATATATCTCTACCATACAATTCCCTAGATAAAAATATTTTTAACAAATGGTCATCTTTAGCATTAATGACGAAATTTATCTCGGGCATCTTTATATAAACGTGGACAGCACACGCAGCCACACACTAAAAATGCTTTTATCGTCTGATTACTGGATATATTTGTGAAATTAATCCTCGCTTGCCCTGTCCATGACGACAATGAAACAATTGGAACAATTATTTTCCAAAAATATGCTCTACCTTACTCACGGCATCTTTTGAAAAATTCATCAATCTCTAAGGAAATGTTTACATCTACAATTTCATTTTCATATTTATTCTGAAGGAAAAAGGTAATGCATTATGAAATGTGTATTTAATGAAAGCTTTTCATCAAGTTCCAGTTCAGAATTAATTGTAACAATAAAAATATTGACAATTTATGTGGTTGTGTTTTCGTCATAGATTTTGACTTTGAGGGAACCTTAAGGTTCATTTTGGTAATTCTACGTGGCACACAGTCTACTTCATCAGTGGATACATCTTCGGTAGTAACGAACAGCCATATGACAATTGGGTCACGTTGTCCTAAATTTCACGCTTCATTGACTTTGATTAAAATTTGCATTAACATCCATCCAACAGTATATATAGACATGAAACTATCAGTTGATACCACCTACTTGACAGGAAAGTTTATAGGAAGCCTGCCACAACATCCACATTAAGTTCCTGTTCCATGAATGACATGGCCGTAATAACTTTTTAAAGTCAATATGGCCACCAAAAAAAATGCTTATTTTCCCGCGCTCGCGCGGGTTCAGTTCTAGTGTCTTAATAAAACGATAGATTTCCTTTTTTATATCCATGGATACTGACAGTCAGCGTATTTTAAAGTAAAATTACACCATTTATACCATCACAGAATTTCAAAAAATATAAACGATAACATTTTTTTTACAAAAGGTTAAAAATGTAAAACGAACTAATTATAGATATTTGAAACAAATGATTTTTAAATTTAATTTAAGCAGAAGGCATATTTTACAGACAAAATAACCTTTCTTTCAAATGATGAATAGGCTTTAAAACTTAAACTTCCAATTTTGTAAATTTTTGATATTTTGGTTTATATCTAATCCAATTGTGATGTCTACATTCAGCTTTCTCCACGTATATGTAACATAATGGGCATGAGTTCGAATATTTGTCATCGATTGAATTTCTTGCTATATGTAAAATGCGTTAATTTGTATGGTTTCCATAATGGACCTGTTTATAGGGTATTTACATGTAGTCATCTTCAACACGTGCACTTAATAGAGAAAGGTATGAATGTTTTCCTGATCAGGTCATTAAAAGTATGAAAACACGCTAAAGAGGTTAGGCCAATAAGGCGAGATAATGTTCACTCAGAGGGCCAATTTCTGAAAGTAGTTATTATCTGTGAAATGTATCTTTTTCTTATAGTAAAAATAATTTCTGTTTGCGTCTCAATTTTCTGCATGGATAAAATGTACAGTAAGCTCATAAAAATCGCTGAAAACGCAATTTTGTCATTTTCGGGAGGTTCTCCTCACCTTTTATGTGGGAATTCCCTGACAAGCACCTCCAGAACCAAATATATAAAACGTTTTTCTGAAAGACTGCACTAATGGTCAAATGTTTTGTGTTTCCTGTTCTGGTTTTAAATGTGTTTTTTAACGAAAATGGAACTTTTCTTTAAAAAATCAATTAAATACATTAATTAAGATACATATACCTTTTAATTACCGGTTATAAGTATGGTGGTCATAGCTCAGTCGATACTGTTGTTGGCTATTAAATAACAATTAAACTGTCTGCGAGTTCGAATCTCGGAGAGATCTAATTTTTCTGTTTCTTGCTAGATTTGGATTTTTGTCATATTTTTTAAAATCGCAAAAGCTTTCTTTCTTAATGTTCCTTACCTAAAATTTTTAATTATCACTACATTTTTAGCACAAAATAAATTCAAGATTCCCCCGTTCATTTGTGCAACTTCCTCCCTAAGTTTGATTATATTGCTGTGCTTACACGAGTAAATGGTAGTGAATGTGGACTATAGGTTTTTTAATTTATAATATCACTCATCTTATCATAATCATGTAAAGAATCACATGTAAATAACGACTATGAAGCCATTGTGTTGTGGGTGCTGCAAATCAATGTCTAAACGAAAAAGTTCTAAGGCACAACTTGAACACTTCAATATGCCTAAGCGCAGTGACAATATATGCGATGTATGCAGGCAGAAAGTCTACAAATCTGATAAGTGTGTAAAGTATTTTTTTTAATCAACCTTTTCCTACCTGTTAAAAGTTATGTTAAATATTAAAATGGATACCTGATTGTGATTATTATCCCCGACCATTAATGCACCGTCACTTTAATTAAAACCTTAAAACTAGGTTTCGGCAACAGCTAGGATCCAACTTTCAAAAGATTCCAACACATAATTATTTTTAGTTTCTCTGGCGTACAAGTTTGTAGATATTTCTAAATGTCCTTGTCCATTTTATACTAGACTTGCTACAAGTCCCTCTCTAATAATTAATTAGTATTTTCATATAGCAGTCTATATCATCTGCTGTCTATATTGATAACAAGTTTGGGTGTACAGACTGTCAAAGATAACTATTAAAAATGATGGACACTCAGTTTTGTGGCACAAAATTCAGGACGTTGGAGGTCCTCGACATATAGCTTTAATATATGAAAATTAAGGCGAGCTGGGATTTTAGTAAAAGAACTGATATGGTGCCTCTCACTTTAACATCAACATACATTTTTCCATAGAAGATTGAAATTTGACAATTTAACATAGAATGCTATGGAAAAATGTAATG
Source organism: Mytilisepta virgata (assembly GCA_028015205.1). Classification (NCBI taxonomy): domain Eukaryota; kingdom Metazoa; phylum Mollusca; class Bivalvia; order Mytilida; family Mytilidae; genus Mytilisepta; species Mytilisepta virgata. Next base: position 9,258,630 of record CM051510.1, read on the forward strand.
GTGGTTTTAATCGTTGAACCCCATGTTTTTATACGCTGCGCTTTGGAACATAGCTCCTTCAAACTTTAAATCAAAATATTGTGTAATGGAAATAAATTAACAAAGATATTGATAGGTTTAATAGAAAAATTCCAGTTTCTATCGAAACAACATATGTTGTGCTCAAATAGTATATTGTGCTCAAATAGTATATTAAATTTGACAGCATTGAATATAGAGGAAAAGTAATATAAACTCAAGGACTTATGTTATCATTTTATCAACAGTAACATTAAAAGTGTTTTGTTTTGAAAATTGTTTGAGTTTGAGTTCGAAATCCGGATTAAAATCCGTATGTCTTGACATTTATCTGGATCATGAACGTTACATGATGCAAATTGCTTGATACCTACACAAACCACACAGACGGTTCACATGGTACAGGATTTTTTTTGGTGCTTAGAACGTTGAACGATGGCTAACATAATGACATAAAATCAATTAATGAAGGTCGTTAATAAATTGCAACGTACACAACTTGAAGTAGCATCTGTAGCGTCTCAATCTATTTGTATAATTTCGCCCAGTAAAGATGTTGTTATTTTTGACAATTTCTCTGGGTTTTGTAGCAGTAAATGCTAATAATTTCCATAATAATATTCCCATTTTCACTGGGAATAACAAAATTAGAGGCCACGACCCAACATCTGACGAGATCGTGATAGTCCTTAAACCAGGATATAGTCAGGAATATGCGGAGTATCTTGCAGAGAAACACAACACATTCAAATATCAGAAAAAGGTAACGATCATTTAATGTTTAAAATATGTTTGATATTTCCGATTTTTATTATTTCTTTTTAGGAGTACAAGTATAATGATTTGAAATAAATGATCTACTTTCAACGAAAAAATAGTCAGTTGAAAAATAGGTATTTCCTAGACAAGCGACGATGTTTGTAGCACGATTTAGGACACGTTTTCTTTCGGTGCCAAATTGTGACCAAGTAAATCGTCGTCTTCGTTTCTTTTTTAGGAAAAAAGGAACAAAATTGACAAAACCTGACGTCAAAATATCGTATGCGAACTAATATACTAGTCAACGTCTTAAGGGAGAGCAACATCCTTAGCATGTTAAAGGTCGAAAAGGAGGGCTAAAATTTCCGCTACAAGGGCCGCTCTAGCACCCGCGATGTGAAAAGGGATTAATATAAGTTGATATATCTTGTTGCCTAGTCCACTATAAATAAATAAGTTTAAACTAAACGAGTCAACAAAAAGAGATACAGTTATGAAACTATGTCCTAATAAAACGATAAAGATTTTCTTTTTTTATATCCATGGATACTGACAGTCAGCGTATTTTAAAGTAAAATTACACCATTTATACCATCACAGAATTTCAAAAAATGTAAATGATAGGATTTCCTTTACAAACGGTTAAAAATGTAAAACGAACTAATTATAGATATTTGAAACAAATGATTTTTAAATTTAATTTAAGCAGAAGGCATATTTTACAGACAAAATAACCTTTCTTTCAAATGATGAATAGGCTTTAAAACTTAAACTTCCAATTTTGTAAATTTTTGATATTTTGGTTTATATCTAATCCAATTGTGATGTCTACATTCAGCTTTCTCCACGTATATGTAACATAATGGACATGAGTTCGAATATTTGTCATCGATTGAATTTCTTGCTATATGTAATATGCGTTAATTTGTATGGTTTCCATAATGGACCTGTTTATAGGGTATTTACATGTAATCATCTTCAACACGTGCACTTAATAGAGAAAGGTATGAATGTTTTCTTGATCAGGTCATTAAAAGTATGAAAACACGCTAAAGAGGTTAGGCCAATAAGGCGAGATAATGTTCACTCAGAGGGCCAATTTCTGAAAGTAGTTATTATCTGTGAAATGTATATTTTTCTCATAGTAAAAATAATTTCTGTTTGCGTCTCAATTTTCTGCATGGATAAAATGTACAGTAAGCTCATAAAAATCGCTGAAAACGCAATTTTGTCATTTTCGGGAGGTTCTCCTCACCCTTTAAGTGGGAATTCTCTGACAAGCACCTCCAGAACCAAATATATAAAACGTTTTTCTGAAAGACTGCACTAATGGTCAAATGTTTTGTGTTTCCTGTTCTGGTTCTAAATGTGTTTTTTAACGAAAATGGAACTTTTCTTTAAAAAATCAATTAAATACATTAAATAAGATACATATACCTTTAAATTACCGGTTATAAGTATGGTGGTCATAGCTCAGTCGATACTGTTGTTGGCTATTAAATAACAATTAAACTGTCTGCGAGTTCGAATCTCGGAGAGATCTAATTTTTCTGTTTCTTGCTAGATTTGGATTTTTGTCATATTTTTTAAAACCGCAAAAGCTTTCTTTCTTAATGATCCCTACCTAAAATTTTTAATTATCACTAAATTTTTAGCACAAAATAAATTCAAGATTCCCCCGTTCGTTTGTGCAACTTCCTCCCTAAGTTTGATTATATTGCTGTGCTTACACGAGTAAATGGTAGTAAATGTGGACTATAGGTTTTTTAATTTATAATATCACTCATCTTATCATAATCATGTAAAGAATCACATGTAAATAACGACTATGAAGCCATTGTGTTGTGGGTCCTGCAAATCAATGTCTAAACAAAAAATTTCTAAGGCACAACTTGAACACTTCAATATGCCTAAGCGCAGTGACAATATATTCGATGTATGCAGGCAGAAATTTTACAAATCTGATAAGTGTGTAAAGTATTTTTTTAATCAACCTTTTCCTACCTGTTAAAAGTTATGTTAAATATTAAAATGGATACCTGATTGTGATTATTATCCCCTGACCATTAATGCACCGTCACTTTAATTAAAACCTTAAAACTAGGTTTCGGCAACAGCTAGGATCCAACTTTCAAAAGATTCCAACACATAATTATTTTTAGTTTCTCTGGCGTACAAGTTTGTAGATATTTCTAAATGTCCTTGTCCATTTTATACTAGACTTGCTACAAGTCCCTCTCTAATAATTAATTCATATTTTTATATACTAGTATCGGTCTATATCATCTGCTGTCTATAATGACAACAACGCTATACTGACTGCAGCGGAGAGGGTCCTTTCTCAGCAGCAGTCAGTATAGAATTTATAATTCAATTCGTTTTGTTTAAAATATAATGCCAGTAACAGTTACTGTAACACAGGCAATGATGCACTGCACTGTGTCGCAAAAGCAATAGCTCAGTTATAATTTCATTAGTTTTTTCGTCAACAAGTGTTAATAAACTACATGTAATACGTGTATAAATATTAGCCTGGCCTTGATTGGTGGCAAGGTAAAAATAAGAAGGTGTGACGCAATTATCCTTTTAAAATTAAACCCACAAAGGTAATCTAAACAAATGAAACAATATCAGGAGAAAAAAGCCCTTGGTGTTTCATCCAATCAAGTTTACACTTATTTTTGTCACATGTGTGAAAAGGTTAACCTAACCTGTGACGACTGGATACATAATTTAAAGAATTGATGGGTATGTGAATAACGCCCGCACTAAATGACTTATTCACGAATTTGATAACCAAACAAAATATTTACATGTCATGGATTTTTTATAATTTGAAGACATGCGTACCCTTCCGGAGCACCTGGTTTCAATCCCGATTTTTAATGGGAGTTCACATTGCTAGTGCTTTAGTTCCTTTACCGTCTTGTTCTTATTTGTTAAGTTTATGATATGTTTTTTATTCTTTTAGTTATACATGTATCCTTGTAGCCTTTTTGTGTGTTAGATTTTTGTTTTACTTTGTAGTTTGCTTGGATTCCGAATTAATGGACTTTTTCAACGGTTTTGTCGCTTTGGAATTCTTTTGTCGAAATTTGAGAGGTGCTTCATGGATCGGATGACAAATATCCTTTATAAAATATTGATTTCTACTAACGTCATTTATTTTTGATGAACGATACTTGGCAACAATTAAATCAAATATTTTTGCCTGGAGTAAAATAGACAACTCATTTATGGACATCATTTTTCGATTTGATGGCAGTTATTTGAGTTTACAGGCGTAAGTGGAGCAAATGAACGATACTTTGTAACAATTAAATCAAATATTTTTGCCTGCAAACACCGAAATATAATATTTATATTTTCATTCAATAAAATTCTAAAGAATTTTTGTTTTGTTTTGTTGTTTTGTTTTTTGCTTAACGTCCAGTGGTAGGTATTTCATTCTTCTTCAGGACGAGAACCAGTTCAACAATTTATTGCCTTGTCTCCGTACTTAGATCCATCAGTATAAATGGAGTCATGAAATGCAAAATTCGATTTTATCTCAGCAAAATGTTGCTGAATAAAAATAGGGTTTGTTTCGGACTTTTTATGTTTTCTAATGTCAAAAATCAACATTGGCTTGGGTACAAGCCAGGGTGGTGATTGGAGTATATTAATAGGGGCAATTTCATCAAGGTTGATGTTAGAACCAGAAATGTGTGGTTTCATCCGGATACCAAAAGGAGGAATTTTGTTTTCATGTTGTTCAAATATATCATCATAGAGAGGGTTGAAAACACAGTCGTAGGCAGGAGTTGAAAGACATAAACTTTCTTCGGGAGATCTTCTGAATGCCCCCAAGGCCAAACGTAGGCCTTGGTGGTGAACCGTATCTATAATTTTTATATAGGATTTGCGAGCAGATCCATATATAATGCAACCATAATCAAGTTTTGATCGTACTAAAGATCGATATAAATTTAATTAAATATTTTTATCAGCACCCCAGTCAGTGCTGGAAACAACTTTTAAAATATCCAATGCTTTCAAACATTTAGCTTTGAGCATTTTGATATGGGGTAGAAAGTTGTTTACTATCGAACAGAAGTCCAATAAATTTGGTTACCTTAACAACTTTAATAGGCGAGTTATTGAGTTTTAGCTCAGGGTCTAAATGGATTTTGCGTTATTGCAAAAGTGCATTCAAACAGTTTTGGAGCTGGAAAACCTAAAACCATTTTCTATAGCCCATTTTTCAATTTTATTCAAAGACAATTGTAATTGTCTTTCTATATTGTTCATGGTTTAGCTCTATAACATATCAGCAAATCATCAACATATAGAGAACCCTCAACATTCTTTTGTAACGTTTTAGCTAAACTATTTATTTTAATGCTAAATAAAGTAACAGAAAGAATGGTTCCCTGAGGAACACCATCTCTTGTTCAAAAGGGTCAGACATGGAAGTATTGACTTTTACCTTGAACTCTATGTATGACAAAAAATTATCAATAAAGGTAGGTAACCTACCTTTCAACCCCATACCGTTTAGATCTTTTAAAATACCATATTTCCACGTGGTGTCGTATCCTTTTTCAAGATCGAAAAAGACCGACACAACGTGTTCACCCTTAGCAAACCCGTTGCGTATAAAGGATTCAAATCGAACAAGATGATCTAACGTGTTTCTGCCTTGTCGGAATCCACACTGTATATTAGACAGGAGGCCATTGGCCTCTAGAAATTAGACAAGGCGGTCATTGATCATCTTTTCCATTGTCTTGCAAAAGCAACTTGTGAGGGCAATTGGCCGATAATTCGACGGTTCAAAATGATCCTTCCCCGGTTTTGGAATAGGGACAACTGTGGCAAACTTTCACAGAGAGGGCAAGACATCAGTTTCCCAAATGTTATTTAGTAAATCCAAAAGTGTTTGTAATGATGTATCAGATGGTTCGGAAGTTTATAATGAACATCATCAGGGCCACATGCTGTATCATAGGCCTTTGCCAGAGAATTTTTGAGTTCATCTAAAGAAAAATGGTGGTTGTAGTCTTCTGTGTTTTTAGATTTAAAGTTTAGTTTAGTTTTTTCGGAGCGATTTTTGATTCGTTGAAATTCTGGAGAGTAATTTAGAGAGGACGAATGCTTAGAAAACGTCTCTCCACATTTATTTGATATGTCCTTTTCAGAAGTTAGAAGATTCTGGTCATCTTTAAGATGGTGAAGATTGTTTTTTCTGTTTTTACCGTTAATTTTTTGTATGAAATTCCGAACGTTATTCATTGGTGTATGGGAGTTTATTTTAGAGACGAAGTTTTGCCATGACTTACGTCTCTTTTGTTTAAATGTTCTACGTGCTTTCGCGCGGAATATACGGAAATTACTTAAATTATCTTGGGCTGGATGCAAGTTGAACCGTCGTTCGGTCTTTTTCCTGCCTTTCTTCGCTTCAACACAATCATCATCAAACCACGGCTTGCTGGATTGCTTTGGATTTGTCGAGGTTTTAGGAATGGTTCTCTCAGCTATCGATAATAGCTTTTCAGTAAATTTAAGAACTGGATCATTAATGTCAATGAAAATATCTGTTTTAAATTCATTTCGACAGAGTTGCTCGAACAAAGGCCAATTGGCTTTGTCAAATTTCCAGCGAGCAGCTCTCTCCGAAGATGAGGGAAAGTGTTTTTCCAAAATTATTGGAAAGTGGTCACTTCCACATAAATCGTCATGGACTCGCCATGAGTAATCCAGTGATAGCGAAGGGTCAGATATCGTTAGATCGACAGCTGAGTAACAACCATTCCCCGGATGGAGATAGATGTCGGATCCATCGTTGAAAATACATAGACCTTCCTGGTTTAAAAAATCTTCAATCTTTTTGCCTTTATCATTTTGAGAGTGACTGCCCCATATAGGATTATGAGCGTTAAAGTCGCCCATAATGAGAAATGGGGCAGGTAATTGATCTATTAAGGATATCAGTTAATTTATTTTTAAAGGATTGTTTTGAAGGATATAAACAGAACATAATGTGACAGTTGTGTTAAGTGTTATTCGGATAGCAACTGCCTGTAAATCAGTTGTTAGGGATATTTGACTGTGATTGATGTCATTTTTCATGCTTATTCCAGAATCGCCGGCGTATGGAGTATATATTTCACAACTCACAACTCATACGTTATTCCAGAGCTTGTGACATATACATTGACTTATGAACAGAGCCCGGCTTCTGACAGAAAAGTTGCTCAGACAGGGGTACGTTGACCAAAGCTGAAGTCATCCTTATTAAAGTTTTATGGGCGTCATCATGACTTGTTTGACAGGTATGAAAAAACCATTTCCTAAATGAAAATGGACCTGTTCCATTGATATTATCCTTTCCTCATATCGGATTTGACATGAACAGCATGGCGGGTGTCCTGTATAAAGCAGAGACTGCCTACTCTTCCGGAGCACCTGAGTCTACCCCCGGTTTTTTTTGGTGGGGTCCATGTTCATATGTTTTTAGTTTTTAATTGTAGTGCATGTATTGTTTTGGTCTTGTCTTCGTTGTTCTCCGGAGTTTGTCAGTTGTTACAGTTTTTCTCTCCTTCGAATATCCCGTTTAACAAGGATGGATGAGCCGCCAGCAGCTCTTTCATGCTGTTGCACTTTTGTACTGTTAAGAGAATAATTTTTAATATCTTGATTATCGTTTTCTTTTAAATGAGTCTCTTGAAGACAAAAAGCAACTGCGAGGAAGGTTTGTACAAGTAGAGATAATTCAATTAAATTAATCTTTAAACCTCGAGAATTCCATTCTATAATGTTTATATTTTAGGGGCGGGAATATTTTGTTCTTTGAATGATCTGTCGAACGACTTTGTTGACGTCTCTCTTATAGCGCCGTATTCAGTGACTGGAGGACCAAGACATTCATTCGACGTTGCATCCATTTGCTCAGAGTCTTCATCGATTTCATCAACATACTCTGAGCAGAGGTCTCGAAACTTGTTGAATTTTGAATTGTTTTCAGCCTTCGAGAGGCGATTTGAAAATTCTATAGCTTGAGATTTACCTTTTGATGAGGAACATGCAGCTCTCTGTGATGGTGAAGGCGATTGTTTGATTGAAGATATGGACGACCTTTGTTTTGGTGTCGGTTTTTGTTGATTGGTTGTATTTGAAGACAGGGATGTGGCTGTTGTTTGTGAATAATTTGATGAATATTGTTTAGGTTGAGGTGATTGATTGGATGTGACGAGAAGATGTGGCATTTCTGTTCCATCAGGCCAGGTGAAGTCAGTTTGAGTAGCAAAAGATCTGTTGGTTTTGGATGATTTAACTTTGTCAGCATATGAGGTGGCTTGAGTAGAGTTATTAGAGGCATAGACCAGCTTTTTAGCTTCTTGTTAGCTTAAATCCTTTTCTACTTTATTTTTTTGAATTTCGCGTTCTGTTTTGTAAAATTGGCAGTTTCTGGAATTGGCCATATGTTCTAGTCCGCAAATTATACATTTAATGTGGCCGTCACAATCAAAACTGGAATGGCCCTCTACAGAACATTTGACACACTTTTCAATACCTCTGCATGAACTCCTACCATGCCCAAATTTCTAGTATTTGAAGCAACGAGTAGGGTTAGGTATGTAGGTGTCAACTTTTATTCTGTAGGGACCTATGAAGATATGTTCAGGCACACAGGTACAGTCAAAAGTGATGGGATAAGTATTCAGTTTAATAATTTTATCTTCAAACCGTTTTGTAAACTTCTTAACTTTTGATACATTCTGGGATTTCAGTTCATCACATATTTCGTCCTCTGTTAATTCAGCTAAATCGCGGTCTCTGTCTAATCACACCTTGACAAGAGTTTAGTGATCTATGAGGTGTAACGGAGATGTTGATATCAGAAATTCTTATGAGAGAGAGTAGGCTTTTAGACTGTTGGGATCGAAAACATTCAACTCGCAAATTCCCGTTTCTCATTTTTGTGACTTTTTTAAGCTGGCCGGCATAACCTTGTAGAGTTTTTCACTATTTATTGCTGCTATAACTAAACATTTTGGAAAGTTCTCTGAAAAAGTGTTCTGTAATTTTAGTGAATGTTCCTCATCATCGCTGGTGTCGAGTTTCCGTTTACATGATGATTGGTTTGGTGTTTTTTGTTGAAAATCCATGGTGATATATATACATGTCGTTATCCTGGCTCCCCACCCACCTCGGAGCAGCATCAAAACGCTGTATGCTTGCCATATTTGCGAGAAGCATCAGGGCTACCAGAATATGGCATGAAACCTCAATCTCGGACCGATTTTTCCTTTTCTCGATTTTCCCGCAAAATTATGAACGTATCATGATGTTTTTTAATTGTGGCGTCAAATTTGCTGAATTAAAAATGTTCCAGCTATTTTGTCACGTGAACCATTATAACGTCCAACTTTTACTTGACAACCGTAACTGTATCGTCTCTGTCTAATCACACCTTGACAAGAGTTCAGTGATCTATGAGGTGTAACGGAGATGTTGATATCAGAAATTGTTATGAGAGAGAGTAGGCTTTTAGACTGTTGGGATCGAAAACATTCAACTCGCAAATTCCCGTTTCTCATTTTTGTGACTTTTTTAAGCTGGCCGGCATAACCTTGTAGAGTTTTTTGGATGACAAAAGGAGACATTTTGGTGACTGGTTTTTCACTATTTACTGCTGCTATAACTAAACATTTTGGAAAGTTCTCTGAAAAAGTGTTCTGTAATTTTAGTGAATGTTCCTCATCATCGCTGGTGTCGAGTTTCCGTTTACATGATGATTGGTTTGGTGTTTTTTTGTTGAAAATCCATGGTGATATATATACATGTCGTTATCCTGGCTCCCCACCCACCTCGGAGCATCAGGGCTACCAGAACAAGATACTCGTATGGAGTAGCTTTTAATGGGCTCAAGCCTCATGTCAGGGGTTGCCTGACGCGACATCCACACGATTGACCCATGAGCCACCGAATTCTTGAACCCGACATATGTAAATGGTACTATTGTTGTACATTTTGGAAACAGGTCAAGTTCAAGGGCATGACGTGACCATCCGATCGATCAGGACCGGGCCCATCCGGCCTTCCGTTTAAGATAAAGTAAGGGCCAAAGTTTCAACCACCAGTATCCCGTCCTCTGTCCTTACGGGTATCCACACACGGCAAAAATGTGGCCTCATTAAGCCGAGGAAGCTTTGTCCCATAAGCCACCGCCTTCTCTGCGCCTCCATCACTAGTTTTCATCCAAGATCCCAGAACCCAAACATCAACCTCAAACGATACATCAGCAGACCACCTTCCCAACCCAGTGTATCTCGGTTTCATAAAGGGTTCATCTGGGTCTTTTCAGATAACCACGAGAAAAACCGCAGAGGACTAGACATGACCAGTTGTTGGCTGAACCGGGACCAACCTGCCAAAACTTGAGCTGGTTATACATTTTGTTAAGATAATCCAAAATTAGTGAAGTAGATAATACTAAAACTAAACAAAATAATTAACTTGCTTATACATTTTGAGGAAAAGAATAAAATAAAGCAACATAAAATAATAAATAGGTTATCCAAAGTTAAACATTTGAGCCTGATGAGGTTTGACCCATAAGCCAACACCAATCCAATAAATGCGGAATTTAGTAATTTTGTTGACCAAATTTGAAGGAAAAAAGCAAAGATATTAACTATTATAAAAGGATTGAAGTGACCAGACGATTGACCGAATCGAGTCTATCCGGCCTCCCGTCTAGGAAACGATTGTGCCCCAGATGGTGATCGGAACAGTTTTTCCGGCCATCCAGGAACACTCCCTATTACCGACACGGGTTTGCGACACACTGCAAACATGTCGCCTCTTTAGGGGCCTCTTACGCCAAGCCGAGGAGATGTTGGCCTATTCTATTGTGTCCCCGGGATCCACACGGGGGCCAGCTTTTAAAGAAACGTATCGACCTAGTCGCGTGAAATTTTCAGACAACACATTTTGAAAGTTGTAACAATTACTTTTGATAAAAAAAATCAATATATACCGTTTTATTTGTTAACTATTTTTTTCATAATAAGTAATACATTTAAATTAAGGTTTTAAGTCGGAGCTGGCGATCGAAATGTTCCTTAAGTTCACCTCTCTTACATAGCAGGTCAAATAAAATCAATTTAATTAGTTTATAAACATTAATCATATGTAAGTACAAATGGATAAATAAAGAGTCCCGTCCTCGGTTCTAAAGACTTAAAATTTAAAAAAGATCAAGTATTTTATTTACTTGTTCTGTCGAGGATGGATTTTGAATAAATCTTAGTTCGTTTTGATCTGATAATAATTTTTTTTATGATGCAGAAAAGAGAAATTAAATTTTCTTCTCTTTTCCAGCTCCCGTAAAACAATTCTACTTCCATCGCCATTCCGTTTCATTCTGCGGACTTTGTCTTTTCCTTGGACTTCGAATTTGTGGACTTTTCCTACTGTTATTCTTTTGCCCATATTGTAATTAAAAACAAATACTGATCGCCGGCAAAATGACAACAGTTATAAGTTTCCCAAGCGAAGTTTGGAGACGTTGTTTTTGCTTTTTATTAAGCCCCGAAAACAAAGCTTGGGGACTTGTTGTTTTTGCTCCGTTTTGTACCCTGGAATACACATTTTCTGAAATAACTTGTAAATGATTGAGATCTCAATATATTCCAGTCTGTATTGGAAAATGCATTCATTGCTATATATATGTGGGGGGGGGGGGGGGGGGGTCCCTAGGGGAGTATCATGCTTTAAAATAAGACGGCTGCTTTGTGAGAACAAAAAACCGAATAACTACGTTCATTGAATATTTTTTGTTAAATTTACACAAATTTGCAGCGGGTTGTAACTCTTGCATAAATCAATCAACCATGAAAAATTATACGCATATCCAGGTTATACCTAACAATGGGAAATCATCCAAAGGATAGATGACTATTTTGACAATATCACAATAAAAATCCGATAGACAATAGCAACTAGCATTTTCCCAGGTATAATGTTTTTTTTATCAGAAAAAAACAAAAAGTGTAAGTTTTTGTGAATAGGGCCAAAAACACCAATTAGTGGTTCTACTCCTTGCACCAGTTCCTAATGTTTTCTTTTGCTTTAATGCTAACATGAAGTTTCGGTTGATCGAATGTCTTTTTTAGTTTTTGAAATAATGGTACAAGTGGTGCGTTTGGCTTCTTCCTCCTTTCCAATAAATCTTCTGTGATCTCGATCTTTGACTCTGTATTATAGGTTTTCAGCATCTGTGGATCATTGCCTGAATTTACTTATTCTGGCAACTGGCCTTCGTTTCTTTGCCAATAATTCGTGTTCAAGTTTCAAGGCTCTTGATCCAAATGATACGTAATGCACTAATTTCAAATTCTTTAAATATTTGACTTATATAAATAATAGCTGACTTACGTTAGCTTTTTAAAGGACCTGAAATCTACGCAAAATTTCTATTGGCATTATCTGTCCTTGTTGGGATTGAACAAATTAATCATTGCTTTTAGAAGATCCACAATTTGTTCATTTGTAGAGGGGTTAATTGTAAACTTTCAGCGCGGATATGTTTCAAGAATTAGCAAGTTCTCCCATGAACGATCTTTGCATTCCCTCATCAGGTTAATCCCGTTCATCCATCAAGAATCTTTTTGTGCCTGTCGTAATTTCCCTTCAGGGAATATATTCACGTTAAATAGAATGCTGTAGACTTTAGGAATGGTTTGCCTAATTGAAAACCTAAATGCACGTCTACACATAGTGAAGAATCAACAAAACCACTGAAGCAAAACATGAATATTTCCAGAGACAAAGCCAAATTGGCAATTTGACAATTGTCTGTCCAAAATTGGACCCCCTAAACGAATTTCAAAATGCAAAACTTTATTGCACATCTACACATAGTAAGGACAATACTATAGAGAGATAAATTTGCTGAAACAAAAAAAACAAAAAAAACAAAAAAAAAAAAAAACAAAAAACAAAAAACAAAAAAAAACAAAAAATGAACGAGGAGTTATGGAGACAAGGTTATCTAACAGACGCTCCGATTTAAAAAATCCCCGAACTTCATTCGAAGTGCGGGGATAATCAAGTTATAAGTAATCTTTATATGAATCGGATTACGTAAGGCTATCTGGTTCCACCTCAAAATGGTAAAATAAAATAACTTTGGACTTTTCAACAATACAAACAGTTTGACAAAACCGGTGTATTCGACTACTGCATGTTCGAATAAACAGTATTGATTTATGTGGAATTAATTTGCGAAAATTCAGGTTCTTCGACAACTTCGACAAATCCGTGATATTCAAATAAATAATGTTCGACACAAACATGTTCGACTGTACCAAATATTCCATAAGATAAAAAAACATATGTAATAATAACATATAATCCATCCTCGATCAGAGATTTAACATAGGCAGATCAGATCAAACTAGGGGCGGAGAGGGGGGGGGGAACGTCTGGTCACAGTAACTCTCCATTCCCTTTTTAAGTCGTAAGTACACATGGTTGAAGGTTCTTCGCACATAAAATCGTGTAACGTGTCAAAAGTGCGCTTGTGACGTGTCGATTGTATGCCTGTGGTCGATTTGCATAATGTAACTATGTAACTGTAAGAAGACTTATCTTCATAATTGTTTTAGACTTGAATGTTTTTTTATGATTTCAGTTCTAAATTGGTTTACGGATTAATAAAACCTATATAGGACTAAACATAAAATGTTATGGGTCATCAGATTTACAATAAACATTTTCATCATTAGTCATAAAATGGTTATCATATCAGTAAATCTTCTCTGACACCTATCCTAACGTTTGATTTAAGACAAAAATTCAATTTCACATTGATAATACCGAAAATTGAAATTCTTGAACATTATAAGGATGACACTTGGTATTATTTATCAATTATTAAATGTTGCGAAATATGAGAAAAGTTACAATATCATACACATTTTTTTAATGCTTTCATGAATTCTATACATCAAATAAGTTAAAAAATATATTACGGTATATAAAAACCTTCCCGGCGACTCACCGTAGTATAAAAAAAAATCAATTTCACAGTGAAACTACAAAAAATTACATTTTTGATCATTTTTATGATAAAACTTTGCTTATCTAGTCATGCTAGTGTTATATTTGCAGGTACGTAAGTACTAATGTGTTAGAGAATATATGTTTATTACTACTAATCTACACACACAATAATACAATTTGCCAAAGCAGCTGTTTACATAGTAAAAGATGAAATTCAATAGACATGAGAGAGTAACGCCCCTAAAACCATAATATAACTGTGAAATATATTAGGAGTAAATAAACTGTAGACATAACATCCGCTAGTATGATGTTGGGGAAACATTAAAACTGTCAGATGTGATTATAAGCCAATTAAGATAATAAACTATGTGATGAGAGATAAATAAGCTTTAAACATAACATCTAGTAATATAGATATCAATATAAGACAAAAATTCCAAAGTCCTTAAAATTTAAAAACATGCACACGTGACTTATTTACAGTATAATGTGAAATTTGGCTGTCAGGTGTTGTGATATAAGTCAAAAGTACATTCTATTACACAAAACCTGTATTTTGGCACGAACAATATATTCTTCATGCATCAATTTCGTGGTAAAATGCAAGTCCAGTTTAGAAATATCATACGATATCAATGTAATGAAAACTCGTTTTAAAAAAAAAATAATGGAGAACAACATTACACATTGTTGAACATGTTACGCAAAATACTACACGCACACGATTCACATATTTTCCAAACCTGCGATTTCTTAATATTGTTTTATGAAACAGAATATAATGAAACGAATTTTATGCCGGATATGAATAGCGGTGCAAATTAATTTATTTGATTTTAAATAAATAAATACGACAAAAGGAATCCGCTGTAATAGGATCGACATTGAAGTTTGTTTATCATAAATACAAAATGTTTATTTTTTATGCTAGTTTCTTAATGGTAAATTCATTAAAACTAAATGACAGAACTTGCACATTATATTTCAAATTAATTAAAAATCAATAAAACTTTTCATGTTATTTTTACATAAGCAACTATAACACACTAACCAAAATTTATATGATAATCATAAAGTTTTCAGTAACAGAAATGTAACAACCCACTTTGAAAAGTGCGTCAAATTTCGGTCAAGTTTAATCCGTTTTGAAAATTTCCAAAATTTGGACAAATTCAACGCGGTTTGAGATAATTTTTCAAATTGCGTTAAAATCGAGACCACTTTAACACAGTTTAAAATTGTTTTAGCTTAGTATCTCTTTTCTTCCTTTTATACTATACTAGTTAGCTCACCTGGCCTAAAAGGCCATGTGAGCTATTGTCATCACATGGCGTCCGTCATCGTCCGTCGTCGTAAACTTTGCTTTTAAGATATTCTCCCCTCAAACCACTCGGCCAATTGGAACAAAACTTGGCAACAATGGTCCTTAGGTGGTCCTCTTGCAGAATTATATCCGAAGACCCTGTGTGTCATATATTGGACCCTATGAGAAATTTACTTAAAGATCTTGTCTGAAACCACTTGGCCAATTGAAACAAAACTTGGCCAAGATGGCTACCATATGACATATATGGTAACATATGACCGAATGGGAAAGTTCACTGAATGATCTTCTTGTTTGAGCCAGTGAGACAATTGGAACTTGACAGCAATGTCCCAGGCTGCCAGTCAAAATGGACATAGTCCAGGTGAGCGATAGAGGCTTCTTGAGACTCTAGTTTCCCCCTCCCTATCTATTTCAGTCCGTTTAAAACACCAATTTTATTCCTCTCTTAGAATTTACTTAAATAATATTCTCCAGTGTATGACTATACTGTTAAAATTGTATACAATGAAAAATGATAGAGGAGACTAACCCAAGAAACTTAAATTCTTAAATACCGTAATTCCAATCCTGTGGGTCGTTTTTGAAAAAAATACATTTGCAGATGATATACAATCGTTCTTTAAAGAATTTAAATCCCTATTCCTAAAGTGATCTGACATCACAATAAAATGCGACAGATGCACGCACGGACATTGGTAACGAAAGTATCCTGGTATGAAAGGTTGGAATAAATTTTTCACCGAAAACTCTGCAAATGGCAGAAAAATTAGATCTGAAGAAAGCAGACAAGCTCAGACAACAATAATTATCCAAACTAATCATGAGAAAGTGTTCGAATAATTTCAAAGTGTGTTAAGATGCTTCTGTTTAATGCACTTTGAAATAAAAAAATTCTTATTTCAAATTACGTTGAGTTAGTCCAAAACATTTTCATGTGTGTAATTTTTTCAAAATGTGTTGTGACAAAGGATTTCGAGTTATGTATTATAAATTGAATAATTTACATAAATCATAAAAAATAAATTAGAAACTGTGAGGGATTATATATATGAACATTGCCAAAGATTTGACACCGTTGAAAATTCGTCCAACAAACTTTTAATTCCAGTTCGAAATATGAATTCACAAGTTTTAATAATTTTCTCGACCATTAAAATATCATACACGCTACAAGAATCTCCTCGCGCGTATATAACCACACACAAACAATGCCCACATGATTCGCATGTTACACGCACATTCCACGGCTACGTTATATGTTTGGTGCATTACAAGTGCAACCGTCTTTACGCCGAGTGCGTAAGTGTACATGTCTAATCTTAACGGTTTTTCCAGCCGTTTTGTGTCAAGTTTTAAAATGTAATCTAACTGTGGTACCTATATTACAAAAAATATGAATAATGAGAAACATTGGTCAATTATTTCCCCTAACTTATACCACAGGTGCTGCTGCTGAATTTCAGGTCGAACAACAACATCTCTTTATCTATAAGTTATATTTAGAATCACATTTGTTAGTATTTGTTTACAAGTAATTATTAGCATTTTGTTAATTAATGCTTACTACATGTTGTTGTGTACCTGGATGCTCTAATAGAGGTGGAAATTTGTTTCCTAAAGATGAGCAATTAAAAGGGAATTGCTAAGTTCAATTAAAAGGAATTCAAGTAAAAAAAACACAGATTGTGGATACCAAACAAAAGTAGTGTTTCTATCTGTGATTACGGAGATATAAGGCATTCTTTTCCTTTTTTGTTTAATGAGGTATTTTACAAATTTGTTTTTATGAATTTTGCATTGGGATAAAAATGAGTTTTTTGAAGAAAATTGAACATTTTTTTCCCTGAATGACCGATAGGTTTGAAAGTCTATATTAAGATATTGAAAAGTGATAGTGATGCAAGGAATAATATACAGGATATTGAAAAAATCCATCTTATACGGCAAAATAATAAAAAAACTACTGATTTTTCCGGAAAAAATACATATTTCTTTAATTGATTTTTTCTTAATTTTTTTTATATGTTTTTTTTTTACAGCTACAGTCAAACCTGAAACAGAAATAAGAAAGAGGGGTTGCCATGAGTTTTTCTGAGCTATGGCATGAAACCTCAATCTCGGACCGATTTTTCCTTTTCTCGATTTTCCCGCAAAATTATGAACGTATCATGACGTTTTTTTAATTGTGGCGTCAAATTTGCTGAATTAAAAATGTTCCAGCTATTTTGTCACGTGAACCATTATAACGTCCAACTTTTACTTGACAACCGTAACTGTATCGTATCCCCTTAAGTAGATTATTTAGCATATCGGAACATTCAGTGATAAATGTCTGGATAACATGGATAAATTTTATGTCCAGATAATGGAAAGAGTTTGACTTGTGCCACACAGAGATTTAGTGCATTTTTTTCAGTTCATCAGCTCTCAAATTGAAATTTCCATTAACCAGACTTATTGTAGATGGCACTGAAATACCATTTAAAAAACCAAATGCTCCAGTTGCACAAAGATCTACTTACTCCACATACAAAAACAGAAAAGTATTGGTCGGATGTTCACCTGGGGAACTTGTATCATACCTGTCTCCTGCATATGGAGGATAGAGAATGACCCTCAGATAGTTGTAAGGAGTAACCTGACAACCTTATGTGACCCAGGCGATTCCATAATGGTAGACAAAGGCTTCAGTGTGCAGGATTTATTTGCACCAACTGATGTCACAATTAACATTCCAACCCTTTTCAAGAAACGCAATAGGATGACTGGAAAAACAGTGTTAAGAGACTGAAAAATATCCAGTAAACTTGTTCATATTGAACGACTGATAGGTTTAGCAAAAACATTACATTTAAGATTCTCAGTGTTGTTCTAAACAGAACAGAAACCAAACTTGCCAGTGACATCGTCTTTGTAGTTTTCATGTTTTGCAATTTCGAACAGTGTATAATTCCACGTCATGCCTATGCATTTCATTATTGACATAAAAGTATGACATTTGCATGTATGAAAAAAAATGATTTGGTTTCTGAAATTAATTTAATGTGGTGCCTATTTAAATATAATTAAATGGTATTAAAACAATCAATAGTCAGTTTGTAAATGTATTTTTACTTAAAGTTTCATATCACCAAGAATACCTGTTATATTAATCGTACGTAAACTTGTCTAAAACTACCTTCTTAAAACATTATCATAAACTGCAGTGAATAAACCAACCATGTCTGAAATAAACTCTTCGTTTCTATGCACAGTTATTTTTGGTTGTTCTTAAATTTGTATATAAAAAAATCACAATTTTGTTTACCACTGCAAAACATCTGTCCTTGGACTTGGTAATAATAGTCATGTTTTTTTTCAAGGACTAATTTGCCATCTTCTTCTGTTAAATGTGGCACAGTTTCTGGTGAAATGTTTTTATTTCGCGACGTGTATGGGGTTTTGACTTCTAACAATTGACCATTTTCCGTTAAACCATTGTGTGATGCAGCATGGAATGGGTACGACTTGGACACAAATGTTCCGCACTTTACGGTTTCCTGTTTTGAATACTTTTTTATTGCAACAGGTTCAAATTGTCTCCCGTGTTTAATAGATGCTGAAAATATGAAGGAATGTGTGGTTAATGATGATGCAAGTTTTGGAAAATCGGTGTTATCTGTTGCTTGCATATTCTGCCAAAATTTGAAGATATTGAACGTTTGCATCTGTCAGAAATCCACATGATTTTATTTTTATTTTTGATTGATCTTCAATTTTCCCCTTCCAAAGTCTAGATTTTTATCATAAGACTCCAATCTAAAAATTAAACAATTCAAAATCATACAAAAATATCAGTAAATTCCAAGCTATTCTTTGCATATAAAATGCATACATTTATTTTTTAGCAGGTTTCAATCAAATAAAATTATATATATATATTACATATTTTTTCTAAATTTTTCCTTCTTCGGGCAGTGTCAATGTATGTTTTAAAAATATAGAATAGACAATATTTATTTAACAAAATGAATACATGATTACATAAATTGAATATTACAAACTAAACTACATATCAAAACAATTATTATCAAGCCATGTGGAAATTTAAATTACCTCTCAATTACCTCTCTTTCTTCTTCCAGACACACGTGCCCCTCTTAGCTTTAATTCCTTTTTAAGTTCAGGTAATGTTCGAGTTCCAGAATTTGACATTTTTGTATTATAGATATATATAATAAAGAAATGAAGAATCAAACAAAGGAATGTATTTATAGAAACAAAACACACATGTACTACTGTACACTGTATGCGGGCTTATCTGTAATTTAGAGGGGATAATCTTCACTAATGTTTCTAATTCGTTTTGTGATCTTAAGATTCTTTTTATTTAAAAATCGATTGATCGGTATCGTGAAAGATTCAACGTGCATCGTATCGTTTCATTGTAACGTTCGAATCGTGTGCGTGAATCGACCGCATCTTGTGTGTTCCGTATGAATCGTGTGTGTGTGGCTTGTTGCGCTGTATGTTCAATCATCTGTAGTAAGATGTTTGAAAGGCGTTAATTAGTACACGTGGAAGACCATCGATATACATCTACTTGTGTGAACATTTGTTAGATGTGGTTATCTAGTAAATGGAAGGTTAGTTATTATTGTCATATGTTATAACAATATTAAATGATGTATGGTTATTGGTAGTGTGTTGCCTTGGTATATGTAAGTGTGGTTGATAAGTGAATTGTCAATACCGTTTACTCAATTCATCAGTAGTCCTGTTCGCAGAAATTGTGAAATTTAAATTGTTTTGAAAAAATTAACTAATCTAAAAGGTTTCAAGACCGTGGATGATTCCAACTGATGGTGTTAGACAAATGGATTAAATTGATCAGGTTCCTCTAAAAAATAGCATTTTGTCACTGTACTGCTGTAACATGTTGATCTGGTTTATCTACACCCGGCCGCTGAGGTTTTCCTTCTTGCATTATATTACGTTCTGTAAAACCCCTCCAACGGGGATATCCTGAATGACACTGCTTACAAAATAAATCAGTTCCACATTTAGAACATGGCGTGGTGTATTGTTGTGGTGAAAAAAATTGGTTGCTTTGGAGGTTGTCATCATTGGATTTATCTCTAATAGGATCCGTTATAATAAAACCTGAAAGCAAAAAAAAAAAAGTAATTCTGTTTTTGTCAGAATGCTCAAGACTTAAAATTTGGAAAACTTAATCCGAAACCAATTCTGATGCATAATATGTGCACATTTAGTAATTTTCAACTCATCAGTTGTGCTCAAGACCTAAAATGTTGAAACCCAAAACAAAATCAAATACATAGACACATTGAATTACAAACTGTCTAAAACTGATCATTTCCATTTTGTCAAAACAACAAACGTATGATTTTTCCCCACATAAACAGTCTTCTGTCCACATTTATTATCATGTAAAAAATTATTACAACCGAGTACACACACATATTGTTGAACTCCAAGGCCACGATTTTATCACCAGCTTCGTTAATATTGTTTGTTCCGACTAATCGTTATAAAAATGGTAATGCTTGTGATAACTAAGAAGAATTCACCTCTTGCTCTGGCTTTAGATGGTTTAGGCTATTTACGTTCTATGGTTATTTTGGCACTTTATTTGCGCATTAAAGTTTTATGTCAGTGCTGATTTTTTGGTACTATCTTTAGGCCGTATAATGCTTCAGTGGTACTCATATGACATGATCGACATTTAAAACGGAATTCCACACACGTCGGTGGTAAAAGAATCCTTAACTTTAGTAAGGTAGGAATATTTCTCGTGAAGAAAGCTGCGACTAATACAAGAAGAATGACTTGCTTGAATGTTTTTTTCATACACCTGTGTGTTGAGCATTTATCCACTATTTCTTTTCTTACCCAATACCAACAACAATGCATATCAGAACAAACAACAAAACTTAAGCCAAATAATTCAGAATTTTGTTGTAAAACTATATTGGATAATAATTGATGATTAAAAGAAGTTAGAATAAACATCACGTTTTCCTTTCTTTCTTTTCATTTTGTCTAGTTCCGACATTCTAACTTCTTTCGGTTTATTCTGGCTTTCTGGTATTATCGTCTCAAGATCGTGAAATTCTGAGGTCATATAATTTTCTCTCTTATCTGTAATAGAAGATTCTAACTGTTACTATAACTTTCAGTAAATGTTTGTTTTTGTTGTAAAAGATGATTTTCCTGTACAGTATTTTACTACTGGCGCTCAAGAATCCATAAACTTTTTTAAAATAAGAAATTTTAACGAACCTTCAGCGGTATTCTTGCTGTAAGAACTTAGTTTAACAGGACCCTATGGGAAATACATACAAAACTCTTCTTCTAGAGAACCGCTGAATGGATTAAAACCAAACATGGCACGAATGTTCCTTATGAGGTACTGACCAAGTTTTATTACTTTGCTGCCGATCCATCAACCAAAAATGGCAGCCAATGTGGAACTTATTTTTTTTGGGCATTGCATACAAATGTCTTCTTCTTGCAAATTATTGAATGGATTGAAACCAAGCCTTTGTAACGGGATGGCCCGGTTGACCAAAGTATATAAAATATATTTCAATTTCGGAAAGTAATAATTTAAAAATTAAAATATGATTGTATAATAAGTTGTATTATAGTTAGACAGGCTAATACCAGTTTAGTACAGTTCCAGTAATAACACTATAAAACTTTTTAAAATTGACCTTTATAAAACATGTATGTACCAAAAATGACACAAATTGCAAAACTTGTTAAAATTGACCTTTAGAAAATAGATATGTACTAACATGATATTTCGACAGAGATGCCTTGGAACTGTATTTGGACTGGGTATGTTTCACATGTCAATCACCTACATGTGTCTATTTGTAATAGTACCATTTTGGGATACTGTGATTGACGTGTGAAGAACTTATTTGCTATATTCGTTTAATATTTTCTACGTATTATTTTATTTTTCTACGCAGTATTTCCTCCTGTTCCAACTGGTTTTGGGGGCTAGATTATAAATACGAGTGACATTGTAGTCCGCTCAGATAATAAATTTAAGCACTGTCTGTTGATGTTAATTTATCTGCATATCAAAATATTGGAACCAGTCTCGTTAATATCCAACACCAGTAACCAGTAACCAGTAACTTGAAAAACCACTATACGATCGACGACCCATAAGCCAACAATAGCTTATTTGGTGCCGACAGACTAGGATCCAACTGGACAAAATACCTGGATTAAAACGTTTTAAGGTAAGACAACTAAGTATTTATCTCTAAAAAGTATCTTAGTAGACTGACCTTGTTGAAATTTAAAAGATGGTTTACCCAAAGGAATCGCAAATCGCTTGAGTAAGTTAAGTTAGGTTTAATTGCATTTTAAATAAGTCTTTATTAGTAAATTAAAACTAAATACTTTCTCAAATGTCTTTAAGTAATATGGCAGACGTCGTTGAGGAATTAACAGAACACTTCTGTAATTTAGGACAAGATGAAAGTAAAACTGAAATACAAGTAACTGAATCCACTCAATTTACTCCGTTCACATAGGGAGACAAACGGTCTCTTGTTCCAACCATTTCGGGTCACTTAAAGACAAATTGGATGAAAATAATCATTTAGGGCTAAAACAGCCATGGACCAATTGAAAGCACTGCAGACTGCAGTATCGGTACCTCTTTTCAAAATAGTCTAGACATTTGAGGGGGACCCTACCCAGTTTAAACAATGGGTTAGAAATATAGAAAGATATGCACAAATGGCAAGGTAAGGGGACACAGATATATCCCAGGTAGTCCAAGTAACATGTACTGGGTTAATATCTGATTTGTTAAATGTTGTTTAACAGAATTTCAGTCAGCTGGGGAACCATCTAAATGGCAAGATCTTAAGATACTGTTACAAAAACGGTTTGCTGAGATCACAGATCCACAACAGGCCTTGGCTATGCTTAGAAAAACAAAGCAGAAGCCAGAGGAAAGTGTACAAATGCACGCTGAAAGGCTGTTAAGGATAGCTGAGGATGCTTATCCTGAATCAGTACAAACTGATTCAAATGTAGGAGGGTTAATCCAGCAACAGTTTGTGGATGCCTTCTGTGATGGACTGTATTTCGATTACCTCCGTATGAAAATCATGAGGGAGGAACCAAAAACCTTTGATAAGGCCGTTCAATGTGCTATGAAAGGGCAAATCTGAGGAAGCGTTTTAGGGATAGATCGGATACGTTTGCTGAACGAGAACCAGTTAATAAAATTGAGGGTAATGGAAACTCCTTTCCAACCGCCGTCATGGACAGGAGGCAACAATAACAGTTTCTTAACACCTGTTTCTTTGCAAACAGTAGGAATTTTTTCCTGACACCCGTCAGATAGAGACAATGGAAATAGGACACTTAAGGTGGAAAACTTGTTTTAGGTGTGGCAGACGGGATCATAGGTCAAAAGAATGCCTTTTCAGGTCTTATAATGCCTTTGCAACTGGGGATTCTAGGGAGGAACCCATGGTAGTAAGTGATGAGGAGGAGGAGGTTGAACAGAAAAGGGTGACTAAAAGATGTAAAAAAGAGTATTCTCCAAAAAGGGGTCAGCAGGGTCAAAGACAGACAACACCCCAAAAACGTAAGACAGGAAATTATCAAACTCAAAATAGGGTTGAGGAGCCTAACTGGATTAGGGGGGCTAAATGTTGGATTTGTCATAAAAGAAACTGCCAAAACCGTAATGTTTCGGAAAAGAACAGTCAAAATTTTCAGACCAGCTACTTGGGCTGATAAACCATTTAGGGGATTTTAGGAAAACTAAAACCCTCTCTTCACAAGAAAGCCGGTGAAGGGAGGAGAAAAAGTTTTAAGGGTAAAATGAAAGATTTTTGAAAATCACAAGTACTAAATTCATCTTTGGCAGGGAACCCAGGGTCTTGTATAATGAAGATAGGCAAAGCGTGCTATCGTACGTTGATAGACACGGAGGTGGAGGCCTCTTTAATTAGTAAGAAAATGTTTGATAAGTTACCAGAAAAACCAAAAATTATGCGCGTCATGCCGCTTTTACAGACCGTGAGTGGTGAGTCATTATTAATCATAGGGCAAGCAACTATTTCATTCACTATGAAAGGACTTCCGTTAACGCAAAATTTTTCGTTACTGATGGACTAAATCGAAACTTCATTCTAGGCGAGATTGGTTGACAGAATACGGCGTAAGAATATATTTCGACTTAGGAATGATAAGGATAGGTAAGACTTATGTTAAATTAGACGAAGACATTCATATTTCGTCAATTTTAAAGACAGACAAAGAGGTAAGTCTTAGACCTCAGACAGCAACTGTTTGTCATGTTAAGTTGAATAATGGTATCCGCATACCCGACTCAAGACTTGTAGAAATCTCAAGTCGGGACTCAGGATGTTTACTCGACGAACCAGGACTTATCTTACAAGGTTCAGTAGGTAAGTTACCAAATACGTCGAGGATACATGTGATGATAGTTAATCAAACAAACAAGTATTACAAACTGTAGCGAGGTTGTGTAGTCGGAAACATAAGAAGGATGCAGTTAAAATAGTAAGTAAAAACAAGGACTTATTCGCTAAAAAAGACTCGGACTAAGGTCACACAAACACAGTGAAGATGATGTTAGATAGTAGAGACCACAAACCCATCAAGATCAGACTTTACCGAACGCCACTGAATAAAATAGATTTGCATAGACTTTAGATCCTTGAACAAGTAAGTTTCTCCAACGTCTTTTCCTTTGCCTTTCATAAATGACATATTAGCGTTACTAGGAGGAGCATCTTACTTCAGGACCTTAGACTTAAAACGTGGATATTGGCAACTACGTCTTGAAAATGACAGCAAAGAAAAGACCGCCTTCACATGTCACAAAGGTTTGTTTCAATTTAATGTTATACCTTTCGGGTTAAGTGGAGCACCAGCAGTATTCCAGGAGCTGATGAACATTATCTTACAGGGATGCGAAGACTTTGCAATGGCATATCTTGACAACATACTTATTTTCTCGAAGACTAAAGAACATCTTAAGCACATACAGACCGTCTTTAACAGGCTAAGACAACATGGACTCAAACTCAGGTTGAAGAAATGTGCATTCTTCCAAGAGGAGACAGGTTACCTAGGGTTCGTCAGTAGCAAGGATGGAATCAAACCAGATCTGAAGAAAGTTGGTCAAGAGGAAGTTACCCAAACCCAAGTCGGTAAGAGAAATAATGGGCTTTATAGGAATGTGTTCATATTACAGACGATTCATACCAAACTCCTCAAAGATAGCAGAACCACTCATAGACCTCACCAAGAAGTATGCAAGGTTCAAGTGGACTTCTAGATGCCAAAAAGCCTTTGATTACCTGAAAGAGAGCCTGACAGTGGTTCCTTTGTTAGCTTATCCTGATACTAACAAACCATATGTCCTATATACAGATGTAGGCAACAGATGTGTGGGTGCATGTTTGATTCAAGAAACAGATAAAGGTTAATAAAAACCAATCTACTTCCTGTCGCACAAGCTAAGTCAATCCCAGACAAAATTGTCAACCATAGAGAAGTAAGGATTCGCTATCTATTATGCATTGCAGAAATTAGATCATTATCTTCACAATGCACAGTTTTTCATAAGAAGCGACCACAAATATCTGTTGTAATCTCTTATGAAGAACAAACAAATCCAACAAGCTGCAAGATAGAGTACATTAAAGGTAAGGAAAATCATTGTGCAGACTTATTTACAAGGATTCCAGACGATGGTTCCCAAGATAAGGAAGAACATAGCGAGACAGAAGAACCAGACTTGGATGATAGGACATTGCAAGTAAGTTACGTCAACTCGAATAGAGCGAAGCTTCAAGGTATGACGAACAGCGAAATAGACCCCCAGATGACCCGGTAAGCAGTTTCATATGATCTTGGACACATGACAGTATATATGAGACGCAATTAATTCTTTCCCGGGATGTACAAAAAAATCAACACTCATATTGAAAAATGTGTGACATGTCAGATGAGAAGTGCAGCCAAGGCCAAACCATCTGTACAGGAAATGAAAACACCACCGTACCCATTCGGAAAGATAGTCCTTGATCTCTCATGGCCGTATCCAACGACACTATCAGGAAACAGGTACATTACCTGCTTCGTCGACTGGTATTCAGGGTGGCCTGAAGTCTTTGCTGTACCTGATAAATCAGCAGATAACGTAGCTCATTTGTTAGTTGAAGAAATATTTCAAAGATTTGGATGCGCCTTTGAGATAGTCACAGACAATGGGACAGAACATGTAAACAGAAAGGTAAGAGAAACGCTAGAAGCCATGAAGATTCACCACGTAACAACATCGTTATAGCTCACAGGGAAATGGAAAAGTCGAGCGTTTTCATAGAACGCTGCATAACGTCATAGCAAAGAAAATTCAAGAAGATGTACAAACAAGGGATTTGTATTTAAATCAAACATTGGCACCAATACGATTTCACGTAAACGAATCCACCAAAATTTCACCATTTTATCCGTTATACAACCGTAATGTTGTATTACCATTGGATAACATAAAGACGACGATATATAAGAGAAGACCAACATCAAGTAGCTCTCCAAGAACAACATAAATC
Organism: Mytilisepta virgata; assembly: GCA_028015205.1. Classification (NCBI taxonomy): domain Eukaryota; kingdom Metazoa; phylum Mollusca; class Bivalvia; order Mytilida; family Mytilidae; genus Mytilisepta; species Mytilisepta virgata. Next base: position 9,285,420 of record CM051510.1, read on the forward strand.
GTTTGTAGCAGTAAATAGATATTTAAAAGAAGCAAAAAGAAAATATAAAACATATGCATATCAGAAATGCAAAACTGAGGAGTATCAGGTAGGGGATGCTGTGTATCTTATAAATGGACTCCTTTCTATCAAGAAAGAATTACAGAAAGAACAGAACCTCTTAATTTCATCATCCGTAATCAAATGAACGGAAAGGTAAGTAAAACTCATGCCCGACACATCAGGCCAGCAAATGTAGAAGAATGGGAGATACCAAAAGACGAAACAGGTCGACTCCTAAGGAAAAATACGTATGTAGTATCACCAGAAGAATCAGGTTATTCTTCGAACAAGGAAGCGAAAACAGCTCTCAACAAAGATATTCGACATCGTCGAAAGGAAAGGGAGGACTCTTCAAATAAAGATGATATTCCCTTAGCGGAACTTCAGAAGAGGTTAAGAGCTAAACAAGAAAACTATCAACAAGATGTTGAGGAACTTAAGGTAATTGATCAAGTAACCGATTAAGTAAGGGTTTACGCATCAACCGAGGTTTGTAAAGACGCGCATGCAGAAATAAGTGTCGCCGTAGGCACGGATAAAGATGTGGTAATAAGCCCGATGAAAAATAAGGCTTCCAGGAAGGAAACGGAACATCCTCCCGTTGACCATAAGAAATTAACGAAAAATCTCCTTGCTGCGATTCAAGAAATGCTTTAAACCAGCTTGGTGATCATGTTGGAACATACACTTTCCTTTGTTGTCTTTGGGACACCTTTCCCCTTCCATTATTTCCCCCTTGGCACTTAAGACGCTCTTAGTGACCATTCAGAGCAGTTTAGACAGTCAATTCAAATTGCAATCTGACCCACAAAATGATATTTGGGCTTTTATAAGACTTTGACTTGTACGACTATCATTCATTGAGAAAAATCTGTAGTGATAATAGCTATTCCCCTAGTCAACAGTATAGGAAGTTTTGATATCTATAAGACTCACAACTTGTCCTTACCAAGAAATGGAACTAACCACACTTGGGTTGTGGCTAAGTTTCACCTTGAAGCTGAAAATATAGTAGTCAATAAGAAACGAACAAAGTTCGCAGTACTGTCTGACTAAGAAACTAGGGCTTGTAATAGTCCTCTTAAAGCGTTTTGCACCTTTAGAAATCCTGTCTACCCAATAATGACATCTACCACGTGTCTGATGCAACTATTTATGGAAAGGGCAACTAGAATTAAGAAATACTGTAAAATAATGATTTCCACTTATCCTATAAGACCTCGAGCACGGTACTTGACCGACAGACATTGGTTGGTCATTGCCGGGAAACCTTTGACTTTTAGTATCTCTTTTAAATCAAAATCGACATCTGAATTACGGACCACCAAATTTCCGTTAGATATCATCAGAGTTTACTCAACTTGTTTTGCTTATAATGCATATATGACATTATTACCGTATTATCTTAACGAAAGTAAATTCAATAGGACGGACGTATTCAGGCAATTCTTGAGAAGATACTCATTTGGCATAATGACCCTTTGGATGACATTTGATACAACCATACCGAATTTCAATGATTCTAAAATTCCCCCGAAATAGAAATATGAATTTAAACGAAGAACCCATGCCTGCAAGTCCTCGATATTGGATATGTATAATAGGAACAGTAACAATTTTTTTGAATATTATCTTTGTGAAATTTAGGCGCAGGCTTCTAAATTGCATAAGGTTAAGGTTAAGGTTAAGGGCAGTCAAAAAGGGAAATGAGGAGGTAAGTCAACAGTTCAGACCAGTGTACCACGACTACAAGATGGTGAAGAACCTTCGTTCACCTTCAGCAGCAATCCTGGTCCATCTGGTACAACGACAAAGTATGATAATGGTACAAGGTACTGGTCACGATTACAAGATGGTAATGGTACAACCATGACGTATAGGCCTAATGCCAATCTTTCCCGACAGTACTTACAAGAAAAGTATGGACAGGTACCAATGGAGAATATGACGATATTAAATAACCTGAACGACACCTCTACCCGATCATCCTGGATACGCAGATCACTTGACGAAAAACAACGGCGATACCCGACCCAAGCAGCTACAAGGAGTACGGTCAAGGTAACGATCCCACGAATCCTGGTCGCAAGGAAAATGTAAAATAATAATAATGATAAATAATCCTGGTTCACCCATATGTTGATAAAGAAAGAATTGGGAAAATAATTTCTTTCGGAAAGGGACGATTGTAACGGGATGGCCCGGGTGACCAAAGTATATAAAATATATTTCAATTAATTTCGGAAAGTAATAATTTTAAATTGATATATTCGTTTAATATTTTCTACGTATTATTTTATTTTTCTACGCAGTATTTTATCTTGTTCCAACTGGTTTTGGGGGCTAGATTATAAATACGAGCGACATTGTAGTCCGCTCAGAAAATAAATTAACCACTTTCTGTTGATTTTAATTTATCTGCATATTAAAATATTGGAACCAGTCTCGTTAATATACAACGCCAGTAGCCAGTAACTAGTAACCTGAAAAACCACTATACGATCGACGACCCATAACCCAACACATGACATGTATGTTAATCTCAAGGTACTTTAGCAATGATTAAATGGAAATATCAGGTAAACGATACAGGCCCCTGGGAATCTCTGGTTTATTTTTAAAAAAATCATTTTATGAAATAAATAAACACAATAACACAATATTATAGCATAAATCAAATGTCAAAATTTCGTCTATTGACACATTATATTCTGATATTGGATTTAGTTTCTTTAAAAACAAATTGACAATAAAGGTCATGGTTAGTGACAGAGATAAAGGGGGGATTCAGAGGAAAAATCATTCCCAATGTACCTGTGGTATATACTATTAATCGTGCTTTATTCTAGGGTTGGACAGTGGGAGAGAAGGGAAGGAGAGAGATAAAACTAAAGTTGACTTCGTAACCATTTAGATGGCATCTTATTGTCTCTCAAATCGACAGATATATAAAAAAACATGATAACACAATTTTCACACATCGCTTTATATGGCAGAAAAATCTAAAAAATGGTGAAATTCTCAGAAAAACTATTCCATATTTTTTGGGTAGTTTCCTAGTATTCTGTTATTATTTAATCTCGATTTTAACACGGAAAATTTAAATTTAATTATCATTGGCTTAGTAAATCGTATAAAACGTGGTAGTAAAAATGTGTTGTAGAAATGTTGTAGAAATGTTTATATGTCATATGCAGTTGATAAACATGTTTATTCCACTGAGGGAATTTGCACTTAAAACGCTAGAAAGAATAACACTAATATTCATGGCCAGTAAATCACCACTGATTTGATTTAGTATTATCAGATTTCCTGAGGTGTTTATGTAGAACGTCATAAAAGGAGTTAGATATGTATACAATATTTGGACTGAGTAAAAGACAATGTATAGAGCATCAGTCTGTTGAGAAATATTTTTCAGTGTTTGAACATTTTTTATCTAATAAATATACAAAACTTTTCTGCTAAATATTATATTTTCTTAGTCTTTCGACGCCTATACAAGTGAGAAAGATGACGTTTTGTACGACAAATCTAAAGAAATTTTAATATTTACAGCTCTGTTCAAATTATTAAAATCTTGACTCGTTCAGACATTTAAAACAAATTTTAAATCAGTATCTCTAAATGAGCTTTAGATAATTAAAATCTCATTTTTGCAAATATTAATCGAACAGTAAAAATTCTTCAAATACTCTAAAGAGCGGTTTAAATTATTTATACCTCTTTTGAATACAGAATAATTCTTTGATACAAATTTTAGATACACAAAAGATGCAGATTTCGTTGATTTACCCCTAAGCAGTTACATTCCGGAGAGAAAAAGTTAAAAGCACGATGGAGAAATCTTCAATTTTCACAAAAAAAAAAAAACAAAAAAAAAACCAAAAAAACAGCGAATTTAAAGCATCGTCTCCCGCCAGTATAAACATATTAGCAAATGCGCTGATGATTCCCCATGCAGAGGCATCAACTCAATGGTAATAATTCTTACAATACTATCCTGACTCTGTGTTGTATTTAAGTTTGTGTTTTGTGATCTTCTTTGTTATTTTGTTTGTCCGGGGGTCTGTCTGTTGGGTTGTTTTGATTGATTGGTATGTCATTGTTAAATTTTCCTGTTGTCCATTTGTTTTATTCTCTGATACCAAGATATATAAATTTATGCAACCATTGATTTTGCGATGTTGAAAGCGAAACAATAACGCAAAAAGTTAAAATGAAAACCCAAAGAATTTAGTGTTCCTACTCCCGATTGACCGACTTTCAATAACTGAAGGCATTTATTGATAAATGTGTTCTAGTCCCAAAAAAGGATGCCACATTAATTTTGACAATGGATTTGAAGCGAATAATCAATCAAGTTATCCTAAGTTCACTGGTTTTTTTTAACAGTATAACATAGCAGTATTGTTGAAAAAATAAATGACGGATTTGTAATGAGTGTCTGTGCATTTGCAAGAACTGTTTTAAATCCTTCTTGTGAATAAGATATATATGCACATACATTTGGCTTGATTTATTGAAGAGGAAGAGTTGTGTATGTATGTTTCAAAATATACGAAATATTCCATTCTCTATTCAATATGATATCCTTTTTTCACCACATGTTTGCACCAAAATTTTGGATCTGCTGTTTTCAATTTCTTTATTGCCCCTTTTCTCTACAAATGATAGTTCTCTAATGCTTAGGAAAGTTATTACATGGAATATTAAAATATTACCTTTTGCTATAAATGAGTCTTGTTTCATTTTGTTTTCATATCTGATAGCTAGCGTACGAACATAATTCTTTCCGCCTGAAACGAAGCATATGTCATGTTAATATGTTGCATATTATGCATATTATGGTATTTATTTAGTGAAAATAATTTTTTTTAATTGAACATAATTGCCTGTTGTAATTCTCCCTGTTTGAGAACTAGACTGACTTGCAGTGGGTGGACTGGATACGTCAATTTCCAAGAAATGATCGCAGATGGGATTATCTTCTTGGGGACTCAAACTCTGTTATAGCCTCAACCGCCCAAATGCAAGAGAATTAGAATACTTTTGATATGAAAATAAAATTGGTTTAGTTTGTGGATCCGAATTTTGAATTGCAGATTAAGTGTATTCTAATAAGAGCACTGATTGTTGCGCCTTTAGCTAATGACTTAGTCCGACTAGAGACTAAGTCATGTAGACAGACTACACTCCATATATCTAACTGGGAAATGTTGTAAACAGCATACATTCATATTTCATTTCCGTAACCATTTGAAATATTATCTTCAAACGTTTCATTTTAAGACTGTCGTTTTAAGCAGGAAGAGGAAAGTAGAAGAAATAAATTCATACTTATACCAAGGAGTTGATATTATTTAAATTCTTTATAAGTAGGATATATTTAATTTTATAACGTTTATGGAAGAAACACAACTATAGCGCCGAACTCTAAAGGAAAGTGAACTGACGACAGAGAAGCCTCGAATTAAGTCAATAAATCACCACAAGAGATTAGGGTTAGTTAAACTTCCCAAGCGCTGAAGTATTCTTATTAGTTAAGAGGGACTGCATAACATTATGGACCGCTTTTTCAATCTAATGGGATTGACTTTGTTTTGTTTGGTTGTTGGTTTGTTCTCTTTCATTGTCTGTCCAATAATTTAGTTTTTTCTCTATAGAATTTGTAAATTACATTTGACATCATATGTTATTCAGGGAATATCAGGGAACATCATTTTAATTTTTACTGCAACAACTGTCTATATCGGAAAACATGTATATATCTTTATACATATTCTGTACCAGCTCAAAAAATATTTAGGTATAGTTGGTTTGCTTACTTTTACGTGCTCTACCGAGATAGATGCTATGAAATATTATGTATATCGGAAGGGAGTTGCTCATTTTGGATAAAACCTAACCTTCATCTTTCTGTCTTGGCCACGTATCTATCCCAATTCTTCGTATTTCTCTTATTGAATCTGGCTTCCATGTGGAAAATTTAAATGTTTCTGGTACCGACCTTGAGACTTGTTTTTTATCTGTAAATAATGTCATAACCTTAGTTAATCCTAATTTTCTAGATCACTCTAGGCAATATTACAAGTGCATTGCCATTTATAGTCCTTAGATGATTTTAGAATCCAAAGAATTCCATCATTTTTACTTTCTAACAAATGGTTATCTGGACTACGATGTCTTGACAAAATTAATTGAACAGAATGATCATAATTGCTTAAATGGGCCTAAGGCTCCGTTTTCACTTGAATCACAAGGATATTGCACCTTATTAGAACAATAAAACTCATATTTTAGCCATGTTCCTATAATGATAAAAAATGTTCAGATTTTGTTTATGACACAAATATTATCATGAAGTACCACGGTTCATCGATATATATCAAAAAATATATTCCATAGAAAAATATGTGGTTTAATGTTGGCGAAAAAGCAGCGATGAAGAGGTCTTTGCATAACCTTCAACACATGTCGAATACCAGACTGTTTAAACCCAAGGTAAATAGTGAAAAGAATATAGAGAAAATAAATAAAAACACATAAAATACTAGTGGCCACGTGTCTATCCGAATTCTTTGTATTTCTCTTACTGAATCTTCTTGTTTCCATGTGTAAAATTTAAATGTTTCTGGTAACAACCTTGCGACCTTGTTTTTTTATCTGTAATTAATGTTATAACCTGAGTTAATCAAAATTTTCTATTCCATTCTAGGCAATATTACAAGTGCAAAAACTAGTGTAACCAAGATGGGACATCCAGATGGGTTTGGGCTTATAATGAGGACTCCACGTTATGCACAGGCTAAACAAAGGATATTTAAACCTGCAATAAAACCTTTTTCTTTTCTTACTTTTTGTGCTCATTTTATACTGTGTGGTTTCTATAGGTTTAAAATAGCCATCTTCTTTCCTTTTGTAGAGACGTTCAACTTCTAAAGGCAATGAATTCCCTAATTGTATCTCACCTGCAATGTGTATATAATACGGATGCATTATTAATGACACATGTCGAGTATGAGAAACGTGGATTTTACATTAATGCATGGTGTCACATTGTACATCAATAATAAAAGAAAAGCGAACTTCATTTCCCTGAATCACGTTACTATACATAACAACGGAGGGGTTAATTCTTATTTTGCTTTTTAAATTCAAACGGAAAGAACATGGATACTGTTTCACTAAAGGTGGTAAGAGTTACGACCAGTCGTAACCTGTATATATTCAACGTATTTACGATCAGTTGTAACTCTTTTGACCTTAAGTGAAACAGTACCCAGGCCATTTTGAAGACCAAAATAATAATGAAAACATTTGGGGAGCAAAATGCAAAAATGACCAAAAGAGTGACGCCAAAACCATCTAATGACAGAGCTATGCAAGAGGCAAGTCACGCTAAGGTATCAATTTTGGACCTTCATTGACTTTGGATCCCACTCAATATGGGGATAACCTATACATACACTACCCTAAACCGTAACCTAACCCTAATCCTTGCATAAACTAGACCTAACACTAAACCCAATCAAACCCTAACCCTAAGCCAGTGGGACACATAAAGCAAATGAAATCGGAATACCTTGCAGTCTACCAGTAGTTGTCATAGTGGTATTATAAATTCTTTCATACCAACTTTGATGCACAAGATGTATACATTTCGTAGATTTTCTACTCATCCGTTTTTGTTGAAGGCCAACCGGTTGAAAACCGAAACAATAATCCAAAACGTTGAGGAGAAAAAATAGGAGTTTACTTCAATCACAATTCTATAACCTTATTGTGCATCTATATAAAGTGTATGATAATACTTTATATAGAAATGAAATTCATAGTTTGAAAATGAAAGGAGCTTAGGTCATAATAAAGTTTGACAGACGGACACATGCACATAGGTGCCGATAACAATATACACAAACTTCAAAAGTATGGAGGTAAAAATACCATATGTACATTTTTGGGGGTAAGATTTTAAAAATTAAACAATTCGAAGACAGGAATATCCCAACCATCGCAGTATATACCGTGTATAACAAGATGGAGGTATTAGTAAACGACATCTATCCCACACTCAGCATTTTGTATCCCAGTAAGGTTCTAGAAATTAGATTTTCATAAACTGGGACGTATGCAAACATATGATTGTGGAAATAGTACACAGAGCATCTGCATACAGTGTTTGACAATACTGTATAGCAATAAAATGTATAAATTGAAAAATGAATATGAATATGATGCCTGTTTTTTACTAGACCGATACGCTGAGTCTGATTTTTAATGTGCTGGCGCACGAGGTAACTGTCCGCAGGAAGACATACCACCCCACTTGGACACATTATACTGACTCTGAGCCGACCAGTAGATCTTTGCTCTTACTCCTAGACGCAGTGTTCTAGGCGGAGAGGCAGTAAATACCAATTTTCATGTCTGGTTTGACCCGGCCGGGATCAAACCCGCGACCTTTCGCGTATGACTGGCATTTTCAGTGTACAGGGCCCCGAAAGGGCAAAAATATCCCATTACCCAACCAAATATGACATTCATTTTTTTCAGCATATAAAGAAAAAATGTGACTGGAATAATATAAATCTAATAAAATTTATTCATTTAGGTTGTGATAAAAGAGAAAACATATTCACAGTTCATGCCATAAACCGGACAGAGAGGAGAAATTAACAGTATTTCTAATTTCGTCGTGATTTTGATCTGACATTACGGCAACTTTGAACTTTCCACACTCAGACTTTTGCCTTGTCCTGTGATCTTAAATCGCTAGGACAATATTCCATTTGTACCCTTCCACTACAAAAATACGTTTCACTCCTCCTACTTTCATCCTTCCGGAACCAGGCGGGACTGGAGGCCCTATGGTAAATTAAATTCAGTTTTGATCTGACGTTGCGACAACCTTGAACGTTCCACTCTAAAACACTTTAACTTTGTGCTGTTAACTTAAATCGATAAATTTTATCCTATTCTTACTCCAGCTACGAAAAGCATGTTTATCTAATGCCATCGTCCCGCCCAGATGGAACTAGAGGCGTATAGAAATTTAATTTTATAGTCTTATTTGCTTCTTCCTGGCTTATGATAGAAGACCTTATTTAAAATACTAATTTAAAACAATCGTAAAGATTTATGTTTAAAGAAAACTATAGGGTCAGCTATTAGGCCTCAAATACCCACTGTTGAAAAGTTTATTGGTTTAAAATCCAAACATAAGGATTGTCACCAAAATATAACAAAGAACAACATAAGCATGATAACAGGAACAAACCTATATAAAGTAAACATACAGGTACTAATATACAAACAATCAAACCTGGAATCAATGCCTCCATCAAATTTCAATGTTTGTATTAAAATTTCTTTGATACCAATTTAATATAAAGGAGTATCTATTAGACTAAATATAATTAGCATGTCACATGTGTTCAATTGGAATCAATTTAACACAATGATGGGGAGGTGCAGCAACAGGGACAATATCTTATTTAATTATATAAAAAGGATTAAGGCTAATCTGATACTTTAATCGGAATTTCTGTGGTTATACATTTCTTCCATCCCAGCAACTACTATTTTAAGTATATCAGCATCTTTCACTGAATAAATGAACAGCTGTTACTTACTAGTATCCTTAATTTAGTCAAATATTTTATAACATTCTTATTAAGATCAAGATTAGTAAAGGACTCACATTATGTTTCTATTTAGTAGTTTGGTACTATTAAATTGCTAGTTTCTTAACGGAATCTGCTGCGTCGACATAATGACGGTTAATTGATCTACATAATACTATTATTATTAGATCAGAGTTCGATTAGCTTTATTTTAAATATTATCTTGTTAGTCTTGTAGTAAAATTAAATTTAGTGTTGAGAAATTACCTGATGCGTATCGGGGGTCCCCGGTAAGTTTCAGATTTATCCGTGTGACGTTACCATGCGGAAGGCATGCAGAATATTGATGGTGCAGCTGGGAGGAATGTGTAAGAGCCCAGCCTCTTTCTGAGCTCTACGCCATTGAGTACAAGCACCGAGAGATCGACTGATAATTTCATTGCATAATTACGAAGTGTTCCAGGGGAAACCACATTTTGCATGTAAGTAGTACTTAGTATCATCTATATAACACCAATTATACAATACTGGCGACGAGGATCTTTGTATTTTTTGAACAATTTCAAATTGAAGTGGTCGATCGTCATTGAGGCCTATCGGGCGTTGACTCGATTGAATTTTTTGAAACACGTGACAATATTTATTGTTGTATTTGATGGACCAGAGTGTTTTGGGATAGTTTTCAACATTTTGTTGAACTTTTTGGCGAATTTTTGTGTACAAATTTAAAGTTTGTAAACTTAAAGAATTTTTGCTGTGACGTTATCTTATTATATATTTCTCGCCATACACAGTTGGCGAGAGATTTGTTTTAAACGTCAGGGAAGCTAATACACAAAACCGGAAATTGATTTCTTGTCCTCAAACATCTTGAATTGATTGATTGATTTAATTGATTAGTAAATTAAAATGAACAAGACAAAGGTAGTTCGTCCCCGTGTACAAATAAACACGTGGAATAAAGTAGAGTTACTGAAACTACCGGGGATAGGACCTCAGATAGCTGATAAAATTGTGCAGTTTAGGGTATTATGTCCCCTTAGCAGGGAGAAATTAATCAACATACCATTTGTTAAATCATCATATGAGTTGTTTAAGTCTGTAGATTTCTCCGTACCTACACAAGTGTTCAAGGATTTAGACCCATTCAAGTCTAACGAAGGTACAACAATTTGACCCCTACTCCATTTCACATACCTGTCAGTAGCCCAATCCTTGCACAGAAAATTCAGGCAGGTCAGACACTTGAACAGTCGATATTGAGTGAAGCTAAAGGGGGCATGTCATTACAAGGGCACGGACAAGTAAAACAAGAATCTCAATTAGGCCAGACGAGCTTGTTTGATCCTTTTCACATGCCACATATGAATGTTAACTTAGAGACTGAGACACAGGTACCATCCCAAGATATGAAATTACAGAATACATTAAACATGGGTTCACAAAACAGTATACAAACAAATTCACCATTACAACAAAATGTTATACACACAAAACCAGTGGATTATGTGGATTTGTTACCGGACGTACCAAAATCCGGTTTGAATTTGCAACCAACAGGAGTCGCCAGAGGTTTAAAGCCTAGCATATATGAGCAGACCCCTGTTTCGAAAGGGTCTACCCCTGTTTCGGCAGGGTTTACCCCAGTTCACACTGGTTTCCCGGTAATAAGTACTGGGCATGCAGGCTTGACCCTGCTGTTCCTTATCAGATGCAGTATCAGCCGAACGTTGCTCAGCAAAATCCACTAGTGGGTGCATATATTGGTTCACAAACTTCTCACCAAGTTACAACCACTACACCAGTATATACCCAATACCATGTAGGTGTTTCCCCCAACCACCCTCCCATGTCAACACCTATTCAAACATTGACTACAGTACGCGCAACCACAAGCCGTTCACCCGGATCACGATGTGCCATTTCAACATGATATGTTTGATCGTGTATCCGCGCATTCTTGGAAACCGCTCAACACCATGGCTGCTCCGAGAAACGATTCAGATTCGTCTACAAACGAAAGTTATTATTCCAGAGGTCATTCTCCAGATCGCAACAGTCGTTCACGTCACCGTAGACACAAGAAACGGTCATATCATCGCCGTTCTTTCTGACCGAGATCATTCACCGGCGAGGCGAAATCTCGAACTGTACCTGCAGAGTCGAAATACACAATCCGATGCACGCACACATACCAAACCAGACAATGTTGACAAGAAACTCAATGCCAATGGGGAAGCAACCAAGGAGACGGCTTACCACCGTGATTGTTTGCCTTCAGTAGAACGCCGAGATGACACTCCTGTAAAAACTCAGGAAACTGGGCCAAAACCAGTCAAGCGTTCATTTATTTCCTCATTCAAGAATTTGAAGTATAATGGACAGTCAAATTGGAGAGCTTTTTATACCAAATCTATGGGGTATTCCCGCTCATCAGAATGGACAGATGAGGAGAAAAAAGATCAGCTTTGTTAGTGCCTGGATGGCAAGGCAAGTGAATACTACACTTTGCCGTTAGAGGGAAATGCTAACATTACATATAGCGAAATGATAGCTAAACTGGAAAAGAGATATGGGTTCCAGGATTTTCCGGAAACATATATGTTACAGTTTCAGGTCAGAAGACAGGAGAAAAAAGAAAGTCTTGAGGACTGGGCTGACCGTGTACCCTTGCAACAAAAGCATTCAGAGCGCTACCTGACGTACATATGACACAACAGGCAGTATTAAAGTTTTGTCAAGGTCGCAATGACAGAGAAGCGGGACAACATGCCTGTAATGTTAAACCAGTGAATATGGACTCCGCGATTGATGTAATAAAATGGTTCCAACACTCCAGGAAAGCTGTCTATGGAAATAGTAACGTACAAGAACAGAATCTTATTGATTTAGACTCTAAACCGCCAAAACATTCAGGCAGCGAGTACCACTGCTGATCTTGAGTGGAAAACAAATATGGAGAACCAGACTAGCGATCTGGTTGCCAGTTTAAAAAATCTGACAGTCAAATTAAGGCCAAACCTGCTCAAGCTTATTGTGGCCGCAGAGGGTTACGTAACGTTATTCCGGTTCTTCACCGGACATTAGCAGTAGTGAGCGAAGACGTGGAAATAGATGTCCATTCCGTGATCAATGTTATAAATGTGGCCGAATTGCAAATTTAAGAGCAAAAGTAACAAGTGAACCGACAAACCAGTTAAACATCAAGATAAAACCAAAAAGAGCGAAATCAAATTCCAGGGTAAAAAAACCGGAACAATCTGATTAATCAGAATCTTCTGACGACAATGTTGATAGTACCGCGTCAGTTGGTCAACTTGGGACAGCTTGTATGGTTAAATTCGAAGTTATAATACAGGACCAGCGTGTCAATGCAATTCTTGATCCTGGGGCCCAAGTCAGTATCTTATCTGATCGTGTTTTCAATAAATTGAAAAAGAAACCATATACTATTAGAGAAACCCTGCTTCATGCACCGTTGCGAGACATAAGTATGAAAAGTCGGATTGTTCAACTATGCGTTTTACCATTAATGGCAAGGTGTTTCGAGAAGGACTACACATTTGCCTCATTGGACTGCGAAATGCTCATTGGATTAGACTTCCTAAAGAAATATGGAGCCGAAATCAGTCTAGGAAAAATGAATATGAAGCTATGTGGTAGACAATTTAAGTTAACTATTGGCACTAAACCAGAACCGTCAGTGAACAAGGTGACAGTTCCAGTTAGAACCGTGATTCCACCAAATTCGGTAGGTAGAATAACCTGCGACAAGACACCGCAAGAGTCCAATTTTATCGTTGAACCATCAGATCCTTTTCCATTTATTGTTCCTCGCACTGTTTGCAGGAGAAATAAAAAACCTGAACTTTGTTTTGTCAATGTGACTGACAATAATGTGATTTTAAAGTAGGGCCAAGAAGTAGCACATGTTGAATCAGCAGAGGTTGTGAAAACCTCTCCCGATCCTTCAGTTGGAACAATTACGCAGGAAACCAGTCACAGTACCGGTAAGAGGAAGTCTCGTGCACATTTACCAGTTCATGTACAAGAACTATATACAAAATCGTTGAAAGGGTTAGATCCGACTCAACAAGAGGCACTTAAACAACTCCTGTACAACTACAGAGATGCATTTGCCAAAGATGGGTTTGATTTAGGCGATTTTACAGAGATAGAAGATTCTATCGACACTGGTAGTGCCAAGCCAGTAAAGGAAAGACTTCGCCGTACTCCATCATGCTTTGTTGATGAGGAGGAGACCCATCGTTAGAAGATGTTGGATGCTGGAATTATTCAACCATCCATATGGGAATGGTGCTCTACGCCAGTGCTTATTCGAAAGCGGGACGGCACGATTAGATGGTGTTTAGACTACAGGAAGTTGAACCAAGTCACTTCTAAAGAATTTTTTCCTTTACCGTTGATAGATCAGTGCCTAGACGCTCTCCAGGGAAATATTTGGTACTCAAAGCTTGATGCTAATAGTGCGTATTAGCAGATCCGTATCAAACCGAAAGATCGCAAGGAAACAACGTTTATCACGAAATACGGCTTATAGGAATGTGTCCGTATGAGTTTTGGACTGTGCAATGATTCCAGCACGTATGCCCGAGTTATGAATTTAGTTCTTCGGGGATTGACGTGTACTTGCCTTTTTAGACGATATTTTGGTTTTAGGAACCGATTTTGAGACTCATCTTGAAAACCTCAAGGCTTTATTTGAACGTTTCAGACAAAATAATATCAAGTTAAAACCGAGAAAATGTGACTTATTTAAGCAGTCGGTTGAATTTCTGGGAAAAAAAGTCAGAAACAAGGGACTTGAGATTGGAAAGCAACATTTGAAACCAATACCGATGTACACGGAAAGTTGGAACAATTTCTCGGATTTGTGAACTATCATAGGAATTTTACCAAGAGCTACGCCAAGGTAGCCACACCCCTGTACAAGCTTACAGGGAAAGCTCCGTTTTAGTGGGAGAAAGGCCAGCAAAAAACGTTTGAACAGCTTAAGAAACAGCTTTTCCAAGCGCCTGTTTTATCCTTGCCAACCAAAGATGGTAGTTTTATCTTGGACACAGATGCCTCTAACAGACCCATTGGAGCTGAGTTACTTCAAGTCCAAGATGGTGTGGAAAAAACGATTGCCTATGGTAGCTTCATGTTAACTCCAGAACAACGTAACTATGGCACAACGAGAAAAAGAACTACTTGCAGTTATCCGTTTTACCAGGTATTTTAAGCATTATTTGGTGGGGCGAGAGTTTACAGTTCGCACAGATCACAGTAGTTTAACATGGCTTGTAAATTCAAAGGGGTTTCAGGGACAATTAGCTCGCTGGATGGAGGAATTGAGCCAATACGATATGGTCATTAAACACAGACGGGAAAATTGCACAACGACGCTGACGCGTTTTCCCGTATGCCAGATGAGATGTCATATTGTCCTAACTGCACTCCTGAAAAATACTTCGGGATTTGCCATGCAAAGGATGTGCCTATTGTCAACGTGCACATAAAACTTGGAACAAGTTTTTACATGAAGTTGACGACGTTGTGCCATTAGCCAAACCAAAGAGAAAATACATACGCAGACAGAAGGAGGTAGATGATCCTTCCAGTGCTTTAATTCGTATGTTTGGTCAAACAGATACCCAGTCGATTATTGTTCATACAGACAATTCATGTCATGTGACCGCTATATCTGATGACAAGGGAATATCTATTCGCCAGCAGAGAAGAGTTTTTGGATTAATAGAGAAATGTTTTTTCTCGATGATAGCGGGGTACTTAGAAACATTTCTAAGAAAAATGAGGATCAGTCAAGACTTGTGGTACCAGTCAAACTCCGGGATACTGTTCTCCGGATGAGCCATGAACTTCCCTCTGCTGGACATCAAGGTACATAAAGGACAATGGCTAAAGTCAAGACTAAATACCACTGGTACAATATGTCAAGAGATTTTCGCAATTTTGTTATTACTTGCGATGTGTGTAGCAAACACAAGAAACCGTTAAGAAGTGCAAAGTGCCATCTTACTCCTTATCACTCAGGAGCACCAATAGAACGAGTGCATTTAGATTTCATAGGACCATTACCGAAGACAAAGAGTGGTAATGAACACATGTTGATGATTGTGGACAAATTCACAAAATGGACAGAATGTATTGCCTTACCATCACAGACGGCTGAAGTTACAGCACAATCCGCTATCAACGAATTTTTTGCCAGATTCAGTTATCCGTTTGAGATTTTCACGGACCAGGCCCGGAATTTTTAACGTTCTTTATTCAAATCTGTGTGTGAACTTTTACAGATACACAAGGCTAGGACAACGCCTTATTGACCGTCTGCCAATGGCCAAGTTGAGCGTCAGAACAGAAGCCTTATGGACGCTGTGAGATGTTTTGTAGACTCATCACAGGATAACTGGGATATTCATTTACCCCAGTTAGCAGGAGCTATGCGTTCCTGTGTAAACCGGAGTACTGGTTATACGCCAAACCGTTTGATGTTAGGCCGTGAGACTAACCAGCCCACTGACTTGATGTTCAGCAGTGGTTATGAGAGGAAATACTCCGACAGTGATGAATATGTGGTTGGATTGGAAACAGCAATCCGTAAATTTCACGAGATAGCCCGGCGGACGCTGAAGGCAACACAACAGAAGATGAAGAGAGATTATGATCTTCGTGTCCTAGAAAAAACAGTACAAGGAAGGTAATCTTGTGTATGTTCTTGATACAGTCCAAATCAAGGGTAAGAACAAGAAGTTGAGCCCACCGTGGAAAGGACCAGGAGTAATTGTTAAGAAATTCACCGCGTATGTTTACCGCGTCAAATTGCAACGCGTTGTTTTTACAACCAACCATGACAGTTTAAAGCCTTGCAGGGACCGCAAGATTCCTGTATGGTTACAGGACTCTCAGAAACGCGTGTTAAACGGTGAAGATGTTTTGGCGGACCAGTCCAGAAAATTTGGTGAGAGTAGAAAATATTGTATTTGTAAGGGCACAGACACAGGCGAAATGATGGTCCAATGCGACAATTGTAAGGATTGGTTTCACCTTACATGTGTCCACCTTAGTCCAAATGAGGCAGAGGCATTAGATATATACCTGCCCAAACTGTCAAACAGTGATCCCGTAACATACAAAATTAAAAGAGGGGAGAAAAGGGCTAAAGGATAAGACAATAACTGTGCAAAATTATTTATAGGTGTCTGAAATTTTCTGATAGCTTTCTTGTCTATTTTCAGAATGAGTGACACAGAAACTAAAGGGCCTGGAGAGAAGAAACCAACAGAGCTGCTGGAAGAGGCCGCGCAGGATTGCTGTCCCTCTCATCGACGGACCTGTGGCAAGGACTTTAACAGATAGCAGCCAAGCCGCCAACCCCGGAACCTGTTTCCGGGCAGTTTAATGAGGCGGCCAGTGGATCGCCAACCCCGAAGCTTTCTCCTGGCAGGTAGAAGAGGCGGTCAAGGAGGCAACTGGGAAGGCAAAAGAATCCCAGTTGTACAGGGAGTCACCATGCCGAACTCCAGGGTGCCTGTAAAGGGACCTGAAGCGGAGGGATCACCTGGTCTGGTCTCACCCCATTAGTTAAATTATAGTATCTGATACTTGTGTATAGTAGCTATTTAAATTTATCACAGTAGTCCTTGTTATAGGTTTATGAGGCTAGTTGTTATATCCGCACTTTCGAATGAAAGTTCTGGTCTATTGTCGTTGCCGTCGTCCGTCTGTCCGTCTGTCCGTCACACATTCTTGTGACCCAAACTCCTTCAATTTTGAATTTTTACCCCTTTTTTGCCATATTGTTGTATACTAACTGTAGATGCGCAATAAGGTTTTGGTTAATTCCATTTTTTAAAGGGGATGGGAGGTACCAAAAGGTGCCAAAACAGAAAAAGACCATAATTACTAAAATTTTATCTAAAGAAAAAAAAATTGAAGAAATTTGTGAATTTCAGTTGAAGGGGCTTTAGGTCCCTAAAAGGATCCAAATAGTTAAATTATATTAAAAGTGGGTTGTGATATATTTGTTACAGATGCAAACTGTAATGCTAAGCATGGTTTAATTTAGCATTTTGAGCATTTAAAGGGCAAAAAGGGCAAAGAGGCCATATGTTAGATTACAGTAAAAGTGGGTTGTGATACATCTCTGCAAAGGTTATTTGTTACAGATGCAAACTGTAATGCAATGGAAACCGAAAATGTTAAGAATTTTTGTTTACAAATAAATGTGGGGTGCGGGAATAGCTGTCACCTCTAGGTTTTTAAATAAATTGACTTAGTTACTGTTTTAAAATGAGTATTTATAGAAAAGGAGATTTGACTTAATCTTTCCTATTGTTAATTTTCCCTTCTTAAGAAGCAATATACCAGCATCGCCTGCATATGACGTCTACGTTTCTCAGCTTATCCGATTTTCAAGGGCATGCGTGAGTTATCTTGACTTTCGACAAAGAGGATTACTGATGTCAAACAAGCTTCTTAACCAGGATATTATCAAGGATACGTTGGTGTCATCACTTAGGAAATTTTACAAACATGGCCGCCATGGGCAATTGTTGTTTCTGATTGGTTGAGTTTTAAAAAATCTTCTCCTCTGAAACGTAGTGACAAATTGGAACAAAACTTGACAGGAAGCATATATGGGAGGTCCTTTATAAAGTTGTCTGATTTCGTCCCGATCGGACTACCAATATGGCCGCCATGGGCAGTTCTTGTTTCTAATTGGTTGATATGAAAAAAAATCTTCTCTGAAATTGCTTGGCCAATTGGAACGAAACTTGACAAAAAGCGTCTATGGGAGGTTCTTTACAAAGTTTCCTAATTTCGTCCCGATCGGGAAAAAAACATGGCCGCCATAGGCAATTCTTGTTTCTCATTGGTTGATTTTTTTTTCTCTGGAACTGTTTTGCCAAATGGAAAGAAACTTGACAGGAAGCATCTATGGAAGGTACTTTACAACATTTCTTTATTTCATCGGAGCACATATAGTAGGATGTTCAGTTAACGCTAGGTGCAGCACTGGACAGAGACATCGAATGTAAACATTATATCTGGTACCCAAATCGACTATAGATAGGTGATAAATAGTTTTTAACCCAGTTTTTAAATAACATCCTACATATATGGTCACCATTGGCGGTTCTTGTTTCTGATTGGCTAATATAAAAGAATCTTCTCTGAAATCGCTTGCCCAAATGGAACGAAACCTGACAAGAAGCATACATGGAAGGTCTTTATAAAGTTTCCTCATTTTGTCCCGATCGGAATACAAATATGGCTGCCATGAGTAGTTCTTGTTTCTGATTGGCTGATATAAACAAATCTTCTCCTCTGAAGTCGCTTGGACAGATGGAACGAAACTTGACAGAGAGCATCTAATTGGGAGGTTCTATACACATTTTACTCATTTTGTCCTGATCAGGCAACAAACATGACCGTCTTGTCTCTCGGTTGATAATCTTCTTTGAAACAGCTTGGCCAAAGGGAATGAGACTTGACAGGAAGTATCTGTTGGAGGTTAAACAAAGTTTCCTCATTTTGTCCAGATCAGGCGACAAACATGGCCACCATGGGCAATTCTTTTTTCTGATTAGTTGATTTAAACAATTTTTTTTTCAACTGCTTGGACAAATAGAGCCAAAGTTGACAGAAAGTGTCTATGTCAGATAACAAAATTCTATAGAACCACAGAATTGTAAGTTACATACGAAGGACCTTGATGAAGAAAAATTTGTTTCCTACAAGGCTTACCACACTTCATAAGGAAAAGGAGAAGTGGCTTCTCTTTGACGTACATCAATGAAAAGGACTTTCATGCCAGGTGAGCGATACAGGCTCAGCCCTCTGAGCATCTAGTTTAAATTGTTGTCAGAAAATCAGATGGTCTATTCAACACGAATAAATATATTGAACATTCAGTTAAATCAATGGAGAGGAAGTCTAGAGGGTACAGCGAAAGACTAATACTTAGAGGTTAGAATACCAAAAACAAAAAAAAAAAAAAAACAAAAAAAACCACCAGATTGGAAGATTGTTTTGATTTTTGATGGTTGTGCTTATTAATTCATCATTATATCTTTAACTGGTTTTCCAATATGTTGATCTCGAACACTGCTGATGAGTTGTCAGTCAACGAAATGGTCAAATACAGTTCATCAAATTTATTTCGGTATTTTGTGATACGTTTTATTCCTCAGCAACGATCATTACAGGAATCAGTTTATACAAATGTTATGTCGGGAACGGGAAAGTGACAGTTTATGTGAAAGACTTCATTAGAAAAAAATAATTGCAGTTTCCGAAGGTCACGCATATCTGTTGACAAATGAAGACGGTGAAAATATTACCAGTCAAGAAATACAATCTCTTCGGTCAACACAAGAAGAAACTGACCCTCGGGTTGATCTTTGCTATTTCTATGTTTAGCAGCAAGCCTTTAGTTATCTCAGGGTCTGGAAACCGATAATATTCTTCATTTTTCTCCATTGTGGTTTATCTTTGAAATTAGCCACATTTTTATTTGATACTGGAGTAGGAAACAACAGATTGATCAACAAAACCCAAATAGCTGAGAAAGACGGACAATATGTTGAATAGCAAATTAAGATAAAAATGGTGTGCAACATCTGTATAAAAGTTTGATTTCTCAAGAAACATTGATACCAGCGTCTTACCTCCTTGTGACAAATGCCTTGTACAGCACATCAGGAAATTTAAATTTCAGGTTTGCATCTAGGAGAGGTCGCATGTTGCCATACCAGAATGGCATAAACCTGCCGACAATCACGGTTGACATTTTGTTGATGGTATATTAGAACCAACATGATTGGGTGGCGAATTTATTGTTCAAACTCGCATCGACGTTTTGGTTGAAGAAATCATTTTAGCTGCTGAGAATGAAAACAAAAAATGATAAGGAATCTGAATGCTGTATTTGTTGTACGACAGTAGTAGTGACGAAGATGATGAGTAAATCGACTTTCATTAAATTTTATTTGCTGTCAAAAGCTCAGCCCACATATCTACCCAGCACGTCGTCAGGTGATAGATAGGGGAGGCCATCGTCATGGGAGTTTTCAGATCATAAAACGGAATGACGCAGATCATAGTGGGCGACGTGTTTGGAAAGTGGCACACTCCTTGCAACCCTTTTGTAGATTTATGATAAGAGTAGTTCATTGTAGCCACTAAAGATTGCTTCATTTCCTGCCCCCACCCCATACTCAACTCTCAAAAATTTTCTAATAGCAGACAAAAGTCGTTGTCGTCGTTATTTTGCAACACCCAATCAAATGTAGAAGATACCGAACAAAAAATGCCAGAAAGGAAATACGAAAAATTATTATCCAGAGGACAATACCCGAACGAGACAAACCAGAAAGGTGTACGACTAGCAAATAAACAGACAAAAGAGAGACATACGAACAATAATGACTGAAAACTAAAGCATGGGCAATACGAACTTCAACGAAAAACAGCTCAATTTATGTGTAGTTTTGACATATTGCTGAATTTATTTTCGTCCTTAATTTGCACGCAAAATTTGCTGCTGGGTGTTAAACAACCCAAGACAAAAAAAAATCAGATAGTAGGTATTTTTATAGGAAAGAGTGGGGGGTATTTTATTACGTTCAAGGCAATAATGATGTAAAATGAAAATGATTTCACCTTTTCCACATTATTCTATTATTAAGAAATAAACATCAACCGCTATAATGATGATGATGTCCATCGTTAATTCGTAAAATGGATAATTTTTCAGTTGAATATCTGCATAATTAAAAATATCCCATTTTCAAGATGTTTTGTCGATAAAAATAATTTAATGGTATCTTATTGGAACTATATTTATTTAATGTGATGTATGCGTTTGATAAAAAAAAATCCAAATGCATCACAAAACAATTATGTTTTAGAATTTACTTAGGGTAGGTGTAAATTTTAGTTCCTCAGAATATTGAAAGGTCGTAAAGTCCATAAATTGTGTATTCATTTGAACAAAAATACCCCCTGAAATATTTTGGGATGCCACATTTGTACACAATTGGGCATGTTAAATATGAGTTTAAAGTTAACAAAGACAAATTATTATTGAAAAATATTCCATATGGTATAAAGATGGCCTTGGTTCTGAAATGGGATATATAAAATCATATAGGGGAGAAGTGTGTGTGTGTGTGTGTTTGGGGGGGGGGGGGTAATAGTAGCCCACGGACTACTATATAGAACTAAAACGCATAACGCATAATTTGTAAAAAATGAATCAGGAGGTTAGATCACAATCGTAAATTCACAATTTTGTATGTTCGACCCTTGTGGGCCCAAAATTTAGATTATAAAAATTCTAAATTCCTATTAAGCATCTACAGTTTGTATGCAACCATTCATATAGAATGATGCCAAAAGAAAGTGTACCGGACGGACGGGTGGACGGGCTGAAACATTCGCAAGATCGAAAACAACTGAAACATTGTATTCTAATAAATTACAATGAACGTTGTACACAAATACCACATAAAAACAAAACTAGTGTTGTGGTGATTTAATAATAAACAGCCGTATCATATTTTTCTATTTTTTTGTGCCTCAATAAACAATCTAGCTGAGGGTGCCTTCACAGAAAAACTCATAATCGTTTAAATACCAACAATGCAATCACATTAATGTATAATTTTCCAATTGTGTTGTCAAAAGTGGGTCCTTGGAGAGTCATACGTTACCATTTATATTGTTGTAGTATATGGAAACATAACATTGTCCAGCTTAACACCTGTTTTAATGAGCGTACTTTAGGCTCATTAAAGAAAATACAGGAAAGCCTGCGTATTGAATTAATTAATCAAGTTTTTTTAATTATATAGTTTTATTTTTCCCTCCTAGAAATTTGCCAATCAAATCAGTTATTACCCACACATATTAACAAACCAGACATCAGGTAACACCTTGTGATAATGTTTCAAATTTGGTTAAACAAAACAGGTCTTTAACAACAATGAAAAACTAGTTTGAAAATCCGTTTGTAAGTATTTTTAGCACATAAATGAAATTAATTTTACTAAGATAGCAAAAGATCGTAAACAATTTTCAGAACCAGGTTTAAAACATTTTCACGGTATACATAAACAAATATAAATTTTATTAAGTGTATCATTTTATATTGATTCAGTTCAACGTTTGTAAATGTTAGCAATAGTATTTAAGGTGTTATTAATAGTGCACCTGTAGCAGTGTCATAACATCATTACCTTTTCTTTCATGCGAAACTTCCGTGAATGCTGCCTTGGGTTGGTTCATGTCTTGAGATTCTTTGTCTTTTGGATATGATAAGCTTTGTGAGCTTTGCTTATTGTCTTCATAGAGGGTTCCATGGTCGGACAGTATAGAATATAACAATATTCTCTCGTCTGTAATGTAAGTTTACTTTACGTTACATCATATTTTTTAATATCAATGATTAACTGCAGCCTCAAGGCCTCTCGTGTCTCTCAGCAGGATATATATATATGTAATTCGAAATAAAATTAAAAGGCAATTTTCTACTGCTATCGGAAAGATTTTCATAAATTTTCTTATAGCTTTAACTACATTTTCTGGAAAGTTTAAGTTTAAAACTTTAGAGTAGTATCGCAACACGCCAAAATCATTGTAATGTGACACTATATCACCTGGTCCTACAGCTGAGCAATAACTCAGATTTGGTCTATTAACAGGCCAAAAGTAGATTTTGTGGTGGTATTTTAATAGATAACAAGAAAAAAGCTGATTAATGAAAGTGAAAATCTGTACAAATATTCATTCTAATAACTTGTTTTTACATTTCCGGAAAACTTTTTTCTCTTTTAATTCCTTTATTAAAACGACGTAAGTACTATTTTTGATGCACAAGATGTGAAGAAACGGAGTACGCGTGACATATTATAGGATATAGGAAATGACAAAAGCTTTCATGATACAGGATTTGCCAATTGTTAGATATAGGAATGACGAAGGGAAACATGTCTACGAATTCCTAGCTCTAAATCCCGTGGCAAAGACTAAACACAGATTAAAAAGGGTCGCATCTCTTTATTTAATTAGCACTGTACATGAACAAAAGACTATTGTTTGGCAACTTGTTCTAAAAATGATAAACAATAATTTCATAAAATGTTTATACATAAAAATAGTGTTCTGGTTAGCTATATACTTTATCCATATTTGCATCGTACCGATATCTTATTATTAAAAGAAAAGGCATGAATACAGAAGTATCATAAGAGGGGAAGTCTATGGACAAAAAGCATAACCGGGTACACCAAAAATATGACAAGGAAAAAAGTAACAAACAACACAAAAAACAAGAAAGTACAAACAAAACATTTGGTGAAAAGAAAGGATACCTGTTATATATTCCTGAACTGATATCAATTTCTTAATCTTTGTGTTTACTTGACGTTAAGTGACAAATAATTATCTTATTATGAAAATTAAATTCCAGAGCTGTCTTTATTGCTAGATAGGAGGTCCAACTTGGGGTCTGTTCCCATTAAAAGCTGTGAACAAATAAATATTAATAAAAATGGACGCATTGTCATGCTATATGAACTATATTCCCACTCGCTACTCATCAGTCAAAAATGTGAACAAAAATGCCCAACCATCTAATACAATATGACAAAAGTCCACCTAAAGGTGAGTGTCTAATAGCTTACACAGGGAATAAGAATAAGATATGAAAAGGGCAATAGAATCGATGACCGATGAAATCAGTATAGTATGCGCATATTCATGTGTATGCCTTAGTATGATATCAAATATGAACAAAATCTCCCAATAAACAAATTATCATTTGCGACATTAAAATATTCGGATAAAAGTTATAAAAAGACAAAGTCTTGGAACAATTGATGATCGATGAAATTGTATGCCGTGTGCATGTTCAGGTAATGTCAAAGTATGACACCCCTTGTGAACAAAAACCTCCGATAGATGAAAGACTATTTGCGTACACAAGTTATTCAGATAAAAAGATATGAACAGGAACAGAACTCTTGCAAAAATATCTATCAACGTTATTATCGACAAAATATGCGTAAGTTCAGGTCATCCCCACTATGATACCATACATGGATTAATCTTCTAACAGATGAATGACTAGTTGCGTACACAAGATGCGTAGACAAAAAGGATACGAAAGGTGCAATAACTCTTCCAAAAATCAATCAAAGATGAAATCAGTAAAATATGTGCATGTTCATGTTATATTCCAAGTATACGCAACAACCTCCCCCGATAAATGAATGACTATTTGCATACACAAGATATTCATACAAAAGATAAAATAGTAGTATAATTCATGCAAAAATCTATCAATATTAAAATCAGTAAAATATTCGCATGTTCACGTCTTCCCCAATCGTGAATAAATCTGCCAAAAGATGAATGAAAAATTTCGTACACATGGTATTTCGACATAAAAAGTGGCACGAAAATGGTATAACCTTGTGCAAACATCGATCAGCAGTGAAATTCGTATGGTTATGCTCAACCATTATACCAAATATGTACAACATCCGCCAAAATATGAATGACCAGTTACGTACACACAATTTTTTGGCAAAGGTGTAAAAAGGGACATAACCTTACAAGAATCGATATAATGTGAAATCAATTTAAAAATATATACATGTTTAGGTTATGCCCAACCATGATAATAAATACGAACAAAATCCACGAAAAGATGAGTAAAATGACACAAGATTTGAGGGCGGACTGACGAACGGATAGATGGAAAAAGGGCGAAGAGACAAGGGTATTCCAGTATACCCACCAAACCTTCTAGTGGGGATATAATACGCATTACTTTTTAACTCTTTACCGAACTGATACATTGGTGGAAAAACTTCATTAGATACGAAACGGACATTGATACGCCGTTAACCTGAACTCTGTAGCGGTAAGAATATATTCTGGTGTAATAATACTACAGTACGAGTCTTGAAACCACACCATGGACATTTGAACATGGAATATAAACGGCATATAGAGATCTTCAACTGCGACCATCTGGAAAACATCAACTAAAAATGATTTTTTTGGTTATTCCAACCCCGTTCTATCAAATTGCCAATTTTTTTATCCTGTTTGTATGAAAGTGTAAGATAGAATGTGAGACTATCGTTTTAAGGACAGCATTCCATAGAATTGAATATTAATAAAATCATTATGGGTATTTGTATCGTCTTCATCAATACGATAAAAAACAAATATGGAATAAACCGGAAACAATGGTGTCAAAAATTTAACAAAATTAACAACATTTCCCTCTTAGGTTGTAACTAAAATATAACAGTAAGAAAATAAAACAAAACATCGGGTACGTCTGTAACACTAGTACATGTTCAATACATGGAAACAAGACGAGAAGCAAAACATACATGTACAGTTTAGAGTATGAATAAATACATACCTTTGGTAATTGGCGATGTTAATATAAATTTGACTGTCATTTTACTTTCGACTGAAGTGTCTATTTCACAGGCTCCAACCACCTTTGTTATGAGTGATCGGATAGCACTGAGGAAAGACACTTTATTGTTTAATAGCTCAGGATTGGCTGTTAATTTTAGCAAAATACAATTTGCTTCAGAATCTTCTATTTTGAATTCTCGTTTTTCATCAGTGGTGCCTGAAGACAATCTTTTTGCTGCTCTCTCCTCTGCTTCTCTGTCTAAGCTATCTGAATACACCTCTGCATCAAGGCTTCTTAAAATATCATCTGTAATTATTATCCAAAGAGAAATCACATTTAACATGTTAAAACCCTTGGGTTGTTTTTAACAAAAAAGGCAAAATATTTCTTTCTTTTACAAGGTACACAATAATTGGTCGAATGATTAATAATACTTACTTGGTTTTGCAATATCCCCACTCTTGTTTGATTCCAGAATCGTTATACGGGCTTCTAAACTTCCAATTGTCTGTAACATTTCACCTACCATGGAGACAGTTATAACAATATATTTACAGTACACAAGTTATTTTATGTTCTATAATAGGAATAATAATAATTTTATTGATAGTATTAATTTAATGGTTTTTTGCTTTTACTTTCTATTTTGCCGATGTTGACATCGCCGAAGACTTATTGTCCTTATGTATTTAGTTTCTTCTCTTTCTGTTAAACTTTTCCTTACTTAGTCTCTCAAAAACTGTTGCTTCAGTCTTTTCTCTTTTTTAAATAGTCGCTCAAACCAAAAACAAAAAAAAAAAAACAAAAAAAAAAACAATAAAAAAAAAAAAAAAAAAAAAAAAAAATAATAAAGTCCGTAAGAAATCGTGATTTCGATTTGTAACAGTGTTGCAAATGTCTTTGATAAAACCAGTGTATTTATTTAATAAGTTTTATGCGTACCCACAATTGAACAATTGAATACGCATTCATCTTTATATTCTATTGAAAGCTAGTATTTTTGTCTTTAAAATCACCGAGAAATTTAATCTATAATATAGAAATGTATTGTATATAGTTTACGGGTACAATGAATATCTCTATTATTTAATAATTCATAATTTTGGTTTTTGTTAATATACACCTCGTAGAATATACTCTCATGATTTATCCTCCTGTGATCTTTTACATCAACAAATTTAAAAAAGGGCATAAATTTGGAACTGAATTTGTTTGTGGTAGTTATCATTGTGCAGAAGATTCCACACATTTAGTCAAAAAAAACCAGAAGGACAAAATCAAACTTCTTCCATTTAAAAAGGTAGATTCCTCTGGAACAGTAAAAGGTTCGATACTCAAATTCAAACTTGATCTGCATATTGTTGAAATAAGAAATTGGTATAAATTTCAAAGAATTTGGTCAAGGCAGACTTACATGAGAGTGCGGAAATCAAAGTGACGGACGTAAATTTCTTGATCTTAAAAATGGAATAGCAATTAGGCATGATATCAAAATTCGAACCTGACACACGAAGTAGTAATAAGCATGGTGTTTAACCTTTAAAACATTTGGTCCAGGGAAACTCTTCAAGTTTGGAAACCAATTCGAACAGACGTTCAGTCGTTCTGACGGACGGACGGGAATGGGTAACACTTATTTGTTATCAATATTCGTTTGTTTTTGGAGATTTAATAACAGCTAACAGTGGTGTAATATACGTCATAAATTATTCTCAGCATCAAAGGATCGTAAAGTATTTGCCATACAGTTGTGAAAAAATTGATGCTTTAAGTTACCAAAAAAGCAATTATTTATGATTTTTATGGACTAAATGTTATCCAAAAGTGTCTTCACGTTTCCTTCACTTTCTTCAATTTTCTTACTCTCAATTTCGTCTATCGGTATATTTGTGGTATATGTAAATATCCAATTGATATTCGACGTCTTGCAGATTTTTTAGTTGTTACATTGTATAAATATTTTTTTACTCTTTCACATACATACCGACAGGATGATCAACAAAGGTCGTTCTTATTAATGGCGCGGGATTCTAAAACACTTCCATATACATGAATCACCTTTCAATCGAAACGAGAATTCCGACTCTCGTCATTTCCTTCTATTATGGTTTACTTGAAAAATCATAGAGTAACTAATTTTATTTTCATTGTTTGAGTGGCATGATTATTATACATGGTATAGATGTTACCTTTAATAAAATGAAGAAGTGAATTATGTTCTAAATAATTTTCATGAACACATATTGCCGACGGCTTTTTCTAATGAAACATAGAAAACTTTCTTTAACCTATATGTAGTTTACCTGTCTCTAATATTTATTGTTTTAATCTGAATATATATCAATCTTTACATTGGCCTATAGTTTAGTTTGGTTGCCGTTTCAAATTGTACTTTTAATACATTGAAATATCTGTTCAATGCTAGTCATTCAGTTACTGTTCTGATAACATTTTCATTAACAACTTATGCATCTGTATTACATAACTATTATTATGGGAACAAATTAAATATATTTGAGGGCATCTAATCATGTTTGGAAGGAAAACTGGTATGCATCATTTCAAAACCTTTATCCTATATATCTTTAAGATTTTAGAAAAGCGTTCAAACGGCAGTTGTATGGGAACACAGATTTAGGATTTTGTCGAGGTGGAACCTGTCACCGGATATGGGATAAGTGTCTCTTCAAGTGTTTAGACTCGGACCTATTGCTAGAGTGTAAAGCATCGAAAGGGTACTGTATGCATAAGCATATTTTTATTTTATTTTATTAAGATATGTTCTAGTAATTGTAATTCATAAATATCTGGAGAGGTAAAAACTATATTTAGATTTGATATTATATAACTTGTCTATAAATAAGTTGTTGTTTATTTTTTAATGAGTGGAGTCATTATGTAAAATTTCCAGAAGTTTGTAAAATTTCTAGAAAATGTTTCATGTAAGGTATATAAATGTAACACACACTGGTATTGACAGATGGGTTAGAAAGAAATTGCTTGAATTTACATTGTTAATATTTTGAAAAGAGACTGACATAGATTGAGAAGAGCGAGTAACATTAATATTGGAGGAGAAATAACAATTTAAGAAATTACATCAGTCTATACTGTGAACAGAATTGGAAGAGTACATCGGATTATTCCGTGAAAATCAAGGATTATTTCTGCTGGATTCATTAGTTATAAATATTGTTGTAAAAATTGTAGATTTTTTTGTATTGTTATCAAATATATTTTTATAAAAACTAATTACTTCCCTACTATCTAAACAGTGTGTTAGGGATCCGATCGATTTTTGTAATTATAATATTACTATTAATATTAATTTTGAATTTAAATTGTTTGAAAAGGGCATTAATTTTTAACCATGGATTTCAATGCAGAGGCAGTGTATGTTTAATCCTGATGTGGATGAATTTGAATAATTTGAAAAAAGATGATTTAATTAGTTTAGAAAAACACCTCAAATTAAATATAAAATTACGCATGCGTAAAAAATAAAATTCAGAGTACAATTGTTAAACATTGAGTTGATTTTTATATGAGTTTTTTTGTACAACCCTCTGATTTGGAATTAAGAAAAGTAGAGCTTGAATTCAGACTGAAAGAAAAAAATGGAATAAGAAAGAGAACACGGAGAGAGAAAGAAAAAGAAAACAATTTAGAAATAAAAGAAAGAGAAACGGCAAAAGAATTAGAATTCAAGTTAGAAATGAAAAAAAAATGGAAATTTGATGTCATTCAGGTCATATTTAATAAAGTGATAATTCAGATAAATTTGATTAACGTAGGCATATTAGGTTAGTTTCCCCATTTCAAAGAGAAATATGTTGATAAATATTTTTTACATTTTGAAAAAATTGTCAAAAGCTTAAAGTTGCTCAAAGAGTATTGGTCTATGTTGCTACAGAGTGTGTTGGCAGGAGAGTCCAGAGAGATTTACACCCAGCTTTCCATAACGCAAGCTTTTGATTATGATGTTGTCAAAGAATTAATTTTGAAAGGTTATGAATTAGTTCCTGTGTCATACCGTCAAAAGTTTAGACAGTGCTCAGACGTATGTAGAATTTGCCAGAGCAAATGAACAAATATTAGATCGTTGGTGTATTTCAACTAAAATTAACGAAGTTTATCACAGCTTGCGACAACTTTTTTTTGGCTGAAGAATTAAAAAGATGCATCGGTCCAGAATTTTGATCTAACAACTCAGAAGATTATAACCGCCCTTTTTCGTTAGATGAACTTAAAAATTCTGTCAAAGGCCCATGCACAGCATGTGGTCCCGATGATATCCATAATAAACTTTTGAAACATCTTCCTGACACTTCTCGTCAAACACTTTTAGATCTTCTCAATAATGTTTTAGAAACTGGCGACCTGCCTTCCATTTGGAAACTTACCACAGTTAACCCTGTTCCAAAACCTGTAAAGGACCATTTTGAACCGTCGAATTATCGGGAAATTGCCCTTACAAGTTGCATTTGTAAAACAATGGAACGGATGATCAACGACCGCCTTGTCTGGATCCTTGAGATGAACGGTCTCCTGTCCAGTATACAGTGTGTGTTCCAACAAGGCAAAAGCACGTTAGATCATCTTGTTCGCTTCGAATTTTTTATACGCAACGGGTTTGCTAAGGGTGAACATGCGGTGTCGGTGTTTTTCGATCTTGAAAAGGCATACAACACCACTAACGATAAACGATATGTGGTTGAAAGGTAGGTTACCTATCTTTATTGACAATTTTTTATCTAACAGACAGTTCAAAGTAAAAGTTAATACCACCATGTCTGACCCTTTTGAACAAAAGATGAGTGTTTCTGAGGGAAGTATCCTCTCTGTTACTCCATTCAGCATAAAAATAAATAATTTGGCTAAAACATTACAAAATAATGTTGAAGACTCTCTCTATGTGGATGATTTTTTGATTTGTTACAGAGCCAAAAACATGAACACTATTGAACGGCAACTACAGTTATCTCTTAATAAAATTGAAAAATGGATTTAAAAAGTTGTTTCAAGCACTGACTGGGGTGCTGATAAAAATATTTTACTAAATTTATATCGATCTTTAGTTAGATCAAAACTTGATTATGATGCCATTATATATGGATCTGCTCGCAAATCCTATGTAAAAATTTTAGATACTGTTCACAACCAGGGCCTACGTTTGGCCTTGGGGGTGTTCAGAACATCTCCCGTAGAAAGTTTATATGTAGATAAATGTGTCACCTCTCTTGCACTCCGTTGCTCGAGTCTACTCGTACTGCTCATCACTGCTCCTGACTACTGTTTGTTGCTCTTGACTATACTCATGTGTTCTTTTCGGTTTTTGCTGCTGCTACTGCTGCTGGGCATGGTCGCTAGTCAAAGGTTGGATCTTTGAAAAAGTTGGATCCGTACCCTTTCTATACTTCACCTTCCAGCAAAAAGGTCCGAGCATAAACACCTTGAAGTGAGACCGTATGCCGATACAGCCAAAAGAACTCCAATAAAGAAAAGCGCAGGAAAAGGGGA
Organism: Mytilisepta virgata; assembly: GCA_028015205.1. Classification (NCBI taxonomy): domain Eukaryota; kingdom Metazoa; phylum Mollusca; class Bivalvia; order Mytilida; family Mytilidae; genus Mytilisepta; species Mytilisepta virgata. The sequence continues at coordinate 9,317,082 of CM051510.1, forward strand.
TAACGAGGCTCCCGAAGTTTCCGGACATTTCTGCAAAATTATCTCCCTCACATTTCCGTTTTAAGAACGCCGCAAAGTTAAATTTCTTTTATAGAAAAGACAGGAAAATCCATCACTTCCAATTGAGCATGTGTACAAACTATTTCGGGTGACACGATTTCCTGCTACGTCATTTTCACCTCGACAAATCCCACAGTTTCTGTGCCACTATAATACTAGAGACAAAGGTCACATATAAATAAAGATAATAAACAAATTACCAATTCCAAGGCATTTGTCAAAAGGAATAGTAAAAAAAAAGGGGGGGGGGGGGGGGGGGGGTAGTCCACATATAACATCAAGGCAAGCACAGGAAAAGTAGAAATAAGCGTAATGGTCATGACATGGTACAGGCATTTCCGATTGAAATGGTATATTGCAATATAAACAGGTACTAGTAGCGTAAATTCGCTACCAAACAATGTCGGTAAAATCAGTAGTCAACACAGTACAAAACATAAATGTTAAAGGTATTACGAAAATCCATCTTTTATACTCATATTATTGGAAACAGATTATTTCTCAGTAAGATCTTGACATTTGAAATTAAGCTTTTATGCAGCGTATGAGACGTTTTTTCTTACAACCTTGATTCAAAAACCTGTCCATCAGAAAATGGTGGCGCACCAAGAAGTCAGAATAGTGGCTACTGGCTATCACATATCGTATTAATTGAGAAATATAAACACCATATACTGGAGAAACTGCACATAAAATGAAAATTGATAATTTTTACATCAAAAACGTCTCGTTTGTCATATATTCTAGTACTGAGTTGACTACTGTCGTCAAATTCGAGGTAGATATCTAAATATGATGCGGAGGATGCTGTGTCGGTAGTCTCTTTAATTTCTAATTCTGGCGGATATATAAACGGAATCCATTCTCCAAATTTGGGATTGTTGGTGAAAAGAACATCGTCAATATATCGGTATGTGAAATTAAAGGATCTTCCTTCTTGTCTTTCATAAGATTCTGAAGAAACTCCGATTCATATGAATGAAGAAACAAACAAATCAGCGAGGAGAGGGGCATTATTTGTATCCATTGGAATGCCGATAAGTTGCTGAAATAGCGACCCTGCAAAGGGGACAAATATATTGTCAAGGAAAATTATTGCTGTGAAGCAGCTTGTAAGACTATATGAATAAATATCAATCATTTCATATGTTAATAAGGTTGTTTAAAACTATCATTAATACCAATTTGTCCAGATCGAATACAATTAATCCTGAATAATATATATATGTACGTAAATTTAAACTCAACAAATACATGTATAACCGAATTCCAAGCAAGCAAATGCAGATATTATAGAAACCGTTTGTAAAGTTTTCATGTCATTGCTTTCAATCCTTACCTAATGCATGTTCATATCGTTCTGTCTGTTTGGAGCAAAGCTGCTTCGTTTTTTCTACCTCTGTTGTATTCTTGAGTGAAGCCTCATTCAGTTCTTTTCTGATTTCATCTTTTAAACACTCAACAGACTTTACATAAAAATATACAGACAAAATTTGCATATATATTTAAACAGAAATCACCTTATTCTTAGTTATTTCCTTACATAAGCAATGTTTAGAGTGCAGATTCTCTACGGATTCTTCCAAACAGATTATTTTTAAAACTATTGCGTGATTGATTTTGAGAAAAACAGTCGACCTAAATTGACGATATTCATCAAATATTCATCATAACATATCACTAATAAGACACTACCTATCTGGTTGTGTTTATTCTTATGTTGTGGGGAAAAAATCAAATTAAGAATTGTTTTCTTGCATTTAATCAAAATCGGCCGAGACAAGTTTAAATCAGTTCAGCAAAGGTAAGTTATACGAAGCATAATTTATTCTTAACTTGCAAGGAAATATTTCTTCTTTTGATCTTAGCATCTTGATTTTCTGAAACCTAAATTCTAAGACATTCATGATAAAACAAGACATAAACGATCTAGTGCATCATTTGATTTCAGATATAAAGAGTAATTTGATTGATCGGTTACCACATGCTAGTTCGAAATGACCTTGTCTTGGCTCAACATTCTTAAGCTTACTTTATGTCACGAATTGATTGACCATTACAGTGTTCCAATATCTAAGATGATGTTGGACCTGTTCCCACTGTCGTAACCTTTCATGTGCCTCCACCGATTTGTGACTTCCCCCGGATTGACTTTGTTGAACTTCACGACGGGTGCCGTATACGCAGCAGGAACTGCTTACCCTTCCGTAGCACCTGGGTTCACTCCTAGTTTTTTTAGGAGTTCGTGTTGTTCATGTTTTTTTTTTTAGTTTTCTGTGTTTATTTGTTGTGCTTGTGGTTGTTCATTTGTCTTCCCGGGTTTGTCTGTCCAATGGATTACGTTTCTTTGATTGCTCCTTAGGTATATTTGTCCTTTTTTTACTTAATTGCAACATATTTGTCCTTCTATATTTTAATCCCAAGGACCAGTCTTCTAAGGCAATATAGTTGATCTCGCCGATCTTTTTTCATACTCATATTAAGTTAAGGTCTTTCAAGTGCTACTAGACGGAAGCAATTTTTTATGCGACGTAAACGACAACATCGTAAAACATGTAAATTGTGTTTTTAAACTGAAAACTTAAAAGTCCATAATTAATCTACCCGTTATTCCAAATAGGTCTCACACGTGTCTTAGACAATCCCCGAACGTATTAAATCGCGAAATACACAAATGATACAAGAAAATGTTGTTCGAAACAAATGAAATGTACAATTATATCATTTTAGTTCATTTAATTTTAATTATAAAGAGAAAATAAAAAAGTCACCTCATCAAAACGTTTAAAAAGCTCCGCAATCTCTGTTTTATCAAAGTCGATTCCTTTTACTGCCTTCAAATTAAGAGCAACCATTTTACCGTATCCAGGGCGCACCTCGTTAGCCAATGCCAAGGTAGAATGTTCTAATGTATTCCAGATATTGTCAATCTCCTTCCTGGAGAAACATGCTGTTTTCCTTGCGTGGCATAATTTTTTTCTGACAGAAATTACACTTTCTACATCTCGTGTACAATTTCCATTGTGTCTAAGAAAGAAACCCAATGTCGAGAAGTCTAACAACTCCATTGAGATCGATGAAAGAGTAACAACGTTATCCATACAATACCGATCTACAGTACCATTTGAACGATGTTTACATTTTTTTTCTGGTTTAATTTCATAGAGCTGTTTAAACATCCAGTATTTCATGTCATTATTCTTTGCCTTAAATGAGCTGTCACATGAACAACAGGGCATAGTAGATTGCCACTTATGGTAAAAGTCATGCTTCTTTTCGTCTAAATATTTGATTAAATTCCCATTGTACCGCGGGTTCAATATTTGTTTTTCTGTATAGAACCTAAGTACATCCAATGACACATCGAATGTGGCTTTCAAAAGCCGTAGAAACTCAGTTGATTGTATATCACTCATTTTACACTGCAAAATATAAATTTTTAGTAGTGAATCTATGTTGCTCAGCTAAAAACACACAGTTATAATAATTATTTGAATTCAAGTGGATTGAAAAGAAGATGACATTTGAATATGTGGTATCATGTTTTGCAATGATAATATATATCTTAAAATTTAATTTAGTTTTGATGAACAGATACAATCTAATTTAAATAAATTATTTTGTTGATAACAATTGCGTCGGTTCGTTGAAAATACTTTTATTCGAGGGTGTCGAATGTCGTTCTACTAAGAAAATTATATATAATATGTCATCTATGATGTTCAACCTGCTTATTCCATATAAATTGGCACTGAACGAAATATTATCAACCTAAAACATGTATTCTACTGCTCTATGAGCTCATATCAAAATAACAGATGTCAATAGGCGTATATAAAGTTCATGTTAAATGGTATTCGCCTTGGTACATAAAAATGTATATACATGTATCACTCTTCCAAAACTTAAAATATGTTTGTGTATCTGAGTAAATATTAAATTGTTATAAATGTTTAGAAATTAAAATGTGTGAAAAAAGATTACGGAAATTGAACCATATCGTCTTTATAAGCTAGATAAGGAGGTCTTGTAATAAAATATTTACAAGTACATCACTGTATTATGTATTTTGTTTAGATATTTTTATTTTTGTTTTTGATTGTCGTCACAAATATTTACAGTGATACGGACTTGGCATTCAGTTCGTCATGTATTTAACAGTGGTAATGGTGGTTCCTGATTTTTGACAGCTAGAGTATTAATACCTAATTATCATGTTTAATCTAATATTTTGTCTCATTTACATCACCCGATATCCTTTCATTTCAGCATATGTACTAATATCATTAATGAAAGGGTTTCCGAAACGCAAGAAAGCTATTTTCAAATCGTTTTGTATAAATTGTTTAAACACGAATGGGTTTTCTTTACATAATGACAAATCATACGTTACTTTAAAATACAGATGTTCTTTTTCGGCTGCAATTGTAAGGTTAACTATGTTTCATGAAGTTGCATACAGGATCATATATTAATTCAAGTGTAATATTGCGTGTTCATGTGTATCAACATTTATATATTTATATTTCGGGTAGATGGGTTGTCACCGTTCGGTACTACATTGTATTTAAGTCATTTTATTTTTAGTGTCCAAACCTGTTTCTCTGATTTAGATCTTTATAAATTGTTTGGCGCAGGTTATTTTCTAAGGGTTGTACGAGAATTTGCGGGTGATTTAAACGGGTGGTAATTGGCGAGTATTGTTCATTACATATATCGAGGTGCTCACAGTAACTTCCGAGGACATCGGCTTACTTAGTTGGTATGTCACGCGAGAAGAATCACGATATCCACAACAATCTGCAGATCCTGATATCACAGTTTCAGCCACTCTCCAAGTCTCTCTACAGCAGCAAAAACTACACTCATACACCAAATCATCAATCTCGTTCCAATGATTACACTTGTCTTCCATTTACATAAAATTTGTTTATTTGGAAGAATATTGTGGATTAATTTCCATCTAAAGATTTTCAATTTATTTTCTTTTAGATGGTAGAATATAAATTGAAACATTTGTTTAACCTGTATTTTTTTACTATTAAATTGTTTTACGCATATTGTAAATCCTGTTATTTCTTCCCTATGTTTATTATTGATAAACTTATAAATATCTTTCATACTTAGATTATTTACATTATTATTTTTATTTTAATTATTTGGTGGCAATGTTAATGTTAGTTTTGTTTGAACTTTAGTTTTAACAGAATCAGTAGTTCGTAGTATAGACTTCCATTTTTTTGGTGTGGCTTTTTTTAACATACTAAATTCAGAAATCCAGATTGTTTTATCAGTTAATCTGCTGAGTATTTTATCTTGAGATAAATTACCTTCAGCATCAATAAGGTCATTTACAAAAATTATTCCACATTTAATCCAATTTGTATACATCGTATACATTGACCTGTGTTCTGCTCTTTTGTCGGGTTGTTCTCTCTTTGACACATTTCCTGTTTCCATTCTCTATTCTATTAGACATTTGTTATCATATCAGGTCTTGTCTTATCATTCTGTAACTGGTAGGAATATCTTATCATGTTGGCATTAAATCCAAGCAGTTACAATGTCTAGATAGAAATCTGGTAAAACATTTTTTTTAAAATTATCAATTGACTTTGAGTTATCGGGTTTCATATTGAAAAAAATGCCATTTCACCTGAAATTATTTTTTAAAAAGTTTACAAAGATGTAAAAAAATTGTCTTTAAAGGGCAAAAACTCCTATAAGGGGTCAATTAACGACTTAGCTGAACAATTTTGCTGTTTACAGTTTGTGTTTATCTATAATGATATTTAAGATAATAACCTAAAACTGCAAAATTTCCTTAAAATTAACAATTCAAGGGAAATTTCCCAACAAAGGGTTGAATGATTCGCCTGAAAATGTCATGGCAGGTAAATAATGACCTCACTTTTACCCCGACACTTTTGCACTAAATGCGATTTTGAGATATAAGCCAAAAACTGCAGTTCTATTTTTAGCCGTGGTGGCTAGGTTTCTCGACGTTTAAGAAAACAACACAAATAGATACCCTAAGGATCATTCCATTTAAGTTTGCCTGAAAATGGTTCAGTAGTTTCAGAGAAGATCTATGTAAAAGTTTAACACCGGCGGACGTCGGACGACGGACGCCAAAGGATAGCTAAAGCTCATATGTCCTTTTAGAATAGGTGAACTGAAAACAGCTTTCAACTTATCTAATCGAATGCTTTAATTTGTTTTAAACATCTAAAGGGTTGCTCGCAATAGGTGTAAACCATATGTTAGATTTAGACAAGATTACTACGGCTAGTTCCATATGGAGTTAGTCGCGGTACATTCAACCCAAAGATCTTTTTCATGGGCTTAATCAAGTCGGTAGCAAAATAAAAAAAAAACAATAACGCAGCGTTATAACATACTTATTTCGTTGAAAAAACTATCAAAGAACTTTTAGATAAAGAGTGCATTTACAAGATCAAACATCGTCCTCTTCAGTATCTGTAAATAGCTCTTGTAAAGAAAGACTAGTATTGGATCTAATACACGTTAATGAATTCGTAGAAAAAAACATAAATTTAAATTTCAGTTTTATAAATTCTAGTTGCGTCGCATTTAAGTTAGATTTAAAAACCGGTACCATCATTTAGATGTACACCCAAGTCATCAGAAATTTTTAGGCTTTTCCTGAAATTATGGTAAATACACAGAGTTTGCCTTTTTACAGTTTTACCTTTGGACTGTTCTCTGCCAGACATATTTTTACTAAAACTGCGTGTCTTGGTAAAATATTCGATATCTTAAGTATTGTTATTGTTGTTTATTTAGATGATTGCATGTGTACTGCAGATACTTATAATTGTTGTGCAAAATGTACGAATAAGTTCAAGATTTGAAAGGTTTTAAAGCTAGGGAGAAAGGAGTATGGAACACAGTTCAATCTTGAGTATGGTTAGGTTTTTTATGGGATTGTACTTTTCTTTTTCTTTTTTTCAAAACGAATCTTTATGGTTTAAATGCATTGTCAGTATACAGGTCATTTATGAAGACGCCAGTTGTTTTGCCGGAGCGGGTTTCATTTTAAATGGAGAAAACATTGTTCATTTCATACTTTAAGAATAATAAAAAGATAAAAGTTTGACTTGGAGAGAACTTTATGCTATACAGAACAATTTGTTAGGACTTAAAGGTACATAGTAGTTAATGGAAAATATGTGAAACTTTATATGTAGTTAATGGAAAATATGTGAAACTTTATATGTAGTTAATGGAAAATATGTGAAACTTTATATGTAGTTAATGGAAAATATGTGAAACTCTATACTGACAATCAAACTCAGATTGTAAAGAAAGGATGGATGGATGGATGAATTGTTTAACGTCCAGTGGCAGCTATGTGCATATCGGAACGAGAACATGTATGATAATGAATATGTTCCCTGCTTTGTACTAGACCGGCACGCTGAGCGGATTTTTTATATGCTAGCTCACGAGGTAACTGTCCACAGGAAGACATATCACCCCACTTGGACACATTATACTGACTCCGAGTCGACCAGTAGATCTTTGCTCTTACTCCTAGATACCATGTGTTTGGCGGAGAAGTAGCAAATACCAATTTTAATGTCTTTGGTTTGACCCGGCCGAGGATTGTTTTTTTTAGTTTTCAGTGTTTATTTGTTGTGACTGGTGTTGTTCATTTGTCTTCCCGGTGTTGTCTGTCCAATGGATACGTTTTGTTTTTATCCTTAGGTATATTTGTCCTCTTTATAGACAGTATGAAAAAACCTATTAATTTCTTCGTTAAAGTGTCACGCGAGAATACATGTGTAGTATATTTGCACAGAGACCTTTTAGTTCTAATGTTCCCGTATAATTAATAGATTTCTGTTAGAAATTTTGTTAACAGTATAAATTTTATAACACTAGATCAGAATATAATAGTATGAACTTAACTGCGAGGCTAGTGTCGCAGTCTATTTGCGATGTTTGAAAGCCAGAACTTTTACTGTGATTTTTTTACTTCGGTGGTTGAAATCTGCATATTTGTACACATGTCTTTTGTGGAGATGTTTTGTTGGTATATTTCGTTATGTTAGGAAATCTTAATTGTCATATTTTTATTTAGAATTCGTAAATTCAAACTGGAAGCAGTCCGAGGAATATGCCAACGATTTAAGATTTGCAAGTATTATCAAAGATGTGCATTATTTCGTTAAATTTTTAAAATATAAGTCTACTGTATCAAGAAATACCGATGTTGTTTCACTACGTTTAAAAATGGTGCAAAACGAATTCCCTCCCTTCTCTACCAGCTTCTGTGTTGACTGTTATTCTGTTCGTTGAAAGTCTTATTGAGCAAAAATGTAGTGTTGCAGTTTTAGAATCTAATTTTTATGCAATAAAATGGTTCCACGCCATCAATTTCAAAAGTAACCCATGCTCAGGTTAATTTTTGACTTTAGTTTTGGAAGGCGGTGTTTTGAGATACAGAGTTGGTTAACATTAAAATGAACAATATTGACTTCATCAATAGTTATGTCAAGATTCATATTGATAAAAGTAAAACTGATAAATGTCATAGAGGAAATGACGTCACGATAGCTTCCAACAACACTGAGTTATGCCCCATGTCTTGATTGTATAAGACTATCAGATTGCTGGTTTAGAATTCGTTCTGATAGTTATCTGTTTTGAGCGTTAGTCTTTAAATCCGTCGGTAAATTGTGTAAGCAAAACCTGACTTTATCCAACACTGGAACAAGGTGAATTTTATTACATTCTTTAAATGAACTTGGTCTGGGTTGTATAGCTTAAGATTAAGCGGTGCTGCTTCAAATCAGGGTGTTTCTTATAGAGTACTGAAAGGTCATTGGCGATGGATTTCCAACTTAGATGTAGATGGTCACGTAAAAGAAATTTAGATAATCAACTCAAAGTATCTTTGAGTTTTGGCATTGAATTCCCTCTAGTCCTTTGTATTTGCGTGCAAACCAAACCTATTTTATGTCTTTTCTCTCATTGTACTCATATAAATAATTTGAAATCGGACGATTTTAAGAAGGAGATTTAAATATATTTATATTTCGGGTAGATGGGTTTTCACCGTTCCTTACTATTCAAGTCATTTTATTTTTCGTTGGTCAACTTTTTTTTCTGATTTAGATCTTTATAAATAGTTGGGCTAGGTCGGATATTTTCTTATGTTAGCTAGAGAATTTGCGGGTGGTTTAAACGGGTGGTAATTTAGTCTCATGTATATGCGGATATTGTTCATTACAGATATCAAGCTGCTCACAGTAATTTCAGACGTCTGCTTACGTAATTTGCGCAAAATAAGTTGTGTTTTTTTGTTTCAGTATTGAAATATTGTATTAACGTTTTTTATATGCATGTTTATGTTTCATAGTTAAATTTTTTTCCCAAGAAAAAATATGAGAATGTTACTACGAGCAAACCAAGCCTATTTCATTTCTTGTCTCTCATTGTTTTGGAGCGAGTAGAAATATTTGGAGCGATTTAATTTTTGTTTCAATTTCTGAAATTTCCTGAAACTGATGCGAGCAAAATTTACATAAAAAAGAAATATATCTGAGAAATTTTGCAAAATTTGTGCATCAGATCTTTGTCATGTTTATGGTATGGAAGAAATTTGCTATATCTGAGTCTACAAAAACCTTGAAATAAAAAATGTCTTTATTTTTAAAAATGTATTTATGATTAATAAATAAGTGTACTGTAACTTTCTTCATGTACATGTAAATTGTGTATCTATGGTAAATAAATGAGTATACTGTAGCTTTATTATTCTTTTGCCTTCGATCTAGACGTACCTGGTTTATATGTCAATGTGAACGACCAGTAAATGACTACTTAAAATGTCAGCAATTCATGTTGCAATATAAATTGGAATGTAATTCCAGAAAAAAAATGAACCCCCCCAAAAAAAAGTTTTGAAGATCTAAATATTTCTAATTTTTCTCTGTGACTTGTTTCATTTAAAATTTCCGAATGACAAACAGATAATTTGTTTTGTACATTGTATATCTATTGAGTCTTTACAAATGTTGATTTGACTATTTGTGTTCCTTATATCATATAATGAGCCTTGTCAGATGTGAGTTTGTAGTGATTTATTAACTGTTTGATAATATGGTTCTGATGTCAACATCCTTTTTTCAGAATGATGGTTTCAAGTTTCTTCAAAACTAGATGACAATGAAATTCAATTAAACTGTTTGTAAACCTCATTTAACAGAATAACCCTTTGTAAATTCAATACTTAAAAGGGAATAATTTCCTAAATTTTAGCCATAGTGGAAGCTTATGGCACTACAATATATGAACATGTCATATGATTTATCTCCCTTCTCAAATTATGAACCTGTTGAACAATGGTTTTTGTTTATGATATAATGCATATCAAAGACATTTCTATTACAACTTTATAGTAACAGATCAGCTGATTAAGGTATTAAGCAAGATACATTTTTTCCTAAAATTTCAAGGAAATTCAATGATATTTACTACGTTTTTAAATTTTCAAAATTTCCAGAACAAGCTACTGTTGTTCTTTCTAAGATTGTGTACCCAAGGCAATGTCCCGAAACAACTACAACTGTTGACATCGTAAATCGTTTGCTTTCCTTTTGGAGTAATGTTAAAAAAATCGAAATTTGAAGATGCGGGTAATTTTTGTTTAATTTAAAATCTGACGTACCATGACAAATTGGTGGGCGGAGCGGGGGAAAATTCAACAGACGCGGGATTTAAAATAAAATTAAAACGTGAACTTCTTGAAAATAGGAGCGGTATAATCCAAAGAACTACAAATCAATTTGGTGTGACCTTATAATTGATATATCTCCAACAAAAACAATAGCTGAGTCTCGTGAATTCAATATGTTTGCGCTTAACGAGAGAAAAGCGAAAATATTAGTAGATATATTGATAAATATGGCGTCCTGATCAGTGTTGTCAACTATTTAAATAACGGGGCGATCTTTTGTTGAATACCTTTGTTGGAAAGACATTTTTAAGACTTTTCTGACTTTTAAAAACGTTCCTTTGTAACTTGTATTTACTATTATAAAAAAAAAATCATCAGTTACCTGTAGAAAACTTTCATCATTTATTTTTATCATAGATTTTTATTGATACATGCATTCATTAATTTATTAAAAATTTATATAAAATTATAATATGTTAATTAAAAATGCTTTTCAGAATTAGGCTAACTGTATTGAAGTTTTGATCACTTTTAAAATATTTACAAATATGTAATGTTTTACCTGTGACATAAATACTTTTTAAACTTGATTAATATTTAAAAGAAATAGATGAAGCGAATAAAGACGTCAAAAGTTATATATCGAATGTCAAGCAATTAATATTGTATGTTTTCAGCTCACCTGGCCAAAGGCCATGTGAGCTTTTGTCATTACGTGGCGTCCGTCGTCCGTTAACTTTTCACATTTTAATTTTCTCCTCTAAAACCACTTGGCCATGGAATTAAATTTGACAGGAAACATCTATGTAAGGTCCTTTATAAAGATTTCGTCCCGGTCGGACAACAAACATGGCCACCATGGACAATTGTTGTTTCTGATTGGCTGAGTTTTCAAAAATCTTATCTGAAATTGCTTGGCCAAATAGAACAAAACTTGACAGGAAGCATGTATGGAGGTCCTTTATGACCTTTCCTCGTTTCGTCCCGATCGGACTACAAATATGGCCGCCATGGGCAGTTATTTTTTCTGATTGGTTGATATAATCGCTGGTTCAAATGGAACGAAACTTGACAAACAGCATTTATGGCCTCATTTCGGCCCGATCGGGCAAAAAAAACATGGCCGCCATGGGCAATTCTAGTTTCTCATTAAAATTTTTTTTTCTCTGGAACTGCCTGGCCAAATGGAACAAAACCTTAGAGGAACCATCTATGGCAGGTTCTTTACAAAATGTCTTTATTTCATCCCGATCGGAGTAGATAATATGGTCGCCATTGGCAGTTCTTGTTTCTGATTGGGTAATATAAAAGAATCTTCTCCTCTGAAGTCGCTCGGCCAAATGGAACGAAACTTGACAAAAAGCATCTAATTGGGAGGTTCTATACAAAGCGTCCTCATTTCGTCCTGATTAGGCAACACACATGGCCGTCATGGGCAGTTCTTGTCTTTCATCGGTTGATAATCTTTTTCTTTGAAACCGCTTGGCCAAAGGGAACCAGGCTTGAAAAGAAGTATCTGTTGGAGGTTTTTTACAAAGTTCCTCATTTTTTCCAGATCAGGTGACAAACATGGCCGCAATGGACAATTCTTATTTCTGATTGGTTAATTTAAATTAAAATCTCTTAAAGTGCTCTTAAATGTTCCTCTTAAGGGGCCCACCAAGTCTTGTTACTCTGGTGATGATCCCTAATTCAAAATGGCTTTCAGCAGAAGATTTATGTTAATATAAGACCCTATGGGAAATACATGCAAAACTCTTCTGGAGAACCGCCAAATTTTATTATAAGCTGACTTGTAAGTAGAAGGACCTTGATGAAGAAAACTTTGGTTCCTACAAGGCTTAGTGCACTTCATAATGATAGAGAGAAGTGGTTCACTCTTTGAGGTACATCAAATTTTTCATTTTGTTTATTATAATGTCAACCAACTCTGTATCTCATAAAAAGAAAAACAAACATAAAACTTGACAAAAGCAACACAATTATTCTAAAATATTTTAAATTGGAACATTCTCTTTTTTACGTATCTGCTGAGTGTTCTTTTACCGTTTTCTAAGAATTAAGTCAAACATTAATCTGAGCAGGGATTACATTTGAAATTGAGATAATGGGACCATTTTATTGCATAAAAGTTAGATTCTCAAACTGCAACACCACAATTTTGCTTAATAAAACGTCCAAGGAACAGCATTACAGTCGGAACGGAAGCTGGTAGAGAAGGGGAATAATTTGTATTGCATTATTTTTCAACGCTAGTAAAATAACATCGGTATTTCTTGGTAGGCTTAGATCTTGAAGATTTAACGATATAAGGCAAATCTATAAGAATACTTGCAAATCTTAAATCATTTACATAATCTTCTAACTGTAATTAAAAGTATGACAATCAAGAATTCCTAACATTAAGAAATATGGCAAAAACTTCTACATAAAGACATATATACCAATCTGCAGCATTCAACACTCGCCGTAAAACAGAGTCATACTTTTATCACAGTAAATGTTGCGGCATTCAAATATCTCAAATAGACTGTGGCACTAATTTCGTAGTTAAGTTCCTACTATTATATTCTGATCTAGTGTTATAAAAGTCATACTGTAAACAAAATGTCTCACAAAATGGCTTTTCCATGTCCCTATCAATATACCAATAATAGAAGAACATAACAATTAACAAGTAATACTGTGTTGATTTGCCAACACAAAAGTCACCAAAACTGCAGCAAGTTCATGGCTCAGAAGAATGGAAAAGAAACGGAACAAAACCAATTAGTCCCCAAAACATTGTTCTGGGGCTACAAAAGGTCTCTGTGCGAATACATTATTCTCGCGTGACCCTTTAACGATGACATTAACCGGTTTGACGTACTCTCTATAATATTTGACAACGCTCTTGAAATTGCCTGCAAATTCGTGAACCAATAAAGGCAAAAAATGGCCGATGTCCACTTTAGAACTACTAAAGTACTTTTGGCATGACATAAAAACATATGACTTACATCTGGGGACTAAATTTATAGGTGGATCCAGCCAATTATTATAACTAAACCAAGTGTACGCAAATGTGCAAACGCAATTATAGGGATTTATTCAGTAGTATCTAACACCTTTTCAAAGTGGTTGGCGGGGAAGACAAAGTTTCATAACGCTGAAAACAAATGGGTTGTTTCTTTTATATATCATAATAGCATGTTGTTCGACACTTATTCACGTGTTATTACATAACACACGGTCTTCATAAACGACATTTCACCTACATTTCAGCTTCAAAAGAACAAAAGCTTTTATTTTTTCTGACAATACATTGCCACAACCTGACAAGGATAGTTTGCCTTTAACACAAAAAAACCGAAAAAAGTTTTAAAGAGTGTTTTTACATATTCGGGTCAGGATTACGTTCTTTGTTCTACTAAGGCAATTAAAGCTATGATATCACACCCTGTCCCATCCCCAGAACTACATAGACACCTACAGGGCTTTCTACTTCTCCGTCTAATAGAACTTTTTTGTCTGTAACAATCCGAATGACGCTGGGTCGCATTTCGCTACGGATGGTTATATAAAAGACAATTTAGATAATCAACTCAAAGTATCTGTGAATAATTTAAATTCGGACGATTTGAAAAAGGAGAATTTAAATATATTTCTATTTAGGGGAAGATGAGTTTTCACCATCTCTTACGATTTAAATCATTTTATTTTTAGTTGGTCAAACCTGTTTTTTCTGATTAAGATCTTTATAAATAGTTAGACGTAGTATTTATTTATGTTAGCACGAAAATTTGAGGGTGGTTTAAACGGGTGATAATTACGTCTCAAATATACGTGGGTATTCTTCATTACAGATATCGAGGTGCTGACAATGACTTCAGAGGACGTCTGCTCATTTACTTTGCGCAAAATATGTTTTTTTGTTTTCAATATTGAAATATTGTATTTAAGTTTGTTATATGTATGTTGATGTTTCGTAGTTAAATGTTTTTCGAAAGAAAAAATACAAAAAAATTACGGTGAGGAAACCAAGCCTATTTCATGTCTTGACTCGCATTGTGTCCACACAAATAGATTGGAAATGATTTAAATTCGGACGATTATAAGAGGGATATTTTAAGTATTGTTGACGTGTTATAAGTTACAACAATTATCTATACAATTGCATTTTTTACACTAGGAATAGTACTTACCAAATCAAAGTCCCTATTTATAATTGATATACCTCCACAAAACGATAGCTGGATAACATAAATTCAATCTATTTGCGCTTAACATGAGAAAAGCGAAAATATTAGCAGATATATTGATAAATATGGCGCCCTGATCAGTATTGACAAAACCTTAATTTATATTTAAAAGAAATAGATGAACCGAATAAAAACGTCAAAAGTTAAATATCGGATGTCAAGCAATTAATACTGTATGTTTTGTTTAATTGATTTCTATTTTAACACTGACTCGGATTAAAGTAGGTGAGAAAAGAATACTGAATGTTATCTTTATCCCAACACCTTTACATGTTTAAAGCAACACAGTTCATCTATTTTAAAACCCGTATTCCATATAATTCTGTAAAGGTTTTTACTCGTAAGAATATCTCAAAACATTCTTTAATCTTTCAACTTTTTTTATCCAAATTCCATTTTACTTTACGCGCAAAAATACTGAGTATGGATACTCTTTGCTACCACGGTTACCCTTTATGGTTTACAATATTATATTTTGCGTAATGTGAGGTAAATGTACACACGTGTCAATTGCTTTCTGAAGCTGTCTGTTTTATTTGATATCATTCCTTAATCTAGTTAATATATTGTAAACCTCTCTGAAATAAGGTTTTTTTTCTTATAGTTATAGTTTGATGCTATGTTTGTATGTTATTATTATTATTTTTGCTCAAGGGGTCAGGTGAGCTATTCTCATTACTGGGCGTCCGTCGTCCGTCGTCGTTCGTTAACTTTATTAAAATCTCCTCTGAAACTACTGAGTCAAATGGAACCAAACTTGTCAACAAGCATCATTAGGGTATTTAGTTTACAAAATATGTCCGATGACCCCGCCTGTCAACCAACATGGCAGACATGGCTAAAATTTGAACATACATGTAGAGGTAAACTGCAGTGTTTGTATAATATCTCACAAAAACTAAATCATTGAGAGCAAAACTGACATGGAGTAAGAATGTTCATCATGTCAAGATCTACCTGCCATGAAATTTTCAGATGAATCGTTAACCTTTTTTGGGTTATTGCCCCTAAATTTTGCAGTTGTATGTTATTATCTTGAATATTATTGTAAATAGAGACAAACTATATAGGAGTTTTTGCCCTTTAAAGACGGCGTCCGGCGTAAACTTTCCTTTAAAGATCTTCACCTCGGAAACCACAGGGCCAATTGGGTCCAAAGTTAGATGGAATGGTCCTTGGGTGCCCCCTTTCCAAACTTGTGGTCATCATTCCCGACTTCCAACGGATATGGTTGCTGTGACTAAAAATAAAAAAGAAAAAGATGAATTTTAAAACAACTTCTTTGAAACTAAATGGTCAATTGAAACCAGACTTGGTAGCGATGATCCTGAGGTGGTCCTCTTTCAGAATTTTGTCCAATGACCCAGATTGTCAACAAAGATGACCGCCACAGCCAAACTTAGTTTAACATAGGACACTATAAGAAAATTCATGCAAAAATCTTCTTGTCTGAAACCATTTAGCCAATTGGACCTAACCTTGGCAGCAGACTGTCAACCGAGATAGCCGCCACAGCCGAACTAGTTTAACATAGGACCCTATGAGAATATTCATTTAAAAATCTTCTTGTCTGAAACCACTAAGCCAAGTGGAACTAAACTTGACAGCAATCGTACTTACATGGTCCTTTTCAGAGTTGTGTCCGATGACCTGGACTGGCCGCAACATAACATAGGACCCTATGAGAAAATTCATTTAAAAATCTTCTTGTCTGAAACCACTAAGCCAATTGGAACTAGACTTGGCAGCAATGGTACTTACATGGTCCTTTTCAGAATTGTGTCCGATGACCTGGACTGGCCGCAACAGCCAAACTTAGTTTCATATAGACCCTATGGGAAAATTCATTTAAAAGTCTTCTTGTCTGAAACCACTAAGACAATTGTAACCAGAGTTGGCAGAATTGTGTCCGATTATCCGGAATGTCAACCAAGATGGCCGCCACAGCCGCATTTATTTTACCATAGGACCCTACTAGAAAAGTCAAATCTGAAACCACTGAGCCAATTGGAACCAGACTTTGCCGAAATGGTCCTTAGATGGTCCTCTTTCAGAATTGTACCTGACGACCTGGACTTCACTTAAAAATCTGATGACTTGGATTTCATTTAAAAATCTACTTGTCTGAAAACATCGGGGCAATTGGAACCAGACTCGGCAACAATTGTTCTCAAATAGTTCTTTGTTCAGAATTGTTTCCGATGACCCGGACTGTCAACCAAGGTAACTGTCACAACCGAACTTAGTTTAACATAGGACCCTATGTAAAAACCAGCCAAATTGACTTTTACACTTAGATGTTTAGTCACGCTTAAGGTAGATAAGTTAAATTCAGGTGTGCGATACAGGCCCTTATGACCCTGTAGTTTTTTTACATTTCAATTCGTGTACTGATCAGCACTAACATTGTAGATTTGTGTGAAATTTTATTAATTTTGTTACATTTTAAATTGGTTTTCTTGTTTCTAAGAATTACTATATGTTTTGTGGTGCTTATTTAGCTTGATATACATTTCAAGGTATCAATGTCCGCTTAACAGAGGATTTAAATGGCATCACTGCGTGTATCATTCATTTAATCACTCAATTACCGAATACATATACTACCATAGTCTCAAATCTAAAAGCGCAACGTCAAATATAGCACGACGCTCTAAAATACCCTCTTATCTCGATCAAAAGTGTTAACAAATGAACGATGGTCTTTGTGAGGACTATTTGCTATGATTTGACTTTTCGTGGTATCCAATCTGTTGGAGTAGAATTCGATAATCCACGTGTGATTTCATGTATTCGATCGTTGACTGGTTAATGGATTTTCTCCAACCTTTCCTAAGATTTCGTAGCAAAGCTTAAACAAACTATCCCTAATGGTAATCGCCTGGAATAATCTGTATAAATTTAAATGTCTTTTGACGAGAGTTACTCTTTCAGAAGTAAATTACAAGCACATTAGTTTATATTATGTCGGATGGATGGATGAATGGATTATAGTTAACGTCTAGTGGCAATATTACATGCATAGAAGAACGAGAACATGTTGATACGATATGAATATGAACCCTGCTTTGTACTAGACCGCTTTTTGTGAGAGGTGACAGCGGTACCAAAAATATTACTAAAATAAGTCTTATTTGATTTGTTAAATTGCAGCGTTTTCAGTTTTTATACTACAATACTGAATTTTGTCTCCATCAATGTAATGTTATCATATATTGTATTATTTTTTGTAATTTTTTTGTAATGTTTTAGCCAAACTATTTTTTATAATACTGAATAGAGTGACAGAGAGGATGCTTCCGTGAGGGATACCCATCTCTTGTTCAAAAGGGTCAGACATGGTATTATTAACCTTGACCCTTGTCTGTCTGACAAGAAGTTATCAATAAAGATGGGTAACCTACCTTTTAACCCCATATAATTTAAATCTTTTAAAATTCAATATTTCCAAGTGGCTTCGTATGCTTTGTCAAGGTCGAAAAACCCGTTGCGTATGAAAGACTCAAAGCGAACAATACGATCTAACTTGTTTCTTCCCTGCCGGAATCCACACTGAGGACAGTAGACTGATGGTCTCAAGGAACCAGACAAGGCGGTCATAGATCATCCGTTCCATCGTCTTGGCAATTGGCCGATAATTCGACGTTTCAAAATTGGATAAGTACAACTGTGGCCAGCTTCCACAGAGAGGGAAAGTCACCAGTTTCCCAAATGTTATTTAGTATATCATAAAGTGTTTGTAATGATACATCAGGTAGATGTTTTAAAAGTCTAAAATGAATATCATCAGGGCCACATGCTGTGTCATGGGCCTTTGCCAGAGAATTTTTTAGTTCATCCAAAGAGAAAGGGCGGTTGTAGTCTTCTGAACTTTTAGATCTAAAGTTAAGTTTTAGTTTTTTTTCAGTGCGATTTTTGATTTGTTGAAATTCATGATAGTAATTTTGAGGAGAAGAATGTTTTGAAAACGTCTTTCTAAGTTTTTGAGAGATTTCCTTTTCTGAAGTCAAAGGAGTTTGGTTGTCTTTTAGATGATGATGATTTGTCTTTCTATTTTTGCCATTAATCTTTTGTATAAAGTTCTAAATTTTGTTCATTGGTGTGTGTGAATTTAATTTGGAAACAAATTCCTGCCAAGACTTTCGTCTCTTCTGTTTCAAAGTTCTACATGCTTTAGCACGAAATATACGAAAGTTGCTTAAATTGTCACGGGTAGGATGCATTTGCCCTTTTTCCTGCTTTTCTTGCTTTTCTTCGCTTCCCCACCGTCGTTATCAAACCATGTTTTGCTGTGTTGTTTCGGATTTGTCGAGGTTTAAGGAATAGTTCTTTCTGCTATCGATATTAAAAATTCGTTAAATGTAAGCACTGTGTTGCTAACATTACAGAAAATATCTTTTCTAAGTTCATCTCGACAAAGTTTCTCGAACAAAGGCCAATTTGCCTTGTCAAATTTCCAGTGAGAAACTCTCTCAGATGACGAGGGAAAAACATTTCCAACATAATTAGGAAATGATCACTCCCGCAAAGATCATCATGGACCTGCCACGAGTAATCAAGCAACATAGAAGGGTCGCAGATAGTTAAATCGATAGCCGAATAAGAACCATTCCATGGATGAAGGTAGGTATCTGATCTATCGCTAAATATACACAATCCTTCCTGGTTTTAAATAACTTCAATCTTTTTGCCTTTATCATTTACTGAGTTACTACCCCAAATCGGATTATGAGCATTGAAATCACCCATAATTAAAAATGGACATGTAATTGGTCTATTAATAGTTTAAGCTGATTACTTTCTAAAGGTGTATATGGTGGAATCTAAATAGAACACAGAGTAATGGTTTTATCGAGAGAAAGACGTACAGCGACTGCTTGTGGGTTGGTTTTTAGTTTTATTCTACTGTGAATAATGTTATTCTTAACAAGGATTGAAGAGCCGCCCGCAGCTATTTCGTCTTTCTGAACATGAGTAGTATACAAAGAATAGTTCTTTACATTAATACAATCACTTTCTTTTAAATGAGTTCCTTGCAGGCAAAAAGCAACAGGATGGAAGGTCTGTATAAGTAACGATAGTTCAATGAGATTAATTTTCAAACCTCGACAATTCCACTGAATGATCCTTTTCATTTTCGAAGTAGTCGGATGGGGATAATTTCGCATTACGCCGTTCACGCGGGGAATGACTGTGATTCCTCCCTCCAACAACCTTCCAGGTGGTATTTGAGGGTGTTGTATCCTTATCTAAAGGATCACCCAGATTGTTGTTTCACAATCATTTGACGATTCCACATCCATTTCGTCGTGGTCACTGGTATTGTCAAATTCTGCTCTCAAAAAATTAAATTTAATCACTTTCTTTAGGAGGCGACTTGATTTCTGTCTGTTAAGGGCTTTAGTATTAACAACTGATGACGAGGAATTTTGTGAAACATTTTTATTAGAATTATGTTGTGATTTAGAAGTCTGTTTACTGTGGGGAGAATTTAAAGGTAAAGATGACCCAGACGTCTTTGACGAATTTGATGACTAGGACGGTTTGGATGTTGACTCTGTATCGTTAGAAGATTTAGATCACAAGTACGTATAGGAAGATCCGTGTTGTTTGCCAAGTGTATTCTGTTTGAGTCTGAAAAGATCTAGTTGAAGGAGAGGCCTTTACTTTGTCTGCATATGTTGTAGAAGATGGGTTAATTGAACCAGAGACAATTTTGCGAGCTTTTTGATAACTTTTGTTTTCAGCTTCAATTTTTTGAATTTCTAGTTTATAATGTTCACAGATTCTAGAGTTAGCCAAATGATCTAAACTACAATTTGCACATTTAATTTTGCCTTCACATTCAAAGCTGGAATGGTCCTCTACAGAAAATTTGATACATCTTTCCGTACCTCTATAAGAACTCCTACTGTGTCCAAATTTCTGACATTTGAAACAACGGGTAGCGTTCGGTACGTACGTGTCAATCTTTATTCTGTATGGTCCAAGGTTAATGTGACTGGGCACTACTGAAAGGTCAAAAGTGAGAAGGTAGGTATCTATTTTAATAATATTCCCATCAGATTTTTTTGTAAACCTTTTGATTTTTGAAACGTGCTGTGATTTTTCTTCAAGGTTTTCATCTTCGGAAAGTTCAGACAAGTTACGGTCACGGTCTTTAATTGCCCCCTGACACGAATGCAGTGTCCTGTGAGGAGAAACGGAGATCTGGAGATTGCCAATTGTAGTTAAAGAGAGTAAATTTGTTTATTGTTGTTGCATGTAGCATTCGATGAGGAGATTTCCATTTTTCATTTTGAAACTTTTTGTACAGTACCTAAACAACTTTGTATTAATTTTTTATGGATAAAAGACGAAATTTTGGTCAGAGGTTTTTCCGGATCTAAACTCGTCAGTACTAAACATTTTGAAAATGTATCAGAAGATGTATTTGCAGATTTAACAGTGTGTTCCTCATCATCACTTGATTGTAATTTCCTTTTAGAGCTTGTTGGTCTTTAGGGTTTTCATAAGAAACCATGGTCATTTCATATTGTTTCGTTGCCCTTGCTCCCCGCCCGCCTCGGAGCAGCACCAATACGATGTATACTTGCCGCACTTGCGACAGGCACTAGGGCTACAAGGGCAATATGCTCGTATAGGATACTTCTATATAGACACAAACTTCGTGTCGGGGGTTACCCGACGAAACAACTGTCCGGAGTAGAATCTACACGATTGACCCATAAGCCACCGCCTTCTTGAACTATCCCTTTTAGATGGTACTATTGTTGTACAGTTTGAGGTAGGAAATGTTCAAGGGCTTGGCGTGACCACCCGATTGGTCAGGACCGGGTCCATCCGATCGCCCGTTTAAGATAAAGTAAGGGCCAAATTGGCGTGTTTCAGTCACCAGGATCCCGTCCTCTATCTTTACGGGTATCCACACACGGCAAGAGGAAGCCTTGTCCCATGAGCCACCGTCTTCTCCTTGCTTCCGTCAGTGGTTATCATCCAAGACCCCAGAACCCAAACATCAACCTACAGCGCTAAATGCAAACCACCCATCCTTCCCATTGTATCTCAGTTTCATTAAGGGTTCATTTGGGCCTTTTCAAACAACCACGAGAAAACAGCAGAGGGCAAGGCATGACCAGTAAATGGATCAGGACCATTGAGCCATTCTTGGAACCGGGTGTACAAATAATTAAATTTTCCAAGTTAAAAGGTCAAACGTATTTAACAGAAATAGTTGAAGGGGGAAAACACCGTAAATAATATTTTGATTAAATAGAAGTTTAATAACTATGATTTGGAAATAAGCATTCAGAAATAATAAATAAAAAACAACATTAACAAAAATGGAAAGCTAAACTGAAAAGCCAAAAATATTAAACCAGTTTTGTGACCCATAAGCCATCACCAATCCCATATATCAGCAATTTAGAATTTAGATAACTCAAGATTAGAAAGAGAAAAAAGTAAATAAATTATTTTAAGGAGATTGGTGTGACCAGCCGATTGACCGAATCGGGTCTATCCTGCTTCCCGTCTAGGTAAAGATTGTGCCCCAGATGGTGAACGGAACCGACACGAAGGGTCATTTTTCAATAGGGTAAAAATTCTCCCTTACAGCGGGTACTTACATTTATCTATCCTAGCCCTCTCAGGTGTAAACACTATTAACACAATACAATATTATCATTACAGGGTGACAACTACCCAGAAATGTGAAAATTCGGACCTAACATATTCGATAACATGATCAAACGCTGCTACTTTTCACTGTAAAACCATCCAAGGTTCTATTAGCTGATGGTTCGATACTATCTCTCAATAAAGCAAACAAATGTATTTTAACAGTTGTAGTTGCATCACCTTTTACCTGTTTACAGATTTATATGTTATAGATTTTCAGATATGAACTTGAACACTAATAATAGTTTAATCCCCAAATAATAATGTATTTCTAATTTCAGTGCGAGGTGATCCATGTAAGTACAAGTATATATTTATTACAATCACTGTCCTACTTTAAGGTTCATAAGTAAAGTCAAGAACTACCAGAGGGAAAATTCGAAACAACTGACAAACTCCGGAGAACAACGAAGACGAGACCAAAACAATACACGCATTACAATTAAAAACTAAAAACATATGAACAATATGGACCCCACCGAAAAACAGGGGCTAGACTCAGGTGCTCCGAAAGAGTAATTCATAAACTATCGCCAATGTTATAAATAGTTCTAGGTTAGAACTGTTTAGAATGGTTCTAGGTTAGAATCATCCAGAATGGTTCTATGGTAGAACCGTTATACATGGTCTAGGGTAGAACCGTCCAGAATGGTTCTGGGTAGAACTGTCATAAATGGTTCTAGGGTTGAACTGTCATAAATGGTTCTAGGGTTGAACTGTCATAAATGGTTCTAGGTTAGAACTGTCCAGAACGGTTCTAGGTCAGGACACATCCTGTCATAACTAGTTCTAAAAGTGGCTTATCAATTCGTGATGACGACCGTAAACCTTTGGAGTGATGAAATTAACATAGACTGAACATAACCCTGTCTGATAAGTTTATGTGACAGTAATCTAGCCCTGCCGAGAAAGTCGCCGTATAAATAATATGCGCGACAGTATCATATTAACTGTGAAATTTACACACAATAGGTGGGAGACCTTGGTATGTTACTGCTAAGAAAGGGGAAGTTCAGAAGTGGAAAATTAAAATCATCACGTTTGTCATAAAGTTTTGATTTCAACCGCCCATTATTATCTATGTACAAGTACAAATATAGATATGAATTTCAAGTTTAAGGGGATAGATGAGATGTAGGTAATCCTTAAAGTTACAAAACATCATATATACAGTGGAAACTGGAATTAAAGGACTGGGCTAGTTTCTTTTCTTTCCGATAAATTAGCCCCTGTAAAAACTTAGCTTCAAACGAAAACAAGATCAGATCCGCCAAAAGCGGCGCACAGTTTGTCACCATTGGGATGCTGATCGTTTGCTGAAAAACATTTCCTCAACACTCAGCAAATATGCTGTAGATGAGAAATTCCAGCATGTTAACAACATCAGACTCGAGTACTTTTTGTTAGAATCAGTATATTTTTTGCAAAATAAGCCTTGTCCTTATCTAATACCAGATAACCATATATTTGTAAAACTTTGTTTGGTGAATCAGCTCACTAAAAACAGATTTAAATGGATCATGTGGGAGGGTTGTATACATTATAGAAAAATCAAAAGTTTTCATACTATTACAATAGGTAAGGTCACTAGAAGAGCGATAGTCCTGTAAGTCTTTAGAATGTTTTAGAATCCACATCTGATTCACGCCACTAGTTGAGTAGGCCTTATCACCGCAGCTCTTGAGACCATTCTTAATTGCTACAAGTATGGAAGTAAGGAGTTTTGAAAGAGGGTTAGTAGTGTATTTTGCATAGACTGCTATATACCTTTGTTTGTATGGACACTTATGAAGTTTGGGTATCCAATAAATGGAAAGGAGGTTAAAATTGTTATCACTTAAATCAATACCAAAGGAAGATAGAACAGAAATACGATTATTGATAATCTTCCCTTGGTATCGTAGTTTGCTTGTAAGTGGGATTGCCAAGTAAATTGTCAATATCAATCTCGTTTATCTGACAGTCAGTGTAGTGTCTTTTGCAGACAAAAACTAAGTTGTTTGGAGCTCTGTAGCTGGAACAATGACATAATTGTCATGAAGGTAGGACAGTGTTTTTCTAACATGGGGATCCTTCTCTCTCTTCGCCTATTTCCTGGCATAGTTCTCAACAGCATCCATCAATGTTTTGACGTTGTATGTCCATTTGATAGGCTGAGGCTCACCTGTTGCAAGGATGACTTTCAGTTTATTTTTGTTAACGATTCCTAGGTCGCCAGTAATAACATGGCCAGCAGTGTCATAGGTGAATGGAGCAGGAGCAATCAGTTGGTTTGGATTTAAAGTCAAACTTTGAGGTCAAGCAATACCCTTTTGTGGTTGGAAATGGTGGTTGCAATTGGTTTCGTATGGTATAAGATATAAGTGGAACTGATTAATCTTTAAAATAAGAGGAATTTCAGATGTTACGCTTTTGTTGTGCAAGATATTACCAAGGTTGATGGCATCTAGGTCTTTGTTAGCAAAATAAATTAATTTGCAGGAATAAACGACGTTGCCGTTCATTATCAGAACCGCTAACATGGTTCAACCAGAGATTTGAAAGCAGAGATTAGGACAGGTTCAAATCTCTGGTCTGACCAGTCATAATCGTTGCTTTATTGATTTTGCAAATCTCTGGTCCGATTTATTCAACTGAGTACGCGCGGTTCTCGTGACAAAACCAGAGATCTGGATAATAATCGGTTCTGCTAAATGTGCATGCGCCGTTCCAAAATGGTCCTAGAACGAAAAACTATTATCCGGGGATAAATAAAATGTTATTATTTTATTATTATTGTAAAAATGAGTAAATAATATTTCGTTGAAAAATTATCAAATATCTTTAGTCTGATTTCGCACAATCTTGTTTGGTTAAATTTAACAAAGTATCATTCTTAAAGTGTTTGAAAAGCTAACTTTTGTGTTTTTTTACCGTGAAATTGAATTTCGTTTTATCTAACAAGTATTACGGTAAGTTGCAGAGAAACTTTTTAATATATCGTATGAAATGTTTTGAGCTAAATTTATGTCAAAAATTCCTAAAAGTATAAAATATGTACCCATCAAGTTTGAAACTTGTGTTTTCACTTTGAAATACTTTAAGATACCGTATGAAATTCTTTTAGCTAAATGCATATCAAAAATTCCTAAAAATATAAAATATGTACCCGTTACGTTTGAAACTTGTGTTTTCGCTTTAAAATACTCATCTGTTATAACAAATGTCACTTTTGTCATATATCACACACTCTGATAGAGCTGAATTTGATGACATTTAAACCTAAAAATGTTTTTACAGTGATATTAAAAGACAGAGGTTTTTTTTGGATATCGTAACAAATTTATCAACTAAATGTCTGTCAAAAATTAATGAAAGTAAAATTAAGAATGTGACAAGTTTATAGAAAGTTGTATTTTTTCTTTCAAAACAGTAGCATTATAACAAAAATCACATTTATCTTATAACACACAATCTTATATGGCTAGATTGAACAAAGTATCACCCTAAAAATGCTTGAAAAGCTAACTTTTGTGTTTTTTTCACTGTAAAATTGTAGCATTATAACAAAATGCTACAATGACTATTTTTATCAAACAAGTATTACTGACAGTAAGTTGCATAGAAGCTTTTTAAGATACCGTATGAAATTTATTTTACATAAATCCGTGTAAAAAATTCCTAAAAGTATAAAATATGTACCAATCAAGTTTGAAAATTAAGTTTTCACTTTAAATTACACATCTGTTTTAACAAAAATTACTTTTGTCGTATATCGCGCACTCTGATACATGTAGAGCTGAATTTGATTAAGTATCAACCTAATATTGGTTGAAAAGCTCTAGTTTGAGTTTTCGCACTGTGAGATTGAATTTTTTCATCAAAACAGTACTATGGTAAGTCGCAGAGAGACGTTTTTGGATACCGTATGTTTGAAAAGCTTAATTTTGTCTTTTTTTTTCACTCTAAAATTAAAATTTATTTTTATCAATACGGTAAGTGACAAACCTTTTTAAGATACCGAACAAATGAATAAACTAAATTCGTGTTAAAAATTCCTAAAGGTATAAATTTACGGAACGGAAAATCTGCCATAATTATACATTTTTTCATTTGTAAAATACAATTTCTTCATTTGTAAAATGTAATTTCTTAATTTGTAACATGCATTGTTTTCCATCCGTTACATGAATTTCTACATTTGTGAAATGTAACATCGTAATGTGTAAATACAAGTTCCTAATTTGTTAACGTATTTTCTTCGTTCGTTATATGAAATTCTACAATGTTTTAATTTGTGAAATGATATTTCTTTTATTTGTTCAATTAAATTTCTTCATTCTAAATCGTAACTATGAAATTATAAATTTATCAATTTGTAAAATGGAATTTCTAGGTTGTATAGTAGGTATATTTGTTTTTCAATCGAAATATTAAAACTCTATGATATTCTTGGTCTGAGTCACTTTTTTTTGGAAAATGTGTCAATGTAATTGTATCCGCTTACAGCCAATAGACATTTCCAGTATTTGCCCCGAAACCGAAACCAACTGGTAACTACATATATATTCCTGTTTAAATTCTTACATATTAATAATACTTAAACCACATATCACAATAATGAAGTTATTGTTTCAACAACATTTATTAAGAGACTGTGTAAGTCAAAGGAATATATGCTAATTACAGCTGGGCTCAGCTCTAACCTCTCTTTAGAACTGTCCTAAACTGTCAGAACTGTTCTAGAACGGTTCTAGAACTGTCCTCCTGCCACCTTTAGAACTAGTTATGACAGGATGTGTCCTGACCTAGAACCGTTCTGGACAGTTCTAACCTAGCACAATTTATGACAGTTCTACCCTAGAACCATTCTGGACGGTTCAACCCTAGAACCATTTATGACAGTTCTACCCCGAACCATTCTGGACGGTTCTACCCTAGACCATGTATAACGGTTCTACCATAGAACCATTCTGGATGATTCTAACCTAGAACCATTCTAAACAGTTCTAACCTAGAACTATTTATAACATTGGCGATAGTTTATGAATTACTCTTTCGGAGCACCTGAGTCTAGCCCCTGTTTTTCGGTGGGGTCCATATTGTTCATATGTTTTTAGTTTTTAATTGTAATGCGTGTATTGTTTTGGTCTCGTCTTCGTTGTTCTCCGGAGTTTGTCAGTTGTTTCGAATTTTCACTCTGGTAGTTCTTGACTTTACTTATGAACCTTAAAGTAGGACAGTGATTGTAATAAATATATACTTGTACTTACATGGATCACCTCGCACTGAAATTAGAAATACATTATTATTTGGGGATTAACCTATTATTAGTGTTCAAGTTCATATCTGAAAATCTATAACATATAAATCTGTAAACAGGTAAAAGGTGATGCAACTACAACTGTTAAAATACATTTGTTTGCTTTATTGAGAGATAGTATCGAACCATCAGCTAATAGAACCTTGGATGGTTTTACAGTGAAAAGTAGCAGCGTTTGATCCTGTTATCGAATATGTAAGGTCCGAATTTTCACATTTCTAGGTAGTTGTCACCCTGTAATGATAATACTGTATTGTGTTAATAGTGTTTACACCTGAGAGGGCTAGGATAGATAAATGTAAGTACCCGCTGTAAGGGAGAATTTTTACCCCATTGAAAAATGACCCTTCGCGTCGGTTCCGTTCACCATCTGGGGCACAATCTTTACCTAGACGGGAAGCAGGATAGACCCGATTCGGTCAATCGGCTGGTCACACCAATCTCCTTAAAATAATTTGTTTACTTTTTTCTCTTTCTAATCTTGAGTTATCTAAATTCTAAATTGCTGATATATGGGATTGGTGATGGCTTATGGGTCACAAAACTGGTTTAATATTTTTGGCTTTTCAGTTTAGCTTTCCATTTTTGTTAATGTTGTTTTTTATTTATTATTTCTGAATGTTTATTTCCAAATCATAGTTATTAAACTTCTATTTAATCAAAATATTATTTACGGTGTTTTCCCCCTTCAACTATTTCTGTTAAATACGTTTGACCTTTTAACTTGGAAAATTTAATTATTTGTACACCCGGTTCCAAGAATGGCTCAATGGTCCCGATCCATTTACTGGTCATGCCTTGCCCTCTGCTGTTTTCTCGTGGTTGTTTGAAAAGGCCCAAATGAACCCTTAATGAAACTGAGATACAATGGGAGGGATGGGTGTTTGCATGTAGCGCTGTAGGTTGATGTTTGGGTTCTGGGGTCTTGGATGATAACCACTGACGGAAGCAAGGAGAAGACGGTGGCTCATGGGACAAGGCTTCCTCGGCCTAATGAGGCCACATGTTTGCCGTGTGTGGATACCCGTAAAGATAGAGGACGGGATCCTGGTGACTGAAACACGCCAATTTGGCCCTTACTTTATCTTAAACGGGCGATCCGATGAACCCGGTCCTGACCAATCGGGTGGTCACGCCAAGCCCTTGAACATTTCCTACCTCAAACTGTACAACAATAGTACCATCTAAAAGGGATAGTTCAAGAAGGCGGTGGCTTATGGGTCAATCGTGTAGATTCTACTCCGGACAGTTGTTACGTCGGGTAACCCCCGACACGAAGTTTGTGTCTATATAGAAGTATCCTATACGAATATCTTGCCCTTGTAGCCCTAGTGCCTGTCGCAAATGCGGCAAGTATACATCGTATTGGTGCTGCTCCGAGGCGGGCGGGAGCAAGGGCAACGAAACAATATGAAATGACCATGGTTTCTCATGAAACCCCAAAGACCAACAAGCTCTAAAAGGAAATTACAGTCAAGTGATGATGAGGAACACACTGTTAAATCTGCAAATACATCTTCTGACATTTTCAAAATGTTTAGTACTGACGAGTTTAGATCCGGAAAAACCTCTGACCAAAATTTCGTCTTTTATCCATAAAAAATTAATACAAAGTTGTTTAGGTACTGTACAAAAAGTTTCAAAATGAAAAATGGAAATCTCCTCATCGAATGCTACATGCAACAACAATAAACAAATTTACTCTCTTTAACTACAATTGGCAATCTCCAGATCTCCGTTTCTCCTCACAGGACACTGCATTCGGGTCAGGGGGTAATTAGAGACCGTGACCGTGACTTGTCTGAACTTCCCGAAGATGAAAACCTTGAAGAAAAATCACAACACGTTTCAAAAATCAAAAGGTTTACAAAAAATCTGATGGGAATATTATTAAAATAGATACCTACCTTCTCACTTTTGACCTTTCAGTAGTGCCGAGTCACATTAACCTTGGACCATACAGAATAAAGATTGACACGTACGTACCGAACGCTACCCGTTGTTTCAAATGTCAGAAATTTGGACACAGTGGGAGTTCTTGTAGAGGTACGGAAAGATGTATCAAATTTTCTGTAGAGGACCATTCCAGCTTTGAATGTGAAGGCAAAATTAAATGTGCAAATTGTAGTTTAGATCATTTGGCTAACTCTAGAATCTGTGAACATTATAAACTAGAAATTCAAAAAATTGAAGCTGAAAACAAAAGTTATCAAAAAGCTCGCAAAATTGTCTCTGGTTCAATTAACCCATCTTCTACAACATATGCTGACAAAGTAAAGGCCTCTCCTTCAACTAGATCTTTTCAGACTCAAACAGAATACACTTGGCAAACAACACGGATCTTCCTATACGTACTTGTGATCTAAATTCTTCTAACGATACAGAGTCAACATCCAAACCGTCCTAGTCATCAAATTCATCAAAGACGTCTGGGTCATCTTTACCTTTAAATTCTCCCCACAGTAAACAGACTTCTAAATCACAACATAATTCTAATAAAAATGTTTCACAAAATTCCTCGTCATTAGTTGTTAATACTAAAGCCCTTAACAGACAGAAATCAAGTCGCCTCCAAACGAAATTGATTAAATTTAATGTTTTGAGAGCAGAATTTGACAATACCAGTGACCACGACGAAATGGATGTGGAATCGTTAAATTAGATAAGGATACAACACCCTCAAATACCACCTGGAAGGTTGTTGGAGGGAGGAATCACAGTCATTTCCCGCGTGAACGGCGTAATGCGAAATTATCCCCATCCGACTATTTCGAAAATGAAAAGGATCATTCAGTGGAATTGTCGAGGTTTGAAAATTAATCTCATTGAACTATCGTTACTTATACAGACCTTCCATCCTGTTGCTTTTTGCCTGAAAGGAACTCATTTAAAAGAAAGTGATTGTATTAATGTAAAGAACTATTCTTTGTATACTACTCATGTTCAGAAAGACGAAATAGCTGCGGGCGGCTCTTCAATCCTTGTTAAGAATAACATTATTCACAGTAGAATAAAACTAAAAACCAACCCACAAGCAGTCGCTGTACGTCTTTCTCTCGATAAAACCATTACTCTGTGTTCTATTTATATTCCACCAAATACACCTTTAGAAAGTAATCAGCTTAATCTATTAATAGACCAATTACATGTCCATTTTTAATTATTGGTGATTTCAATGCTCATAATCCGATTTGGGGTAGTAACTCAGTAAATGATAAAGGCAAAAAGATTGAAGTTATTTAAAACCAGGAAGGCTTGTGTATATTTAGCGATAGATCAGATACCTACCTTCATCCATGGAATGGTTCTTATTCGGCTATCGATTTAACTATCTGCGACCCTTCTATGTTGCTTGATTACTCGTGGCTGGTCCATGATGATCTTTGCGGGAGTGATCATTTCCTAATTATGTTGGAAATGTTTTTCCCTCG
The DNA here is from genome assembly GCA_028015205.1 of Mytilisepta virgata. Lineage (NCBI taxonomy): Eukaryota > Metazoa > Mollusca > Bivalvia > Mytilida > Mytilidae > Mytilisepta > Mytilisepta virgata. The sequence continues at coordinate 9,348,504 of CM051510.1, forward strand.
TCATCTGAGAGAGTTTCTCGCTGGAAATTTGACAAGGCAAATTGGCCTTTGTTCGAGAAACTTTGTCGAGATGAACTTAGAAAAGATATTTTCTGTAATGTTAGCGACACAGTGCTTAAATTTAACGAATTTTTAATATCGATAGCAGAAAGAACTATTCCTTAAACCTCGACAAATCCGAAACAACACAGCAAAACATGGTTTGATAACGACGGTGGGGAAGCGAAGAAAAGCAAGAAAAGTAGGAAAAAGGGCAAATGCATCCTACCCGTGACAATTTAAGCAATTTTCGTATATTTCGTGCTAAAGCATGTAGAACTTTGAAACAGAAGAGACGAAAGTCTTGGCAGGAATTTGTCTCCAAATTAAATTCACACACACCAATGAACAAAATTTGGAACTTTATACAAAAGATTAATGGCAAAAATAGAAAGACAAATCATCATCATCTAAAAGACAACCAAACTCCTTTGACTTCAGAAAAGGAAATCTCTCAAAAACTTAGAAAGACGTTTTCAAAACATTCTTCTCCTCAAAATTACTATCATGAATTTCAACAAATCAAAAATCGCACTGAAAAAAAACTAAAACTTAACTTTAGATCTAAAAGCTATACAACCGCCCTTTCTCTTTGGATGAACTAAAAAATTCTCTGGCAAAGGCCCATGACAGCATGTGGCCCTGATGATATTCATTATAGACTTTTAAAACATCTCCCTGATGTATCATTACAAACACTTTATGATATACTAAATAACATTTGGGAAACTGGTGACTTTCCCTCTCTGTGGAAGCTGGCCACAGTTGTACTTATCCCATTTTGAACCGTCGAATTATCGGCCAATTGCCCTCACAAGTTGCGTATGCAAGACGATGGAACGGATGATCTATGACCGCCTTGTCTGGTTCCTTGAGACCAACGGTCTACTGTCCTTCAATATACAGTGTGGATTCCGGCAGGGAAGAAACAAGTTAGATCGCGCAGCTATGTTAAGGCAATGTTTTTTATTTTTGGTCACGGGGAGATAACTCCTGCTAATAACATGAATATTCATGAACATTGCGTGCTACGTCATGGACGTCAATGCCGGCGTTGTTTCCGTCATAAAAGATATTTACGTTAAAATTTCGGTTAATTTTTCGTTGAGATTGATGCGAATGATATAACAACGTATATCCTTACGTTGTACATCGCAATGCGTGTCTATATTTGGAGAAAAAGGCTTTGATGTGGTAAAACTTGAGCCGTCCATCATCGTACGAAGGCGGGGTCTATTTTCCTTATATGGAAATCTTAATCTTAGAGAAGCTTGAAGAGTGGACATTTCACGTGTTATCAGCCGAGGAGAAGGAGCAACAATGATGCAGGCCTTGTAATTGACCAGACACTGATTATGCTGATCTTAAATATTAAGGTAACGTATATCAGGGATATCAGTAACCTGACAACATTCATAACATGACCCACATGCATTTGTCCACAACACGAAGTGGTGTATCACCTGTTCACTGTTGACACTGACACTGTTGTTTGTCATTTTTCGTGAACCGTATTTAAAAAAAGAATATTTGTGTGAGAATAGTACAAAATCCAATATCAGAACATGATAAGTCATAAAAGTATATGTTTTGTTTAAACATAACATTTACCACCCCCCCCCCAAAAAAAAAACAAATCTCCCCAAACAAACTCTGGCTAAGTTTTTAGTTGTTAATAAAGCCTCTTTTTATTGTCACCAGGGGATTGTAGTTTACTTTGAAAGCCAAATAATACATGGAATATATTTGTCCTGCTCTGATTTGACAATCGGCCCCAGGGTAAGGAATGGGGGATTTGTTTTTGTTTTTTTAGGTGGCTAGAGAAAATCTAAATGTTGGTGCTGGTGGAAAGTTTATTTATTTAGTTGGTGTTTTACGTAATCCCTTTTGGGATTCTGTGTTCAGAGCTATTTTTCTGACTGGCCGCCAAGTCAGAAAAATAGCTCCGGACACAGAACCCCAAAAGGGATTAGGGTTTTATGCTGTTTTCAGCACATTTTGGCTATTTTGTGGCATCCAGTTGTTTTTTTGTAGAGGTTCTCAGCAGATAAATATTTATAGTGACACCTTTAACCAGTGACTTAAAATTACAGTAATTCTTCTATAACTTAATTAAATAAAATACAGGGCAAATTTATTGTTGTTAAGGTTATTATTTTTTTCAGCAGCAACAAAACGTAGAGCTATGTATTTCTATGGAGAACAGGAAGCAGAAGTTTATATAAGGCCAATGCTCTGTATATCGGCGCTGTACAAGTGCTAGCTTTCAAGAACTTCCTGTTATATTAAACGGTCCATTTATATATACTGTATTTCAGGTCATTGATTACCGTTATAATGTAAAATACAGCCGCTCATCACAATATGAAGCCATTGGCTCGTTGGCTATGCTCACTTGCCAAATAAGGCTTCATATAATGACTGCCAGCTGATATTTTACAATATCAATCTGCAATAAACCAGGTAACATTATACATATTTTTTCATATAGACTGCAAAAAAAATATTACAGTCAATCTTTAAATAATTTAGAGAGCTATAGTTTTTGGGGTTGATTTAATTGGATATTTAAAAAATAATATTTGATTGTCAGCATGATGCACAGCAACAAGATCTTTATGCCCCGCCACAAATGTGGCTGGGGTATATAGATTTACCCTTGTCCGTCAGTCCGTACATTTAAATTCGGTTAAGTTTTGCGTTTAGCTCCATTTCTGAGAAACCTACAGTAATATATCAATGATATTTCACCACTACAGCCATCCTGTATAGTACAAGGCAGTTCAGCAACACTGGGTCGCTATGACCTACATTTCATGCTTCAGTGACTTTGGTTTAATTTTACTACATTAGGGTCAATAAATCAGAATCTTATGGTAATATATCAATGACCTTTCACCGCTACATTCCTCTTATATAGTACAACACTATTCAGCAATATTTGGGTAAGCAAGTAAGTAAGTAATGTCTTTATTTAAAGAGGTAACACAGTTAGCATTAAAAAGCTTATCTTCCCGAAGGCCCTCAAATAAAATATAAATTAATACAATGCACAGAATAAATTAATCTAACATTGATCCTATTTCTACAAAGATCCACACCATGTAGACCATCAATATAAATATATACATATATATATAATCAATAAAATTATATGCATTTAATATAAACATTGAAGCAATAGAATATCTTGCCTTCAAATACTGTGACTTTAATTTAATAAATTTAGAGAGCTGCACGGAGCTTTAAGTAATCTGTATAATTTCTTTTGAAGGTTTCTATATTTTTCTTTAACTTTAGGTCTGTTGGTAAAGAATTCCATAAAATAGTCACATTGACCTACATTTCATTGTCGAATAACTTTGCTTAAGGTTTATGTTTAGGTCCATTTCCTCATATTTCTTACATTTGAATTTTTTTTTTTTTTTTAAAATGCTCATTCGAACATATAATAAAAGAAATCAAGTTGATACTGCCATAGCTCCATATCTTAGAAATCATGTTGTCAATGATACTTTAACAAAACAATTTTGGTCTTTTAAAGTACAACACAGTTCTGTACCATATATTTGCTCCATTATAAACTTCATTTTTCACTTTTATAACTGGATATAAACCTATATTGTTTTTAGGGCGGGACGTGTCTTTTGGACACTTTTTGTAGTTTTCTTAACTTTTGACAGAAAAATGAGTTTTTTTTATTGGTATCGGGTAAAGATTATATTTTAATTACAAGTTGATGTTATATGGCAAAAAAAAAGATTAAAAAGGACAGGAAAGTTACATTTACGCTTGTAAAAAAGTAATTCGATGTGAATAGTTAAATAAAATGGAATTGATACTTGGAACACTACATCCAACCTTGAATCCATATCTAAGGGCCAATGCAAAAACCAACCAAGAGTATAAATTAAGTAATATGACTCTGGCCCCTTTGTTCTCCCACCTTGCCTTAAAAACATAAAGAATGATGATCACAAAAACTTTTACTTTACTAAAATTCTGACAAAAGTCATTATACCATTCTTGAATTAATTCTAAAATTGGCTGTTTTTTTTTTTTTGTGCTTAAGTGTTGTAAAACTTTACACCTATAATACAGGGTCTTGCATAGGGAAACATGAGGAAATAAAAATATCATTTATGATGAAAACCGCCTTTGTGGTCTCCTGGTAGCGTGCTCGCCTCGAGTGCAGAAGGTCGCAGGTTCGATCCCCGGCCGGGTCAAACCAAAGACATTAAAATTGGTATTTGCTGCTTCTCCACCATGCACACGGCATATAGCCTACAATGTATAGGAGTAAGAGCAAAGCACTGGTAGTCACTATAATGTGTCCGAGTGGGGTGATATGTCTTCCTGCGGATATTTACCTCGTGAGCTAGCACGTTAAAAATCTGGCTCAGCGTGTCGGTCTAGTACAAAGCAGGGATCATATTCATATCATATTAACATGTTCTCGTTCTGATATGCACCTGGTTGCCACTGGACGATAAATAATAATTCATCCATCCATCATTTATGATGAACAAAACATAACAATTTAACCTTCATGTAGTATTTTTATATAAGTTTGTTATAAACATCCTTCACTGAGAACTGCATGAAAATAACCATGTGCCTATATGTTCAATCTGATATTTTGAAAATAGGTGAAAATTTGAAATTTGAATAGGAATACATTGTACACAAACATTCATTGCAGTTCTAAACTCAAAGAGTCATATAGCATCGACTTAGAAAAAAGTACTTCATTGATATATTACATACATATATTCCCTATTTGCAGATATTGGAGTGGTCTCCCGTATGCATGAGTTATCTTTCCTTACATAATGAGCAAAAATTTCTTTAACCTTTTCTGAAATATTGAATAGGAGAAAGCCTTCATCAGTTACAAAAATTTTGGAGAATAATGTGTATGGAACATATATATTCCTAAGAAAACAAATGACTATTTGTTCATTTAATGTGCACACAACAGTTTTCAGTTTCCTAAATGATGTCAGGAATTGATGGTGTCTGTTAATCAAGTTGGTAACTGACCAATTTGTTGTATCTTAAACCCCTATATAAAAACAATATACAATGTATATCAAATAAAAGATTTTTTTTCAAACTTTTCCACCATGTGACATTTATTTCTGATAAATTTCCACTGTGACATAAACGAGATAAAATACAGTCCCTCCCCCCTTACAAAATCCCAAATACATGTATTGGCTGATTCTAGACTAACAGATTTAGGTGCGAAATTTAAAGGTGTATTATTATAGATATTTGAAAGGTTATATCAATCTGTTTTTAAAACATAGTTTCAAGGTAAATTTGCTGGCTTCCAATAGAGTAATCTCCCCTTAGTTAATATTAAATTATATGTTTTAAATTCACATTTCTGATCTTTTTATACAACTAAAATAAAGTTTAAGTATAAAGTAAGATAATAAATCATAAAAATTCACTGTGCAATGATTAGCAAATTAGGCAATTTGCTTCCAGTTTTTTATTATTTTGGGGAAAAGTCTATAGAATTTTATTCAAAACTGTTGTTTGCATCATGTGAAAGATGCCTCCAATAAGAATGTGGGAGACAACTCACATCTATCATGTCAATAAAAAGCACAATAAAAACAAGTAATTTGACCTAAATTAAGAATTGTTTTGAAAAAAATGTGTTTGTTGTTACACAATCTTACACTTATTACCCATTTATTTAACATGTACCTTGTATTCTTATTTTACAGCCTCAAGCTTTGTCATGTGTAACCCTGAACAGGAAAAGGTTTATAACCCGAGAAATGTGATACGACAAAATGCAAGGTAACATTATTTCTGGTATTTGGTATAATACTGCTTGATTTTGGTCACCGACCTACATTTAACGAATGAGTGACTGATAAAATTTTACATTAAAGTTCTTTGTAACTAAATGTAAATAATGTAGCTTACAGGTAAATATGTAAGCAATATCACTTCGGATTTGTTAAACCTGTGCATAGTTGTTTCGGACTGAACGTAACTTTGATGGCCTGAAAATAATTCTCAAGCTTATCTTCCACTTTTCAATGTGTAAATGAAACTGATGTGCACGTTATCTGGGACTCTGTGTTGTATTTTTGTTCACAGTGCTTATGAAGTCATGTTTTCCCTGTATTATTATCTTTGTAAAAAGGGGCTAGAAATGTGCCATTTTCATGACTTTTCCCAATTAATAAAAAAAATTATCATTGCTGAATAAAAAAAGGTATTCTTTTAGGCCAGGCAAAATTTATTTTTGGTGAATAGTTTCAGTCTCAAAGAATTCTGTAAATGTAAAACAAATTCATTTCATTACAAAGTTAGATAAAAGGTTTGTTTCACTGGAAATTATTGAGTTTGTTTCATTCCTGATTCCATAAAATAAGCTATTTAAAAACATGGGGGAAGAAAGTTGCATGATATTATAACAGTTTCTAATAGACAGTCAGATAATTTAAAACAACATTAATAATTGCCACAAAACAAAACAGGAAATTTATTTAATTTTCGTGCACCCGTCTTTAAAGACAGGACATATTATGGTATACCGTTGATTCCGTCTGTCGTCCACACTTCGGACAACAACTCGAAAACGCTTTCACCAATTTTCAAAACTAGTTGACTTATTTAAATCTATTGACGTAAGCTCCCTTTTGTTTTGTTTTTTTTTTTTTCATCAATTCCGATATGACATGGATCTTTATTCGTTGAAAAATTGTCGAAAACTGTCAATTTTTCACACTTTGGACGGTTATGGAATTTTATTCATTCAAATTTCAGTGTTATGGAACTTTGTTCATTAAAAAAGGGGGGATTTTTCACATGTCATGCTGTATCTTAAGAACGCATTGTCATATTTACTTCAAACTTTAAACAGTTGTTTGTTGTGATAGTCTAAAGGTCTTTATACTTTTTGGTGAAGTTACAATTTTCTGTTCCAGAGTTGGATGCGACCTACCTGGTATTCATAAAAAATAAGCAACAAAATCAAAGAGTCTATATGTTAACCGGTGAAATTTTATTTCCTGGACGACAGGTGTATCATGCCCTCATGTTGCAGTAGTTTATTTATTTCTGCCTGGAAAAAAATTGCCCCCGAAGGTGAAAACAGACCTGATCATGTTAGGAGAAACCAACAATCATTCTGTAAATTGTCAGAAAATATACATTTATTTTTAATTGCCAAATATGTTATAAACTTCTACCTGTTTCTGACGCTCATATACTAATAAATTATATATATTTCCCAACAATTTACTTGTACTTGAACAAAAATGTTTTACTTTGTCAGTTACTGATAAAAAAGTATATTCTAATTTGTACAGTCACAAGGATTTTATGTAGATGTATACTTAATATAAAATTTTCCGTTTTTATTAATAGGATGGTGATAGGTTACAGCCAAAGAGCCTGTTGAAAATTGAACATATTAAATGTAAAATTGTCAGTTGTGGAGTTGGACAAAGTTGAGCTGAAGAAAACTGAGTGTATTATACATTGTACGGCAGTACATGTAGCAGTTTGAACAAGAGATTGAATTTTAATTTGACTAGGTGAATTGAAAATTGAAATACACAATGACATTTCTGGAGTAATCCTGAAAAATTTTGATTTAAAAAGAAGTTTCTGAAATGTTCATCACACCATGAAAAAAAACCAATGGATTTATTTGAATTACGGAAAAAGATTAATCAGTTTTGGATAAATATATAACGCTAACTGAATGAAAGTTTCTATATTTAGTTTGAAAAATGTTCATTGAAATAGTTGTTTTTAATTCAGAATACAAAAAATCAGTAGATTTAATTTATATCTTTATTTTGTTTATATGTTTTGATGTTCTTTATCTAAAATCTAAAAGTAATTTTTGTCCTTTGTAAATTTATACAAGATACTTTTGGGGGAAGATAACTTATGCATATGGGAGACAACTTCAAATACAAGTAGGGAATGTGACATCTGGTTAAAATGATAATAAATATAAACATTTATTTTAGCAGTTTATTAGAAAATTTTTGTATTTTGAAAAAGGATTGTTAACATTTTTTTGTATTGAGTATTGACATACTATGTGATATTTATTATTAATAGATTTATTAAAATCATGTGTCTTGAGTAATTTTTCAAGTTTTATTTTTAAAGATGAGTTGGCAAGAATTTGTATGAAATTTCTTGCTCTGTAGTAAGTGAACTTGATATCTCTGCTTGAGGCTTTGATAAAACATACAAGTAAAGTCAAGAAATACCAAAGGGATATTCGAAGGAGGGGAAAATCGAAACAACTGACAAACTCCGGAGAACAACGAAGACAAGACCAAAACAATACAAGCACTACAACTAAAAACTAACAACATGAACAACATGGACCCCACCAAAAAACGAGGGGTAGACTCAGGTGCTAAGGAAGAGTAAGCAGTCTGTTGACAAGAACCAACAATTGTGCAAGTATCAATGGGGGGGGGGGGCTTTTTATGACCGTGGGGTGCGTCAGTGAACTGGAAACCCCTATCCGAAATTATCCATATATCGAATTTGTGACCCGAAAATATCCAGGAAAGCTAAAATTACATATCCGAAATTATCCAAAAATAATAAAAGCCATGATGAGACATATTTAAAGGCAACCTGAATTCTCTTTTGTGCTTTATAAAAATCTGCAGAAAATCCTGACCAAAAATCTCCACCAGTTTTGTAAAATCTTGACCGGAATTTGCAGCACGTCCTTTATCTAGTACCATTGAGTTACAGAGTTACACACACACACACAACCCCCCCCCCCCCCCTCCCCCTTCCTCTCTCAGCATTGGGGATGATAAAAGGTCATGTTGATGGTAAGTGGTGCAGAATCTGCATGAATTGGCCCCTGCCATGATCATGCAGGGATCATATAATACTATATATACAGTTCCTGGATCATGTATTCCTGTAAAACCCTTGTATTATGTACACATTGACCCAGAACAGGTAATATGGCTCATACATTTAAAGGTAGAAGTTACATCTATTCCTAAGCAAAGAAGGTAATTTTTCTCACAAGTAGTGATTAATTACCGGTAGTCCACCATTTTAAAGCATGGAAAACTTTTTCATCCAGACTCATGGTTTCAGAAGCTATATGCAGTGAAATTTGGCAGTCTCTGCAGTAAAAAAATAATCTCTGAACTTTAAAATTTTAATTCCTTGCCAAATTTAGGGAGATTTCAATACATGAAAGCAAATATTTTATTCGAAAATGAAAATAAAAATTTATTTGTAACATTTTAGCATATGGTCCTACAGGATTGGTATAAATACATAAACGTGGGGTTTTGTAACATTTTGTTGGAGCCAAAATATTAAATCTGATCATTCTGAAACCTGGTGGTTTGTAATCCTGTGAAAAAATCTACTATACTGGTATGATATGTGAAATACTGAATGTATAATTTATCCAGATCTCATTGTGCATCCCCCCTACTTTTCTTGTGTTGTGTTTCAGTAAACCTAAACTGAATGTAAATTGATTTTTCCCAGAAAACCAAATAGAGTATTAATGTTTATTTATTTAATATGGTAACAATACAATATTAAAAATATGTTCATAATATTTGCGCTTCTAAAGTTTATATAACTGGTTGCCGACTACAAGATGGAAACAGTAATTCCGGATACCTTTTTGGTCATCGGTCCGCTCTTAGAAATCCATCGTCCTCGTTGCGCTTTAAATCCGGAGCGAAATGAGAGTAGAGTTGTTGAATAAAATAAAATCGAAAAGTGCATGGGCATACGCTGAACAGACATTATAGACATGAATATGTGTGAAATCTGCTATATCTGCGGTAATAGAAAAGTGCTGCTACTTTTCCTGGTTTGTATTCGTTTTTGAGAAAACTGCATTTAAAGATGAAAAATCGTGCTTTTTTGACGCATTCGAGTACTTCATGTCAAATTTTGTAAAAAATACACAAATCCAGACAAAGTAGCAGCACTTTTCAGAAAGGCGGGGTCCTATAGAATATATCGTATATATTCTTGTTAATAGCTGACACCCCTACGCCCTTGCACTTTTGCGAAATGTATGTACACCCGGTCCGTTGTTGGTAATTCGCTGTAGTATGCAAATGAGCAATCACGTGACTGAAATAATTACCTGTTAGGTACCTCTTGTCATTGTCATTAACATAGTGGTTGACGATAACGCTCATATGCTAAATATGAAGAGTATTCCTTATTTAAGTGGAATAGACCTAATATTATGAAATAAAAAAAAAACATATGCCTTAACATCGCTGCGCGTATTGTTCGCTTTGAGTCTTTCATACGCAACGGGTTTGATAAAGGTCTTTTTCGACCTTGACAAAACATACGACACCACTTGGAAATATGGAATTTTAAAAGATTTAAATGATATGGGGTTGAAAGGTAGGTTACCCATCTTTATTGATAACTTCTTGTCAGACAGACAAGGGTCAAGGTTAATACTACCATGTCTGACCCTTTTGAACAAGAGATGGGTATCCCTCACGGAAGCATCCTCTCTGTCACTCTATTCAGTATTATAAAAAATAGTTTGGCTAAAACATTACAAAATAATGTTGAAGGCTCACCTATGTTGATAATTTTCTTATATTTTCTTTATGTTAGAAAGGTAAAAATATGAAAAACGAAGGACAACTACAGTTGTTTTTGAATAAAATTGAAAAGTGGGCTACGGAAAATGGTTTTAAATTTTCAAACTCCAAAACAGTATGTATGCATTTTTGTAATAAACGAAAACTGCATTAGGATACCGAACTAAACATTTATAATTCCCTATTAAGGTCGTCAAAGAAACCAAATTCCTTCGACTTCTATTCGATAACAAACTCACCTTTCTACCCCATATCAAAATGAATAAAGCTAAATGCTTGTACGATCAAAACTTGATTATGGTTCCATTATATATGGATCTGCTCGCAAATCCTATATTAAAATGTTAGATACTGTTCACCACCAAGGTCTACGTCTGGCCTTCGAGGCGTTCAGAACATCTCCTGTGGAAAGTTTACATGTAGAGGCGAACGAGCTTTCTCTTTATAACCGTAGAATAAAACTTGGTCTACAATATTTAACCAAATTGAAAGCCTATCCTTCAAATCCTGCCTACGACTGTGTTTTCAACCCTCTTTACAATCAAATAGACAACATGAAAACAAAATCCCTCCTTTTGGCATCCGGATGAAACCACACATTTCTGGTTCTAACATCAACCTTGATGAAATTGCCCCTGATAATATACTTTAACCCTTTAACGTTCGTGCCGGTCAAATTTGACCCGTAAGCGTTCAACGAGTAGTATCTTTCCAACAAAACTTGTTAATTGCCTCAATACTCAACGGATTTTCGCCAGAAAGCGCTTGATTTAAAGCCAATAATCTCCTTTTTCACAATTTCATAATTTTATAAAATATTTATTTGTAAAAGACGAGTTTTTATGGTATAAACGTTGCTACACTTATTCAATTTTCATCTACCATTTTACAACGAAGTTCGATGTACTTGAAGCGCATATTCTCAGTCGTTTGAAGAATAATTCACAATATGAAAAGTGTATTCTAAAGTTTAGATAAAGACTTTTATTGTGATATAATATATCTTAAAAAGATCCAGATTTATCATTTTTGCGGATGAAATAATCGAGAATTCTCTCGTTTTTCTCTATCTTTTCAATTTACGTCAAAATTTTAAAATTGCAAATCGAAATAAAAAAATCTAAATCGAACATTTTTTTCTCCAGTTTACAAGCTTTGCAAAACAATTTTGTGTTCAGATATTTACCCTTTGATGGCGTTGCAACTGCCGGTTAAACTTAAATATTTGTCGCAGCGTAAATAGCTTTCCGGAGATCGGTTTTCAGATTATTACGACGTGCCGACTTTTGAACCGAGTTGCATGTGCGTGTCAACAATTACGCCCAAGAATGAACGATTAATCTAGTGAAGTTAATTAATTTCCAAATGAAAATGGCTGTAAATATTGCAAACGATATATCCTGTATGAAAGGTAAGAGGACTCTCATGATTTGTTGCTGAATCCCGAAATAAACGATCGTGAGGAGAAAGTAAATGAGAAGATGATGCTTTTGTTCCACTTCTAATAATGGGTAAAAGTATATTTTTTCTTATCGATAAATGTTATCTTGTATTCAGAATCAAGCGTTATCTCCTAAAGCACATACAGATATATATATATCAACCAAATTACATTTCATAAGCACTAAAATACTAAATATGAAGTAAAAGCTTTTAAACTATGGAAATTTTGAAAGCATTTCATGAAGAAGGTATAATGCTGAATCAAATTTTTAATCCAGCTTCCAAACTAAACTTTTAAAAGTTACAAAATACATATATCTCCATATTTTTTTTTACTGTTAACAAAGATCTTTTGTTTACCATGAGAAATGTAATAGAAAAAGAATACTTTATGCAATTATTTTATAATACAGGATACTGTATTTCTAGGAATGTAAATCTTGGTTATTGTGATGCTCACCATATCTTGATTTTACACTTATTAAATTAAAAAAAACAATTTCTAAATCTGAGAGCTATGTATTATGATATGTATTTTTTTGTTTTAAATAAAATATTTTATGTACATGTATTACACCAGTCAACTTACACTTTATAGGAACAACCATAATTTATCTATTTATTAGAAAGGTGCAAATTGATCCTGAAAATTTTGTTCATATTTTTTTTGCAGTATCTATGATCCTGTATGTGATTGCATATATTATTTTTCAAAATATATATCAAAGTCATTTTTAATCCAGAATTTGTTCTTTGCATTCTAAAACTTGAACTCTTTAATAGAAATAATGAAATTTGGAGCATTATTTCCTTTTAAATTCCTTTCCCTTCCATAAATATCAAATACATAAATAAATAGGCATACATATAGTTACAAGGTAGTATAAAATTCGTGACTTATAAATTCATAATTTTTTAAATGTAAATATTAAGTTATGTTTTTTTTGTGTTTTGTGGTGTAGTCAAATAACATTTCCAAGAAATAATGTATTCATGTATGCCTATTTAAATACATGGAAAATGATACATGCATTCTTACATGAAATATAGTAAAGGATATGTTTTTTATAGTTTTAATAATGTATTGGTGGAAGTTGGAGAGAACCAATGACCTATTTCAGGAAAACTGGCAATCCCTGTCAATTTATATAGGAGTCGAACACACCATACCACAAGCTGGATTAAACTCACACATTCATGTCTAACAGACTTAGTGATTATAAATGCACAACCAACCTAGACCACTCAGCTACCGTGTCCACCCAATATATTTATTGAGGATAAAAACCAAGTAATTTGCAAACTGCAACATAAATTTTAATAGTTAAAGACAAGGTATGTCGTAAGGAAGCAACCATTTGATTTCTAAGAGGGGGGCTAGGATCGTATTTGAAATAAAAAAGCAGGACCAAGATTTTGGCAAAATAAAAAGACAAAAATGCAGTATCTATGTCAATCAGGAAATTTTTGGGTTTCAATGAAAATAAAAATTTAGGGTGCATAGCCAGCGAGTAAAAAATCCAGGACCGATATTTCGACGGCAGGATCAAACATTTGATATACTGTTTTTTTGTTCTCTAACTGTGAAAAGGGACTGGTAATTCTATAATTAAAGCTTATAAATGCATGTGTCTTCTTCAGGTATTGTTTAAGAGTTTTCTGCATACATGTAGAAATAATAATTTGTGCTACAAAATGTAAGTTGTATTTCAGCCATCAAATAGAGTGAAATTTACACTTCATTATTCTAAAATTTTCAAAATAATAACATTTATTCTGAACATTTATAAAATCAGTCCTTATATTATTAACAGACACTTATTTTATATCCATGTACTACATTGCAATGTTTACATAGTCAGATTAATGTACATTTGTAATACAGACAAAGATTATGTCTTTCAAAAATTCACATTTAACAGTATACGTGTATGTGCATGTTCATACTGCTTCAGTGAAGTCACATTAAGAACCAGTCTTGGTCATTTAGATTTGATTTTTTAAAAAATCTTTGTTTTTCAGAATGTTATGTAGACCTAAGAAAGTTGTGTGAAATTTCGGCAAACCTTTCCAAACTTAACAAGGATTTCATTTAATTGAATTGACATGTTAATATACAGACTGGTGCTTCAGTGACAGTGCTGTGTTGGAATTACAATTGATTCTACGGATTTTCATTGTGTGCATCATAATATACAACCACATATAGAAGGTTTGAAAGTTTTAAACTGTTTTCAAAATACATTTTAAAATAAAAAATTCCTCAAATTATATGTATAAATACAGGGCAGTTTATTTAGTCTATTTAGTTTCAAAAGTGAAGTCAACAGCTTCATTTGCTTATTAGTGTCTTCATAACCATAAATCTTGGACCAAAGAAAAATTCTATGAAAGACATGGTTGATTATTCTACAAACAATTTATATGAAACAAGAAGGCAAAACACTTTCAAACCTGCACCCAAATACTCATTAAAAAACTGGACACAACAATATGTCTTTCTAGTTGTCAACTTTCCATGAAATACCAAATACATGTATTGGTTTGTAAGATTCCCATGCCAAAACTTTTTGAAAATAATGAAAATAGTATTTAAGTATTTCGGTCTATCAAAATTTTTATGCAAATGAAATATACTGATGCTGATTCTGTATATCAAATCAAATAGACTATAAAGATTATAGTCAAAATCTCAACACAAACCTTGCTAGAAAGATACATCTGTGATTGCCAAGACAGAATATTCACAAAAAAATTTGAACCTAGTGTCTCGCCTGATTTCGGTGTTGTCTATGTTTTCAGTGTAATAGTGGAATGTACATAATTTTTTCTCCATATGATATTTATCTGTCCAAGTTTGGTAGAAATGGTAGGATGTTTTAAGAAAGTAATTAATGCTTTAAATACTTTAACTGCAAACTGTATGTAATGTTAACATGGAGAAAAACTTAAGTCCATTTATAAGTAAAATAACGTAAAATGGGGAAAAAATATTACAAAATGTTCCTCTGGATAGTATCTTTTGATCATGAACAAGTGTCTGTTCATGTTCGGTAAAAATCCAGCATAGTTTTAAAAAGTTATTAATGTTTTAAAAACTTTCACCACAGAGTGAATGTAAATATTGACACTGCCGCCGACGACGACGGAATGTAGGATTGCTATGTCTCGCTTCTGAGACAAAGGTCTCAGGCTCGACAAAAAGGGAGCCAATATGATGATTATCTATTTTAGATTGTAAATGTTTACCATCCCCTCTGGTGTATACAGTTTGATTGTCAGTTGATTTGTTCTTTTTTTCGGTCGGTAAAAACCTTTGACCTAGTATACTTATATGTTTGAATAAGGAATCATTTCTGCCTTCTTATAATTGAAAACTGTATTTCATTCTTGGTTGGGAGTCAATTTGGTTGCTAAGGAAAGCTATTTGAATTTCTACATGTATGTACTATTTATTATGGTTTAAATCATAAATGGGTAGATTGTGGAACATGATGTCAAAACTTCAAAAATTAGAAATTGACAACATTTCTACTGTGAACCAATGAACATGGTTGCTTAGTAACATTTTAGTAAGTAAAAGTTACGCACTACTTTAGTAGGTAGAAATGATCTTAACCTTTGAATATTTAACATTACTCAAGATTTTTTAATAAAATTGGACTTTCAGAAATCATTTTACATTGAATATATATCAGTAGAGGGTGTTTCATAGTTGGTTGCTAGGGAATGTCATTGGTTGCTAAAGAAAAATATGACATTTTCTAAAAAAAAATATACAGGAATTAGTTGATGTAAATAAATAACTAATTTAAGGGTGGAATTTCATGTTATGATCTAAAAATTTTAGAAAATTATATGGAATCACCATTTATTGGTAAATTCTCATGGTTGCCTAGCAACATAAATAACCTAACTTTCTCACATAATTTCCAAAACTGTTCAATTGTTTTATGAAGTTCAGGTTATGATTAAAAATATTTTACAATAAACAGACCCTATTTCTACTTCTGAACTAAAACGAATCCTCAGTATATTTTGATTTTGGCTAAAAAACAGTTAAAATTCAAGTTTTAAGTGAAGTTTGATGTTTTACCATAGCAACGGTAATCAAGCAATCAAGTAATAAATTTGAAAAATTAAAGCTAGTGTATTATACTTTTACAATATGTACAATAAATGTTTTTATCTTTGAAAATATTTTTTTTTGTGTGGTCAAATGTGCAACCCTAATTGTTCATGATTTTTGTCAAAAACTGTGCAAATGCTAAAGGATTAATTTACATCCTTTGAGTAATTTTCAACTTTCATTGTAACTAAGTCTAATGAAAAAAGGTCAATTTTTATTTTGAATTTTAAATCCATTCAAGTATGTGATAAACGTCTAACAATTAAAGTGACATAAGTTTACTCACCCTTTTTCTTTTTTTTTTTTTTTGGCATAAGGAAAAATGCGGAAGCAACTCCTTCCGAACGAATGCTCATCATCCCTTGTGATGATGAGGATTTAATTCCGGATTCCAGATGATGAAGTTTACTGTATCGAATTTAACTGAAAAGATTGCCAACTCTTCCGACAAAGGTTTTGGTTCTCAATCGGTTATCTGGCTCCCTTCTACCTTTAAATTATTAGTAAAATAAAGTTACTGTACTAAAATGATATATAGCCTTACTATAAACAAATAATCGAACAAATATTTTAGTCATTTTCCATTAAAGATATTTTTTAATTACTTTGTCTTGTTTTGTTTAATATGTACTAAAACCATACGCAGTCGATCAAGGATACACAAGACGAGGTCCATGTTTCACATAGATTCGTACGATTACGATCGAAACTCGTTCTAAACATCTTCGATCAGTAGATAAAAAACCATTGAAGGCCAGAAATCAAATCTATCGTAGTCGTACGAAAATTTTGTAATTTATACTTAGCTTATTTAAACCCTGAAATATCTATTTCACTTGATTTGTGGGTCCGTAATAAACTGATCAATAATAGTGTCCAGAGGTCTTGGTTGACTGCAAGGTTAATGCGCCTTCTTTTGGTATTGTTATCTTGTTTTTCCCTGAGTGCCCACTTTTTATATAAACAGAATCAGTAAATGTTGTTTTAGTAATTATAGTCTTTTTCATAAAACATATGTATATATATTTACCTGAGATTTTGAACATTGGTATTAATGTATTTTATCAAGTCAAAATATTTTAAGTAGTAAAATAATTTATTATGGTAATTATTTATTACAAAATATTTATAGTAGTAAAATAAAAATGAAAATTAAATCTTGTTGTTCAAAATATAATAAAAATAAAGTAAAGTATTTTAGTGTATCAGTCTATTTATCTTTAAATATTCAATTTTGTAAAAAAAATGAAGAATATCCTGTGAAAAACATAAACAAAACAAATGAATATAACAAAAAAAATTAAATAAATATCAATTGTGAATAAAATTTTGCATGAACTATACATTAAATAATGAATATATAAATAATATATCAACAAAAAAAGAAAAATCGTGCATGATATAAATGAAATGCACTATAACTATAAAAATGCTATCACATCTCTCAACAGTAGAATAATTACCACTGAGAAAACTTTAAATGATTGTCGGTCTAAAATTTCTGAAATGGAAACCGGTATTCAAGGAGTTGGTAATCTTTTTGACAACCTGAAAACCGTATGCGAGACAAATAAAAACGAAATTCGAAAGGTGGCAGTGAATCTGCAGTCTGAAATTAGATATGTCGCCGAAAAATCAAATACTTGTACTTGCTCTGCGCAAATTGTTGAGTTGAAAAATTCAGTGCTAGATTTACAATGTAGATCCATGAAAAACAATCTGATCTTTACAGGCTTATATGAATTTAGAAATGAGAATACCGAATACCTGTTGAGACAGTTTCTTGAGGATCAAATTGGAATAAACTATAGAATAGAATTTGGAAATGTACACAGATTTGGTCGTGGCCCTAGAGGTAGACGTCCAATCGTAGCTCGATTTTTATATTTCTATGACTTGCAATGTGTGCTTGAAAATGCCAATAAACTACGAGGTAGTTGTTATGGTATCAGACAACAGTTCCCAACAGAAATTGAAGAAAGGAGACGAAAACTTTATCCTTTACAGAAAGAAGCCAAACGAAACGGAAAGACCACTGTTATGGTTCGCGATCGCCTGTATATTGATAATGAGTTGTACCTGCCGGAAGATGACCTTGATGTTACTGCCAATTTGAACAGTTCTGTTAAGGATTCAGTAAGTGATCCACATACGCCAGAGCAGCTAGACAGACCTCAGAAGCGACAGCGTATTAGGTCATCAACTCCCCCAATTGGTTAGGATTGCCTGAGGAGTCAATCACCATTTGATTGTTTAGACATAAATAAACCTAATGTTATTTTAAATAAATATACACATAACTGTAATGTTAATTTTGAAATTGATGAAATAGATCATGAACAATCTGACATTGATTATGATTCTACATTGAGTAAAGAATATCATCGCATATTATTGACTCCTTGTTAGCATATGTATCAAAAGAAAACTTTACTGAAAATTTTGGACTTTTAGATACAGGTTTAAATACATCAACAGTGAATGAAAATTGTTTAGTAAAAGACAGGGTACAATTCTCTAACGGTACATTTAGCACGTCAATAACATGTACTGATAAAAATTTAGTTAATTTAAGTATTATGTATGTAAACTGTTGTGGTTTAGTAAATAAGCTTAACTACCCAGAATTCCGAGAACTAGCAGAAAGTAATGATATAGTTTGTATCGTGGAATCAAAAACAGATGATATGGATAATATATCACTATCAGGTTATAAATTTGAAATGAAAAATAGAAAAACAGTATCAAGGGTAAAATCAGGTGGAATAGTACTAGGTTACAAAAATTATTTACATGAATATATTGAAGTCTTAAAAACTGACTGTAAATATGTTATGTGGTGTAAATTTTCCAACTTTTTAAAACAAAATGAAGATGTTATCCTGGTATAATTTATGTACCACCCGAATACACATCATACTCATCACCAGATGCCTTTAGTGAGATAGAAAACGAATATTTACATTTAAGCACAACATTCAAAAGCATCCTTCTTATTGGAGACTTCAATGCAAGAACATCTGTTGATAAAGATTTTGTTTTCATTGAAGAAACTGACATGGGAGATGATTTAGAAGGTGTAACTGTTAATGAAGTATGTAATTTACCTCTTTACGATATCCCACGGGATCGGAAAAGTGCTGATAAAGGAAAGAACCGATATGGGACTTATTTATTAGATTTTTGCAAAGGTAATGACATATTCATCATGAACGGGAGATTATCGTCGGATC
This sequence comes from Mytilisepta virgata, assembly GCA_028015205.1. Lineage (NCBI taxonomy): Eukaryota > Metazoa > Mollusca > Bivalvia > Mytilida > Mytilidae > Mytilisepta > Mytilisepta virgata. The sequence continues at coordinate 9,367,973 of CM051510.1, forward strand.
GCGAGGGTAAAGTAACATGTCGAAACTCGAGCGTCGTTGACTACTGTCTTAGTAACGTTAGTTTTTTAAAATTTCTGAAGGATCTTAAAGTTGTTGATTTTTCCACCTTATATTCCGACGTACATTCACCGTTGGTTATCACATTAAGAAAATTATCAAACATCCCAATGATTAACACATATGTCGGTACCGAAAACTCCAAGAAAATACGACCGAATAAGTGGAATAAGGAAAACGTTACCGAATTCCGACGTAATATAAATACAGAAAAATTGAACAAGCTGAAAAACGGATTAAATCAAATAACTCAGAATGAAATTGAAACTCTCGATATCGATGGAATAATTAACGATCTTGGAGAAATTTTAATAGAATCGGCAAGAACTACACTGGGAACTCGTAACGGAAAGCCCATGCTCACCCCATCGCGCGTTGTAAGGGAGACAAACCATGGTTCAATCTTGATTGTAAATTCGCGCGTCAGAATTTCAGAAAATTAAAGCGCAGAAGTAATAACAACTCTTCTACAGTACTCCGTACCGAAGCACGAAATGCAGAGAAATCTTACAAAAAAGTACTTGATAAAGCAGCGAAAACGTATCGACGAAATATGACCAAACAACTTAAAAATTTACGATCGAATAACACTAAAGAATATTGGAAAATTTTAAATCAACGTGAATATGCTAAACAACCAGATATTGATTTTGAAAAATTATTGGATTTTTTTAAGGACCTGAACGCTTTCGATTATACCGGAAATGACTTTCCCATTGTAAACATAGACCATACACCCGTCGATCAGCTCAATGAAACACTTAACTCAGAAATCTCAGCGGATGAAATTATGAAATGTATTAAAAATTTAAAAAATGACAAGGCATGTGGAGATGATATGATCATTAATGAGTATATAAAATGTACAAGTGAAATTTTTATTGATGTTTATAAAAAACTTTTTAATGTAATTTTTTAAACTGGTGTAGTACCTGAATCATGGGCAATAGGCACTATAAAACCCATTTACAAAAATAAGGGAGATAAACACAATCCAAAAAAATTACCGACCTATTACTATTGTTAGTTGTTTAGGAAAACTATTTACTGCTGTTTTATGTGAAAGGTTATCAAAATTTTCTGATGAAATCCTTTTGTTAAATGAAAATCAGTTTGGTTTCAGGAAAGGTTATTCCACAGTAGATTGTATTTTCACCCTTTATTCTTTTTTTTTGAACTTTTAAAGATGAACAGGGGCCTCGGTGGCCGAGTGGTCTAGGTAGTTCGTCATGACTACTAATGATCACTAGCCTGTCAACGCTGGGGTTGTGAGTTCGAATCTCACCTGTGGCGGGGTGTGTTCGACTCCGATCTTAATTGACAAGGATTGCCAATTTTCCTACCGAAGGTCGGTGGTTCTCTCCGGGTACTCCGGCTTCCTCCACCAATAAAAACTGGCCGCCGCGAAATGGCCAAATGTGCTGAAAACGGCGTTAAACCCCAACTAAACAAACAAATAAAGATGAACAGGAAAAAATTATTTTGTGCGTTTATTGATTTCGAAAAGGCTTTCGACACGGTTCTACGTAATGCATTGTGGCATAAGATGGTTTTATCAAATATAAATGGAAATATGTATCAAATTATATGTAATATGTATAACAATATCAAGTCATGTCTGTCATATAATGGCAAAACCTCTGAATACTTCCCATGTGAGAATGGTGTACGACAAGGTGAAAATCTATAACCTTTTCTTTTTTCTTTATTTTTAAACGATTTAGAAACGTTTTTGGCTGATGAAAATATTGTAGGTTTGAAATCAGTTTCCGACATGGTAGAAGAAAAGCTAAATATTTTTATAAAACTCTTTTCTTTATTATATGCTGATGATACTGTTCTTATGGCCGAAACTTCACTAGATCTTCAAAATCAACTAGACAAATTTTCTGAATATTGTACAAAATGGAAAATGAATGTAAATATTGATAAAACAAAAATCATGATTTTTTCACAAGGTAGATTACCAACTATTCTTTCATTTAAATATAATGGTTCTGAAATAGAGATTGTGAAAGACTTCAATTATCTTGGGGTTATATTATCCAGAAGTGGATCTTTTAAAACTTGTAAAAAGCATCTTTCAGAAAAAGCATTAATAGCAATGTATAATGTTATTAAAACAGGAAGAAAACATAATTTGTCTGTAAGTTGTCAACTTGATTTATTTGATAAATTAGTAAAACTAATACTCTTATATGGTTGTGAAATTTGGGGTTTCCAGAACACTGATATATTAGAAAAAGTTCACCTTAAATTTTGCAAATTACTGCTTCACTTGAAGTCCTCCACGCCTAGTTATATGATCTACGCAGAACTTGGGCGGTTCCCTATTTCTTTAGATATAAAAGTACGAATGATTTCGTTCTGGGCTAGACTATTATGTGGGAAACAATCAAAATTATCTTTATTATCATATAGAATACTCTTTGAGTTATCAAATGAATCAAATTGGACATCAAATTGGTTGAAGTGTATCGAAAATATTTTAAATGAATGTGGTGTAACATATTTATGGAGAAATCAACACTTTCTGGGTGAACAGTGGTTGAAATGTAAAATTAAAACATGTCTTCAAGACCTGTTTAAACAAAAATGGAACACTGAAATACAAAATAGTTCGAAAACATTAATATATCGTACTTTTAAAGAAAATTTTGAATTTGAGAAATACTTTGACATACTTGAAAGTAAAGACTTATACACATTTTGTAGATTTAGACTGAACAATCATAAATTACCAATTGAAACTGGTCGGTGGAATAATATACCTATAGAAAACAGAACTTGTTATTTATGCAATGTAAATGATTTGGGAGACGAATTTCATTTTCTACTTAAATGTAAATTCATGTCTGAAAATAGAAAGACATTTATTGACAAAAAATACTACACAACTCCAAATATCATGAAACTGAGCGCGCTGTTAAACCAAAAAAAGAAATCAAAATTAAAGAAACTATGTAAATTTATCCGCTGTATTAACTCTAGTGTTTGATCTCCTGGCTCACTACTCATATATAACTCTTTTTTATGTTTTACTCTGTATATAATTTTATTGTAATTATTTTTTTTTCTGTCTGTGTGTGTTATCGTCTTATTGTAATATTACTGTCTGTATACCATTGTACCTACAACGGTTTACCAGAATAAAGATATATATATACTTTAATTCTTCTGTTCTCTAATGAGGACTAATCCACCTTGATTACCTGTAATTAGAATAGTGGGTACTCAGAGAATAAACCTTTAAAAGTTACAGACACTAAAAATCAAAACAAAATATAAATAAGACGAGATTGGTCCCTAACGACACAATATTGTTACAAATATATTTAGATTCATTAATTGTATTGCATTTACTGGTAGACTAAATTGTTATTTCGGATCATCAAAAAAGATGTTAAAATTTCGGTAGCAGATGTAAAATGTTACTTCAGAATTGAAACTTATTAACCTTTATTGTCTTCAACAACAACTTGAATATCGGAAAAAGAATACCGAATCTACAAAACAGTGGAAGGTCCACAAATTCGAAGTCAAAGGAAAAGACACAGTCAGGATATTGGGACAGAAAAAAAACGTGTAATAAACCAAACAAAACTGGAACAAGACAGCATAGAAACTAAAGAATCGTTGTTTTTGTGTGTCATTATTGCATATTTAATTTGTACAATATTCCTAAAATTGTATATTAGAATATGTGAATATTTATGATGATAAAAAGTTTGATTTTCTCACAAAGTATAGGGTGGAAAATCAATAAGATCGACATAAAGACAGGCGAATTCATAACACTGCCATATAAAGTTATATACTTTTCCAAAATTATTCCAAATTTAAATAATAAAATCAAGTTAAAATGATAAAATCTTTGTGAACAAAATGCGAAATCATGGAGTAACATCAGACGCTCCAGAAGGGTAAGCATGTGCTTCTTTGATAGATATACAATCTCATTTGTGCAAAGCGTTTTATACGCCAATGTTTTTTTTTAGTTATAATAGTATATGTCTCAAAAAGTTGTTGAAATCTAAATCTAAATCTTCATTACCCTAAATTTACTCATATGTGCGGACTTCATTCAAGGGCTTCTAGGTGAAAACAATCCCTTAATTTCACTTTTCGTTATACATTTTGTCGTTTAAAAATTATAAATTCCAAGATTTTCTACATCTCATCTACCCCAGTGAACTTGAAATTAAGGATGCTACAGATACATCGAAGTCCGCTTCATATTTGGATTTATTTCTTGAAATAGACAATGAGGGACATCTGAAGACACAACTTTATGACAAACGTGATGACTTCGACTTTCCTATTGTTAACTTTCCCTTTTGAGTAGCAATATACCAGAATCGCCTGCATATGGCGTCTACGTTTCTCATCTTATCCGATATTACAGTGTTGCATTATCCAAGATGATGTTGGACCTACTCCCACTGTCGTAAATTTTCATTTACATCCACCGATTTGTGAATACCACCGGCTTGACTTTATTGAACTTCACAAGGGTGCTGTATACGGAGCAGGAACGGCTTACCCTTCCGGAGCAGTTCGTTTTGTTCAGTGTTTATTTGTTGTGCTTGTAGTTGTTTATTTGTCTTCCCGGGTTTTGTCTGTCTAATGGATTGCGTTTCTTTTTTGGATTGCTCCTTAGGTATATTTTTCCTCTTTAAAAAATGTTGCGTGAATTTAGGTAGGAAAATTTTATAAAATCTATAAAACATTTATGCGAAAGCACTTAATGGAATTAATTTAAAAATTGCAGAGTTTTAATTATTACAATGTTGATCCCGTTTTTGCAGGAGGAAATACATTTCATTTATTTATACAAAAGTTAACGATTCCTTTTTGGGACGCTTTTTATCGAAATGTGTTTCATCAAATTTGTTCAATTCTTTGCAACAGTGTTGAAATCTAAGAAATGTGTTTTAGAGACAAAAAACATTTTAACATCTGTACAGTATGTGTGCATGTTTGTTCAATCCTATATATATATAACTGTATTCATATTTTTAGAAGTAATAGTCAGAAAAGAGATATTTGCATTACATGTAAGGTCAAGAAATACTCGAAGGAGGGAAAAATCAAAACAACTGACAAACTCCGGAGAACAAGCATTTGCATTATATCTTTCTTGATAAAACCTTCCACTTATTTTCATCACTGACATTTTTTATTGTCGCTTCTTGCATTTCTTATAGTTCAAGCACCAAAGCAAAGGCGAAAAGAAGTATGATGCGAATTCGATGCAAGATATACAAACATAGGTGCCAAATTAGATATCTAGAAAGGGTATTGGTAAACGTTACTTTTTATTATTCTGGTAAGTGACCACTCGTAAAATTGTTGTTTTCATTCTGCATGTTTAGATTTTTTTGTATGTGTATAAGATAAAACATGAAATACAGACTGAAATTAAGCATCTCTATAATTTGATCACAGTATCAGGAACAAAGAAGTGACTTTAAATATACAGAAAAACAACACTTAAATCGTAATATAACGGTACAACGCCCCAAAAAATAAAACAAAAAGAAAAAAAAAGAAAAAGAAAAAACAGAATAATATGGTAAAAGTACCTAATGAATAAGGTACATAACAGTATTAACAAAACTCGCAAGTCCATAAGACGTGTGACAAAACTGGTATCACACCACTGGAAAATTGCAACCGTAATGGTCCTGACTTGGTACAGGCATTTCAAAAGAAATGGTGGGTTGAATCTAGGTTTTACAGCGCGCCAAACCTCCCGCTTCCATTACGGCATAAAAGTACCAGTGGTGGTAATCAACATAGATATGCTGATGTCAAAGTTGGTAAAGTAGAAACAAAACACCAAGATAAGTTATAAAAAACAATCTTCAATGATAGTAGTAGAAGATACTGAATATTTTTCAACCAAATCTTGGTATTTGAAAAAGAATTTCGTAAGAGACCTTTTTAGACGCATTTCCTCGTATTCCTGGCTAAGAAGTCTGTCACGCAGATGTTTATGGCGTTCAAGGAAATCAGAGTAGTTGGAACATGCTCTAGCGTAACGAATCAATTGAGAAATATAAACACCATATGCAGGAGATGTTTGAATTTCATTATGAACCGAACGTGATATTCGTCGAATTGGTAATCACATCTATTCCATGCATGAAGGAGAAACAGTTAAACATAAAAATATACTTTTACAACAAACAGAGGATCTGTCGTGTTAAATTTGTACTCACCGATGGGAACAAAAAGTATGCTTATGACAGAAAGGTCAGAGGACTCTCTCTTTGCGCCTAACAGTGCGACATTTCAATGGATATACAAGACTGTACAGCTATGGGGAGAAAATCCATGTAGTGATACTCGTCAGGGGAACAACGCATGGCAACTGGAATTCAAATCTACCAATAGCTCTGTGACAGGTAAACCTTTATGTTATGGTGTCAATAAAAACATAAAAACAAACTTAAGAAAGACAAGGAACACAAAATAGAACATACAAAAACCAATTCTGTCTTTGAAAATTCATACGTCTTTGTTTTTTTTTTAGGTTTTTTTGTGGTTGGAGACATATAGATTCTACAACGATGACCAGTTGATTATTAAATTTATCAACTCGAGATAATTGAAGTTTCATTTTTAAACTGCGAGGCCTGCCGGAGCAGTTTATAAAATGAAAATTTAATTATCGAGAGTGGATAAACTTCATAGTTAACGCGTCAAGAGTTTAAGAATCTTTTTCTCTAATGATAAATAAAAATTCTGAGAGGTCTTCCGAATGTTTTTTGGGAAATTTAACGAGCATTTATTATGCAACGTGTGGTGATATCAGAATTCATCAAACGGGCCAAGAGATGAATAAATGCGCTCAGAATTAGAGAATTGCAGTTTAAAAATGAAAATTTAATTATCTCGATTTGATAGATTTCATAATCAACTGGTCATCATTGTAGAATTTATATTTACGGATATCCTTCAGGAAAAAACTTCGTAAATTTTGATCAACATATAATATGTTATTTGGTTAAAGCCGTTTTTTTTTTAATTTCAGTTACTTTAATGGAATGGACGTTGATTCTATATGGAACTAAAACGTCACCAACTAGATTATACCATCAAGGACACTACAAGAATGGATACTGATATTAACAATTAAATATTTGACGGTGAAAATATTTCATTTTGGAAAACTTACGGTTTGAAAATTAAATGGTAATATAAATGAAGGAAGTGCTTTGACTGTTTGTATATTAATTATAAAGTATAAGTAAAATAAAAATTAATGTTGGCTTATTTACATATATAATTTGATATAGATTAAACGAAACATGAAATTTGATATGTCAATAAAAATATATCTCACTGTTTAAAATTTGTTATCTCTTAAACTTTGTAAAGTCTTCTATTTTAGTGACTATAACAAACCGTTGTAAAATGGATACCATGCCTTGAACATCTATAACTACTGCAGTATTATTTATTTTTTCAACATTTGCAGTTTTTTTGTTAAAGTCTTGCAAAATAAAAAACCAAGTTATGAAGCGTTTATGAAAAGTAAACATAAAAGTAAAAGTTCAGCAAAACATCAGTAGAGGACCTTACCATATCGTATTCCCTTTGAACCTATCAAACAATACATTGCTTTGCAGGATAATGTCCTACGTTTAACATGGGTAGAAATATGACTTTCCATATTGGAAAAAAAATAAAACTAATACATACACGTGAAGTCCATTAAACCTAACAACAACCAAACCCGACAAGCAAGGATACATGTATAATTAAAAAAACTAAAAAAAACATATAATAAACTGAACAAAACTAGAACAAGACGGCACAGAAACTAAAGCACTAGCAATGTGAATTCAGAATAGTAACCAGGAGTGCCATCAGTTGCTCCGGAAGAGTTATCATGTCCTGCCCGTCACATTGCAAGCGTGAACAATCTACTGAAAAGTAGAACAAACACTGCAATAACGTACATCCAAAATAAATAAAATACATAGTTAACTTAGGAAATATAAAACAAGACGAGATAAAAATAAAACAAACAAGCAATATGAACCCCCATAAAAACCGGGAATGACATCAGAACTTATAAACATAGGAAAACATTTCAATCAAAATACAACTCAAAATTAAATTATGCACATATACGGTTCAAAGTATTTACAACTGTCCTTCGACATCACCGGTCACCGAAGCCCCTTATATGCAATTAGATCGGATGTAGTTGGCATTTCATTTCACAACTGTTGACTATTATCATGATTATCTCACGAAAAATAATACATGTAATTTTCTAATTGTGACCGGCGGCTGTTTTGTGCTCTTTGGTCGGGTTGTTGTCTTTTTGACACATTCCCCGTTTCCATTCTATCTTCTAATGTATACAAGGCGGTTGCAAAATACCAGTTTCAGTGAAATATGTATATATCTAAGTTGCATAACATTTGTTTAGTTTTTTTTTATGTAGTATTATAATCGTGTCATCTTGGACAACTTGAGAAGACTGATGTAAACAATTCCACCTAGAATTTTGTTTCAATTATGTTCCATCACAAACTCAAACAATTTATCGACAATATATATATATAGATATTATGTACGATATACCATAAAAAATATTCAGTACATTTGGAATAACCATAGACTTGCATACCAGTGATCAATAAAAACTGCCCAAAATGCCAAAGACTCATTTAGGTGATAACCACTAAAAAGACGAACCCCAAACTTTAGCTGGTTTGAACTCCAATCATTGCCTTTAAAACAAACAAACAGATTCAAAGAGAAGCTTAAAACAAACAAATAAATAAATAAATAAATAAATAAGGTGTTCTGGCAGGTTCTCTACACATCCCACGAAATGGCCATACAGTGCATCAAATTTATTGAGGTATTTTGTGATATACTTTATTGCAAATTTTTTAGATTAGGTATATAAATCAATCAATATAAATGTCCCCAAAAAGATACTGTAGCATTATTGACAGGGAAGTACAGAAGATGATGACAGATGTGAATGTATAAAATATATATACCGAGAACTAATAATAACGTACAAATAATATTAATACCAAAGATGTAGCAAAGCATTGACACTAAGCACAAAAACTAAATCACTACCAACTAAAACTTGTGAAATTAAAACAAGGTGTGATGTCAGGTACTCCAGTAAGGTAAGCATGTTCTGTTCTTTTTGTTGCGTATTTAATTTAGCACATCATAATCAACTCGATTACCTTTTATATCATCTAAAATAATGAATATAACTAATGTTAAATTAAACAATATATGACTCGAACAAAAGTTTACTGTGACTTGGAATTATTTTTTTCACATCAAGAGGTATACCGCAGATCTTCCAGCATGGGTACAAATGTGATGTGGCGTATAAACTGTGGTATTTTCATCTACATCCATACTGGGGAAATATTTATCCTCTTTATTTCAACTGAACGAACAGGAGTACTAGCATTTTATCTGGTGTTTAAAACATATATCTAATTCTGCGAGATGGTTAGTCATGTTTAGAGTTAAAATACGTCTTCCGTGAAATGTAAGTATACACTTCCTCTTTCCGTTTTATCGACATTTTGTTTTAATACTGATGTCAGAAGGATACCAATCAAATAGAATATAAAAATACAAAACTAACCAAAATTCTTAAGATAGAAAGCAACTGGTAAGTAAATTATCAAGATGTCTGCATTATTTTCTTAAGTCAGTGTTAATGTGGTGTAGTGCTCTGTGCACCGGACAACGAAGCCAAAGGCTTCTTGTTTGATTCCCATTCAGAATAAAAATGTCAGGAATCAAAATTGCGACGCCCTATCGAACCATTTTCGAGGGTGATCCAGATAAAAGATGCTATTCCATCAGTTCAAAACTAAAAATGGCTGTCCCGCTTAGAACGTTAAAAATGCTACCGTGTTGTCAAAAAAGAGGCTAAAATGCCACCACATACCGCTCTAGCATCCGTCAAGCGGAAAGGGATTAGCAGACGGTTTCTCATCTACTATAAATAAATAAGTTAAACTTAAAGTTGGAGCAGGTTTTTTCCTTGGCAAAGGACAGTTAATATAAATTATATTGTATTATGATCGCCAGGTGATACGTTATAACAAAAATAAAGTTTTGAAATGTACGTTGAATTCTTGACAATAAACAGTATTTTTTTTTTAAATTTTCCTTTTAGGAAGTTACATTTGATTGCTGACAAAAAATGAAAAAAATCAATTATCATACATTCTTTATACATTGAGTAACATTTGTTGTAAACGGTTGTTATTTGTACAACTTCCTCATACAAGGATGAAGACGATATTATTTCTCATCGCCACTATATTTGTTTTAGAAATACATTCTTTAAAAGGAGGAAAAAGAAACTATGATCCGACTACGGACACAGTTGTGGTCAGCCTAAAACCAGAATATTCTCAGACGGATGCTGAAAAACTCGCAAAAAATCACAAGGGATTGAAATATCATAAGAAGGTTAGAAATGTTCACAATGATTTAATTATAGATTATAATTATTTTCTGATTAGCTTGGTCTTTTCAAATTTCTTTAAAATTTGCTTAAGTCTACATCGGCAAGTTTTACCGAGAAACAATAAACAAAATTGAATTTAAATTGCAGATATTAATACGAACACAATAAAACCAGGAGTAGTGAATACAGACGGGTACGTTTAAGCAGTTAATCAATTAACAATAAAATCTGTTTTGTAACCAAATTTCGGATCATTATCAATTAGTTTTGGAGAATTCTGAACATAAATATAAAGGTTAAAGACCTGGAACGTTATTGTTCGCTTCTTAGAGTTGTCTAATTGTTAGAGTGGTCCATTACTATGACTTGCTTTAATACCTAAACTATACTAGTCAACAAAAGTAACGATACACGAGTTCGGAACCAAATATCTTGGTAATTCCTTAAAAAAAAACTTAAGTATGAGGTTTGCTACTTCATTTCTCGATCTAATTGGAGAATTGGAGAACAATTGAAATATTGGAAAATGGAAATTTCCAAAAGGAGGGTTAAATTAAATTTGCGGAAAATCGAGAAGAAAATCGACACACATTTTCTAAAATGAAAATCCAGTAGAAAAAACTCATATCTTTTACACAGACATGACGATTCACATAACGGGGTAAAAATTCCAATTTTTTAATTTTGGGTTGAAAAATGTGATTTTTTAAATCTCAAAAATTGGAATTTTCTATTTCAAACATTTTGCACAAAATCCATGTTTTTGATGAAAAAACTATCTACTATGAAAATTAGACGTGTGGGTCTATTTTTCTGCTTAGTACAGCTATTTGAAATTATGAATATATGAAAAATGCATTACCCTGATTCGTTTCTTTTGTTGACTAGTATATTTTGTCAGAATATATAGTTTTTTTATTGCATCATTGTCATCCAAAAAAAATAGGAAATTTATATTGTGCTTAATTTCAGTTGGTTTTTGGTACAAAGGAGTTTTATGTATTTAAAATCAATAGAAAACAGCATAAAAAAGAAATCGAAGTAGACGCGTTGGAAGATGACCCGGATGTGCGTGAAATGAGAAAAGAAAATGCGGTACGTTGACAAAAAATACTAAGAGGTTGAAAAATTACACATTTTTGCTCTGTTACTCCCTTATAAACATTTTTATGCAAATTTCATGCAACTATTAAATCTTATTATAGGAAATAGTTTTTTTAGCGGCCGCCATTTTGTTAAAAACACCGCACTGGCTTTTTTGTTGCGTTTTATATATGAGGATCAGGAAATATTATGAAGTTTCTAGGTTTCTTGTAATTAATTCATGCAGTTGTACCGAATTTTGAATTTTATCAGAATCTGTGTACTTGCATATGATGAGTACACATATATATAATCAAAGGTTTACATGGCTGACGTTCTTCTTACCCCATCAATTTATCCTATTGTTGGTAAGTAGAAACCAAATGGATATTCGAAGGAGGGAAAGATCGTAACAACTGACAGACTCCGGAGAACAACGAAGACTAGACCAAAACAATACATGCACTACAATAAAAAACTAAAAACATATGAACAACATGGACCCCACCAAGAAACCGTGGGTAGCCTCAGGTGAGACGGAAGAGTAAGCAGTCTCTGCTTCCTGCAGGATGTCCGCATACTACCCATATCAAATCAGGTATGAGGAAGGGATAATATCAATGGAACAGGTCCATTTTCATTTGAAAAAACGGTTTTTTCATACATGTCAACCAAGTCATGATGACGCCCATAAAACTTGAATAAGCATGATTTCAACATAAGAGAAACGTACCCCTGTGTGAGCAACTTTGCTAAGTTACATAATAAATATGTATAGAAGATTATTTGCCGATTTATGTTGCCACAAAACAAGACAAGAGTTGATTGAGAATAAACAAAGAAAGGTCAACAATGATTTAAAATGAATCAACACAACCCAACAGACAGAACCACAGACAAACAAAACAAAAAGAGCAAAAAAAACCCAAAATAAGCATAAGCTCTAGAGAAAGTTAGGTCAATTTGTCGCCGATGGGGTTAAACCGGTTTTATCAGTGACCAAACCTCCACTTATATATCCTAACAGCGTGGTGTATTAAACACACGTAAATATACAGTATGATTACCTACAAGGTCACCGTTTGGACGGTACATAACCGGTCAGTACATACATTAGATAGCAGAGTCAAAATATTATAATAACGATTTTTCCATAACAACAACGCATTTTTTCCCTTTTTTAGCATTTTATAGTAGTAGTGAATCAACAACAGTTAATGATCCGACTGTAATTATATATACATATAAAAAAAACATCAAACGTTGCATGTCTCAATACAATAACAAGGAAATGTATTTTTGTTATTGGTTAATATATTTATACTTGATAACTTATTGATTTTATGCCATATTTTTTTTTCTACAATTTCGTAATTTTTGTATTCGCTTACAGTTTAGTAGAATTGTATTTGATAGATGCTATATATTAATAATACACATGTAATGTACCGCTTTCCTATAATTTTAAGAAAAAAATATCAGATCAGAAAATACTAAACACTTGAAAGTACAATTTTCCTTTCGAATTTCGAAAGATCTTGTTTTAATTTTTGCGAAGGTGTACAATAAATAAATAATACAAAAAGTGTACCCGATTGTTTAAGTAATATTGGTATGTTTTAGAACACGTTAAGTAAACGTATCAAACAAAAAAAAACAAAAAAAACGGAGGAATGATTGGCGTCATCATGACTTGGTTGACATGTATGAAAAAACCGTTTCCCAAAACAAAATGGACCTGTTCCATTGATACTATCCCTTCCTCATACCAGCATGGCGGGTGTCCTGCAGGCAGCAGAGACTGCATACTCTTCCAGAGCACCTGAGTCTACTCACTTTTTTTTTTCGTGGGGTCCATATTGTTCATATGTTTTTAGTTTTTAATTGTAGTGCATGTATTGTTTTGTTCTTGTCTTCGTTGTTCTCCGGAGTTTGTCAGTTGTTACGATTTTTCCCTCCTTCGAATATCCCTTTGGTATTTCTTGACTTTACTTAGCATATCTGATTGTACAGTATGTAAGAATTAAAGACAATTTAAATCGGACGTAGTATAGTTTTTCTTATACTGTAATTCTGAAACCCCTCGATTAATATTGTTTTAAGCTAATTACTGCGGAAATGATACCTTAAAAGGAAAACAGAACTAAAATAAAAAACTAAATTACAAATGGCAAGTTTTCATTTAATTTCCATGAAATTATTAACAGGTGAGGGACATTCAGATTGAGCGAAGATATCACTTTGTTGAGAACAGTCTTACTCCTATGGAACAAAGTAATCCGGATTTATGGCATATAGTAAGTTACATATAAGAATAATTAAATAATCTGTGACAAGGAAAGTAAGATACATACGTGTATTAATGATTAATTGATTTGTGAGAAAACTTATTGATATTATTTTTTTAACTGTCTACTGAACAATATTTTGAAGTAGACTGCTTTTCGTAAATTAGCATGGACTTTATCTCAGATAAGTTTAAATTTTTTATCGTGTCTGTCTCTTTCTAAAGCTTTTATTGTTATGCTTCATCTTAAAGTTATATGTTTGTTTAGGCATGTCCATAAATCCTGGACTAAGAAAAAGGACATCGAAATCAGGTTTCAAACAGTTTATCACTTAATAACAAACACAATATCACTAGACCGATAGTAATACAGTTATATATTTACTAACATTACGAGAAAAAAAATACTAATTATGTAAAGTTATTTACATTTACATTTTCTTGGAGATTTTTTGTTCTAAAATTCCCAATTAAAATATATTATGTTGTAATCTTTTTATTTCAATTATTGCATATTTCTACTTTTTGCTCTAGAGTACTGCCGATAAAATATACAATTTTAAATTATTAAATCTAAACATAACTTGCAACAACATTAGTACTATACACTTGTAATTTATTAAGAGTTATTTATACGATAGAATGGCTTGGTAAAACCTTCGATGAACATACAAAAGGCATGGGACAGAGGTTTGACCGGAACAGGTGTTAACATAGGTATTATAGATGGGGCTGTTGATACAAATCATTATGATCTACTTGGCAGTGTGGTAAGTTCACTTAACCCTTTAATGTAAAGAATGAAATTAAAGTGCAACCTCCGGTCAAACTAACGTAACATATCCAGTTCCAATCCTTATGATTTTCTCCTCGACCATTGACAAACTCTGGACGGAGGTCATTTCCGTTCCGGTTCTTATTCCTTCAATCCAACAGTTGATGAATGGATCGGAAAACAAAAGGATGTTCTACAATAAAAAAAAATGGTTTTAATATAGATAAAATCTCTTTTACTGATTAAACAGTAGAATTATCCATACCGAACAATATAGGATACAAATAGTGAAGGAAGAATACACGCAATCCTGACTATTCCGCACATGCATGTTCTTCCCTGTTCGGCACACTAATCGGATTCATTTTGATAATTGTGATATTTTCCCGCAATATTCACCTTGAAGAATGTTGATGAGACATACCTTTTTGAACAATATCGACATAAAGTGCGCTTAGGGTTGTGTCAAAGTTTTTTTTCGTGTTTAATAAAATGGAGAGATTTGAATTCCTTTAGAGACACATTAAGGAAGAGGAAGAGAAATATCTAAAACTTTTTTTGTATCATTGTAGAATACAGATCTGAGTTACGATTATGTAGATGATGAGAACGATGTTAATCCTTCCGTCGTCACAGACATGTAAGTAAGAGAGGGTCCTTAAGGTGGTACCCAACACTATCACTAAAATTAATTTGGCTCGTTTAATTTTCATAAAATTTTGACAAAGTATTTACTTTGACCCATTGACAAAAATTTTAAAATTTCAAAACATTTGAACCAACCAATTCATCAGAAAAATTACACTGATTATATAGCAGTTTGACAAACACTAATATTGATCATTGAAAAGCTTAATATTCCCTTAACAACACAACGTTATTAAAACGTTTAGCTGATTTTACAGAGTTATCTCCCTGTAGTGTTAGGTACCACCTTAAACATATATATAGACGAATGCAATTCAGCATCAATGAATGACGATATCTTTAGCATAATGTTGTATAATGAATTTTAATTTAATAAAATCAATATCACTTTCACAGGAAAATATTATATAGCTGCATTTATTGATTATCACATACACATTTGTATTTCATGTATTTATACAATATGTGAAAATATTTTTGCTTGGTGGAATCCAACCTCCGTAACAAGGTCATTTCCATCCACAATCGAGTGTCAGTCCACTTAGACATTACCCTGCCTTCAGAATTTTTTTTTTTTTTTTTTGGCTCACCGTGGATGAAAAATAATTATCATCTTGTAGTCTCATGTCTACTTTTTAAAGTTAGGTACACATCTTCTTCTAATGAAAGCACATAATTCTGAGAATTAAGTGTCTATAAAATTTTAGTTTTCATTAACAGGAAAATAATTCGCCAAATAAATAGACAAATGATAACCATCCTCCCAAGTCCGGGTTTTGTATCCACGTTCGTTCGTACAAACCCCTTACATCAAACATTCATATTTTGCGGGTCGGAAGTGAACGATTATCATTGGTTCTTTGCAAGGTCAAAAGAGAACCATTTGCGTCGTAGGTAGAATTTTCTAAGTCACACACCAGGCGGCGGTATGTTCGACCCGCAAAATATGAATGTGTGATGTCAGGGGTTTTTAGGAACGAACGTGGACACAAAGCCCTGACATGTGAGGATTATGAGAACATAACGTCAATCCATTCTGCTGCCATGCAAGTTTCATGTTTTGTGTTCAATTTGTTGAAGACATTGTGAAGCCATGTGATACATCGCATTAAAATCGTCTAAAGTCCACAGTGAATCAAAAGTTCTCATGCAGGGATACTGTGAAAATAATAGCCTTGTGTGCAGCGGGTCAAGATCATATTTCCTGTTTTGGGTTAGATTATGATTACTGTCTGGCCTGAGGCATTTCACTGCATTCGGAGTTTGTTTTCCGGCAACAATTACTGTTCTTAAATCATACTACAGTCAAAGGTAATACAACAAGTTTTAAAAACTTGTTATTTTGAAACATATTTCTCAAATATACAGTTAGATCTTAAATTAAAGTCTGCTTTGTCAGCAGAACCGAACTACATTTATTGAAGAACATGAGAATGTTCTTATTATGTTTTGTTTGTTTAGGTGTGTGTTTTTCGTTCTTTTTGTTACAGCCTTTTGGTAATTGATTGCTGATTGCTATTCTAACGAGTTTGGCTTGCCTTTTGATTTTGGTTTTGTAAATTTTCCTCACTTTCTGATCGATTCATTATTCTTTTACCGATAATTATTATGCAATTTTATGTTTCATGAAATAAGGCATGGCACTGCAGTAGCGGGAATGATTATTTCAAAACCAGGAAATGACAGATGTTCAGCCGGAGTTGCTTTTGCCACAACTGCAATTTGTAAGTATCAAATACGGTAGCATAAACATGAAAAATTCTTCGATACTATTTTTGATGTACAAGTGTACACGTACAATTCGTCAATTTACGACTCGATCATTATTACATGTATTAATGGTTAAGGCTTAACATGTTTAATAGAAAAAATGCTAAAATTACCAAAAGGAAAGAGCCAAAACCATCTGATGTTAGAAAGAAGTAAATTAATTGCGAGTGTTAAGTAAGATTTTTGTTGTTACGTAGATTAATGTTACAGTGAAGAAAATCTTATTTTTGTTGTTCTATTCACTCCAGTTTGAATTTAACACATGTATCTCTATGTATCTATATCTGTTTTCTGATCTGTTTGGTCGGGTTTTTGTCTCTTTGACACATTCCACTTTCCATTTTCTATTCTATCTATAGTTTATCAAGTAAAAATAACAGTTTTTGCAATGAACGTGTTTTCACTAGCAAACCACATTAATTGGATTTCTCTGTATAATTATAAAGACATGAGTATTTCTCTCATTCACAATAAGTGATAACTCCAAAATAATTATTTACATTATATTGTTTTATTATTATAAAAATCCTGGAACGTAATATCATATCCTTTAATATGTTTTTTAATTAATGTTAATTACATACGAAAAAAGCTAATCTATATCAATTCTCAACCTCTTTGATAGCCAAAATTTGATGGGAACAGGCTTATCAACCATAATTGTGTGGAGGTCTCGGTGGCCGAGAGCTCTAGGTAGCTCGTCATGACTACTAATGATCACTAGCCTGTCAATACTGAGGTTGTGAGTTCGAATCTCACCTGTGGCGGGTTGTGTTCGACTCCGATCTAAATTGACAAGGATTGCCAATTTTCCTACCGAAGGTCGGTGGTTCTCTCCGGGTACTCCGGCTTCCTGCACCAATAAAAACTGGCCGCCGCGAAATAGCCAAATGTGCTGAAAACCCCCAACTAAACAAACAAACAAACATAATTGTGTGTATCAAAACCTATTCACACACATACAGGTACGTCAAACGGGGTCTATTTTATTGAATCAAATTCTCAGTATTTTGAACTTAATCAGGATATTGTAAAAAATAACCATAAGTCTTGCTCTGGGTTTCAAAGAGTCAACACCTTTTTATTTTTATTTTTTACATACTCGTGATCAAGACGATATTGGTCGAAACGTTGAGTATTTTTAACTTTTTAGTTTGTTGTTGTTTTTTTACGATTTTATATTTGGTTTTGTTCGACTTGTGTATTTCATACATTTTAGTCGTTTTACGCCCCTTTTGACAGCTCACCATTCCCATTTATTTTTCTTGTTATCTATTGTCGCATGAACTTTTTCGCAACATACTTAATTTTTCGATTATAGGTATATATATTATTTTCTTTAAGCAATAGTAATATTTGGACCAAATGGCAATAATCATATTACCCAAGAACAGCTGGCAACATATTTAACACACGAAAGTGACAAACTCAAGATCTATTCCAATAGCTGGGGTGCTTCATCGCCATTAGGATATATACGGCTTGAAGAAGTATTAGAGGCAGCAATAGAAAACGCAGCCTTGAACGTAAGCAAAGCTTAAAATGCTGGGCCCATTCAGGGCTTGCCCCATGGTGTAGTTCTCCACAATTTAAGTCTATATTGTGATCACTGGATGTTTGTTTGGTTATATACTTAAATAAAGACAATTTCTTAAAACTGTAATCAAGATATGTATTAAACGATTATTTGTAGCTTGAACTTTGATCCAGTTAACAATTTTCAGTGACATCAATATACACTGGACATAATTTATTACCTGTATGTCCTTCATATGATTTATATGAACTTGTGTATTTTTTTTTCACTCACACTCAATATTACAATGATTTTGATTAGACAAAAAACGTATTTTATTATAAGGTATATGTATAATAAAAATAAACTGTATCACGAAATACTGAAATAAATTTGATGCACTGTCTGGCCATTTCGTTGATTGACAACTAATCAGCAGTGCTCGATGTCAACATGTTGGAAATCCGGTTAAAGATATAATGGTGAATTAATAAGCACAACCATCGATCAAAACCCCAAAACAATGAAAACAAACTGGAATCCAAACTCAGCTAAGGGTTACCTCTTCATCTAGAAATTTCTAATAAATTTTTGTCAAATTTTGAACGGAAAATTTAAAGGTATTTAAGTAATGAATCATGCCAGCACAAAAATTCTGGCTACTAACTAATAATGACCTCGGGGACTTACAGTGACATAATGTATAAAATATCTTTAAATTGACCGTTGTGTTATATTACTAGTCCATAATAATTCTTTAAAATAACAAGATGAAAATACAGCACTCGGATTTATTTTCGATGGAACCAAGCATCCCGGACAACATGGACAAGGATATGAACTTTGAAAGAAGATATAGGATTTCAAAGACATTTATAAAACACAACTAAGCCACTTGTAATTGATTCTTACAATAAACCAACGTTATAATTAATTCAAAATAATTTTATTTTCTGTTTACGGTTTTTTTAGGGGCGGGGAGGAAAAGGGATTATTTATGTTTTCTCCGCGGGAAATAATGGTCGGATTGACAATACTAACGCTAATGGAATCTTGACGACACCATATACAATTGTGATATCATCTGTATTGAGAAATAATCTAACTGCAAGTTATGGCCAAGTGGGTTCTAATATAATGGCGGTAGCGTACGGAGGCGCGAAAAGTGGCACGAACGTTGATAAATTGGTAAGGAATATTCCAAAGGTGATAATGTTAAAAATAACATATTTTGTATAGTTAAAATTTTCTTTTTAAGGTAGTGTAACTGGTAGGAAATTATGTAAGCGAAACATAATCCATTTCAAACGAATAGACAGTTTCTACATATCGTATGCTTAGCGTTGGAGGCAGCAAACACGAATTTAAAGTTCTTCGTTTACAAGGCGGTTATTTCAAATGTCTCAAAACTCCTATACTGAATAAGAGACCTAAATTGTCATTTTACGTTCTTGTATGAGTTTTTGCATGTCATATAGTTTGCCTTAACGACTGGGGTAAAGCTGTGGCTCGTAAACTAAGTTACGTACAGCCCACATAATTGTAAACCAATGTCGGTGAAAACAAAAACTGCACATAATGAAAAATTTCCGGAAGGCTCAAGCTGACAGAAATTAACTTTTTATTCGTTTTATTTGATGAAATGTTACTGTATTCTTATTTTAGAGGACAATATGCTTTTAATTACGTTTTATAAACACCATTTGAAAGGTCAAATGATGTGCGTACGTTATATAGGACGTTGGTGTGCGAATCACAGCTTTCCCCCAGTATTAACATATAATGTAAAATAAATCATATTACAGCTATTTTCAAGATTTATGTATTTTCAAAATTCTAAAGTGTTTGCAGTTTAAACAAATCTTCATAGGATTACATAAATTTAAAATTACATCTGAAAAAAAACCCTGACCTTCACAATATTCATAATGTAGCATTAACGAAAAAGTTAAAGAGAAACGGAAATATTTTTCTTTCAGATGGCTCCAACACCATATTCGACATGTTCGGATAGTATTAGTGGTACATCGTTCTCTGCTCCAACTGTTTCCGGAGCTTTAGCGTTAGTTTTAGAAGTCAGGCAAGTCTAAGATGTTATGCTATATATCAAGATGGTGATGACAATATTTGGGATATGGGGAGGAACCTCCATTGACCCTACTTTACATATCAGTATACATATGGGTTACTGCTAATTAAAATGATAATATACCGTACATTTTAAGGGATCATTTTGCCTCTGTAAAGAAAATAGTTTCCTAATCCATGAATTGGGGCCTCGGTGGCCGAGTGGTGTAGGTAGTTCGTCATGACTACTAATGATCACTAGCCTGTCAATACTGCGGTTGTGAGTTCGAATCTCACCTGTGGCGGGTTTTGTTCGACTCCCACCTTAATTGACAAGGATTGCCAATTTTCCTACCGAAGGTTGGTGGTTCTCTCCGGGTTCTCCGGCGTCCTCCACCAAAAAAAACTGGCCGCCGCGAAAAGCCAAATGTGCTGAAAACGGCGTTAAACCTCAACTAAACAAACAAAAATAATCCATGAATATACAAATAGAGTAAAACATTTTCATATCGAACTAAAGAAATATTTAATAAACAAATATGATGTTTTCAGTCCAGATATAACATGGCGAGGTGTACAACATATTTTGGCACGAACGTCAAAACGGTATGACTTTATCGACGCTGACAATACTGTTTACAAATGGCAGAGAAATGGCGCAGGACTATGGAGTAAGTACAAATGTTTATTGTTATGATATCGCCTAATCTCAGTGTTATAGAATGTCATTGTTTTATTAGTAAAATACTTTTGAAATGAAAAATACATCCTTGTCTTTGTTAATCTTGCCTGTTTTGTTTTGAAATTTCAGGATTGTTTTACCCATTCAAGACAGCAAGACGAAACAAATCCAATAAATGTCTGTTCAGAGACACGCAATTTATCTGTCGTAACGTGCTGAACTGGTCTAGTCCGGTCTAGATTGACAGAAACTAGGATACATATATTAATTCGTCTTCCTATCTTCCATGCTACCACCAAAATGTAAAATTTGGTTGTGCATTAAATCATCATAATTAATAATAAAGTAATATAAAAATGAGTGCCCAGTTTTATAATTTTTATCTAGCTGAATTTTTCCTCAAATACTTAAGTGTTTACTCCGTGATGAAATCTAAGCAATACGATTGGTCAATATTTGTGCGAAACATCTCATATTTGAGATATTTTATGGTACTTTGGACAGAAATCAATATTTAATACAAAATATAGCTATTCGTTGGATCTGAATCAGCTTTACATCAGTTGGATTATATATTGTTAGATTACATAGACCTCAACGATATACGGATAAAATGGAAAAAAGACATTTTATAGAAATATTTTAATAGAATATGCCCTGTAATCAATGTTTTGTTCGGAAAAATATGTCATTTTGTTTCAAAAGCACACGCTACAATGGGATTTGGACTTATTGATGCCGATGGAATGGTACAATCAGCTCAGAGGTTTACAAATTTACCTGAAATGAAAACCTGCGGTTGGACAAAAAGTGAAAATGTGTATGTAATCATTCTCATTCGATATGTTTTGTTAATAAAAAGTATAAGTAACGTTCCAGTGAACCAAGGAGCAATATACAGTAGTGCATCTTTTATACAGTGTGAAACTGTATGAAATGACAATACAAGTTTCCAACTAATAAATTATCCTTCCGATCCTGGCAGTAAACCATGTTATTTTTTCCGATCAAAAGATTGATTTCGCGGAAATATATTATTGGAATTCTAGCATATTTCGGGTAACATAAAATATCGTTTTAAAAATAAATATGTCTCCTAACAAAACTTTTTCTGATATTTTATCTTTTTTAACATTGTGTGTCCAATTTTGAATTAATTTCTATAGTTTTCCTTGTACATCCCAGATAACACAAAAGCTGGCTGTTTACTACTTTTCACCATTTCCAAGCAAAGAGGTCGCCAGCAACCTGTTTGAGGTTGGGATGCCTTTAAAAAAAACTTTGCCTTTGGCCTAAATATAATTAGAATTATACGATGAGTTTAACGGTAAATATTTTACAGAAAAAGTAGAAGGTCAAGAGTAAAAAGAAGCACAATGCGGATTACATGTACGTCTACAACAGCATGTCAGATAAGATATCTGGAAACCGTACAAGTGAAGGTTGTTTATAGTTACAGTGGTAAGGTTTAACATGGACCTCATAACAGTTTAGAATTATGCTTCTATAGTATTATTATTTAATATTGGATGTAACGCGTCATTTGATTGGTCAAGTTTTTTCATCTATCATATCATAGGCTAAATTTTCCTTTCTACTATGACGTCATTAAAGGGAATCCCGACGTTTTAGACGTCAAAACAATCATTGGAATTAAATTATAAGGATTGATAGTAATTTTGTTTTCATTCTATTCGAAATAACCTCAATCACGTGGTGCACACTAAATAACCCGCGGTTATTTGAAAGTGTGCACCATGTGCATAGACTGAACAAAAATTAGTCTTCATAGACTGAAAAAAAATCAGAGTCAATCCTTAATTATCCTTGTGTTACTATCCACGTTCCAGTAAAAAAAATCTTTGGATATTGGTTTTCTTAACTTTGCACTATTATTTTGCCGTTGTTTATCGACGTAGGGCTGCCCATCTAAGTATCTTCAACGTGTTCAATATCTCTGTTCTAATGGTTGCATTTCGGTCAGCATTTCCTTAGAAAATTATATCGTATTTCTCGAAGAACGCACGTATACTAAGTAATGTAAAATATTTTTTTTATGATTAAAATGGTCTACGATTTTTTTTTCCAATTTTTATTCAAAGTAATTATCATATATACAATTTCATAATAAATATGTGGTATACATGTGTCCCTTACAGCACACAGAGGATCATTTGAGTTGAACTTGTACTCTCCGATGGGTACCAAAAGCTGGCTTATGACACAAAGACCGGAGGACTCTTTGTTCGCGTCTAATGCAGGAACACTTGAATGGACATACAAGACTGTACAATTATGGGGAGAAAATCCATGTAGCAACAGAGATTGGCGACTTGAATTCAGATCTACGAATCCGTCTGTCACAGGTACATTTTGTTAGGTATTTGATATATAAACGCTACGTATCATTCTGTGTATACAGATTGACGAAGATATCCAGATGTTTTTATTTCTCAAATACATGTAGTTTCTTTAATTTGTAGATTTGTTTTGTTTTTTTCCTTTAACCGTTCTACAAAAAAATATTTTTTGGAATTTAGTCAAATTACTAGGGCCATTGTAAAAACACATTTTCAACGATAAATAATGCCCTTAGACAGACCTATGGACTCCAAACAACCCAAGCAAACATTATAGCCCTTTTTATTGAAGTCTTTTTGGAAATTTGAAATGATAAAATGTCAAACCAGAAGTATATAATTAAAACAGTTATTATGTCTGTATATACTCTGCACTTGGAGCGACATCATGAAACCGAGTGGTGTCAAAACGAATTATCTCCCCATTTTTCTTTTTAGTTCTGAGGAACGTATTGGGCTGAGTTGTCAGTTCTCTTTTGATTGAAACAATCCAAGCAAAATTAAAGATTAAAAGTTCCTTCACATTTTGTCTAAAAATAGTACACACTTTGATTGCAAACGGCCATTCCGATAATGTTTATAATTATATATGTCTCACTAAATGTTTGACAAGAATCCAAGTTTAAACTTCAAAGTCGTGTTCAAGTGCTTTATTTTTTGTATACTAGTATTTGTATTAGTTTTTCTCATTAATCTGTTATCCAAAACTTTGCTCATTTGAAGTTAAATAAACCAGCTTATTTATTTTTATTTTCAGTGACCTTAAAAGAGTGGACACTGGTTCTTTATGGCACTGAAACTGCACCATAGAAAGATTCAAGTCTTAAAGAAAGTTTCTGTACTAATAACATTCTTTTGACCTTAAACAAACGTTTCAGTCTGAATTAATCTTAATGACATTGTTTTCCCGAATTTATGAAATTTGAATCAGAATAAAGGTACCAAGACCACAACAAGATATATATATATTGCCTTTCAAATCAAAACGCGTTACGAGTTTCATAAAAGTTGAGAATAAATTACGCAACTGGTCTGACGTTGTCTTGTCCAAAGTTATTTGTTTTAAAATATAATGTTGTAAAAACCAAGATAAAGAATAAATAAATATGACCAGGATAGCAATCAACAAAAAAAAAACTTTTAGCTACATGTACTAGTATATACTTATTGACTGGATATATTGGGGAATGCTATTGTCGCCGAGGTAAAAACTACTGTCCCGAGGTGTAGCCGAGGACAATAGTTGGTATGGAGGGGATAACTAACTTACTATTCTCCCAATATGCTGTCAGTAAGTGTTTTATTACACCGAAAAAACTTTACCGGTCAATAGTTACCAGTACTATTGATCGGTCAATAGTAGTAGAAACAATTGACCGGCAAAGGGAAGGGGAAACTAATGACTGGTCAATGGTTTCAGGTTTAGAAATTGACAAAACAGTAAAATTATTGCATGAATTTCTATACAGAAAAAAACATACTCAGGTATAGTAATACATTTTAGTAACCCATAGTTTTTTATTAGCTATATAGAGCTTTGCATGTATTAACGATATTACAATAAAAATCCGTTCACAATAAGTAATTTTTGACATGTTGATAAATCTTTTTTGAAAGTATTAAGCAGAAAATATTAGGGCACATTTAATTGAATAATTTTTTTCACACGTTTTAACACTGAAAAAATTTATATCATACAGATTCAATAATATGCCTCTTCATCATGTAACGTTGAACAGGTGTAGGTCACACAGAGCCAAAGTCAATTTTTTCAACACATCTGTTTTTGCTGAATCAATACCAGAGACGATTTTGTCCGTTTTTGGAGAAGAAGAGTTTAAACACAATATAACCTAAGACGGTTAATATTTAACTCCTTGTCCTCGTGAATACAAGAAGGTTAACGAAGACAACCGACACAAAATAATTGTTTCCTTTTATACGAGATAGATTTAGAGTACATGAATCAAGAACACAATAATTTTCGTTATTAAAAGGGTACAAATCCAATTAAAATTTTAATTAAAATTTAGTACATTCAATTCGGTTTATTTCAGAGCATTTGACTATATCAAGCTGACCTATGAAGTTCTATCAATTCTTATCAATATAAAATGTTTACCGACGGATGATGGATAAGTTATTTAAGGATTAACTTTTTTTTTCAGTCTATGAAGAAATAACCTCAATCACGTGAAAGTGTGCACCATGAGCATTGAGGTTATTTCAAATAGACTGTAAACAAAATTACAGTCAATACTTATAATTTAATTCCAACGGATGTTTTGACGTCTAAAACGCTGGGATTTCCTTTAATGACGTCATAGTGAAAACGAAAATTTAGTTTATGATCTGTTAGACGGAAACATTTTACCAATCAAATAACGCGTTATATCCAATAATAAATTATTGTTTAATGTCCATTGGTAATCATCAAATGAATATCAGGACGAGAACATGTTGATCTAAATATTAACCCTGCTTTGTACTATACCGATATGCTAAGCCGGATTTTTAATATGCCAGCTCACGAAGTAACTGTCCACATGAAGACATAACACCCCACCCGGACACATTATACCGACTCCGAGCCGAACGTCCTTTGCCAAAACTAAATATATGTGTTATTTCCACTTTGATCAATTCCATAATTTTACTACTCACAATTTAATCAAAATGACTAATGGATAATACAACGTAGTCTAGGTGCTTTAATAAGGATTAAGTAATAAATGAATAAAAACTTTAATCAGATCTCTAATATTCTAAATTTCTATTCATCTTTAAATCTATAAAAAATATTTATTTGTTTGTTTAGTTGGGGTTTTACACCGTTTTCAGAACATTTGGCTATTTCGCGGCGGCCAGTTTTTATTGGTGGAGGATGCCGGAGGACCCGGAGAGAACCAACGACCTTTGGTAGGAAAATTGGCGATCCTTGTCAATTTAGATCGAACACATCCCGCCACAGGTGAGATTCGAACTCACAACCCCAGTGTTGACAGGCTAGTGATCATTAGTAGTCATGATTATTTTTATAGGAGTTCGTGTTGTTCATTGTTTTTTTTTTAGTTTTCTGTGTTTATTTGTTGTGCTTGTGGTTGTTCATGTTTCTTCCCGGGTTTATCTGTCCAATGGATTACGTTTTTTATTACTCCTTAGGTATAATTGTCCTTTTTATATAAGAAATAGATACATCTAATGATTTTGTTACATTAAATCATATACTACTTTAGCCCAACAATTTGATTTGTAGAAAAGAAGGAAAATAAATGGAAATGGTGAGCTGTCAAAAAATCGCATAAAACGACTTAAATGTATAAAATACACATTAATTGTTCTACAAAACGTCTTTCAAAGATTTTAACATTCATATTGACATATATTAAAGAGGGCCTTCAGAATTACTGTGAAACATCACATTCCACCAGTGGCGTCAATCAGATATGGATTCTTAAAAACTCGAAAAATTTACTACAATATCTAAAATCCAAATCTTTGGCTACATGCAACAGTATAAAAAACTTTCGACTTCTCCACACTCTATACTACCATACCACCTTCTCAATTAAAATATCGATTGAAACAACTAGTTCATTAAAGTTTTTTCAAGAAAAATGGCACACGCAGGTATAAAATTCTAGTTTTAGGTAGAGAAAAGGCTAATTTCGTTAAATTTTACGGTTATCATCACGAATTGATTGACCGTTACAGTGTTCCAATATCTAAGATGATGTTGGACCTGTTCCCACTGTCGTAACATTTCATGTACCTCCACCGATTTGTGACTTTCACCTTTATTGACTTTGTTGAACTTCAAGACGTGTGCCGTATACGGAGTAGGAACTACTTACCCTTCCGGGGCACCTGAGTTCACTCATGGTTTTTATAGGAGTTCGTGTTGTTCATTGTCTTATCAAGGTCTTGTTGGTTTTAGAATTCATGAATCTATTAAATTTTGGTTTTTGCAATTCAACAGAAAATGACTAACCAAAAACCTATAGTCTGTAAATGATTTATTACAAAATGTAGGTATCAGTTTTCTACCTGTTGTTTTCACGGATCGATTGCTGCTGTGTGTCTCGTATACTTCGGCAACTGATTTCTTGATGAAAACCCTCAGACTTCATTACTATTCTGTACGTTTGAAATAACAGTTAGGTATGTCTTAAAAGTCAATATGGATCAAATTTTCGGAAACGGAACTTGCACATATTCTGCAACGTCACATTTACTTGTGTTGATGTCACTGAAATGCACACAAAAATTGGAAAGACAGCGCCCGTAAAATATTTGAGACATTTCAGCAAGATAAAAGACAATAATTCATTACGACTATCGGAAACAAAAGGTAGTGTAAAACTGTTTACTTTCATTTTAAAGAAACCTTTGAGAAACCCCCCCCAATAAAAAAACACTTGCATTTTTTAAAAAAAAGACCCAAAGTAGTTAAAATATGTATATTCATATACACTTTGTAAGATAAAAATCAAACTGCTGTACAGGTATCATTCTTACTGTGTATCCCACACACTTCGGCAATTGATTTCGTGAATTCCAAAACGTAAATACAATTCTGTACATTTCAAATAATAAACATAAGGTATGTTCTAAGTCATCTTGGTTCAAACTATTGAAAACAAAACTTGCACATATTCAAAACACGTCACATTTTTTTGTGGTTAAGGTATCCGGACCATAATAGATCATGATCGAAAATTGTATCTCTTTTTGACCGTGATGGCTGAACCAAAGAATTTAAAGGTGGGATTTTGTAAATATATTTTTTCTCAAGTTGAAACACACTTTGTTGCTTATATGCAGAGTCTGTAAACATAAGTTAGTTATATTGACATTTCCGAAGTTTGCCGATAATTACCGAGGTCATTTCAATTGTGTTGTATGGAACATACGGGAACTTTTGAATAATCACGTGGTCATTTATGGTCCGGATACCTTAACTCATATTTTGCCGAAAATCAACGGATCATCTGCTCTCGTAAAAAAGTGATGAGACTATTAATTAAGACTATTGGAAATAAGAGAAATGTACTATTTACTTTCACATGAAAGAAATATATAAGTTATTCAGTTATAAAAAAAATACGTGATAATATGAGACCCACTTATTGTGATTTTACCTTGAAATTACATTCCTATAAAATTACTTCCCTCATCTGAAGGAGAATTAGATTGATTGATTGATTTTTGTTTGCTTAACATCCAGTGGCAAATATTTCATTCTTCTCCAGGACTAGAACCACTTCAACAATTCATCAAACAAATCAAAATGGGATATGACGAGATACAAAGGGTAACCAACTTTGATTGTTACTGTAAAATGGTGGGTTGTTTGGTAGGGTTGGGTTATTTAGCCTTCTGTAGCGGCATAAGCCCTAACAACCGCCTGTGATCCATCACGGGTACCTAGGGGAGAATAGGAGATAACAGGAAGGTTTAGATATCGACAGAAGAATAAGGTAAGAAACGACAATAACTAAAACATTTGAAATCTTTTTTTTTTGGTCCTTTTTTACTTTGGTGGATCCACTCCTTTGCTAGGGTTTGGTTAGTGTTAGGGGTAAGGGTTAAGGTAGGTAGGGATAGGATTTAGGGTTAAGTTATAGAATGGTTAGGGTTAGGTCAAGGGTTAGTACTGAGTGGCTCCCTTAAAGTAAACGAAGGCCGTTTTTCTAAATGTTATTTAAATGAATCTTATAACTGAGTAATTGCCGTTGAAGGCTGAATTATTCTAGTTTTCTGAGATTTTTTTTAGTGTATGTTAATATTGGATTTTTATCTCAAGGGAATTTCCCGACCGTCTCTTTTGTACTGTTATTCAATCGTTAAATATTTAAATATTAGTTGAAAAAATACAAATTATACTAAACTTCCTTATGTATACCAACCTCTAACAAAATTATCCTAGAAAAACATGATTGCAAAATAACAATCCAAAGATACTAATATTAGAGCAAATGATGAATTCAATGACATATTACATCATTTTTATGCTACTTTTATTTAGTCACTTTAAATTGACTTTCGTGTACAAACGATAGATAAATAATCTTTATTTGAATTAACATCCAGAAGGGTCAATCAAAATTACAAACATACAAATTACAACACATGCAACATTATAACAAAAATGACATTGCAATGCATGAACTATATTTATAAACATATAACATCAAGTCGGAGCACATAAAAAGTCCTTTGACCGACGTGAACATTTTTTATCTCAATTCCAGTAAAAACAAACACGCAGACTATCTCCTTAAGGGGGTACCAAACACTTTGACTAAAATAGATTTGGGTCGTTTAATTTTCATAAAATTTTGACGAAAAATATATACTTTGACCTGTTGGCAAAAATAAACAAATTTCAAGAAATTTGAACCACAAATTTACGGGAATAATTTCATTGGATATATAGCAGTTTGACAAACACTAATTTTGATCATTGAGAATCTCGATTTCTCTTTACTAATATTATTTGATTAAAAGTTTCAGCTGATTTGTAAAGAGTTTACTCCCTTAGGTCTTCTGTCTTAAGTTTCTATTTTCTCTTATTATCAAGAAAATTGTCCATGCAGATACGATTCATCCATGTCAACGATATGATCGGAAAATTGTATGTCATTGCCTTTTTTTACATTTTTTCTCCGATTGTAAGATAAAGTTGCTACGGAGAAAATATTTTCTGCTGTCGAGAAAAATCCAAATTTTAACTTTATGGATATAGAGGAAAGGTTAAGTAATTTTAAATCCATCAACACCCGGTGATATAGAAACAGTGGTTTCTTCTATATTACAGAAATTAGAACCGAGGAACCTGTTTTCATACCATGGATATTGTTTTCACTGTGTAGAGATACATTTGTATAGTTATAACCCACTTTTTTTATGTCTGCAATAAAATTTGAGTTTTAAATTTGAATTTGTTGGTGCTTCTGAATTCTGAGTAAAGACAGTGGTTCTAGATTGTAATTTGTATTAGAGACTGCTTTGATGTATAGGTTATCATTCAAATCCAAATTGTCTGTATTGCACCAAGTCATCAGTTTGCATGACGTTACAAGTGAGAGTTTGGTCCTGTAATATTTGGTCCATCGATGAAAATATTAACTGAAAAAAACGTTGAGAATAAATTTTCTGATACCTAATGCTTTCCCTAGAAATTTGAGAATGCCTGGTAAATTTCGTATTTTGAGGGCACTCAACAGTTAAAAAAGATAATAATTTACTGGCACTCCACCTTGGCATGAGGGCGGTATATTTATGAGTTATGAATGATAGACATGCCCCATAGTTTGCACAAAACTTGGTTTGTATCGAATTGCTGGTATCTGAGCTTGTGATATACAGTAGGGGACTTGTACTACATGGCAGAGCTCAGTGGTAATAATAGATTCTATGTTACCAAGTCCGATGCACAAAATACCAAAATACGCACATTTGGTCGATCTACAAATTATAAATCATTCTATAATTCTACAATAGATAATTTGTATCTGTTCTAACATCCCAAGTTCCAACAAAATCTACAATAAGTCGTTTGACTTTAGGAGAATCTATGACTATATTTGGAGTGGAGTATCTATATTGTAATGATAATCATGTTGAAAGTTTACTTTTACAAATTGCAATTAATAAGAAATATCTAAAATTGCTGTGGTATTGCTTTATTATGACTTCATAGTTCCTGGCTTTAATAATACCCCGGTAATACTTTCTTTTACGTCGGTGATGTTTCTGTACCGTACAAAGTCAATGTCCACTCTAATAACGTTACTGAAAATAAAAAATAGAAAGCAATCATACATATATTTCTGATGATTTCGTATAATACATAGATATTATGTGGAAAGTTTTGTTTTCTTTAAAAACATGGAGAAAGATTAAGAATTTTATAAGCATTTGTCAGTTGGTTGTTCCAGTTCTTTCTAACAAGGTCATTCAAAAAGGGATTAATACTAATATTAAGACAACGATAAAACCATCCCAAAAAAAATAGAAAGGGTAAGCAATATTGCCAAACGGTAAAAAAGCGAGAAAAACTAAAAAAAAGGACAAAAAAAACAACTAATACCAGATGAAGGAATAAAATGTACGACAAAATTACATATGAGAATATCTGTTAACGCAGATAAGCATATATAAATGGTCGCGTGATTGTTACTGTGTTTATATGGCAAAACTCAACATACAGATATAGCAATATTATTTCCTTAAAGTCAAACATATAATCGTCATGAAAAACAGCAATAAGAGGTCTGATAACTCGTCTTTCTATTATATTCTGGTAGCACGTGCGTTAGCATATTTTGATAGTGTACCTGTCACAGAGGAATCAGTTGATCTGAATTCCAGTCGCCATGGGTTTCTGCATCGATGTTTATTCCGACCGGGGTTTTCTCCCCATGTTTGCAGAGTCCTGTATGTCCATTCAAATGTCCCAGCGTTTGGTGTAATTCCTGAATCTTGTGGTCTTTCCGTCATAATCCAGTTTTTGGTCCCCATCGGTGAGTACAAGTTCAACTCAACAGAACCCCTGAAAGCTGAAAATTAAAAAAAATCTATTTCAACAAAACCTAGACTAATTAATTTGGATATGTGTTTTTTCTCTTTTGTACGGAAAATTCTTTGGAACTTAGAAAATCCAAAAAAAAAATCGTTTATACAAGATAGCTTAGTGCACTTATTAGACAAAAACATGTTCTCGTCGCTGCAATGTCTATTAATAACGTAAACATTATCTTATTAGGCTAGAATTTTGCGTGTGTGTCTGGCCTTATGGTTCTTTAAAGTTTTCGTATGCACAAATGGACTTTCTTTATTTCCAGCCATTGGAAATGGCATTGTATAATTGTGGCCGCATTAGATTTTATCTGTGTTGTTTTTAAGCAATTTCAATTATCCTAATTATCATTCGACCTATATAATAAATTTGCTATTTGATAAATTTATTAATCATGTTTTGTATGTATTATTATGCATATGCATTTATACTTTATATTAACTATCTATCTTTGTTTCAGACAATATTAACTTAAACCTTATAATTACTTTATTAACTTTGATAAAATAGTTTCTTTCAGAAAGATATGATTTTGTTTAATTTATAAACTAATCAATATATCACATAGGTAATTTACTTTAATTGCAGGTAAACTTAGTCGTAGTTGACTGAGCCAGTGAACACTTTTCATCCTTATTTTTCACTTGTAGGTTTAGTGTTGTTCTAATTAGTATATTTATACCTTTACTTTTACCTTGCCTTATTTGGGGATATTTTTTGGTTATAATTAACATACCCAAGGACATTACCTTATATAGTCATGGTCAGTTTGTCTTATTTTAATATCAAAGGGTTTGAGTAGTTTTCTGTCAAGTATCTTGTTGAATCTGGTTTTTTGGTGTTAGCTATATAAACTGGACACTTTTGTCATTTTTTATCAGTGTGCTTTTGAGTGTCTAGAATGTAACACTATATATATGTGGATTTTTGGATATATACTTTCTGTAAATTGTAAGTACAAACCTTGTATTTAATGCATTTTTAGCTTTAATTTTAAATAATGTTCTGAGGTAAATTTGTCAATTCCAACTTTTGGAAAACAATAGTATTACTTTGATATTCTTATTGTTGTGTAATTTATTTAATAGTAATGGCTAAATATTTTAAAGAACCATAACTGTGAAATACTTTTACTGTATTTATTTGACGTTTTGTGCATTGTATTTTGGAAAAGTGAAACTTACAATTGTTGTACTTGTGAGTAAGACGTAGTTTTTTATGCAGGATTTATTCCTTGAGTATTGGTAATGTAGATAGATGGCATAATCCGTTCATGATGATGACACAGTCAGATGTTTGCTAAATTGTCGCCTTGTCACACTGATGGTACGAATCGTTTTTTATATACATGTATTATAATATACTTATGATATTTTTTTGTTCTTCGGAAACTTTATCTTTAAAGAATTGTAAACTATAAAATTTACAAATGTAATTAATATAATTAATATAATGAAATTGATGTTCAATTTCCTCGTGATTTGTATCATTGTCATGATTGTGTTTTTTTTCTATGATTTGTGAATATATTTTTATACATAATTGTTTTGTTTTCAGTTGGTGTTTTAATTTCGCATTGAACTGAAATAAATTATAAAAGAACCCTTCAACGACTTGAGTCTTTATTGTACGACGAAAGCCTGTTACAGAATTAACAATTTTGTTTTGTTCAGATTTTTATTATTATCACCTTTATATAACCACCATTTAAATATTTAAGTTTGTAGTACACTCTTTTACAAAAAATATCAAAAAAAACAATAATAAAAGGATTAATGGTATAATCTGAGGAAAATTAAAACCCTTTCCTCCTCCAGAAATTATAGAAAAATATTAAAATTAAGGGGGTACCCAACACTTTGACTAAAATAAATTTGGCTCGTTTAATTTTCATTAAATTTTTACGAAATATTTACTTTGACCTGTTAACAAAAATATAAAACTTTCAAGAAATTGTAACCACACAATTTACGGGAATAATTTCATTGGATATATAGCAGTTTGACAAACATTAATTTTCATCATTGAGATCTTTACTAATAGTAAATGATTAAAACGTTCAGCTGATATTTAAAGAGTTAACGCCCTTAGTTGTTCTGTACCCCTTAAATAATAAAAAAATACTCAAAAAAGAAATGCTTGAAAGGAAAAACGTTAGTTCTTTTCTTGGGAGAATAAGGCATGTGTAATTTTTGCACCCTTTTGCACCCTTATTACAGTAAATATCATAAGGGTCTATACCTTCAATATATTCAAAATTGATAATAATCGAAATCAATAACTAGCAAAGACATTACGAAGTTAAATTTCTTAGAATAGCAATTTCCGGTAAATTGTCGGAAAAGTAGAAATGAGAAATGTACTAAAAAATGTTCGCAGTTTCCGCAAGCGTTGTCCAGCCTCTTTTTACGTTTCACCGTTTCCACATTTTTCGTTTTCAGTATTGAAAAAGTCAAAAATTCATTTATCATAAAATGTTTGTAACCAGTGCTTCATGTTTTGGAAATGACATGAACAATCTTAATCTAAAAATAAAAATTCAAATATTGATATATACCTTTTTAAATTGTTACGAGTTGATTATCGGATTTCTTCAATCGAGATAGTTAAATTACGGAAATTTAAGCACGAGCCGTGGTGCGTAGTAAAATATATTGCTAAACTACAACAAGTCCAATGTGAGATTAACCTCGAAAAATACGCTAGTTGCCAAAACCTTGAAGGCCAGTCATAAAGACTTATACAGTGTAGCCCAAAGCTATTTTTTTCCAGATAGAAGTCTTGTATAACCTTATGCTACTGAACAGAACTGAATAATGTAGTAACTGACAATTTTTGGTCAACTTACCAGTATAATTATATACGACATTAACCAATACGTTTTCTAGATAATTTATCCGACAAGCCCCTGGTTTAATCCAGATTTTACTACATTTTGCCTTCGAATTAGTACTTATTCTGAAAATACAAACAAAAATATAATATAAACAAAAAAAAACTTTATCACCTGATTTTCCACACGAAAAACTATGCGAAGAAGTTAAACAAATTAAAAAGATATAACATTTAGTGTGTGTGGAATACCATAAAAATAACAGACTAAGGAAAGAAAAATGTGTTTGTTTGTTTAGTTTGGGTTTTACGCCGTTTTCAGCACATTCGGCTATTTCGCGGCGGCCAGTTTTTAATGGTGGAGTAAGCCGGAGTACCCGGAAAGAACCACCGACCTTCAGTAGAAAAATTGGCAATCCTTGTCAATTAAGATCGGAGTCGAATAAACCCCGCCACAGGTGAGATTCGAACTCACAACCTCAGCGTTGACAGGCTAGTGATCATTAGTAGTCATGACAAACTACCTAAACCACTCGGCCACCGAGGCCCCAAGAAAAATGTGAGTATAATAAATGTCCGGGAATATATAAAATATAAATAAAATGCACAACACACAAAAAAGAAAAAACGTGGGATCACAAACATAGGTTAAAATGGGAAGTGAAATCAGGTGCTCCAAAAAGGTACTAAAATTCTACATAGTATACAGAATGCAAACTGCATATCACTAGCATGACTAGTGGAATATTTTGAAAACATGTCAATGGTTTCGGAATTTAAAATTAATTATTTTTCCGTACATGTATCACAAACAATTATCTCCAAATTGAGAAGTGAAATATTTTTTTTTAAAAATCGAGTTAAAACTTACAAAAAGGTGCAAGTCTTCAAAGCGGCAAAGATGAAAGCAAGAAAGATGTTTTTCTTTGCTTGGTGTGATTTCACGTCAATGAGTAATATTATGCCAAGAAGTTATTCACCATATTATTTTGTACCGATAATAGTTTATTCAAACTGTGGTTCTTAAAGAATGAAAAAAAATCAGAACGCGAAAGTAAATAAGTTTTGATTGCAATGAATTTGTGGTCCGTAAAAGGTTTCCTGAAATTGCTTTATTTAACTTTAAAAGCTTATATCTTTTGTCAGAAGTAAGAAGTGCGAATTGTTTGCTAAAAACAAATTTCTTACAGCAAAATTGCGTACATGTTGCGTAGGTACTTGTTAAGGAACACTGTAAATTTTGTTTGTTTTGTAATGGACACACTTTATATCTCCAGGCATCATCAAGACACAATCCTTTAAAGTTATTATTAATTCCTTTCTGTCCTACATGGTATTCTCAATGTGACCTGACAATTATTGTTACAGTTCATATATATAGAAAAAACAAAGTCCATATTGCACGAGATATGCATGAAATTCAGATAATAAAACAATAGAAGGAGTTTATAGAACAATTAACGGAGATAATTATCATTTATAACGGAGTTAACATACAATTAAAGGAAACAATAAAAGGAGATACAAATGTTTCTGTTATTGGAGAAAGTTCAAATTTAAATAACATAGACAACAGAGAAATAATCGGAGAATTCACAATAAAGTCCATCGCCAATCGCGACACTCCCACTGCGAAAATTGCTCAAATTGTTCATAGAAATCCTGGTAACACATTGATCCTACTGATGTCTCTACTCCTTCAACATAGTGGATCTTTCTTTCAAAAGTCAAAGTTAAAGTTTGTGTTCTGGTTCTCAAGGTTGGATGGTCTAAAGTTGTTGTGCTGTTATCTTCATTCACTTCATCGTCGTCACTTATCTCGATTACTTCGACATCACTTATCTGGTTGTCGTTAGCGTCCGGAATGTCCGTGTTGTTATTGACGTCATGATCACGTTTCGTCTAGTTCTCTTCTGGATCACTGATGTCACTCAGATATTCATTTATATCGAACGCCTTTCCTTCCGGAGTAGTGCTTTCTTTAATTTTTTCCAGTTCATCCATCAGGTCGAACACAGTATCGTCGTCAGATACATATTCAAATTCATCATCATTTTCTTTGTTGTCTTTGGAAACATTTAATACCGCTCTAATTGGATCTGCTTTTTCGTAACCGTGTAATTTCTGCAGCTGGATACATAAATATTCTCTTCTAATAAACATTCTTTCACAACCATCTTCAACACACTGGAAACTCTGATGGGATGGATCATGTTTCTCTTTCATGTGACGTAGAAGATTCTTCCTATATTTATATACTCGGTTGCAGGTGTCACATAAATACAGCATGGTTATAACTTTCGGAACGATGAACCCTGGTTCAGTGTTTCTTTTATATATTAAAGTTTGATGAAATTCTACATGAACTACACGTGCAAATTGAAGCTCCGTTGAAATATTTAATGACTCTGTTCTATCGGTTTAAGTGTCGATGTAATCCGTTAGATATAAATAGACATAGGTTAATATAAATAAACAAAGGTAGATATAAATAAACACAGGTGTTTCAATCTATCGTGCATGCAAATATAAATATCAAAACACTGATAATATCATCGCACAAAATTTCGTAAAAATATTAAATACAAATAACTTTAATTAAAGTCATTCACTATAAATTCTTTGATTTTTTGTTTCGCCTTTTCTGCACACTTCCTTTTACATCTTGTTTCAATGCATTGTTTCTTAGTAGACCAAGTTGTTTCTGTTTCATATGTGTCAACGCCACTTTCGAGCGGATAAAGCAAATTCAATGGTCTACCAACAATCTTTCCTGTTGATAGTTGAACCTTTACAGATCTTATCTCTTTATCACTACTTGGAATCAATGTAACGATTTTCCCCAGTTTCCATAATCCTCTAGGAACGTCATATTTCAGAATTACAACATTTCCAACCCTGAGGAGAAAAAGGAGACTGAACTCTTCCACATTTCAAGGAAGTCTGCATCCGTTCACGAAGGCTCATCAAATAATCTTCTCGCCACATCTTCCAGAACAAATCTAACAACCTTTGTCCTTTCTTCCAAATCTTTAATAACTTCTCACTGGCATTTAATATGGTCCTCCATGTCTTCTACACACTAAGCAATTACGCAGAACTTGTCTTACAGCAGCACGTCCTTGTGGTATCCAGTAATAGTACCTGATCTGAGATAGTTTGTGAGACTCCACAATGAAGTTGTTTACAGTGAATATGTTGTATCAGAAGATCGGTGAACCTCTCCCCTCTAGGAAGGAGGATAGGAAATTTCGCTCCCTCTGAAAGA
Source organism: Mytilisepta virgata (assembly GCA_028015205.1). Lineage (NCBI taxonomy): Eukaryota > Metazoa > Mollusca > Bivalvia > Mytilida > Mytilidae > Mytilisepta > Mytilisepta virgata. The sequence goes on from CM051510.1 coordinate 9,406,388, forward strand.
TCTGTATTTTCTAATCTTCCTTTGCATCTCAGAATACCATCATCATCCATGAAAATACCAAGTTGGCGTTGCAAATTGTTTAATTTCCTTGAGGAAATAGCACTGACCACATCATAGTAATGTTTCTTTTGCACACTTTGATACCATAGAATTGTTGCATGCTGTAATTCTGCACTAGTTAATTCTTTTCTTGATTCTGTTGACAATTTTCTCAGGTGACTAATCCATGCTGTAACGCGAATTAATCTGATAAAGGAAGAAAGTGTCTCATTTTGAATTCCATAAGGTGTTTGCTCTGTTGTATCCATTGTACTAGCACTTGCACTGTAACTTTCTTTAACAGCTCTTTTTATTTCTGATAGATAATCTTTGTTGACAGTTTCTTCCTCGTTACGATTTTACATCTTCCATGATTCTTCGTCACATTTTAACCATACTGGACCATGCCACCACAATCTATTGTTGGTAAGTTTCTTTGTCGAAGTACCCCTTGTTGCAACATCAGCACCATTTTCGTTTGTTGGAATATACTTGAATGTTATGTCTTCTCGTTTCTTAATTTCTGATATTCTATTCCTAAGGAATACAGTTAAATCTTTTGTCGTGGAAATCCAATTTAACACACATTTTGAATCTGTCCACAGAAATTTATTTTCAATTGGTATTTTCAATTCACTTTCAACAAATTTCAAACTTCGAACTCCAATAAGAACTGCCATTAATTCTAGTCTTGGAATGGTCATCTCTTTCACTGGCCCAAGTCTAGTTTTAGAAAACACAAGATTGCACTTAGAAACACCACCATTAACTTGATGAAGATAAACAGCTGCAGCATATGCACTAGAAGAAGCGTCACAAAAACAAAGTAATTTACACTTTCTGTCCTGTTGCAGGCAATCCATTGCTATACTTCTTTTTGATTGTGTATGGTATCGGTAATTCACAAGCACTCAAATGGCAATCGATTGTAGCTCCTAAAAGAAATGGACTGGAAATCACTCCAAATGGAACATGACAAAAACGATATTCTTCAATATTTTCCCTGTTCACATTTGGGTTGTCTGTATCCTTAATCCACAGAAATCGCGTGACATCTCTCTCAGTTTGCTGAAGACCAACCTGTAAGAAGGCCTTTTCAATATCAGCAACAAGTCCTACTCTATGAAGTCTAAACCTCATTAGCATACCACAAAGATATTGTAACACCACTGGTCCTCTATACAGACACTCATTTAAACTTTTTAGATTTTTGTCGGCCTTCGATGAAGCGTCATACACTATACGTAACTTAGTAGTTGTTTTCTGTGGTGTAATTACTGCATGGTGAGGAATATAATGGACCAAACCGCCTCTCTAATCTTTAACTTTCTCTATAATTTCCTTCTTCAATTGTTCTTGAATAACAGAATCATACTGTTTCAAAAGCTCTGGGTTTTTCCTCATCCGGTCGATACAAGACTTCAGTCGTCCAAAAGCTAGAGATCTATTCACAGGTAAGTCAGGATCATCTTGCTTCCAGGGCCAAGTAACTTGGTATCTTCCGTTTCTAAAATTTCAGTTTTTCACTGAACGATTGCATAGCTTTTTCATCATCTGAATTTTCCAACTGATCTGAAATACCAATAGATTCCAAGTTCCAGAAATCAGTAAGATCTGGATGGGAAATAAATCCACACTCCTTTGGAATAACACTTAGCTTTCCAGAAATCACATCACTTGTAACGTGTGAAAGAATCAATAGTCCTGTTTCATCTTTACAATCAGAATTATCTTTTGCTCTTCCTGTAATGATCCAGCCTAGTTTTGAAGCAAGAAGGTACAATCGTGGTTGAACTTCAATTCTTTGGGATAGTACCAAATCTAAATAGTAATCATTTCCGATCAGTAATTCCATACTTGAAGACTCATTTTCAACTGGTGTATCATCTGCATGTTCGATGTCACTGACAAACTGTTTCAAATGAGAAATTGTTGCTCCGTCTAGTTTTCTTCTTTGTACACTACCACTTATAACTGGGACAATATTTGCCACAACACTTAAGTATTTCCCATTCTTCAAACTGATCTCTAATTTAGTGCTCCATGTTTTCACAGTTTTTGCCTTTTCACTTCCAAATGTTACAAGCTTAATTTCCCCTTCTTTTTCACCCTTGAATTTAAATCTTTATGCTAAGCCCTGTGAAATGTATGTCCTCTGAGATCCTGAATTGAAAAGAACTCGTGTTGTCTGTTTTAACGAATTGTCACTATTTCTGACATCTGTTTTAGCAGTTTGTATCAGAACCATTTCACTCGATGTAATGAGTACATTTTCCTGATTGCCCATTGAATTGTCGCTCTGTGTAATCGTTCCATCTGAAAATGTAACGTGTGGAACACTATGCACTCTTAATTCGTCAGAAAAATGAACACTTGATGGCTTTAATCTGAATTTTTTCGGGCACAAACTTCTGTGGTGGGAATTTACCTCACCGCAGTAAATACACAATTTGCTCCGTTTACAGTCCACTGAATTATGACCTTCTTTTAGACACTTGAAACAACTCCCTTTTAGTTTTCGTTTCCTTTCCTCAATAGTCCTATACTTTTGGCACTCACCACTCCAGTGTTTCTCACCACAATACCGACATTTATCAAAATATGTCGTTCCAATTTTCCCCTTTGTCGTAGATACTAATCCTTCTGCCGAATTTGGTGGTGGTTTAGAATAATTCACGTTCTTCTTAAATGAGAATGGTTTATTTCTCCATGTACTTGAATCAACTTTACTCACATTTTCTGCTTGTTGTCTGGTGTCCTTTGGTTTTTCTGCTACACATGATTTCTCTCTGGCTATCACATAATCCTTCAATTTGTCACATAAATTGGAAATCGTCCACTTTTCCTTAGAGCCCTTTTGTATTTTTAACTGCAATAGCACTTCCTCGGGTAGTTTCGATTTCACAATTGAAATAAACACATCTTCATTCACATCTTTTATTAACACTTCCAAACTTCTGAGATGTAATTTTACCTTATCAAGGAATTCTCTCAAGCTTCTTGTTCTATATGTAGCAGAAGGTAAGTTAATCATTTGGTTGTAGTGTAAATCAATTACATCTTGTTTATTTCCGAATCTCTCTTCCAAAATACCAACAGCGACATCGTAATTATCGTTCGACAGTGTTAGCCCAGATATCGCACGCTTGGCTTCTTCATTTAGTTTGCTTCTTAAGTAATTAAATTTCTCAATATTCGATAGACGTTTGTTTTTGTGAACTGATGATTCGAAAGAATCCCAAAACTCAATCCACCTATATTTGTCGCCATAGAATGTTATCAAATCCAATTTAGGTAACTTGACAGAAATTGTTCCTCATTTTTCTTAGCATTTTCCTTTTCTTTCTGTTCAATTTGGAATTTTAATATGTCTTTCATTTCTCTTTGGAGACTAACAATTTCACTTGGAATAGCACTTTCTTTTACTTCTCCATTTCCTTTCTTAATAAATTCCACTCTTTGAATTGGTTTAAATCCAGATAGCAATCCACAGCGTTGGAACAGAGATTACAATCCTCTTCGATCACACTATCTATATCCTCACTTTGTTCTTCCATAACGCTTGAAACTTTACCACTTTGGAATTCTAATTTTTCCACATGAATGTTTAATTTTTCGGCACACTTCGAGGTCTTTAACACAAATTGCTGTTCTTCGGGTGAGTTAACGTCGGTAGAAAAAATTCCAACACCAATTTGAATCTCCGTCAGAAGAATATTCCTGTATCGCGTTCTTACACCTTTTAAATGGCTTAAACTGGACATTTTTATCGTTCACTTTCCTTTTCCTTTCTTTATTCACTTCCCGGGTTCCGGCACCAAACAATGTTAACGAACACTGTAAATTTTGTTTGTTTTTTAATGGACAAACTTTATATCTCCAGGCATCATCAAGACACAATCCTTTAAAGTTATTATTAGTTCCTTTCAGTCCTACATAGTATTCTCACTGTAATCTGACAATTATTTTTACAGTTCATATATATATAGAAAAAACAAAGTCCATATTGCACGAGATATGCATGAAATTCAGATAATAAAACAATAGAAGGAGTTTATAGAACAATTAACGGAGATAATTATCATTAATAACGGATATAACATACAATTAAAAGAGACAACAAAAGGAGATACAAATGTTTCTGTTATTGGAGAAAGTTCAAATTTATATAACATAGACAACGGAGAAATAATCGGAGAATTCACAATAAAGTCCATCGCCAATTGCGACAGTACACGTATATCTAAGGAAAGTTACATCGGAGAAAATATACAAACAGAATATGATGCTTACACCAATGTTTCTTTCCTTGTACTGTATGTTATCATTTCAGGCAAATCTGTAAACATTTCCGCTGCTTCCACCATTCCCTCTGCGTCTATAAGTCCAAATCCCATCATAGGATGTGCTTGAAAAAGAATTGTTGATCAAATATATTTATATTAAATTAAATTAAATTGAACTGAATGCTTTAAAACTTAGCAAAATTCATACTTAACTTTTTCAAGGAATTATAAACTAACTCAAAATATCCCGAAACTATTCATGATCATAAAAATATAAGGGAGCAACCATTATATTGTTATAAGGGGGGAGGGGGCTAGTATCAAATGTTCTATCCTGCCAATTTTTTTTCGTCGACATTTTGGTAGTAGATTTTTTGTTTGGACACTATTGCGGCCTAAATTCTTATTTTCATTTAAACCAAAAAAAATTCCTGATTGACAGGTCCTGCATTTTTTCACACCTAAAGTTGTCCTGTCTTTTTATTTTGCCATAATCCTGGTCCTGCCTTTTTATTTTAAATTTGATCCTACCCCTCCCCCCATAAAAATCAAATGGTTGCTCCCTAAACATCGTCTGAAAATTTAATAATTACCGAATAGAGGGTATTTATATCAACATATTTAACTAAATTTAAATTGTAAATATTGAATACAAGTCTGTCCCATCGCAATATACACATATATATGAAATAACAATATAGCGGGTATACACAGAAAATCGATATTGGAATTGAAAGTATGGGCTGCACTCTGATGAAAAGACAATTTCGAAATCTGAACAGTAATCTTATAAAGGATGTAGGTCACCAAAACATTATTCTCGCCATTGTATTAATAGGAAATAGTTCTTCTTACTCCATAACCCTGCGCCGTTTTCTTGCCATTCAAAAGGGGGGTCACCACCATCAACAAAATCGTATCTTTGTGATGTCCGTGCAAGGAGATGTTGAACACCACGCCATGATAGATCTGGGCTATAAAATAAAATATGATTAATAGAAACAATGAAAACAGCCGAAACAGGATATCAAAAAGGGAACTTCTTACTTTTGAATGAGAAAAACCTGCATTTATCACTTGGACTTGAAACATATGTATATTTATTGTGCAGAGAAGCCCTTAAGTGTGTACCGATTTCTTCATTGTGCTTTGTGCAACAGTTTTTAAAGTATTGTTTAACTAATTGGGAATTACAATTTTAATTATTGTTTAACTTTTAAACAATGTGTATTAAAAGACGTTTGTGCAACCCAGTCCAGGTTGTTATTATACAATTACTGACCTTGTAATAGGTCGCCATCAAGATTTATCAAACCGAGAACATTAATGTTCACTGAAAATATATATTTTCAAAGGTTGATTAATCCTGATAGCAACCTATTACATGGTCAGTAATCGTTTTTTTACATGAATAAGAAATTTTTCCTTTCAGTTTCTATTTCAAGAACCAATCGATCACTATAGAATTCCGCTTGACCGTTCAGGGTCTTTTTTAATCCCATAACCATTCAAGCGGAATTCTTTAACTAAATTTAGATACTTAAATGTTTCTATCATGAGTACTCAAAACCTTTTAGACAGTTCTCAGCCAATCAGAATATATAAAGTCGTGTAATAATAAAACGTACTGAACTGGGGGTAACATTTCAACCTTAATCCTTTGGTGCTTTGTTTCATTGACCCTTATCCTTTCTTTTATGGATTAAAAAATCAAAATAAAGTTTGTTTTAACATTTCTAATTTTCGTACATATATTTTGAAAAAAAAACCCGCTTCCTTATTTGCAAGAACAGAACATGCTCTTTATCTAATTAAAACAGACATGTGATAAACAAAGGATGCAGATATTATGATTTTTTGGACTCGAAAATGTGTAGATTTCTGGTCTGGTAGTGTCGAAAATCGTTCATATTGACTTTAGTTTCCACAGATGTATTACAGATATAAGACAATTGTTTCCTAAAAGGGACTACGACTTTCGGGATGAAAACCAGTAATAAAATGTTGTTCAGTTTCCTTTTGTTATCGTGTACCAGTATGACTTTTTCGGGCATATTAACCTCACATCTATCTTTAACCTTATTATATTTATAGACATGTAACATGTACTTTTGTCGCCAATCAGATATCTGTAATCAGATATGGCAAGCTTTAAATCTATAATGGCAGGGTTGTATGTAGACTCGGCGATTTCAATATATAAATAACATAATTTTAAGACGGTGACGAAGTATATTGTAACTCTCGTGTTAAAATTGTAAACCACGGCGAAGGGTTACAATATACTCCGTCACCCTCTTATAAATTTGTTATTCATTTTATTGTACTGAATGTCTTGAATTTACGAGCGGGTGACAGTATAAATATTGTTACCCACTGTTTCTTTTCCAGGGGGTGATCGAGTTAAATATAAGTAAACCAATGAAAATGCATTAAAAGTAGAGAAATTTACATACAAGTATAATAACATCATTTGATTACTACATTTCTGTATGCATATGGTTTGACTTACCTAGCTTCTAAAGCTAATGCTATTGCCCCGGAAACAAGCGGAGTTGAGTAAGACGTCCCTGTGAATCCAGTAAAGCATGATGAAAACGGAACAGGAACAGTCTACAATGATGACAATAGTGCAGCTGTTAAACCAATCAACGAGCTTCATTTTCTAGAACAATACTTCACTGCTACCCGCAATTGAATAGTAGAATAGAGAATGGAAACGGGGAATGTGTCAAAGAGATAACAACCCACCAAAGAGCAGAAAAGCAGCTCAAGGCTACCAATGGGTCTTCAACACAGCGACAAAATCCCGCACCCAGAGGCTAGCTTTAGCTGCACCCTAAACAATAATGTATACTAGTTCAGCAAAATGGGCGCCCCACTAAACTCCGAAACATAAAAATGAACCAATATTTAAAAAACACAAAAAATGTGGAATAAACACATAGCGATACACAGTAAAACTCAGTTCAAAAGATGTCCGAGTCAGATGTTAAAAAGGTAACAGAAGAAACTAACGAAAATGACAATGATCAATATATATTAAGAAAGGACTACAAGCAGTTACTGACATGCCAGCTCCAGACCTCAATTTAACTGGTCGAAAGATTATGCCTATATCATATAGAAAATCAGCCACAATCCTTCCCATTAGGGGTTTAGTATCATGCCATCATAAAGCGTTTGATTACGAAAAAAAATCTAAATTATATTTACTTTATTACCTTTGATACTTTAATACTAGAAACAGAAACCGTGGTACAAAGAGTGCGTTTTTGTTTTTGAAATCCTTTTACCAACTTGTGGGTAACTAAAAGTAGTAATAAATAATAACAACGAATTATATTTTATGATGTAAATGTGTAATTGAATGTAATTTGTAATTGGGGCATTTCCCAATTATATGTAATTGTAATTTTATTAATTACTGGTAAAACATAAGGTACTGCAATTACTTTACTTTTCTTACTTTATATATAAAAATATTTAGAATAAAAAAGTGCAATTTTTAAGAATAGCAAAGGGCAGCATTATGTAGAAATTGATAGCCAATATTTAAAAAAATCATATTTTTGCCGTTTTATTTTAATCATGATTAAAAACTTTAATGTTTTGTCGTACACATTCACCTCATATGTGCTTGAGGACAGGACCCTGTCTTGGGCCCTCATAGCCCCCAGCCCCAATTATCATAATATCTTTTTCCGTTGATCGAAGTCGTATTGACAAAAAAAAAAAAAAAACAGCAACATTGCCAGCGGAAAATCGATCTTATTTTGTTTCAGTTGGATTAAATTAGTGTGGGATGTGAATATTCTTGAAGGATTATCATCAGTAGACAGCGAGAAATTGTTGTTTCAACCGGTACGTATTATTTTATAACATTTTAGAACTCTTTTTCCTGACCTTTGCCACAATTCCTTAGAAAGAAGTTGGCAACCTTCCGCTTCGCTATATAGTCGAATGGTACATTGATAGTAAACATGTGTATTATGTGTAAATATATGGTATATTAGCATCCTTATGATACAAATGAATGGTAAAAATTAGAAAAAAGATATTTGATATTTAGGGGGGCTATGAGGGGCCCAAGACAGGGTCCTGTCCTCAATCATCTGTGATTCACCCAAAAGACGTTATTTTTACGCAATATAGATTGAGAAATAAATCACGGTGGCTTCAAAATATCATGATTTTACCACGGGTAGGCCCTTTATGCTAGATATTTTGCCAGCGACAAGCCACTGTAAATTATTTCTATTCTGATAGGACAGTTTCTACTACATTTTGAAATTCCGCAATATCGGTATTCAGACACGAAGACGCCATTACACAACGCAAGTAATACTATGACGTCGTTAAAGCTTGTGGGAAACTTTACTATGACGTTGCCAAACAAACGGTCAAGAGTCTGTGATGTTGGAACAAATCTATCCATATTTTACCACGGATGTAGACTGAAATCCTTTGAAGCAGGTCATATAAGAATTACAGTTTTATCATTTTATGCAAAAAACAAAGAATGAAAACAAAAATTATAATTACACAATTTTGTGATGAACATTTTAAACAAATCTATGGAGCCCTAATAACTATTCTCAATTCAATTCAATGTTGAACGTGTTAGTCTATTGTAGAAGTTACGAATTATTTGTTTATATAAGACGGAAAACACTACATACAGGGCATAAAAAGATGATTGAACAACTCTGTTTTACATAATTACGATTTTGTGTCTATTTTGTTCAATTAAAATAATTATTATAATATACTTTTAAAAAGGTTTCACATTGTTTTAGTATACTTTGTGATAGACAATAATCTTATGGTTGAGAGACTCTTTCTTACCATTCCATCCAAAGGTGTCTTGATTTGATCTCCATATGAAAGCAGTTGAAGCAGGTCATATAATTACAATTGTATGCAATAAGCAAAGATATGAAAATGAATGCAGGTCACAAAAAGATATGACATAATGTAGATCAAAATGTTTGTTCCTGCTATGCCTACTGTTGCGAATTGTGATTTTAGTTACACAGATCCACAAGGAATTAAAAATTGTCAAATAGAACTTCGATTTCATATATTTATTTTACGGCATTTCATAAAACCCCAAAAAGCAAATACTCGCTTACAGTAAAAGTAAAAGGAAGCTCCGTTAGCCCCGGGACAAAGAGATGAGTCAACTGAATTAACAACGGAGGAAAAGAAGAAAAAACGTAAGTTATGTAATAAATAGTCATAAACTTTTAAGAAGTTCAAAGAAGATCGCCGCTTGCGACATCTAATTCTCTCATAAAAAACACGCTAAAAAGCCTCAATGTTTTAAGGATTATAGTCTTTTTTTTTACTACAATTAATGTTAAAGTGTATACGTGTAGAACTATAGAATTTAATGTTACTAACTCTACTCATCTGAATATATTCGTGACCATAAATGATGTGTTATATGGATACATTCCTTCGAATCGGAAAGGTTTTTAAGGGTTTAATAGGTCCCAACACGTGATCAAAGAGAAGACTGGAAAATCTCAACAACTTTTTAAAATTCACGTCTTTCCCGATTGGAGCGCAGCGAAACGAAGGGAAAGACACTGAATTTTAAACACGAATTGAATATTTCCCAGTTCGTCACTTTTGAACGAGTATAAGTACCTATTTCTTCTGTAAATACGCGATTTTTAGGTTTCATGTACCTCGGTAAATTCATTGAGCACAGTCGACGAAGTTAAATAAGTTACGCCTGATTGGTCAAAAGGTATGACAAAAAAAATCAGATTGGACGTCATAACAGCACAAGTGGGTGATCTATGTACAATCCAATGATCTCCTACTAAAACAACAGTTTACGCAAGAAAATGTAATTTCATATCTTTTCTTGATTAAAACCAACTTTAACTTTATAGAACTTTCTCGCAAGTAATAGTGTGAAATTAAATTATTTGGTTTTGCCATCTTGAATCATCCCATGTAAGCAGGTTCTTACAGTTAAAATTAGCTTTTAACAAGTTAACCAACTTTAAAAATTTTGTCAAAGTCGGGAAAAATGTTTGAGAATAATAATTAGTCTATTTTGTGAGGACAATTTTAAAAGAAATCTATGGAACCCTAAGAACGATTCTCAATTCAATTCAATGTTGAACGTGTTAATCTATTGTAGAATTTACGAACTATTTGTTCATATAAGACAGAAAAAACTACATAGTCAATAATCTTATGGTTGAAAGACTCTTTCTTACCAATCCATCCAGAGATGTCGTCTTGAATTGACCTACATATGCTACCGCCATTATATTGGATCCAACACGTGCGTATCCTGTCGTGAGATTATATTTGTCGACTGTTGATACGACGATAGTATATGGTGAAGTCATAAATCCATCGGCATTAGCGTTGTCAATTCTACCTCCATTTCCAGCAGCAAATACATAAATCGCTCCCTTTCCCTTTCTTCCCTAAAACAATTAAAAATTCGACAGAATGTAAACTTCATTTGAAACTTGAATATGCTTGATTGATACCAGACCGCATCACATATCAGAGAGGCACGAAAGTTTGAATAATATTTAACGTTAAAGTATTTAGCAATTATGTAACCTTCAACATCTTACCATGAAAATCTAAATGCAGAGAGCCAAATAATATGTTTATCTTATTCTGAACGGGGAATTTTCTACAGATTTTTTACATTTTTCAAATACTGATAACATTGGGTCAAAACAGTGTGACGTCGGTGATAAATTTGGGTCATTCGCCATTGCTGATTATATAGTCTGCTATCCTCCATTAACGCTTGTGGAGTCAAAACAGGCCACATGGTGAGACAGGGAAATACCATAATTATTTATTATTCCGCATATACTTACAGTGAGAATGGCATTTTCAAAAGCCGCTTCTATAATATCACCAGTTCTTAAGTAACCAAATCTTGCCCCACGATTCCAGCTGTTGGAATAAATATCGACGTTGCCACTCGCGTGAGTCAAATAAGTTGCTAACTCCTGTTCAGTAGCAACAACGCGGAAATCAAATCCAAATATTACAATAGCTGAAAAATGTTCATAAAAATTACACAACGAAAAATGAGGTCAGGCGATCAATATATAACTTTTAAGTAGAATGCAGAGCTATAATTTGTAAATTGATGGGTTAATCCTTCTGTTACGATTTTGTCACTGATATTTTCATTATACATGTAAGCATGCTTTATGCTAGCATACAAGTATTTAGTCATCACCTAATGTTAAATCTCAGACGTCGTTTGTCATATGGCAAAATTCCGGGTACTTGCTAATTTGCATAGCGGCCATTTTGGACTTCTCTGACGACAGTCATTACAAAGCAGTATACTTGCCAAAAAAATAAAAATGCATATATTCAAAGTCTTATAACTTATAAGCAAATTGTCCGCATATAGGTACATTCTACACAATATTAGCTTTCTCTTCGTGTGCAAATGAACATTGTCAGCATTGGAAATTTCCCGCCAATTCAGTTTTAAAACTGAAGCGTAACCGTAGTATAACTGCTATATGAATTAACCAAAAAAGTGAAAAATGCAAATTCAAAGTACAAATACAGATACAAGGCGAGATCATACATAAATTGAACCACTTTGGAGGGTGAATTTATGAGGAAATAACTTTTGTCTCACCCGCTTTCATAACTTTTCCGCCGAATTGTTTTTTAAAACATAACAATTTCAAGTCTCCTATAACGTACAACTTCAAATCTGAAGCCTTTTCCTTCAGAATTAAACAATTTGTAAATATCCGCCAAAGGAAGTTTTCATAGATACATTACTTTAAGAGCCGAGAAGGGAAAAGACTCGATTATCCGTAATTCAAACAATTTTATCATTTTCGATCTACAAATAAAGTACCCAGCATTTTCCCATATGTATTATAACATAAGAAGTACATGAAGAGTTCTTCATGTACTTCTTATGTTATAAGTCAAAATTATTTTTATGGCAAATTTTAGCATTTGCCCTGAACAGAATAACGCACCCCATTTTTAATTCACATCGAGGTTATGAACCGATAAACTCGATGCCATTTCTGATTGGAATCGAGTAAGTATGTGACAGACGTACGAGACGTTCAAATACACAACTTCCGTGTGTCCCATATACTTCGGCAACTGATTTTTAATTAACTACTTTTTAGCAAATTAAAAATCCAATATTAAATCATTATTTAATAGCTTCCACATTGCAAAATGCACAGACCATTTATTTTTCTTGTTATCCATTATTTAATAGCGTCCACATTGCAAAATGCACAAATCATTTAAGTAGAAATTGGATCAAGTATTTTTTTTTCAAAATTAAAGTGAAAAAAACTCTTCAGTCCTGTCTTGAAAAAAAATATATATAAAAATTTGTCATTACTCAAATAGACCATAGCAGTACTTCAGCTACTCCCCAGGCTTTCGGTTGTTAATTTCTATGGAAAATAATTTTAAATTCATTTGCGCACATTCTACCATTCAACAAAAAATTCTGATCCCCTCCACAAGAAAATGATGGAAGTAAGTGGAAGCACCTCCTGATCAACACCCTTTTTTCCCTGGTACATTAGTATTCCTAAATATGGGTCGTTTTATGTTTATTGACACATATTTATTATATCATTTGACAACCAAGCATGAAACTTATTTATATTTCCTTTTTTTTTATCGATCGTTACCTTCAAATCTTAAAATTCTTTTTTTTACATTTGATTGACAACCTCAACGTTGATTATGTCCTTTATCACGCAATTTTCACAGAAAAAACTCGCTCGAATTGTGTTTCACTCGGTTTTGAGGAAAAATATTTGAACTGTTCGTCAGAAAAGTAACAGCACACCTTTTCCGATTTAAAAATCCCTGTCCCAAGATCTGACAATGAAGAAATTGTCCTTTTTCGGTGACGAAATCGTCGGCATCATTGCCAACTTTGATTGTAAAATGTTGTAGGAAAAGCATGCTAAAAATATCTGTTTTTAAAGTAATATGAAAAGAAAATATTCTATAAATATAAAAAAACGACTTGCAATTAAAAAAAGACACAGTAACCTTTTTGAATTAGAACCCAAACGAAGTGGGAGACTTATAGATTTTGATTTGCGATTTTTATCGAATATTTTTTCTTCCTCTCCGATTTTGTTTATTCGAGTTCTCAATAATCGTCAGCGATATGGATCTGAGATTTTCCACGATGAAAGACTAATGTTTCTAGATGTGCCTATTATATTCATTTTTGATGGGAGTCACTGAGACGTATAATGGGGAATTCAAAGAGGCTAGGGGTTTACTATAGCACCCTATAGGGAATTTTTTTTTCATCGAAAAACTCTACGAGACTGACCAATAACCATCTCATATCATATATTTTATTATACACAGTGACCACACCTATTAAATGGCATATACCTCGTTCCTCTAGGGGGTCATCCCCACCCCTCAAAGTCAACAATTTTGCAAAATTTCATATGCAATTAAAATCCATAGCTTTAAATCATATATTTTATTATTCTCCGTAACAAGACGCATTAAATGACATATACTTCATTCTTTCAGTAGGGTGAGCCCCAGCCCCAAAAATCAATAATGTCCAATTATCTCATAAACCGTAAAAATCCCCACCACTAAATCATATAATAAAATGACACATACCTCGCTTTCCCAGTGGGTTATCACTCCCATCAAATCAATAATGTTCAATTATCTCATAAATTTTCTATGGTCAAGCGCAACGTCATAATGAAGAAACAGCATAATAGCGGCGCTGAGAGCAATGTGTATAAACAATACTGTGATTCCCCTTTAATCTTGAATTATAGGAAATTAAAAATCTGTAAGAAACCCGACCATTAAACCGTATATTTTCTTATTCCCACAAAACGCCTGAACTGATATATACCTCATTTACGAAAGGGTTCATCCCCATCCCTTGAATCAGTAGTCATAATCTCTTAAAGCATTGAAATCCCTGCCCCAAAATCATATATTTTCTATTCCCCCATGATTAGACAAACAGATTGATAAAAAGGTAATACTCCCACCAGGGGGGGGGGGGGGGGGGGGGGTGGTCATCCTCGCCCCTCAAATCAATAATGTTTGATTATTTCAAAATCCCGTAAAAATGTTTATACCTTTAACACGTTTTAATACAAGTGTTCAAATCTCATAAACCATTTAACTCCATATCCCGTAATCACATATATTTCTAATTGCCTATAAGGAGACGCAATAAATGATTTTACACATTGCCCGGAGAATGGGGTTATTCCCTCGTATTAAATCAACAAAAGACAATGAAATCCTTGGCCCTTAATTATAAACATTTGTATTCTTTGTGAACAGCTCAGATATCCTCAGAGTTCATGTCCCTTTAAACACTGGATGTATCATCAGTGTTTCTGAATAGATTCGAAACTGATGGCCGGGATAATCATTATACCCATGCCAAGACCTAGTAAATGCACAATTGGTATTGTGCACAGGGATAATTTACTATTCCCGGAAGATAATAATTGTTACATATCATAAAAAATTCTCCAATAAAATTTTATGCTAAACTATATTAGTCTAATTTTTTTATTTTTTGTCTGATTTTTATGGGATTTGTTTATTATTTTCCTTGCTGGAAAAAATCACTTCGATTCGTTTTTGTCTATATCTATTATCGTTTTTGAGATATGAGGTGACGCGCAAATTTTTGAAACTTTTTGATTCTTCATCGGATTTGATGAATCTTTTTTAAAATGATTGCTCACGAAAATTCCCAACAAAAGTTACTGCAGAATTTGTTTTGTATCTTTCACCGTTTCCAAAATAAAAGGATCAAATGGGCCATGATAAGTTCATTGATGTTTACCACATATCCTTACATTTTTATATTTATATTGAATTTTGCCTCGCCCTTACGCAAATGAATGAAAATGAAAGAAAAAAATCCTGTTTTTATTCACCCCAGTGGGTAAAAGGTCGACAAGGACACTTACTAAGAGGATTATATCAGTCAAAAGATGACACTGTGTTAACTATAGCGTAATTTTTAAAACTGTAAAGCCGTCCATCTCAAATTTAAATCTAAATACATGTATATTTTTGTTAACCAGTAAAATTCATGTTTGCAGGGTATTGCTCCTGGCCGGGGATCATGACAGTCCAGTCGTTTTTTTGGTTTTTTTTGTAGGTGTTCTTGTTTTAAAAAGAAATGAAGAGTTGTATTTCTTTACAGGATATATTTCTTAATTTTATTGGGTGAATAAGCACAGATACTTTTTATTATTAATGTGGTGTTTTATCTTTTAATTATTTTATTTTCTGTCCTTACATTATATTGTATATTTAATACAATACTGATACAAGGACTACATCAATGTATCAGACATAATATGTAATAATAGAAATTATTTCATTTGCTTAGTCATAAATTAAAAAAAATTCTTGTTGTGTTGCAATTGATCATTTTATATATATATGATTCAAACTATACTGACTTGATATTGGGAGAACTTATCACGGCAGGTAAGAAGCCGTTTTAATTATTTTCATTTAATGAAACCAAATGCATTTTATAACAAAATACAACAAAATCAGTTCTCGTAAACGGTTCAGAAATATTGGGAAATATCTCTGTCAATGCAGGATGTCGACAAGCAAAAGTTGATCAAATCGGGTAACAAAAATACCCATATCACGATTTTCAAGTAACCTCTCCATTAAGTATGCATAAACTTTATAGGAACAATTTCCTAATTTATGTCTTTGGCATTCTAGATATTAGCTACTTCGTTTGGGAGACTTCGTAACAGTTCACTGTTATAGTTATTACTCGTTTCTTTTGGATTTTGGCCTTCTGGAGATTTCATACTATATTGTTTCCGGAGAATAGAAAAATCACGAAGACTTCAAATATTCGGAAGGCTTTTCCACTGCCTGATGTCTATATCAATGATTTCATCTCCTGTGATGTATAATTTTTGCCCAAGTTATAAACAATAAAGGTGACTAAGTTTTACACTCACAAACAATAGTTGAGTTGAAAGCAACTCCAACAGAGCATCTATCATTTCCTGGCTTGGAAACTATCAATCCTGTTACAGCAGTTCCATGACTGACAAAAAAAAAAAATAACATGTCGTATTTCACAACAAAAGATAACAAATTCTTTCAAATTTGTATATTAATATGAAGAAAGGTAAGTCTGTTTTTAAAATCTTAACATACCTCCATTTGCCGTTCTTACATTTTGTCTAGCTCGTGAGAAAATACCCTATGTTTTAGCTCACCTGGCCAGTTGAGCTTTCGTCGTCACTTGGCGTCCGTCGTCCGTCCGTCGTTGGTCCTCTGTTAACTTTTCACAATTTAATCTTCTCCTCTGAAACCACTGGGCCAAATTAAATAAAATTTGGCAGTACGCATCTATGTAAGGTTCTTAATAAATTTTGCTCATTTCGTCCCGATCGGACAACAAACAAGGCCGCCATGGGTAATTGTTGATTTTGATTGGCTGAGTTTTCAAAAATCTTCTCCTCTGAAACTGCTAGGCTAAATGGAACAAAACTTCACAAGAAAGCAATATGGGAGGTCGTTTATAAAGTTTCTTCATTTCGTCCCAATCGGACTACAAATATGCCCGCCATGGGCAGTTCTTGTTTCTAATTGGCTGATATAAAAAAATCTTTTCCTCTGAAATTGCTTGGCCAAATGCAACTAAACTCAACAGGAAGCATTAATGGGAAGTTATTTACAAAGTTTCCTCATTCCGTCCCTATCGGAATACAAAAGTTGCCTTCATGGGCAATTCTTGTTTCTAACTGGTTGAATGAATTTTGTTTTCTTTTCTGGAACTGCTTGGCCGAATGAAATGAAACCTGACAGGAAGCATCTGTGGAGGTTCTGTACAAATTCTCCTCATTTTGTCTCGATCGAACTACAAATATGGCTACCATGGGCAGTTCTTGTTCCTGATTGGCTGATATAAAAAATATTCTCCTCTGAAATCACTGGATCAAATGGAACAAAACATAAAAAGAAGCATATATGGGAGGTCTTTTATAAAATTCCCTCATTTCGTCCTGATTGGACTACAAATATGGATGCCATGGGCAGTTCTTTTTTTTTTTTTTTTTTTTTGATTGCCTGATATAAAACAATCTTCTCCTCTGAATTCGCTTGGTCAAATGGAACGAAACTTGACAGGAATCATCAATGGGAGGTTCTTTACAAACTTTCCTCATTTCGTCCCGATCTGGCAACAAACATGGCCGCCATGGGCAATTGTTGATTCTCATTGGTTGATTTAAAAAAAACTTCTGAAACTACTTGGCCAAAACTGTCAGCCAAACTTGACAGGAAGCATCTACGGAAAGTCTTTTATGAAATAATTTTTTTCATCCTGATTGGACGATGGCTGATATTGGGAATTCTTGTTTCTGGTGGGCTGATATAAAGAAATATTCCTCTCTGAAACCGCTTGGGCAAATGAATCAATACTTCACAAGAAGCATCTGTGGGAAGTTTTTTTTTACAAATTTTTCATTTTGTCAAGATCATGCGACAAACATGGCCGCCATGGACAATTCTTGTTTATGCCAGGTAAGCGATACAGGCTCAGCCCTCTGAGCCTCTAGTTTAAAATCCTAACATACCCACATTTGCATTTCTTACATGTACATATTTTCTAGCTCGATCGGGAGAAAATACCTTACGTTTTAAAAATCTTTCTTACATTTTTTTCTAGCTCGTGGAAAAAATGTCCTGTGTTTTAAAAATCTGACCATATCTCCATTTGCCGTTATTACATTTATTTATGGCTTGTGAGAAAGTACCATATGCTTTGTCAAATTCTTAACATAATTCCATGTTTCTAACTTACATTTCGGTTCTTACTCAAAAGAAAATACCTCATGTTTTGAAAATCTTAACAGACCTCCATGTGTCTATCTTACATTTTTAGAAAATAGGCTTTTAATACTGCTCAATTTCCAAAATCAAGAATTGCATTCCATGATGCTTTTTATTTAACAGATGAGACAATGAAATAATCACATTTAAGACAAATAAGACCATAAATGATACGTTTACATTAAGCCCATCATTCCAGAAATTTAACAGTTTTAAACAACTGGAATATCTTATAAGATTTAAATTTTTACTTACAAAAAAGTCGGATTGGCCGGATTAACATCTAAATCATTTTGTACATAATTAAAACTCAAATTTGTATCCTGTAACATCAAAACAAAACGCGATTATCTCCCTTTACCACATGTATTCATCCCATGCAATAGAAATTAATCTAAAAAGGTTAAGAAAAGTAAGTATTCTTATTTACATATTTTTCTGAGATCCTTTAATGTGAAATTGATATATTTTATTTAGGTAGGAGGTATCTAAATCTGATGATACTAAATAACCAGCTTCTTTTTCGTTGTGGAAATAATTCAACTACAGGACTGGTCCTGTCTGTAAAAACACTAAAAATCTATTTTTTTGTCGTGACAACGTTACGCTTATTTTGGCTTGTTGACACCTATTTTCACTAAAGTAATCAATCTAACATACTAAAACTCGAATCTTTTGACCCCACTAAATTTTATATCAATAAAAATAATTTCAATGGCAATAATATATCATTTTTAAAAGTAATTCTAGGGACTTGATTTGAGAAATCATAATTTAAAGTCTAAATATTTCACTTTTTGGAGCGATAACTTCATGCATTCTATTTATTTACCCATCTGTTTGCCAAAACTTGAAACACCATACTTTGGGAAGTATTAAAGGGACCTACATTATTTTTTTGATTTTCAGATGCAGTTCAGCGTACTCTAGTTGGATACCAAATTTTATAAAAATATGAAATATATCCGCCCAATAAGGTACTTCCTACCTTATGTTTAGAACAATGAAAGATGTCTGATGGAACATATAAATATATTGTCTGTTAAGTTTTGGTGTTATAAAATAATAAATAGCTGCTTATACCGTTAACTATGGAACATAATGTGCTGGCAAAAAGGATACATGAAATCATTTACATAAAAAAATATGTAAATAAATAAATAAAGACAAAAAAGTGTGTTTTAACCTGAGTGTCTATCTCGATGACAAATTCTCTTAGAGATTCAAAAACTTGGTTAGGTTTTAAAAAAATAAGTTTGCATTTGATATACACTTACTTAAAACAAAATGATAAACAAAAATAATTATGTTTTTATATACTTACCACACTACCTATTAAGTCATAATGATTTGTATCCACGGCCTGATCAACAACCCCTATATAAACACCTTTTCCAGTAAAGCCTTTGTCCCAAGCCTCTTCTATTTTCATTGATGGTTTTATAATTCCATTCTAATCGGAGATATAATACCAAAAATATAAATAATCTCTCTCTCTCTCTCTCTCTCGCTCGTTATATATATATTCTGTATATTTCGAATATATTCAAACAGAGAAAAGCGGAAATGTTTGTTCTAATAAATTATATTCTATTTGACAAAGAGGATTACTACTGTCACAAAAGCTTCTTAAAAGCACCTGATTTCACTCTTGGTTTTTATAGGATTCGTGTTGTTCATTGTTTTTTTAATGTCCAGTGTTTAATTGTTGTGCTTGTGGTTGTTCATTTGTTTTCCTGGGTTTGTCTGTCCAATGGATTGCGTTGTTTTTTTTTGTTTGCTCCTTAGGTATATTTGTCCTCTCTTTTCTATGTAAACTTTTTATTTCTTGATAATGACGCTCATATGAATTTGAATAATAAATCTCCGACTAACATTCTATGTAAACTAGGCAACTAATATAGACAGTTACTTAGAAAAAAATTCTTTACACTAAATTTATCTCACTAGTATACTTTTTTGCCTTAGCACCCTTGACAGTCAAAAAAAATTTTTGCGGGGTTATTTTCTACTGTTACGCTGTCTTTAATAGCAAATTGAAAATAAATACTTCCTTACTACCAAATTTTTAACTGCTAACCCTTCCGGATCACTTGGTTTATATCGATAACTGTGTTATACATTGACAACAGTTTGCACCGTCATTTTTGCATTTGAATTTGTCCTTTTTTTCCGATTTGTTTGCTCCAATTGTTAACGTCTGAGTTTTGGTATTTTAATTAGTTTTTCTTTTGTTTAGAAAATATTTTCCCATCCAGTGTTTTTTACTTTTATGTAACCTACCACATGCCATAATGTTGGTGAAATCTTTTCCTGTGGAGTAAAGTTATTCAGGACCAAGTGATACCTGCGCTGTATCTGAACATCTTTCACCTGTAAAATTGAAGGCTTGTGTGTTAGTTTATAGTATAACTTTTTGTGCTGACATTGCCAACATTGTAATATTACAGGAGTGACATTAGCATTAAGGGAAATTTAATACAAAAACATGCAATCTGTAGTAAATATAAAATTATTTTATGGCAATTTTGATGCACACGAAGTGCAACATTTCGTCAGTTGTGTTCAAGGCCTAAAATGTTGAAAACCAAAATAACAATCCAAAAAGTTGAAGAGGAAATTAAAAAATCCAAACATTACCAAAAGGTTAAAGCCGAAACCATCTAAGGACAGACCTATACCACTTAGTTTTCACCGATTTTGAAATATTGAAACAGTAAAATTTTAAGTATCAATTTCGGGCTAGTATCGAAATACATGTACTAGCAACTGAACTGGGGATATCCTCGGGGACCTAGAGTCCACCAGCAGCGGCATCTACTCAGTGGTAAAAATTAAATTCTTTGATACCAATTTTGTTGCCTATTTCGTCGACTTACGGCTCATAAGTTGTGCTTAAGGCACACTAAATTGTTGCCAACCAAAATAAAAAAAGAAAAGGAAATATATATATTAAATATATTATATAAATTAAAAAAAGCAAAATATTTATTTGTACTCAACGGCCATGCAGTTTTAATTCCGTTCATTTCTCTTTAAAAGTGCACAAACTTGATAGTTTCATAACAAATTGTCCAAGTTAGATTTTATTTTTTTACTTCTGTTTATTATATATTGTTTTCAAGAATGTGTCATTGTCTTTAATTTATTCAGTAGAAACCTCGCTTAATGTCAAAATGATAACATCTGATTTTGACTGTATTTTCGACCTAATGATTAAACTTTTATCAAAGTCATCAAAACTTTGTTCTTAATTGTTCAAAAAATGATTGTATGAAATAAGGTCAAGAATGGACTGAATGTATTGAAATTCAGTATCTGCTTATATTTATCTCTGCAAAAAGTTCAGAGATATTGTCATTGTCCAGGTATGTGTGTCCATTTGGTCGTCTGCCCGTCACACTGTGACTTTCGTGTGACCAACCCCCTGGTCCATTTTTAACTTCATGTATTTTATTTCTTTTCAATTTTGACACACACTATATGTATATAGGCAATAAGGTTTAAAAACTGGTGCCATCTGGGGTTCAAATTCAAAAATTGTTAATTTATGATTTTGACCTAAACTCCACTATAAGTTAATTTTCACTTTAAAAAGATTTGTTATACACTACTTGTACATGTGCAATAAGGTTTTAGACATTTGATTTTCACAAAGTTGGGCCGAAGGGGTCGAATTTCGGAATCATACCCAACTATTTCGGTCATTTTCATGTCCGATAACTCTGTATTGATTATGGCACGTACAATGTACTCCTCGTCTTCACTTTTTTATAACTTTTAAAAACTTTTTTTTTAAATATGTAGTAACATTTCACATCGATTATAATTTCAATATATGAAATTATGACATTAATTAATAATCTTAAATTTATGACCAATTTATACAAAACAGCAAAGGTACATACATGTAATATAAAGCTATGGTGCAATTTTTTTTTCTCATTTTTTTTTTAACCCACAAAAAAAACGAATTATTTTTTTGTTTAGATTTGTTTGATTTTTTTTTTATCTGAAGTAAATTTACAGGTAAAGAAATTTATTCTCCGTAACATGTGTTTTCAGGTAATTATAACTAATTAACGATTTGTCATGTATATTGTACCTTGACTGTCCGGATGTTTATTGTTCCAACCTTTAAGGTACACAGATATTAATACAGGTAAACCGTTTTGCTGACAAAAACAGCGGGGTTTCAAATTTTTATAACACTGCATTTTAAAATAATTAATGCCGCATTTTAATAAAGAGGTGTGTATAAGGTGGTCACAAATTTCAATGCAGAGATTTCAAATGTTTCAGATAAGTAACATTTTAATTTATTTTTAATTAATAATTTATCTTTTTACCATTTTATATAGTAAAAATGTGATATATTTATAATTAATTCTTTTTTCTCGTATAAACGATATTTATATATATTGTATATATATGAAAATACCACTCAGAACATGCCGATAATGGGGGATGATGCCGTCCGCCATTTTGAAAAATCCCGAAAAATTCACTTTTTTTAAATCGATGTTGGACGTAATTTGCTCTGAAATTAAACTGTTTTAAGTAGTATTCTTCGCCAGATATATGTTTTAATATACTAAATCGAGTTGCAAAGTTTGAATTTTATTTACGGAATTTCTTTATTTGTTGTATAAGTAGACATGGGTATCGGTACATTTAGCATTGAGTCAACGGGGAAATGACGAGAAAAAGTGCGTTTTTTTACGATTCTCTAGGGACGGAATTTAATCAAAAATTAAACTGTTAGGACCAACATTGTTTGATAGAAATATGTTTGAATATCAAGGATTGATTTGCAAAAGTTAGAAAACGGTTCAGATTAATGAGAAAATTAAATTTAATTGAAGCACCTATGCATTTTATATGGGGCAATATAATACAAAATGGGGGCTAGTATACGTCACAAAAGTCACGTGATGTCTGACTTAGTTGGATATGTTTATTTTCTGGCCTAAATTACTCTTTCATTTTTCATCTTATGCATTTTATTTCTATAGTCATACATATAAAATTCATTCATTGTTGTTTAAGAATTGTGATTTTCAAAACTAGGGGCCCACGTGGATCAAATTTGAAGTTTTCACGGAATTTAACCTTATGGCCTGAAATACTTTCATTAATCTTTTATGCATTTTATTTCTATACAGTGTCATTAAACACTTGATGTAGATGCGATTTATTCTTTTAGAATTTTGATTTTCAAATCTTTGGGCCATTATTCAAAAATTTGATTGTGAAAGTAGTGTACAGGATACAACGTGTGGGGATAATTGTCATTACCGACTTCCAACGGCCAGGTGAGCTATTACCATCACTTGTCGTCTGTCGTCGTGTGTCGTCGTCGTAAAATTTCTTTTAAAGATCTCCTCTGAAACCACCGGGCCTATTGGAGCAAAACTTGACAGCCAGGGCCGGACAAAGTTTATGAAAGTACCCAAGGGAAATTTATTCAAAGATATTCTTATAGGAAACCATTATGCCAAGTGGAACAAACCTGGCAGCAATGATCCTCATGTGGTTCTCTTTCAGAATTATATCCGATCACCCTGGCCGCCAGAGCCGAACATAGTTAAACAGTACCCTATGAGAAATTTATTAGTCTTAAAGCACTCGGCCAAATGGAACAAATCTTGGCAGCAATGGGCCTTTGCTGGTCCTCTTTCAGAATTGTATCCGATGACCCTGACTACCATTGAAGATGGCTGCCAGAGCGGAACATAGTTTAACATAGGACCTAACATAGGAAACATAACAGTAATATCTTCTTGTTTGAAACATGTGAGCCAGTTGTTCTAGGCTGCCAGTCAAGATGTCCAAGTGAGTGAATCAGGCTTCTAGGAACCTCTAGTCAATATTTCGCGTAACAGAGCTACAGTATCCGGCCAACAGCTACGAGAGCCTCAGTTGCCACTTTTACAGTTACAACCAGCACATGTTGACACTTCGATCAAAATTATATATGGTTCAACAAAATTTAAAATTTTAAGCATTGGATGTATAGAGTTTTTTTTACACTAGAGGATCGGGATAGACGTGGGACTATCAATGTAATCGGTATTAACCAAAACAATCTTGGAAATATGAATAAGACACCTCTCCGATCGAAGAAAATTTCTTTAAACAGATATAACTTAATTCATTTTATTTTTAATAAAATAATTCAAATACATTGAAACTTGTATACTAACTTGGGTTTACGAAATACTATCAACTGAGCAGAGACTTAAGAGTCCACCAACAGTGGCATCAACTCAATGGTTATAGTGATTTCTTTGATACCAATTTCGATGCACAAGATGTGCACATTTCGCCGATTTACGACTCATCAGTTGTGCTCAAGGACTACACAATGTTGAAATCCGAAACTATAATCCATTGGCAAAAGGTTAAAGAGAAAATTTTAAAATGCCAAAATAAAGAAATGGGGAAACCAAAACCATCCAAGGATAGAGCTATCTATATACACTTCACTAAAGCATGCAGGAAGAAAAAATGTTAAAAAAACTTCTTCCGAGTTTTAAATTTTACCCCCGAGTTTTTTATTTACCTCTTCGCCACTTAATAAATCGCGTATATCTGGGTCATCTTTCCAGGAATCCACATCGATTTCCGTTTTTCGCTCTTCTTCGTTGATTTTGAAAACATAAAACTCCTTCGTTCCGAAAACCATCTGAAATAAAAAGTGTTGTTTATCTTTTATAATTTATTAAGATACGGCTATAACATGTCAATTTCCAACCTATTTGATATTAATATTATTACTTTTTTGTCTGGACAAAAATGTTTTTCGTAAATAACATTCCTTTTTTGTCTTAGTGTAGAATTGTGGAACCACTTTGAACTGTCTTGAAATTACAAAGTATAGTTTATGATTTCGTGAACAATTTAAATTTTGATCATTTTCATCACCATAATTCAAATCATCATCTGATCATTATCATTAATTCCTTTCTTAAACGAAATATTTTTGACATATTATTTAAAAAAAAACATTCAATATATATTTATGTTAATTCATATTTACTGTTAAAAAAACAGATTTTTCAAGAAAGAGAATATGGAGTTATTTACGAAAAAAGATATTTAATCGCCATTTTTGTAAAACGAAAAAAAAAAGATTATTCAGACTTTTTGCAAAAAAAATATGTTTTCCTCAATTTTCTAACTTTTTTAAAAACACACAGATATGGAAGTCATGATAAGGCCATTGACCGTAAGAATACTATTTATTTCAACTTTTCACTCGTCTATTAATATATATAAATACAAAAATATTAGTCTCAGAAGAATTGTACGATTAAGGTTTTTACTGTTTTCTGTTAAATATTTTTCAGGACAATAAAATAATTCTTACCCGTTTTTCATACTTAAATGCTTTATGCCTTTTTTCAAGGTTTTTTGCGTCATCCTCGTTATATCCCGGATTCAGACAGACTACAAGTTCGTTTATTGTAGGATCATGGAGACTGATTTCTGTTTGTCTAATGGTTCCCTCTGTAAAGTTCCCAATCAGCATACCGATATCAGCAATATCTTCAACATTACTTAAAATCTCTCCATTTAAATCTTCAAATATGTTAGCATTTATTTGAAAAACAAATATAGATATGATAAAGATCAACATCATTCTTTGTGTGATGAAGTCGTACATGTGTATATAACTGTCGTTCTGCACAGATGTTGCTTGACGTAAATACTAAACACGCAGTCTACAACAGCTGATTGTTTTATAAAAAGTGCTATTTTTTCTGTAAAGAAATGTAAATAAGTACAACAGTTAAGGAAGTGTTTCTTAATTGTATATGAAAGAAATGTCCAGTTCGTGCATTTAATTGTCTTTTTTTATTTACATGTATTCTTTTTTTTTCATTATTTCTTATATTGTCACTACCGTATGAAATTTTCAGTTCAGAAAAATACAATTCTCTGAATAAAATATATTAAATAAAATAAACGATAATGATAAAAACACTACTAAGTATCTGATATTTTTTGGTTTATTCGTTGAAATTTGCAAGTATCTGTAGTGTTTATTCTAAGGCATGACATGTTTGATAAATATCAACATGCAGAATCTATAATACTAAATTTACGTTTTAGCCGAATAGGCGGCAAAACGCGTGGTTCGAAATAAACGATGTATGGTTCAGATTATAAAGGTTATTATCGGATTTGACAATATGCATTTATAAATTTAAACTGCAGTTTTGTTTATGTGCAAATGGAATTTTTATGCACTTTTCCGATATAAATTCTCCCAACATATCCCTTAGAAGGTTCTCGAATGAATCATTTTAACACAATTACTTAAATAAACAAGTATGCACATATTTTAAATGTATTTATGTTTGAAATTACGAAATAAAACAAATTAAAACATTCTCCTTCCAGTGGGATGTTTCCGCTTCATGTATTAAGGATTGTTTTTCTACACTGATAACGCAATTTCTCATAACTGTAAAAGTTATGAACTTGAAGATTATGAAGAAGTAAGGTAAAGTTCAGAGGAATTCCTAACTTAGTTGTTTTTTGGATTGCTCGGATGTTTACCTTGCACAAAGTGATAAAACTAACAATCCAAAGATACTAATATTAGATATAGTAAATTTATACTATGCTGTATACAACGCATTTCAAGGAGTTGACTTTCGTGTAGAAACTTTAGGTAAATAATCTTTATTTGAATTTACGCCGAGAAGGGTCAATCAAAATTACAAACATACAAATTACAACACATGCAACATTATAACAAAAATGACATTACAATGCATTAACTATATTTATAAACATATAACATCAAGTCGGAGAGCATAAAAAGTCCTTTTACCAACGTGAACATTTTTTATTTCAATTCCAGTAAAAACAAACACGCAGACTATCTCCTTAAGGGGGTACCCAACACTTCGACTAAAATAGATTTGGCTCGTTTAATTTTCATAAAATTTTGATGGAAGATTATGTTTCGTTTAATCGATGTTTATTCATGAGGTACGCGTTAAAGTAGTTCGGTCTCCCTGTTTAATAAGTTGAACCCAGTTGGTCGCTACAGTTGATGAAGAAAGGAAGTAATGTTATAATGGGAATTTGAATTTCGGATTTCAGTTTTCAATTTACTAATTAGAATACTTTTTTACTCCGCTTCTGAACACCGATAGCTCTGTGTTTAAGTGAACTATTATAGCTACTGGACTAAGATTCTCTTCCAGGGTCCACAAGCTTCTTGCATACAACTGAAATATGAACTAGTGCAATTATCAGGTAGTATTGATTTGGGATTTATTTTTTCGAACTGACACGGTAAGCTGTTTTTAGTAACTTTAAATATGGCTTCACGAAAATCTAAAATACAGATGAACAGATCGCATCCTTACACAAGTTCTTCGTCAACAAAATATGCAAGCGACCCAACCCATATGAGTGTCGAACAATTACAAGAAGCACTTCAAAAAATTGGAATTAAAGTCCCAAACAACCTTTCAAAAACAGTTTTAAGGAAGTTGTTGATTGAGAACAAAGAATCTAGGGATACATCTTCAGGTAGCTCCGATGCCAGTACTATATCACGGGAGGCATCTTCACCGCGAATATGTGATTTACCAGTTACAGTTACACCGCGTATGGATTCCGCTTTACAAACATGTGATTCTTCTAATGTTAACGCCCAGCTTCCCGACAATTCTGACGTACGCTTGGGCGGAGGTAACAACATGACAACCATATTAGGAGCGCTATCTTCAGTTACACAGTTATGCAGTAGCGTGCAAGACACTGCCAAACAGCTTATGAGGGCACAACCGCAGAAAGAGATTTCTGATGTAAACAGAGATGGTTTTAATCTACAGCAGTGGTATAATAATACTGATTGCACAAATGTTAATACCCTTTCACGAAATCCCCAAGTTTGTCAGGGTGTTAGATCTGATTCATATAGTAATGTAGACATAATATCTTCAAATCTACGAAAACAGATTATAGAGGGTAAGGATATCAACTTAGCTGCTTTATTAATACCAAATTACGAGTGCCCCAAAAAAACATAATTTATCAACAGAAAGTTTAGAAGAACAGTTAAGTGGGAAACCTAACCCTAGGTTAAACCGCTCATTATCTATATCAGAATTCTTGACAGCATTGTGCAAATACAAGAGAGTAATGACTAACATCTATCCAGACAGACGCCCCGAAATAGATGCATACGAAGATGATATGATAGTGATACATAATATATTAGGTTCAAAATTTTATGATTATCACAAGATGTTTTCAGCTAAGGCCGCTGTCCTTCTACGAGAGAAGAAAGTAAAAGTATATTGGTCAAAACGCGACCGAGATATCATGTCCTTGATATCTTCAGGAGCACAAGTTTACTCATGGAAATTATGCAATTCAGTGGATCACACGACCCCCTTTTGTCCTCGACAGTTGCAACCAGCCGATATAAATCATGCAGAAGTCAAATTACGTTCTCCACTTATTGATCGATATGGGCGACGTAGAGTATATCATGAAGGTAAAGCGAATTGCAACAACGGTTTTAAAGGTTGTGTCAGACCATACTGTAACTTTTTGCACGCTTGTTTTAAGTGTAAAACTCCTGGTCATCCACACAATTTGTGTGGTAAATCCGTTTCATCACCGTTTATTTTGGGGAAACAAGGAAACACGCCCGCAGTAGTAGGTAAACCTACAGCTGATAAATCACAAGTTAACGATGGTAATAAAAAGATATGACTAGCCGATTTTCCTTCGCAAGCCACTACACCTGTTAATGTTGATATTCTAGAATTTGAACTTCGCAATCATCCTGACAAAAACTTTGTAAAGTACGTACGTTCAGGTTTACGTTGCGGATTTGATACTACGGTACAATCCGAAACCTTATTACCAAGAAATGTAAAAATAACAAGTGCACGGATGCAGGAATCAGTAGTATCAGAATTAATCAACAATGAACTTCAAAATTGTTTCGTTTACGGACCTTTTTGTGAACCTCCATTTACAAATTATCGCGTGAGCCCTATCGGTATAGCAGAAAGTAAATATTCGAACAAAAAACGACTGATTTTAGATTTGTCTGCTCCTCATAAAGATAATGATATAAGTATAAATGACCTCATAGATAAAGAACAGTGCTCTATGTCTTACGTCAAAAATTGAAGATGCGATTAAAATCATCACTTCTCTCGGAAAAATGAGTTTTTTGTGCAAGTTCGACATATCCAACGCTTTCAAAATTATTCCAACCAACCCGAGTCAGTCGCCTTTATTTTGTATGAAATGGAAGTCATTATATTATTTCTATGTTAGATTATTATTGGCTGTAGAAGCATCCCAATCATATTTGATAATTTATCTAGAGCTGTCTGTTATATAGCAAAGTTTAATTATAACATACCACATATTTTACATTTACTTGATGATTTTTTGACAGTTGATAGCCCGAACGCTATAGCAGACAGGACAATCGCTTTAATGACAATGATATTTAACAAATTAAAAATTCCGACTGCTGCACATAAAATTTTATGGCCTGTGACATGTCTAGAATACTTAGGAATAATATTGGATACTCATAAATTTGAGGCCCGTATTCCGATGAACAAAGTGACAAGAATTTGTGATTTTATTAAAAAGTTACTTGGAAGAACATCATGCACCAAAAGAGAACTGGTACAATTATTAGGTCACTTAAACTTTGCATCTCGTGTTATTATTCCTGGTAGATCTTTCGTGTCGTATCTAATCGACTTATCAACAAAGGTCAAGGAACTTCATCATTATGTTAAGTTAAGTAAAGAATGTCGTATCGATCTGCAGTTTTGGCTAAAATTTTTAAGTGACTGGAACGGCGTTAATATGTTTTATGATATTTCTTATACTTCTAACATTGATACGGAATTGTTTACTGATGCATCCTCCAAAGGTTTTGGGGTATATTTTAAAGGAAAATGGTTTTCTTCTACGTGGCCGGACGATTTACCTACAGTTAGCGATAAATCGTTATCTATGGCTTTTTTGGAATTGTATCCAATAGTTGTTTCTGTTATTTTGTGGGGTAAATACTGGAAATGCAAAAATGTGCTGTTTTGGTGCGATAACGAGGCCACTTTCAATTAACCGGAAAGGTCGATCAAAGTGTTTAGTAATGATGAAACTTATGAGGCAATTAACTTGGTGTGCATGTAAATATAACTTTACAGTTTCTGGAAAACATGTTCCAGGCGTACAGAACAATATAGCTGACTCGTTGTCTCGTTTACAGATAGACACATTCCGTCACCTTGCGCCAAAGGCAGAGAAACATCAGCAACCTTGTCCAAAACTTTACGACGTAATTTGGAACTGAATAAAACAGTTGAACAATTGTGGACTCATACATATCTAACAATACCAGAGAAGCATATAATGTTGGTTACAATCATTTTGAGCGATTTATCTTGTTAACTAATACACAGTTGCATGCTAATAATATGCCTCCAATTTCAGAGGAGATTCTTATATATTTTGTTGCATATTGTTATAAACATTTAAAGTTACAGTATTCCATTATCAACCTGTATTTATGCGGAATACGATATAAATATTTAAAAAGCAATTTCCAAAACCCTTTCGAAAAGCTCGATCAGAATAATTTGATGAAACTCGATATGATACTAAAATCTGTTAAGAGACTACAATGTATAAAACCTAGAGTAAGATTGCCCATCACTTTTGATATCCTTGAAAACATATGTAACACACTCCGTAAAGGTGTATTTATTAGCTTTTTAGATTGTTTGATGGAAGCAACATGTACTGTAGCATTCTTTGGATTTTTAAGATGTGGGGAATTTACTGTGCGTAGTGTCATTGACTTTAACGAATCTAGTAATCTTTGTATATCAGACGTAATTTTTTATGATGGTCATGCTGTTTTGAGGTTAAAAGAGTCTAAAACAGATCCCTTTCGACGAGGCATTTGTATAAAGTTATACATAAAATCATTCTATATGCCCTTTTCGTATCTTAAAAAGACATGTTACTTCTAGAGTTAAACGTAAGATACATTCATTTTCAAGCGACCCTCTTTTTATTACAGAACTTGACCAACCATTAGATTATTTCATTTGTAAATTGAAAAATTTTTGGCAACTTATAGGATATGATTCTACTTTGTTTAATAGTCATTCATTTAGATCTGGTGGTCTTGCTTGAAGACCACATGGTTAAAACGTTGGGTAGATGGTCGTCTGATTGTTATTGTAAATATATTGAAACGTCAAAATACGCAATCAAACAAGCCCAACAAAGTTTAACGGTTTCAAAATGTACATAAGTTGATTTGTTATTATACAATGTATTTGTTTTTCATTTTTGCTATTTTTTATTCTGTATCCAAATGATAGATAAGATGAATGTATTATTATTATTGTTGCTTTATCATGTCTGTATATGTTTATCTTTCGGATTTATTAATAATTTGCTATTGTGTTGAAGGACTCTCCTTTCCCACTTCATCCTTGGGGCACTCAGCTGATTCTCATCTGAGTTTAAGGACTCTCATGAAATTTTCAGATATATATTTTTCAAATTCCATTATTCACCCCCAAGGATTAAGTATTTATGCCGTTTCCCCGTCAAAGCAACACCCTTTGCAGCCCCTGCTGTGCTGCACGTCCCGGGAGCCTTGCTGTGCTTCCCAGGAACCCTGCCGTGTTCCTTGCAGCCCTGCTGTGCTGCATCCCATTGGAGCCTTTGCTGTGCTCTCTGTTGTTGTTTTGACGTGAGTACCAACGTTATAAATTTCAATCATTTAAAATTTCAGTTAAAATTTATGGCGGAGGTCGAAAGAATTCCCCCCCCTTTTACACAGCTGAGATGAACCCCAAGGGCCAAAAATATATTAAATTTGTAAGTGTATTATTTTATCTTTTAATAAATATGTTATTATCAAGTTTATATCTATGGATACGCCTTTCGGATTTCCTTATGCAGAAATTTGGATCCACCCCTCGTGCTGATATTATTGGTTTGTCGTGTGCCTTGTTTTGATGCACTCAAAGTTTTATTGTTGGTTCCGCCTCTTTGTTTATTCTTTGTGGCAACATGTATTTAGAATTTGACAGGCTGTGTAGGAGTTGAGCACGCGACCACCATTCTCACTCTCATTTCAGTGTCTGGAGAATATATAATTTTAATGGATATTTGACAGTTGTTGAGAAATATCAGATTATATTTATACTTTAAATTGATACATGTATATAAGAACGTATATCATGACGTCTACACGTATCTTATTAATTATCTGTTATTGATATACGGAATACGCATTTATTATGCACCAATGTTGGTATCAGAAATTAATCAATTATCTTACCGAAAAAAACAAATTGACCAAATTTCACAATAAATAGTTATATGAATAAACGAAAAATATATTTTTTGACCTGTTGACAAAAATAAACAAATTTCAAGAAACTTGAACCACAAATTTACGGTAATAATTTCATTGTATATATATAGCAGTTTGACAAACACTAATTTTGATCATTGAGAATCTCGATTTCTCTTTACTAATATTATTTGATTAAAAGTTTCAGCTGATTTGTAAAGAGTTTACTCCCTTAGGTCTTCTGTCTTAAGTTTCTATTTTCTCTTATTATCAAGAAAATTGTCCATGCAGATTCATCCATGTCAATGATATGATCGTAAAATTGTATATCATTGCCTTTTTTACATTTTTTCTTCGATTGTAAGATAAAGTTGCAACTGAGAAAATATTTTCTGAAATATGTTGAGAAGAATCCAAATTTTAACTTTATGGATATAGAGGAAAGGTTAAGTAATTTTAAATCCATCAACACCCGTTGATATAGAAACAGTGGTTTCTTTTATATTTCAGAAATTAGAACCGAGGAACCTGTTTTCATATCATGGATATTGTTTTCACTGTTTAGTGATACATTTGTATTGTTATAACCCACTTTGTTTTATGTCTGCCATAAAATTTGAGTTTTTAATTTGAATTTGTTTGTGCTTCTGAATTCTGGGTAAAGAAAGTGGCTCTACATTGTAATTTGTGCTACCGACTGCTTTGATTTATTTGGTTATCATTCAAATCCAATTTTCCTGTATTGCACCAAGTCATCAGTTTACATGAGATTACAAGTGAGAGTTTGGTCCTGTAATATTTGGTCCATCAGTGAAAATATTAACTGGAAATACGTTGGAAATAAGTTCTGTGATACCTAATGCTTTCCCCAGAAATTTGAGAATGCATGGTAAATTTCGTATTTTGAGGGCACTCAATAGTTAAAAAAGATAATAATTTGGGGGCACTCCACCTTGGCATGAGGGCGGTATATTTATCAAAAACTGCAATAAACAGCCTTCACACTAGTGTGATGGTGTAGAAGTGTCATAAAAGTGTGCCAACACAACAGGGGTACATGATTAAATGCAAATCAGTTTTAAAAAGATAAGATTAAACTAAAAATTGAAGGTTAGGTTTGGCTACCTGGGGGCACATTGTAAAATTCACGATGAGGGCTAAATTGGTCTAGGGAAATCTCTAATACCTATTTTGATGCACAAGATGAGCATAGTTCTTCTTTCACAATTAAACAGTTAGCTTGAGGTTTAAATTGTGAAAAACTAAAACAACAATCTAAAATGCTGAAGAGAAAAATCCAAAAAGATCAAAAGAGTAAAAATAAACATCTAAGGACAGAGTTATGAATGATAGACATGCTCCATAGTTTGCACAAAACTTGGCTTGTATCGAATTGCTGGTATCTGAGTTTGTGATATATAGTAGGGGACCTGTACTCCTCAGCAGAGCTCAGTGGTAATAATAGATTCTATGTTACCAAGTCCGATACACAAAATACGCACATTTCGTCTATCTACAAATTATAAATCATTCTATAGTTCTACAATGATTTGTATATGTTCTAACATCCCAAGTTCCAACAATAAGTCGTTTGACGTTAGGAGAATCTATGACTATATTTGGAGGGGAGTATCTAAATTGTAATGATAATCAAGTTGAAAGTTTACTTTTACAAATTGCAATTAATAAGAAATATCTAAAATTGCTGTGGTATTGTTTTATTATGACTTCATAGTTCCTGGCTTTAATAATACCCGGGATAATACTTTCTTTTACGCCGGTGATGTTTCTGTACCGTACAAAGTCAATGTCCACTCTAATAACGTTACTGAAAATGAAAAAGAGAAAGCAATCATACATATGTTTCTGATGATTTTGATTAATACATAGATATTATGTGGACAGTTTCGTTTTCTTAAAAAAATGATGAAAGATAAATAATTGTATTTGTCAGTTGGCTGTTCCAGTTCTTTCTAACAAGGTCATTCAAAAAGGGATTAATACTAAGACCTATCCAAAAAAATAGAAAGGGTAAATAATATTGCCAAAAACAGTAAAAAAGCGAGAAGAAGGAATAAAATGTACGACCATATTACATATGAAAATATCTTTTAACGCAGATAAGCACATAAAAATGGACATGTGGTTATTACTGTTTTTATATGGCAAACCTCAAGATAAAGATATAATAATGTTATTTTCCTTAAAGTCAAACATATAATCGTCATGAAAAACAGCAATAAAAGGACTGATAACACGCCTTTCTATTATATTCTGATAGCACGTGCTTTAGCATATTTTTATAGTCTACCTGTCACAGAGGAAACAGTTGATCTGAACTCCAGTCTCCATGGGTTTTTGCATCGATGTTTATTCCGACCGGGGTTTTCTCCCCATGTTTGCAGAGTCCTGTATGTCCATTCAAATGTCCCAGCGTTTGGTGTGCTTTCGGAATCTTCTGGTCTTTCCGTCATAATCCAGTTTTTGGTCCCCATCGGTGAGTACAAGTTCAACTCAACAGAACCCCTGAAAGCTGAAAATTAAAAAAAAATCTATTTCAACAAAACTTAGATATTCTTTTCCATTTGATGAAATTTCTTCCTGAGTAATTAATTTGGATATCTGTTTTTTTCTCTTTTGTACGGAAAATTCTTTGTAACTTAGAAAATCCAAAAAAAATCGTTTATACAAGATAGCTTAGTGCACTTATTAGACAAAAACATGTTCTCGTTGCTGCAATGTCTATTAATAACGTAAACATTATCTTATTAGGCTAGAATTTTGCGTGTGTGTCTGGCCTTATGGTTCTTTAAAGTTGTCGTATGCACAAATGGACTTTCTTTATTTCCAGCCATTGGAAATGGCATTGTATAATTAACAATTTTGTTTTGTTCAGATTTCTAAAATTATCACCTTTATATAACCATCATTTAAATATTAAGTTTGTAGTACACTCTTTTACAAAAAATAACAAAAAAGAATAATAAAAGGATTAATGGTATAATCTGAGAAAAATTAAAACCCTTTCCTCCTCCAGAAATTATGGAAAAATATTAAAATTAAGAGGGTACCCAACACTTTGACTAAAATAAATTTGGCTCGTTTAATTTTCATTAAATTTTTACGAAATATTTACTTTGACCTGTTAACAAAAATATAAAACTTTCAAGAAATTGTAACCACACAAATTACGGGAATAATTTCATTGGATATATAGCAGTTTGACAAACATTAATTTTGATCATTGAGAAGCTTGATTTCTCTTTACTAATAGTATATGATTAAAACGTTCAGCTGATATTTAAAGAGTTAACGCCCTTAGGTGTTCTGTACTCCTTAAATAATAAAAAAAATACTCAAAAAAGAAACGCTTGAAAGGAAAAACGCTAATTCTTTTCTTGGGAGAATAAGGCATGTGTAATTTTTGCACCCTTTTGCACCCTTGTTACAGTAAATATCATAAGGGTCTATACCTTCAATATATTCAAAATTGATAATAATCGAAATCAATAACTAGCAAAGACATTACGAAGTTAAATTTCTTAGAATAGCAATTTCCGGTAAATTGTCGGAAAAGTAGAAATGAGAAATGTACTAAAAATGTTCGCAGTTTCCACGAGAAATGTAATAAAAAATGTTCGCAGTTTCCACAATCGTTGTCCAGCCTCTTTTTACCTTTCACCATTTCCACATTTTTCGTTTTCAGTATTGAAAAAGTCAAAAATTCATTTATCATAAAATGTTTATAACCAGTGCTTCATGTTTTGGAAATGACATGAACAATCTTAATCTAAAAATAAAAATTCAAATATTGATATATACTTTTTTAAATTGTTACGAGCATGACGAGTGGATTATCGGATTTCTTCAATCGAGATAGTTAAATTACGGAAATTTAAGCACGAGCCTTAGTGCGTAGTAAAATATATTGCTCAACTACAACAAGTCCAATGTGAGATTAACCTCGAAAAATACGCTAGTTGCCAAAACTTTGAAGGCCAGTCATAAAGACTTATACAGGGTAGCCCAAAGCTATTTTTTTCCAGATAGAAGTCTTGTATAACCTTGTGCTACTGAACAGAACTGCATAATTTAGTAACTGACAATTTTTGGTCAACTTACCAGTATAATTATATACGACATTAACCAATACGTTTTCTAGATAATTTATCCGACAAGCCCCTGGTTTAATCCAGATTTTACTACATTTTGCCTTCGAATTAGTACTTATTCTGAAAATACAAACATAAAAATAAAATATAAACAAAACAAAAACTTTATCACCTGATTTTTCACACGAAAAACTATGCGAAACAGTTAAACAAATTAAAAAGATATAACATTTAGTGTGTGTGGAATACCATAAAAATAACAGACCTAGGTAAGAAAAATGTGTTTGTTTGTTTAGTTGGGGTTTTGCGTCGTTTTCAGCACATTCGGCTATTTCGCGGCGGCCAGTTTTTATTGGTGGAGGAAGCTGGAGTACCCGGAGAGAACCACTGACCTTCGGTAGGAAAATTGGCAATCCTTGTCAATTAAGATCGAAGTCGAATATACCCCGCCACATGTGAGATTCGAACTCACAACCTCAGCGTTGACAGACTAGTGATCATTAGTAGTTATGACAAACTACCTAGACCACTCGGCCACCGAGACCCCATGAAAAATGTGAGTATAATAAATGTCCGGGAATATATAAAATATAAATAAAATGCACAACACACAAAAAAAGCAAAAACGTGGGACATCACAAACATAGGTTAAAATGGGTAGTGAAATCAGGTGTTCCAAAAAGGTACTAAAATTCTACATAGTATACAGAATGCAAACTGCATATCAGTAGTGGAATATTTTGAAAACATGTCAATGGTTTCGGAATTTAAAATTAATTATTTTCCCGTACATGTATCACAAACAATTATCTCCAAATTGAGAAGTGAAATATTTTTTTTTAAAAATCGAGTTAAAACTTACAAAAAGGTGCAAGTCTTCAAAGCGGCAAAGATGAAAGCAAGAAAGATGTTTTTCTTTGCTTGGTGTGATTTCACGTCAATGAGTAATATTATGTCAAGAATTTATTCACCATATTATTTTGTCCCTATAATAGTTTATTTAAACTGTGGTTCTTAAAGAATGAAAACAAATCAGAACGCGAAAGTAAATAAGTTTTGATTGCAATAAATTTGTGGTCCGTAAAGAGTTTCCTGAAATTGTTCTATTCAACTTTAAAAGCTTATATCTTTTGTCAGAAGTAAGAAGTGCGAATTGTTTGCTAAAACAGATTTCTTACAGCAAAATTGCGTACATGTTGCGTAGGTACCTGTTAACGAACACTGTAAATTTTGTTTGTTTTGTAATGGACACACTTTATATCTCCAGGCATCATCAAGACACAATCCTTTAAAGTTATTATTAGTTCCTTTCAGTCCTACATAGTATTCCCAATGTGATCTGACAATTATTTTTACAGTTCATATATATAGAAAAAACAAAGTCCATATTGCACGAGATATGCATGAAATTCAGATAATAAAACAATAGAAGGAGTTTATAGAACAATTAACGGAGATAATTATCATTAATAACGGAGTTAACATACAATTAAAGGAGACAACAAAAGGAGATACAAATGTTTCTGTTATTGTAGAAAGTTCAAATTTAAATAACAGAGACAAGGGAGAAATAATCGGAGAATTCACAATTAAGTCCATCGCCAATTGCGACAGTACACGTATATCTAAGGAAAGTTACATCGGAGAAAATATACAAACAAAATATGATGCTTACACCAATGTTTCTTTCCTTGTACTGTATGTTATCATTTCAGGCAAATCTGTAAACATTTCCGCTGCTTGCACCATTCCCTCTGCGTCTATAAGTCCAAATCCCATCATAGGATGTGCTTGAAAAAGAAGTGTTGATCAAATATATTTATATTAAATTAAATTAAATTGAACTGAATGCTTTAAAACTTAGCAAAATTCATACTTAACTTTTTTAGGGAATTATAAACTAAACTCAAAATATCCCCAAACTATTCATGATCATAAAAATATAAGGAGGCAATCATTATATTGTTATAAGGGGGAGGGGGCTAGTATCAAATGCTCTATCCTGCCTATTTTTTTTCGTCGACATTTTGGTAGTAGATTTTTTGTTTGGCCACTATTCGGCCTAAATTTTTATTTTCATTTAAACCCCAAAAAATTCCTGATTGACACAGGTCCTGCATTTTTTTATACCTAATGTTGTCCTGTCTTTTCATTTTGCCA
This sequence comes from Mytilisepta virgata, assembly GCA_028015205.1. NCBI lineage: Eukaryota > Metazoa > Mollusca > Bivalvia > Mytilida > Mytilidae > Mytilisepta > Mytilisepta virgata. The sequence continues at coordinate 9,445,276 of CM051510.1, forward strand.
TAATCCTGGTCCTGCCTTTTTATTTCAAATTTGATCATACCCCCTCCCCCCATAAAAATCAAATGGTTGCTCCCTAAACATCGTCTGAAAATTTAATAATTACCAAATAGAAGTATTTATATCAACATATTTAACTAAATTTAAATTGCAAACATTGAATACAAGTCTGTCCCATCGCAATATACACATATATATAAAATAACAATATAGCGGGTATACACAGAAAATCGATATTGGAATTGAAAGTATGGGCTGCACTGTGATGAAAAGACAACTCCGAAATCTGAACAGTAATCTTATAAAGGATGTAGGTCACCAAAAAGTTCTTCTTACTCCATAACCCTGCGCCGTTTTCTTGCCATTCAAAAGGGGGGTCACCACCATCAACAAAATCGTATCTTTGTGATGTCCGTGCAAGGAGATGTTGAACACCACGCCATGATAGATCTGGGCTATAAAATAAAATATGATTAATAGAAACAATGAAAACAGCCGAAACAGGATATCAAAAAGGGAACTTCTTACTTTTGAACGAGAAAAACCTGCATGTATCACTTGGCCTTCAAACATATGTATATTTATTGTGCAGAGAAGCCCATAAGTGTGTACCGATTTCTTAATTGCGCTTTGTGCAACGGTTTTTAAAGTATTGTTTAACTAATTGGGAATTACAATTTTAATTATTGTTTAACTTTTTTTTGTGCAACCCAGTCCAGGTTGTTATTATACAATTACTGACTTTGTAATAGGTCGCCATCAAGATTTATCAAGCCGAGAAAATTAATGTTCACCGAAAATATATATTTTCAAAGGTTGATTAATCCTGATAGCAATCTATTACATGGTCAGTAATCGTTTTGTTACATGAATAGGAAATTTTTACTTTCAGTTTCTATTTCAAGAACAAATCGGTCACTACAGAATTCCGCTTGACCGTTCAGGGTCTGTTTTAATCCCATAACCATTCAAGCGGAATTCTTTAACTAAATTTAGATACTTAAATGTTTCTATCATGAGTACTCAAAACCTTCTAGACAGTTCTCAGCCAATCAGAATATATAACGTCGTGTAATAATAAAACGTACTGAACTGGGGGTAACATTTCAACCTTAATTAATCCTTTGGTGCTTTGTTTCATTGACCCTTATCCTTTCTTTTATGGATTAATAAATCAAAATAAAGTTTGTTTTAAAATTTCTAATTTTCGTACATATATTTTGAAAAAAAACGCTTTCTTATTTGCAAGAACAGAACATGCTCTTTATCTAATTAAAACAGACATGTGATAAATAAAGGATGCAGATATTATGACTTTTTGGACGCGAAAATGTTTAGATTTCTGGTCTGGTAGTGTCGCAAATAGTTCATATTGACTTTAGTTTCCACAGGTGTATTACAGATATAAGACAATTGTTTCCTAAAAGAGACTACGACTTCCAGGATGAAAACCAGTAATAAAATGTTGTTCAGTTTCCTTTTCTCATCGTGTACCAGTATGACTTTTTCGGGCATATTAACCTCACATCTATCTTTAACCTTATTATATTTATAGACATGTAACATGTACTTTTGTCGCCAATCAGATATCTATAATCAGATATGGCAAGCTTTAAATCTATAATGGCAGGGTTGTATGTAGACTCGGCGATTTCAATATATAAATAACATAATTTTAAGACGGTGACGAAGTATATTGTAACCCCCTCGAGTAAAAAATGTAAACCACGGCGAAGGGTTACAATATACTCCGTCACCCTCTTACAAATTTGTTATTCATTTTAGTATACTGAATGTCTTGAATTTACGAGCGGGTGACAGTATAAATATTGTTACCCACTGTTTCTTTTCCAGGGGGTGATCGAGTTAAATATAAGTAAACCAATGAAAATGCATTAAAAGTAGAGAAATTTACATACAAGTATAATAACATCATTTGATTACTACATTAATGTATGCATATGGTTTGACTTACCTAGCTTCTAAAGCTAATGCTATTGCCCCGGAAACAAGCGGAGTTGAGTAAGACGTTCCTGCGAATCCAGTATGGCATGATGAAAACGGAATAGGGAAAGTCTACAATGATGACAATAGTGCAGCTGTTTAACCAATCAACGAGCTTTATTTTCCAGAACAATACTTCACGGCTACCCGCAATTGAATAGTAGAATAGAGAATGGAAACGGGGAATGTGTCAAAGAGACAACAACCCACCAAAGAGCAGAAAAGCAGCTCAAGGCTACCAATGGGTCTTCAACGCAGCGAGAAAATCCCGCACCCAGAGGCCAGCTTCAGCTGCACCCTAGACAATAATGTATATTAGTTCAGCAAAATGGACGGCCCACTAAACTCCGAAACATAAAAATGAACCAATATTTAAAAAACACACAAGACTAACAAAGGCAAAAATGCGGCGGGCTAAAACAGGTTTTGTGAGACCTCAAACATCCCCCTATACCTCTAGTCAATGTGGAATAAACAAAGACATAGCGATACACACAGTAAAACTCAGTTCAAAAGATGTCCGAGTCAGATGTTAAAAAGGTAACAGAAGAAACTAACGAAAATGACAATGATCAATATATATTAAGAAAGGACTACAAGCAGTTACTGACATGCCAGCTCCAGACCTCAATTAAACTGGTCGAAAGATTATGACTATATCATATAGAAAATCAGCCACAATCCTTCCCGTTAGGGGTTTAGTATCATGCCATCATAAAGCGTTTGATTACGAAAAAAACATCTAAATTATATTTACTTTATTACCTTTGATACTTTAATACTAAAAACAGAAACCGTGGTACAAAGAGTGCGTTTTTGTTTTTAAAATCCTTTTACCAACTTGTGGGTAACTAAAAGTAGTAATAAATAATAACAACGAACTATATTTTATGATGTAAATGTGTAATTGAATGCAATTTGTAATTGGGGCATTTCCCAATTATATGTAATTGTAATTTTATTAATTACTGCAATTACTTTACTTTTCTTACTTTATATATAAAAATACTTAGAATAAAAAAGTACAATTTTTAAGAATAGCAAAAGGCAGCATTATGTAGAAATTGATAGCCAATATTTAAAAAATCATATTTTTGCCGTTTTATTTTAATCATGATTAAAAACTTTAATGTTTTGTCGTACACATTCGCCTCATATGTGCGTGAGGACGGGACCCTGTCTTGGGCCCTCATAGCCCCCCCCCCCAAGCCCCAATTATCATAAATATCTTTTTCCGTTGGTCGAAGTCGTATTGACAAAAAAAAACAGCAACATTGCCAGCAAAAATCGATCTTATTGTGTTTAAATTGGATTAAATTAGTGTGGGATGTGAATATTCTTGAAGAATTATCATCAGTAGACAGCTAGAAATTGTTGTTTCAACCGGTACGTGTTATTTTATAACATTTTAGAACACTTTTTCCTGACCTGTGCCACAATGCCTTCCGCTTCGCTATATTAGTCGAATGGCACATTGATAGTAAACATGTGTATTATATGTAAATATATGGTATATTAGCATCCTTATGATACAGATGAATGGTAAAAATTAGAAAAAATATATTTATGATAATTAGGGGGCTATCAGGGACCCAAGACAGGGTCCTGTCCTCAATCACCTGTGATTCACCTAAAAGACGTTATTTTTACGCAATATAGAGAAATAAATCACGGTGGCTTCATAATATCATGATTTTACCACGGGTAGGCCCTTTATGCTAGATATTTTGACAGCGACAAGCCACTGTAAATTATTTCTATTCTGATAGGACAGTTTCTACTACATTTTGAAATTCCGCAATATCGGTATTAACAACGGAGTAAAAGAAGAAAAAATGTAAGTTATGTAATAAATGGTCATAAACTTTAAAGTGGAAGTTCAAAGAAGATCGCCGCTTGCGACATCTAATTCTCTCATAAAAAACACGCTAAAAAGCCTTATTTTAAACACGAGTTTAATATTTCCCAGTTCGTCACTTTTGACTGATTATATAGTATAAGTACCTATTTCTTCCGTACATACACGATTTTTAGGTTTCCTATACCTCGGTAAATTCATTGAGCACAGTCGACGAAGTTAAATAAGTTACGCATGATTGGTCAAAAGGTATGACAAAAAAATCAGATTGGACGTCATCACAGCACTAGTGGGTGATCTATGTACAATCCAATGATCTCCCACTAAAACAACAGTTTATGCAAGAAAATGTAATGTCATATCTTTTCTTGATTAAAATCAACTTTAACTTTATAGAACTTTCTCGCAAGTAATAGTGTGAAATAAAATCATTTGGTTTTGCCATCTTGAATCATCCCATGTAAGCAGGTTCTTACAGTTAAAATTAGCTTTTAACAAGTTAATCAACTCGGCAAAAATGTTTCAGAATTATTATCAGTCTATTTAGTGATGACAATTTTAAAAGAATTCTATGGAACCCTAATAACGATTCTCAATTCAATTCAATGTTAGACGTGTTAGTCTATTTACGAAATATTTGTTCATATAAGACAGAAAACACTACATAAAAAAGCTGATTGAACAACTCTGTTTTACATAATTACGATTTGGTGTCTATTTTTTTTTCAGTTAAAATAATTATTTTAATATACTTTTAAAAAAAATTATATTGATTTAGTATACTTTGTCATAGACAATAATCTTATGGTTGAAAGACTCTTTCTTACCATTCCATCCAAAGGTGTCGTCTTGATTTGACCTCCATATGCTACCGCCATTATATTGGATCCAACAAGTGCGTATTCTGTCGTGAGATTTTCTTTGTCGACTGCTGATACGACGATAGTATATGGTGAAGTCATCAATCCATCAGCATTAGCGTTGTCAAGTCTACCTCCATTTCCAGCAGAAAATACATAAATCGCTCCCTTTCCCTTTCTTCCCTAAAACAATTAAAAATTCGACAGAATGTAAACTTTATTTGAAATTTGAATATGCTTGATTGATACCAGACCGCATCAAATATCAGATTCACGAAAGTTTGAATATTTAACGTTACAGTATTTAGCAATTATGTAACCTTCAACATCTAACCATGAAAATCTAAATGCAGAGAGCCAAATAATATGTTTATCTTATTCTGAACGGGGAATTTTCAACAGATTTTTTACATTTTTTAAACACTGATAACGTTGGGTCAAAACAGTGTGACGTCAGTGATAAATTTGGGTCATTCGCCATTGCTGATTATATAGTCGGGTCATCCTCCAATAACGCTTGGGGAGTCAAAACAGGCCACATGGTGAGACAGGGAAATACCATAATTATTTATTATTCCGCATATACTTACAGTGAGAATGGCATTTTCAAAAGCCGCTTCTATAATATCACCAGTTCTTACATAACCAATTCTTCCCCCAACATTCCAGCTGTTGGAATAAATATCGACGCTGCCACTCGCGTGAGTCAAATAAGTTGCTAACTGCTGTTCAGTAAGATCAATGCCGAAATCAGATTGAAATATTACAATAGCTGAAAAATGTTCATAAAAATTACACAACGAAAAATGAAGTCAGATCAATATATATGTTTTAAGTAGAATGCAGAGCTATAATTTGTAAATTGATGGGTTAATCCTTATGTTACGATTTTGTCACTGATATGTTCATCATACATGTAAGCATGCTTTATGCTAGCATAAAAGTATTTAGTCATCACTTAATGTTAAATCTCAGACGTCGTTTGTCATATGGCAAAATTGTGGGTAGTTTGCTAATTTGCATAGAGGCCATTTTGGATTTCTCTGACGACAGTCATTACAAAGCATTGTACTTGCCCAAAAATAAAAATGCATATATTCAAATTCGTATAACTCATAAGCAAATTTTCCGCATATATGTACATTCTACACAATATTAGCTTTCTTTTCGTGTACAAATGAACATTGTCAGCATTGGAAATTATCCGCCAATGCATTTTAAAAACTGAAGCGTAACCGTAGTATAACTGCTATATGAATTAAACAAAATTACTGAAAAATGCAAATTCAAAGTATAAATACAGATACAGAGGCGAGATCATACATAAATTGTCCACATATGGAGAACCACTTTGGAGGGTGAATTTTATGAGGAAATAACTTTTATCTCATCTGCTTTCATAACTTTTTCGCGAAATAGTTTTTAAAACATGACAAAGTCAAGTCTCTCAAAGCGTACATCTTCAAATCTGCCTTTTCCCTCAGAATTAAACAAACAATTTGTAAATATCCGCCAAAGGAAGTTTTCATAGACACATTACTTTAAGAGCCGAGAAGGTAAAAGACTCGATTATCCGTAATTCAAACAATTTTATCATTTTCGATCCAAAAATAAGGGATGTAATTTGATTAAAAGGGCTGAAGTCACGTGACATAGATGCCATGAATAAAGTACCCAGCATTTTGCCTTATGTATTATAACATAAGAAGTACATAAAGAGTTCTTTTAATTTTTTCAATTCAAAAATTATTTTTATGGCAAATTTCAGCATTTGCCCTGAACAAATAACGCATTCCATTTTTAACTCGCATCGAGGTTATGAACGTATAAACTCGATGTCATTTCTGATTGGAATCGAGTACGTATGTGACAGACGTACGAGACGTTTAAATACGCAACTTCCGTGTGTCCCACATACTTCGGCAACTGATTTTTAATTTGCTACTTTTTAACCAAAAACATACAATTTAGGTCCTGATAAAGATAAAAATCCATTTAAGGACTGACCGTAATTTTTTTCAGGCTATGAAGAAATAACCTAGGTCACGTGGTGCACACTAAATAACACGCGTAGCGGGTTATTTGAAAGTGTGCACGATGTTCATTGAGGTTATTCCGAATAGACTGAAAACAAAATTACAGTCAATCCTTATAATTTAATTCCAATGGATGTTTTGACGTCTAAAACGTTGGGATTCCCTTTAATGACGTCATAGGGAAAACGAAAATTTAGTCTATGATATGATAGACGAAAAAAATTGACGAATCAAATGACGCGTTATATCCAATATTAAATCATTATTTAATAGCTTCCACATTGTAAAATGCACAGACCATTTATTTTTCTTGTTATCCATTATTTAATAGCGTCGACATTGCCAAATGCACAATCATTTGAGTAGAAATTGGAGCAAGTATTTTTTTTCAAAATTAAAGTGAAAAAAATTCTTCAGTCCTGTTTTTGAAAAAAAATATAAACATTTGTCATTACTCAAATAGACCCATAGCAGTACTTCAGCTACTCCCCAGGCTTTCGGTTGTTAATTTCTATGGAAAATAATTTTAAATTCATTTGCGCACATTCTACCATTCAACAGAAAATTCCTGAACCCCTCCACAAGAAAATGATGGAAGTAAGTGGAAGCATTTTGATCGATCGTTACCTTCATATCTTAAAATTCTTTGTTTACATTTGATTGACAACCTCAACGTTGATTATCTCCTTTATCACGTAATTTTCACAGAAAAAGCTCGCTCGAATTGTGTTTCACTCGGTTTTGAGGAGAAATATTTGAACTGTTAGTCAGAAAAGTAACAGCACACCTTTTCTGATTTAAAAATCCCCGTCCCGAGATCTGACAATGAAGAAATTGTCCTTTTTCGGTGACGAAATCGTCAGTATCATTGCCAACTTTTATTATAAAATTTTGTAGGAAAAGCAGGCTAAAAATATCTGTTTTAAAGTAATATGAAAAGAAAATATTCTCAGAAACCGTTTAATACCATCCCCTAGACCCAATTCAAACCATACGTCATGTATGGCCCAAAAAACCGGCAGGTGATTGAAGTTACAAAAAATTACCCATTTTCACATGAAAATTTTCACTGTAAATAAAAACGACGCCATTATTGACTTGGCCGTCCGACTGTTACATTTCAAATAACAATTCGTATATCCCAAAAGTCAACTTGGTTCAAACGTTTGGAAACAATTCTTGCACATATTCTGCAACGTCACAATCGTTCGTGGTGACCTCATATTATATTCTAAAGTAAACGCATTGCAGGGGTAAAATTGAACATCCGCTATTATAAAATATTACATGCGTTTCATGCAGCAGTGTAAATGACAATAATTAGAACTTTAGGAAACAAAGGATAATGTAATACTTTCATTTAAATGAAATATTTAAGATATTCATGAAAAAAAAATTACAATTTAAAGAAAGTGGGAGACTTATAGATTTTGATTTCCGATTTTTATCGAATATTTTTTTCTTCCTCTTCGATTTTGTTCGTTGGAGTTCTCAATAACCGTCAGAGATATGGATCTGAGATTTTCCATGACGAAAGACCAATGCTTCTAAATAGGCCTAATACTATTCATTTTTGATGTGGGTCACTGAGACGTATAATGAGGAGTTCAAAGAGGCTAGGGGTTTACTATAGGACCCTATGGGGAAGTTTTTTTTCATCGAAAAACTCTACGAGAGTGACCAATAACCATCTAATAGCATATATTTTGTTATACACCGTGACCACACCTATTAAATGGCATATACTTGGTTCCTCTAGGGGGGTCATCCCCACCCCTCAAAGTCAATAATTTTGAAAAATTTCATATGCAATTAAAACCCATAGCTTTAAATCATATATTTTATTATTCGCCGTAACAAGACGCATTAAATGACATGTACCTCCATCTTTCAGAAGGGTGAGCCACACCCCCACAAATCAATAATGTCCAATTATCTCAAAAACCGTAAAAATCCCCACCCCTAAACCACATATTTTCTTATTCCCCATAGTAAGACGCACCAAATGACATATGCCTGGCTTCCCGAGGGGTTATCACCACTCCCATCAAATCAATAATGTTCAATTATCTCATAAACCGTTAAAATCCCCACCCTAATCCATCTATTTTCTTATTCCCCATGATAAGACCCACCAAATGACATATGCCTCGCTTCCCGAGGGGCTATCACCACTCCCATCAAATCAATAATGTTCAATTATCTCATAAACCGTTAAAATCCCCACCCCTAAACCATCTATTTTCTTATTCCCCATAGTAAGACGCGCCAAATGACATATGCCTCGCTTCCCGAGGGGTTATCACCACTCCCATCAAATCAATAATGTTCAATTATCTCATAAACCGTTAAAATCCCCACCCCTAAACCATCTATTTTCTTATTCCCCATGGTAAGACCCACCAAATGACATATACCTCGCTTCCCGAGGGGTTATCACCAATCCCATCAAATCAATAATGTTCAATTATCTCATAAACCGTTAAAATCAGCATCCCTAAACCATATATTTTCTTATTCCCCATGGTAAGACGCACCAAAATGACACATACCTCGCTTCCTCAGGGGGTTATCACTCCCATCAAATCAATAATGTTCAATTATCTCATAAATTTTCTACGGTCAAGCGCGACGTCATAATGAAGAAACGACATAATAGCGGCGCTGAGAGCCATACGCATAATCAATACCGTGATTCCCCTTTAATCTTGAATTATATAAAATTAAAATCTGTCAGAAACCCGACAACTAAACCGTATATTTTCTTATTCCCCATGACAAAACGCCTGAACTGATATATACCTCATTTACGAAAGGGTTCATCCCTCCCCTTGAATCAGTAATCATAATCTCTTAAAGCATTGAAATCCCTGCCCCAAAATCATATATTTTCTATTCCCAATGATTAGACAAACCGATTGATAAAAACGGAACACCCTCACCAAGGAAGGTGGCGGGGGGGTCATCCACGCCCCTCAAATCAATTATGTTTGATTATTTCAAAATCCCGTAAAAATGTTTATCCTTTTAACATGTTTTAATACCAGTGTTCAAATCTCATAAACCATTTAACTCCATACCCCATAACCACATATATTTCTAATTGTCTATAAGGAGACGCAATAAATGATTTTACACATTGCCCGGGGAATGGGGGTATTCCCTCGTAAAAAATCAACAAAAGACAATGAAATCCTTGGCCCTTAATTATAAACATTTGTATTCTTTGTGAACAGCTCAGATATTCTCAGAGTTCATGTCCCTTTAAACACTGGATGTATCATCAGTGTTTCTGAATAGATTCGAAACTGCTGGCCGGGATAATCATTATACCCATGACAAGACCTAGTGAATGCACAATTGGTATTGTGCGCAGGGATAATTTACTATTCCCGGAAGATAATAAATTGTTACATATCATAAAAAATTCTCCACTAAAATTTTACGCTAAACTGTATTGGTTTATTTTTTTATTTTTTGTCTGATTTTTATGGGACTTGTTTATTATTTTCTTTGCTGGAAAAAAATAGTAACCTCTCTATTAAATATGCATAAACTTTATAGGAACAATTTCCCAATTTCTGTCTCTGGAAAACAACCAATTTATTGAATACAATGTAAGGCATTCTAAATATCAGTTATTTCGTTTGGGAGACGTCGTAACAGTTCACTGTTACAGTTATTACTCGTTTCTTTTGGATTTTGGCCTTCTGGATATTTCATACTGTATTGCTTCCGGGGAATAGAAAAATCACGAAGACTTTAAATATTCGGAAGTCATTTCCACTGCCTGATGTCAATATTTATGATTTCGTCTCCTGTGATATGTAATCTTCGCCCAAGTTATAAACAATAAAGGTGACTAAGTTTTACACTCACAAACAATAGTTGAGTTGAAAGCAACTCCAACAGAGCATCTATCATTTCCTGGCTTGGAAACTATCATTCCTGTTACAGCAGTTCCATGACTGATAAAAAAAATAATAACATGTCGTATTTCACAACAAAAAATAACAAATTCTTTTATCAAATTTGTATATTAATATGAAGAAATGGGAAGTCTGTTTTTAAAATCTTAACATACCTCCATTTGCCGGTCTTACATTTTGTCTAGCTCGTGAGAAAATACCCTATGTTTTAAGCTCACCTGGTCAAAGTGAGCTTTTGTCATCACTTGGCGTCCGTCGTCCGTCCGTCGTCGGTCGACGGTTAACTTTTCACAATTTAATCTTCTCCTCTGAAACCACTAGGCCAAATGAAGTTAAATTTGGCAGGACGCATTTATGTAAGATCCTTAATAAAGTTTGCTCATTTCGTCCCGATCGGACACCAAACATGGCCGTCATGAGCAATTGTTGATTTTGATTGGCTGGGTTTTCAAAAATCTTCTCCTCTGAAACTGCTAGACTAAATGGAACAAAACTTCACAGGAAGCAATATAGGAGGTCGTTTATAAAGTTTCTTCACTCGTCCCAATCTGACTACAAATATGGCCGCCAGTTCTTGTTTCTAATTGGCTGATATAAAAAAATCTTCTCCTCTGAAATTGCTTGTCAAAATGGACTAAACTCGATAGGAAGCATTTATGGGAAGTTATTTACAAAGTTTCCTCATTTCGTCCCGATCGGACAACAAAATGGCCGTGATGGGCAATTCTTGTTTCTCACTGGTTGAATGAAAATTTTGTTTCTTTTCTGGAACTGCTTGGCCAGATTGAATGAAACCTGACAGGAAGCATCTGTTGGAGGTTCTGTACAAAGTCTCCTCATTTTTTCCTGATCGAACTACAAATATGGCTACCCTGGGCAGTTCTTGTTTCTGATTGGCTGATTTAAAAAAATATTCTCCTCTGCAATAGTCGGACCAAATGGAACAAATCTTGACAAGAAGCATATATGGGAGGTCTTTTATAAAATTTCCTCATTTCGTCAAATATGGATGCCATGGGCAGTTCTTTTTTTTTTTTTTTTTTTTGATTGGTTGATATAAAACAATCTTCTCCTCTGAAGTCCCTTGTCAAATGGAACGAAACTTGACAGAAAACATCAATGGGAGGTTCTTTACAAAATTTCCTCATTTCGACCCGATCTGGCAACAAACATGGCCGCCATGGGCAATTCTTGATTCTCATTGGTTGATTTAAAATCAACTTCAATGTTTCTAACTTAAATTTCGGTTCTTATTCAAAAGAAAATATCTCATGTTTTCAAAATCTTAACAGACCTCCATGCGTCTACCTTATATTTTTAGAAAATAGCCTTTTAATACAGTTCAATTTCCAAAATCAAGAATTGCATTCCATGAAGCTATTTATTTGACAGATAAGACAATGAAATAATCACATTTAAGACAAATAAGACAATAAATGATACGTTAAGAAATGTACATTAAGTTCATCATTCCAGAAATTTAACAGTTTTAAACAACTGGAATATCTTATAAGATTTAATTTCTTACTTACTAAAGAGACCGAATGGCCGGATTAACATCTGAATCATTTTCTGCATAATTAAAACTCAAATTTGTATCCTGTAACATCAAAACAAAACGCTATTATCTCCCTTTATCGCATATATTCATGCCATGCAATAGATATTAATCTGAAAAGGTTAAGAAAAGTAAGTATTCTTATTTATATATTTTTCTGAGATCCTTTAACGTGAAATTGATATATTTTATTAAGGTAGGAGGTATCTAAATCCGATGATACTATATAAACATAGGGTCACCAGGTTCTTTTTCGTTGTATAAATCATTCAACTACAGGACTGGTCCTGTCTGTAAAAACACTAAAAATCTATTTTTTGTCGTGACAACGTTGCGCTTATTTTGGCTTTTTGAAATTTATTTTCACTAACGTCATCAATCTAATATACTAAAACACGAATCTGGTGACCCCCACTAAATTTTATATCAATAAAAAGAGAATTTCAATGGCAATAATATATTATTTTTAAAAGTAATTCTAGGGACTTGGTTTGAGAAATCATAATTTAAAGTGTAAATAGTTGACTTTTTGGAGCGATAACTTCATGCATTCTATGTATTTACCGATTTGTTTGCCAAAACTTGAAACACCATACTTTGGGAAGTATTAAAGGGACCTACATTTTTTTTTGATTTTCAGATGCAGTTCGGCGTACTCTAGTTTTATAAAAATATGAAATATATCCGCCCAATTAGGTACTTCCTACCTTATGTTTAGAACAATGAAAGATGTCTAATGGAACATATAAATATATTTTCTGTTAAGTTTTGGTGTTATAAAATAATATACAGCTGCTTATACCGTTAACTATTGAACATAATGTGCTGGCAAAAAGGATACATGAAATCATTTACATAAAAAAATATGTAAATAAATAAACAAAAACAAAAAAGTGTGTTTGGACCTGAGTGTCTATCTTGATGACAAATTCTCTTAGAGATTCGAAAACTTGGTTAGGTTTTAAAAAAATAAGTTTGCATTTGACATACACATACTTAAAACAAAATGATAAACAAAAATAATTATGTTTTTATATACTTACCACACTACCTATTAAGTCATAATGATTTGTATCCACTGCCTGATCAACAACCCCTATATAAACACCTTTTCCAGTAAAGCCTTTGTCCCAAGCCTCTTCTATTTTCATTGATGGTTTTATAATTCCATTCTAATCGGAGATATAATACCAAAAATATAAATAATCTCTCTCTCTCTCTCTCTCTCTCTCTCTCTCTCTCTCTGTCATTATATATATATTCTGTATATTTCGAATATATTCAAACAGAGAAAAGCGGAAATGTTTGTTCTAATAAATTATATTCTATTTGACAAAGAGGATTAATGCTGTCACAAAAGCTTGTTAAAAGCACCTGATTTCACTCTTGGTTTTTATAGGAGTTCGTGTTGTTCATTGTTTTTTTAATTTTCAGTGTTTAATTGTTGTGCTTGTGGTTGTTCATTTGTCTTCCCGGGTTTGTCTGTCCAATGGATTGCGTTTTTTGTTTGTTTGCTCCTTAGGTATATTTGTTCTCTCTATTCTATCTAAACTTTTTATTTCTTGATAATGACGCTCATATGAATTTGAATTATAAATCTCCAACTACCATTCTATGTAAACTAGGCAACTAATATAAACACTAAATTTATCTCACTAGTATACTTTTTTTGTTTTAGCACCCTTGACAGTCGAACAAATTTATTGCGGGGTTATTTTCTACTGTTACCTCGTCTCTAATAGCAAATTGAAAAGAAATACTTCCTTACTACGACATTTCTAACTGCTAACCCTTCCGGTTCACTTGGTTTATATCGATAACTGTGTTATACATTGACAACAGTTTGCACCGTCATTTGATTTTGCCCCTTTTGCTTTCCGATTTGTTTGCTCCAATTGTTAACGTCTGAGTTTTGGTATTTTAATTAGTTTTTCTTTTATTTAGAAAATACCTTCCAATCCAGTGTTTTTTTACTTTTATGTAACCTACCACATGCCATAATGTTGGTGAAATCTTTTCCTGTGGAGTAAAGTTACTCAGGACCAAGTGATACCTGCGCTGTATCTGAACATCTTTCACCTGTAAAATTGAAGGCTTCTGTGTTAGTTTATAATATAGGTTTTTGTGTGTACATTGAAAACTGTACGTTTTGCATATAATCATATGCCAACATGGTATTATTACTGGAGTGACATTATGTGCATTAAGGAAAATTAAATACAAAAAGATGCAATCTGCAGTAAATATAAAATTCTTTTATGCCAATTTTAATGCACACGATATGCAACATTTCGTCGGTTGTGGTCAAGGCCTAAATTATTGAAAACCAAAATAATAATACAAAAAGTTGAAGAGCAAATTAAGAAATCCAAAAATGGCCAAAAGGGTGAAGCCAAAATCTAAGGACAGAGCTATGCACGAGAGAGATACCACGTTTTGAAATATTGAAACAGTAAAATTTTAAGTATCAATATCGGGCTAGTATCGAAATACTAGCAACTGAACTGGGGATATCCTCGGGGACTTGGACCTATTTCGTCGGCTCATCAGTTGTGCTTAAGGTACACTAAACTGTTGCAAACCAAAATAAAAAAAGGAAAAGGAAATATATATATTTAATATAATATATAAATTATAAAAAAAAAACAAAACATTTATTTGTACTCAACGGCCTTACAGTTTTAATTCCGTTCATTTCTCTTTAAAAGTGCACATACTTGATAGTTTCATAACAAATTGTCCAAGTTAGATTTTATTCTTTTACTTCTGTTTATTATAGATTGTTTTCAAGAATGTGTCATTGTCTTTAAAATAACAATCCAAAGATACCAATATTAGATATTGTAAATTTATACTATGCTGTATACGACGCATTTCAAGGAGTTACCTCTCATCAGCAGCATTAAAACCCAAACATTTGGAAGACCAAAAACCAAACTTATATTAAACAAAAAGTACTCAACCAAAAATACCGAAATAGGAAGCCAAATTTCAGCTAAGGAGATCTACCATGTGCAATACAAGGAATGAACCCTTAGTATTTCTATTATTTTTGAATTTTGCTAAATACTGGTAATTTCTGTGACAAATCAATGAATAATCATGTCAGACAAGTCTGACGGCTGGGTTGGCGAATACCCTCGGGGACCTAGGGTCCACCAGCAGAGGCATCATCCCAAGAGTTTCAAAATAACAATCCAAAGATACCAATATTAGATATTGTAAATTTATGCTATGCTGTATACGACGCATTTCAAGGAGTTACCTCTCATCAGCAGCATTAAAACCCAAACATTTGGAAGACCAAAAACCAAACTTATATTAAACAAGAAGTACTCAACCAAAAAATAATTTAGTCTGTAGAAACCCCGCTTAATGTCAAAATGATAACATCTGATTTTGGTTGTATTTTCAACCTAATCATTCAAATTTTATCAAAGTTATCAAAACTTTGTTCTTAATTGTTCAAAAAATGATTGTATGAAATAAGGTCAAGAACAAAAATGGACTGAATGTATTGATTATACTTATCTCTGCAGAAAGTTCAGAGATATTGTCATAGCCCAGGTATGTGTGTCCATTTGGCCGTCTGCCCGTCACACTGTAACTTTCGAGTGACCAACCTCCTGGTCCATTTTTAACTTTATGTATTTTATTTCTATTCAATTTTGACACACACTATATGTATATAGGCAATAAGATTTAAAAACTGGGACCCTCTGGGGTTGAATTCGAAAATTGTTAATTTATGCTTTTGACCTAAACTCCACTATAAATTTTCACTTTAAAAAGATTTGTTATACACTACTTGTAGATGTGCAATAAGGATTTAGACATTGATTTTCACAAATTTGGGCCGAAGGGGTCGAATTTCGGAATTGTATCTTCTGACCTAAATATGTTCTAGGTAGGGAAAAGGCTTATTTCGTGAAGAACCACTCTGATTCTGACAAAAAGTATTCTGACGATGAAGTTACAGACATGTTAGATTTTCTCATAGATAACATATTCGTTGAATATGGCGGTCTAATTTTTAAACAAACAATCGGCATTCCAATGGGAACCAACTGTGCTCCTCTCCTCGCCGATCTGTTTCTGTACTCATATGAAGCGGACTTCATTCAAGGGTTATTACGTGAAAACAAAAAGAAACTAGCCAAATCATTTAATTTCACTTTTCGTTATATAGATGATGTGTTGTCGTTAAATAACGACACTTCCAAGACTTTCTACATCTTATCTACCCCAGTGAGCTTGAAATTAAGGATACTACAGATACACCAAATTCCGCTTCATATTTGGATTTGTTTCTTGAAAAAGACTATGAGGGAAGTTTGAAGACAAAACTTTAAGACAAACGTGATGACTTCAACTTTCCTATTGTTAATTTTCCCTTCTTGAGTAGCAATATACTAGCATCGCCTGCATATGGCGTCTACGTTTCTCACCTTATCCGATTTTCAAGGGCATGCGTGAGTTACCCTGACTTTCGACAAAAAGGATTACTGCTGTCACAAAAGCTTCTTAACCAGGGTTTTATCAGGGAAAAGTTGATGTCATCACTTAGGAAATTTTTCGGTCGTCATCACGAATTGATTGACCATTACAATGTTCCAATATCTAAGATGATGTTGGACCTGTTCCCACTGTCGTAACCTTTTATGTGCCTCCACCGATTTGTGACTTCCCCCGGATTGACTTTGTACGGAGCAGGAACTGCTTACCCTTCCGGAGCACCTGGGTTCACTCCTGGCTTTTATAGGAGTTCGTGTTGTTCATTGTTTTTTAGTTTTCTGTGTTTATTTGTTGTGCTTGTAGTTGTTCATTTGTCTTCCCGGGTTTGTCTGTCCAATGGATTACGTTTTTTATATTGCTCCTAAGGAATATTTGTCCTTTTTTCCTCTTTCATTTCTCATCTTATGCATTTTATTTCTGCATATAAAATTTATTGATTGTTGTTTAAGAATTGTGATTTTCAAACCTAGGCGCCCACGTGTATAAAATTTGAAGTTTTTACGGAATTTAACCTTGTGACCTAAAATACTTTCATTAATCGTTCTATGCATTTTATTTCTATACAGTGTCATTAAACACTTGATTTAGATGCGATTTATTCTTTTAGAATTTTGATTTTCAAATCTTTGGGCCATTATTCAAAAATTGGATCGTGAAAGTTGTGCACAGGGATACAACGTGTGGGGAGTTACCGATTTCCTCTCTCTCTTGGTTTTTTTTATTTAACCCATATTTTTTTGTACTTACGTTTGGACTTTTGTCCCCTTTTTTCATTCTTTTGTTTTACCATAGCTCTGTGTTTAGATGGTTTTTGCTTTACCTCTTTTGGTCATTTTGGTATTTTGAATTTTCTCTTCAACCTTTTGTATTGTTTTGGTTTTCAACATTTTAGGCCTTGAGCACAACTGATGAGTCGTAAATCGACGAAATGTGCACGTCTTGTGCATCAAATTTGTATAAAAAAATTAATTTTACCTAATATTTAATGTAGTTAAACTCCAAAAGACATTTCCTTCAACTCTATAATATTGAAAATAAAAATAAACACAGCATAAAAAGTAAAGGAAAATATTGAAGTTTTAGATATTCTGTCTGAAATAAAAAGAAACAAAGGAGCATGTAAATTTAATGCTCATACAATGCTAAAAAAACCCACTATGGATTGCCTTTTATTGCCTTTTCTCCTATTCTTGACATGTTTAATCGGTGGGATAAAAAATACATAATATTTTTAACCACTTCTCGGTGATTAAATTTCTGCATGGGAATTCCCGCCGCTTTTTCTACGGCATATTGGAACGATAAACTAGAGATGTCCCGATATAACGTATATGTAAACAAACTACATAGCAACGGAATTGTCTCGAGGTTTTTGTCGAAAATAATAGGATAAAGAGATTCTCCTTCAATTTGCTCGTGAGTTATGGAATTTCTCCACCTTCAATAGTTAAATTTTATAGATTTTAACACGGTCGCTAAAGCTCGAATGTTGAACATCGAAAATTTAACTATCTCGGGTGGAGAAATTCCATAACTCACTCGTACCATGAAGGAGAAACTATATTTTCATTCTGAATAAAGCAATATCTTAGCACATGCTGTAAGATATAAGAATGGTCTTTTTGTTTTATTTCTGATTTTTAGTGTTGATTTCTATTGAAATTAATGACAAGATACCATTACACCATATGGGAGTATTATTATTAGTTCACCTGGCCCAAAGTGCCAACGGCCTGGTGAGCTATTAACATCACTTGTCGTCCGTCGATGGCTGCCAGAGCGGAACATAGTTTAACATAGGACCTAACATAAGAAAAACAACAGCAATATCTTCTTGTTTGAAACATGTGAGCCAGTTGGAACTTGACAGCAATGTTCCAGGCAGCCAGTCAAGATGGATAATAGTCCAAGTGAGTGAATCAGGTTTCTAGGAACCTCTAGTCAATATTTCGCGTAACAGAACTACAGTATCCGACCAGCAGCTACAAGAGCCTCAGTTGCTACTTATACAGTTACAACAAGCACATTTTGACACTCCGAACAAAATTAAATATGGTTCAACAAAATTTTAGATTTTAAGCTGTCGACATCACTGGATGTATAGAGTTTTTTTACACTACAGGATCGGGATAGACGTGGGACTATCAATTTAATCGGTATTAACCAAAAAAACTTGGAAATATGAATAAGACACCTCTCCGATCCAAGACAATTTCTTTAAACAAATATAACTTAATTCATTTTATTTTTAATAAAATAATTCAAATACATTGAAACTTGTATACTAACTTGGGTTTACGAAATACTATCAACTGGGCAGAGACTTAAGAGTCCATCAACAGTGGTATCAACTCAATGGTTATAGTGATTTCTTTGATACCAATTTCGATGCACAAGATGTGCACATTTCGCCGATTTACGACTCATCAGTTGTGCTCGAGGGCTACAATGTTGAAATCCGAAACTATAGTCCATTGGCAAAAGGTTAAAGAGAAAATTTTAAAATGCCAAAATAACAGAAATGGGGAAATCAAAACCATCCAAGGATATATACACTTCACTAAAGCATGCAGGAAGAAAAACTGTTTAAAAACTTCTTCCGAGTTTTAAATTTTACTCCAGAGTTTTTCACTTACCACTTCTTCACTTGTTAAATCGCGTATATCTGTGTCATCTTTCCAGGAATCCACATCGATTTCCGTTTTTCGCTCTTCTTCGTTGATTTTGAAAACATAAAACTCCTTCGTTCCAAAAACCATCTGAAATAAAAGTGTTGTTTATTTTTTATAATTTATTTAGATACAGCTATAACATGTCAATTTCCTAGCCTCTTTGATATTAATATTATTGAACTGTTTTATCTGGACAAACTTTTTTTGGTAAATAATATTCCCTTTTTTGTCTTCGTGTAGAATTGTGGAACTACTTTGAACTGTCTTGAAATTACAAAGTATAGTATACTCATATAATGATTTTGTGAACAATTTAAATTTTGATAGTTTTCATCACCATAATTCAAATCATCATCTTATCATTATCATTAATTACTTTTTTAAACGAAATATTTTAGACATTTTATATTTAAAAAAACATTAAATATATGTTTATCTTAATTCATATTTACTGTTTAAAAAAACTAACAGATTTTTTCAAGAAAGAGAATATGGAGTTATTTACGAAAAAAAGATATTTAATCGTCATTTTTTGTAAAACGAAAAAAATGATTATTCAGACTTTTTGCAAAAAATATTGCCTTCTCAATTTTCTAGCTTTTTTAAAAACACAAAGATATGGAAGTCATGATTAGGCTATTGACTGTCCGAATACTATTTATTTCAACTTTTCACTTTTCTATTAATATATATATATATACAAAAATATTAGTCTAAGAAGAGTTGTACGATTAAGGCTTTTACTGTTTCCAGTTAAATATTTTTCAGTACAATAAAATAATTCTTACCCGTTTATCATACTTAAATGCTTTATGTCTCTTTTCAAGGCTTTTTGCGTCATTCTCGTTATATCCTGGATTCAGACAGACTACAATTTCGTTTGTTGTAGGATCATGGAGACTGGTTTCTGTTAGTCTTCTGGTTCCCTCTGTCAAGTTTCCAATCAGGGTACCGATATCATCAATATCTTCAACATTACTTAAAATCTCTCCATTTAAATCTTCAGATATGTTAGCATTTATTTGAAAAACAAATATAGATATGATAAAGATGAACATCATTCTTTGTGTGATGAAGCCGTGCATGTGTATATAACTGTCGTTCTGCACAAATGTTGCTTGACGTATATACTAAACACGCAGTCTACAACAGCTGATTTTTTTATATATAAAATTGCATTTTTTTTCTGTAAAGAAATTTAAATAAGTACAACAGTTAAGGAAGTGTTTTTGTTTATTTGTATATGAAAGAAATGATTCGTTCGTGTATTTAATTTCCTTTTTTTTTATTTACATGTATTCTTTTTTTCGTTATTTCTTTTATTGACACTTCCGTATGACATTTTCAGTTCAGAAAAAAACAATTCTCTGAATAAAATATATTAAATAAAAAAAAATGATATTGATAAAAACACTACTCAGTATCTCATATTTTTGGGTTTATTCATTGAAATTTCCCATTATCTGTAGTGTTTATTCTACGGCATGATATGATTGATAAATACAAACATGCAGAATGGTTAATAAAAGTCTCATATGGATTATAAAAAACAGGATTTCTTATAAGTACTGATCCAACAAAACAAGTTTAATCCCATCGCATATATTCGTCTTACCAAAATTAAATAAACAACAAAATGGATAACAGGAAAGGCCAATAATAACATACCAACCAACAAACAGAAAAGACAACACAAAACAGCACAAAAAAGAAACATAAACAGAAACATAAGCACAGCAGAGAGTCGGGATAGTCAGTAACTGAACAGTGGTGAGTATAAACATGTTGTATGGGTACTCAAACCTCGTATCTATCCCGACACTATGTTGTATAACACATACAATACAGTATGAATACCTTCCAAGTGACCGTCTGCTACGACTGCAAAATTTGGTTGAACGGTACATAATTTACATAGCAGGGTCAGAATGTTTTCGTTGTATCTTTATAACTAGGTAAGGCTCTCATAGCTGATAGTCGGATAATATAGCTATATTAAAAGGCAAAGTCGGAAAGAACACTCCCATAAAGGGTTTAAAACTTTCTCGTCATAGAGTTCAATAGAAATCGGAAGTATTTATGAGGGCCCAGTATAAATTAGAAGTCTTCAAGTAATTGGGAGAAAGGGCAATTTTTACATACTTACACAAAATTGCATATTAATTTTATAGCCCTTCCAGTAAAAAGATCTTTAATAACTACCAAGTTTCTGTGGGTTACTAGCGAGACTTTTGCATTTATTCACGATATTACAGTAGAAACTAGGATGGAAAAAAGTACTTTTCTTGAAGCCGAGTATTTTGCTAAATGATTTTGATATCTATTATATCTATTATAAAACTTTTATAAGCATTAAGAAGCTTGTGAAATCTTTTACCCTGTAAACAAACATTTCGGTAACTGACATGTTTTGTGTCTTTATAATTTTTAGTTTTTCAACCATATTAATTTGATGGTTAGAAAAAGTTTAATGTCTGCTGGGTTATCTACTTGGCTATATTGTAGAGGTCTTCTAGGCCTCGCCTCATGTGTTTACCCAAAAAAATCCCTCTAATCCCCTAGTCTGATAGGTTCCCACAATATAAACAACAACAATAAAGATAGAAAGTATAAATTGTGTAGTGTGACATAAAGCCAAACCTACGTCAAAAAAAAACATAACGGAGCGAAAAGAATTCTAACAAGGCAACACAAAAGCTAAACACCATCAGCACAATAATCAATACACTTGGTCAGGAAAAAAATATAGAATGTTCAAACTGAAAACTAATATCGAACGTGTATAAAATGTATGAAGAACAAAGCCACAAAAAAGGATGCAAATTCAGGTGTTTCTGAATGGTGGGAATATCTATAAGATACCATCATTAGTGAAATGTCAACTGACATTTAAGGGCAATATTTTCTAATCTCATTCTAAACACCAACTGCTGTTAGCTGTACTAATTTATAGAACTCATATATGTTCTATGGCACATATTACGAGCAAGAATTGATTACTTTTATACCTCCTTCACTCTTAACTGCGTCCACATATAATGATATGAATCCAATCGATACGAAACGCTTTGGGGGCGGGGGGGGGGGGGGGGGTCTTTTTGGGGGATGTGTTGCAGTTTGTATAATAATGCATAGTTTATAGTACATCAATTAATGTTCTTGATTTATTGCTTGTTTGTTTAGTTTATGATTTATTGAGATGTATGCCATAAACCCTTACGGGTAAAATGGTGCATTTATTATTGAATAAATATAATAATAGTAGATACCTTGTTTAATCTTTTAATCAACGACATCATTTCATAGTCAATTTTTGAAGATCGACTCGTTTTGAAAATTATAATACACTATTATTATGTAAGCATTAAATATGAAACAAATTTGTTTGAATTATAAGAAACAATGATTATACTTTTGATCCTAGTACAATAAATATATTCCGAAATACTCGAACAAAATCTATATGAACTAACAATTAGATTAAGGTAAGATTATAAATCATAGTTTTTAAATGTAGATGATTTCAATTTCAAATTTGTTTTAATTTATACTAATTTAACACACATTGATGCCTGGCAGTCATCGCAGGCACTCGCTCATTAGACCTAGTCTGTTTTCTCTTTTCTGCGTGGCGTAACTTTATTTAAGGGGGAGATAACTACAATACAGTCTATTTCTGTGATGTAGGTCCAAATATTAATTGCCAACCGCAATACAATTTTTTTCTATTCATAGTGGTAAGGTTTGGCCTACCTCAGGTCAGTAGGTTGTACTGTCGCCACTAAATTATTTGTCCTGCAGAAAACTGAAAAAAAAATCCCAGTTGTCGAGTGCCTTTGATAGTCATTTATATTTTCTTTAATTCATATTATGGTGTTGCAGAAGGTGTAAATGATTCGTTCT
Organism: Mytilisepta virgata; assembly: GCA_028015205.1. Taxonomy (NCBI): domain Eukaryota; kingdom Metazoa; phylum Mollusca; class Bivalvia; order Mytilida; family Mytilidae; genus Mytilisepta; species Mytilisepta virgata. The sequence continues at coordinate 9,468,608 of CM051510.1, forward strand.
TAAGTGTTTGGACAACAAACCTCTCCATTTATAGGTTTTACCACATTCAGGACAGACAAAGATTCTATCTACATGACACGTTTGCATATGATCATATAACGTGTTGTCATCTGAGAATGCTGTGCCACATTTTTTACATTCGCCAAAATCGCCAAAACAAATTTTTACGTGTCGATCAAGTATACAACGAGACGAAAACTGTTTGCGGCATTTCCGACAGTAAAATGGATTTTCCTTCCGGTGTATGTTCATATGATTTTTATAACTTGTATAACGATCGTGAGAGAATGAACAGTTTGTGATCTTACATTTGAACTGCTTATCTATTGGATCTCGATGCGTATCAGTATGAAGTTTTAAATTATACTTGTTCCAGAAAACGACCCCACATATTTCACATTTAAACCTAGAATGGCAATTTAACACGTGTTCTTTGTACTTGTTGTCTGTGTTAAATATTCGAACACATTTTAAGCAGCAGTTTTGTGGATCATGTTTCCCTATTACGTGTTTCACTAAGAAAGCCCTACGAACGTAACACATGTTGCAATGTGTACATTTATATTTTGGAGTGTCTGTTATTTCCTGTGCTGGTTCGACTGGGACAGTGACAGCTGAATGTTTTAATGAAACATTTCCATGAGAATTTTGTACAGAAGTCAATTGTGCTTGGTTAGTTTGTACATGCCGTGCTATCTCTTTCAATAGATCCCTGATCCTTGAACCCATCGACTGACCGCAAGGTGGAATGCGAAAAGCAATACTTTCCTGAGGCTGAGTACGTCCATGGGATGGAATTTGTTGGGAACCCTTCACAAGGCCGGAGCTTGGCATTTTGTCTTGTTGTCTTGAGACATTTTTTGCAGATCTTTGAGTAAAGACGTCTTGTTTAGCTTTCAAAGCAGACTCCTTACTTGGAAATATTGTTTCCCTTTTTGCCGTTTCTTTTACATGTTCTTCTTTAGGAATATGACTGGCCACGTTACTAAAAGGTTCTATACTCTGTTTTTCGGTTATTCCATCAGAAGCATCCTTTTGATTTTGTACAATGGTGATATAAGATTTTTTGATTTGTTGGACATAATCTGTATGTTCGCTATTGTCCAGACGAGGACTATTTATTACATTTTGTTTGCTATTGTCCAAAGGAGGACTGTTTGTTGTGTTTTGTTCGCTGTTGTCCAAAAGAGGGCTATATATTTTCTGGTCTTCAACAGATGTTTCAGATTCTGGAATAGGAGTAAGTACCGATACTGCTGAGCAGAATGGGAAATATCCTTTTCCAGTTTTTCTCTTCTCCTGTGGTTTTATTGACATTGTGAATTGTAGAAAAGGTCATAAAACATCCTCATAAGTTACACTGTTTGAATCTAAAATAAATATAACGAAAATATTTATTACTGAGCCTCAAAATGCATGTCGTAAAATTCAGTCAAGTTATGAACTGTAGAGACAAAGTTAAACTAGAAAAACTTCGTGGATTTATAAGAATTATTAACAAAACATGTAGGCTCCCTTATAGCTATTAGATACGGTTGTGTAAGTGCTATGCGCATTGTGCAAGTGTATGTGTACGTATGAACGTGTATTTATTTCTATTTTATTATGTATATGTAACTATTTCTCTGTACCATTGGTTATGTATAGTTTATGAGAATAAAGGTCTGTTCTGTTCATTACAGTAGCAAATTCCGATACAAGATATATGCAATGACAACTTACATTAAGGCCATTTATTTACTATTATTTATTTCATTCAATTTATTTATTGGTTTATTTACAAGAACTCTAAGCTTCAGAAAGGGCAATATTATTTTGTCACAAAAAGTATGACTTTATACTTTACTAAAGTATATTTTACAACATTATACTTTAAAAAATCAATTGCCATTTTGTGAGGCGGGAAAATATGTACATTTTAAACAATTAATTTCAAAAAAGTTTCAAATTTAATATTAAAAAAGAAAATAAAACAAGATTTTAACAACAAATATTAATTCTAACAAAGTTCTTTCAGATTAAACCTATGTAGTTTTGAAATGTCTAGTAAATTCTTATTTGAGTTCTTCAAAAATCTCATGAAATCAAAGGTCATTCCAAATTAATTGCAACGAACCCATATGTATATCTGAACTTAACTTAATCTTGTTTTCCACAATAATAAATAAAAACAAACACCAGGACAGTGTTTTAAAGAAAAAAAAACCAGATTATACATTCATTTTATAGGGAAATGTACAACCGGGAACTCATTTAGGTATTGTGCATGTCCGCTAAACGTATATAGAACTGACTTTCCAAGCTTAATTATTGGTTCTTCTTTGGATACCCATATCATTTTCCTAGAGAATGACTAAAAAAGATAATTTATCACCTAATCGAATGAATAATTGGCGTACTGCCTCAGCTCATTTGCACCTTTTCATGATACTTTTCTGCCATAACTCAATAACGAACCTAAATATGGTAACCTTTTTTTTTTATTTCCATTCTGCAGTTTTGATATTTGCAGTTGATGCAGTTATAGAAATTATGTTCTAATTAGTTCTTTTCTTTTAGTTTGCTTTTTTATTATTATTGACCAGAGTTCATAAGTCTTCAGCTGTTATAGTCATCAGTCAACTCTGATTATGCGCATGATTCTAGCTTATCAGTACCACACCCCGGGTGTGATTCTGATCTAACTGCACGAAGCCGTATGCTGTGTTTTCAAACTTTTAAACTTGCAACCACCTGTTGAACGGTTTATTTTTCTACCCTTAACTATTTTCACTCCTCTCTTCTACTACATTTGATTTTATCGAATTTATTTTCTGTTTGTAATGTTTTAGATTGGTCCTACTTTCATTGTTTGTTTGCAATGATCGCGTTTTTATTATATTTGATTAAGCAGTTTTGTTATAGTTTTTCAAACGTTTCAGTTATTAGTAATTATAAATCGCCAAAGAATACCAAGTAATGGTACGTCAATTTCAATTCAGGTATTTTTTATTTAAGATAAATAATATCTAAATGTTATCATACTATTACAATATATACAACATTATTTAAAAAAAACAGCTATAAAGTTAAAATTTTTGCCTAAAGGCCTGCAGATGATCGATAAAACTAAATGAAATTAAATCTTGCTTGCTGACAGTTGCGATTCAGTAAAAACGCTTTTCAAAAACTTTTTATATGATTTCAAAGAGCATTCATAAAGAGGAAACATTTCTTAGGTTTCACTAGCTACTTATCTACGACCCAACCCCTGCATATACAAAAATACAGAAAAAACAACAATCGAAAACAAACAAAAAAAAAACAAAAAATAAATAAATGAAACACCAAAACAAACAAAGAATAGATAAATAAAAAACCGAAAAACAAGACAAACAAACCAAAAAAAAAAAAAAAACCAAAACAAAACATAAAACTGCTGTTGTTCCGCACTGATGCGCTCTATTTATTTTATCGTATTACTAGATCATATAAGTCATTTATGCCTTTTATTTTTGTTAATGTATTTTTGTAAAATTTTAATTTTTAACAAGAAAAATTCAACAAAAATTTATCTTTCATAATCTGTTAGAATGCGTCTCCAATTATAGATTTTCACTGCTTCTGAATCATTCCATCAAATGATGACTGAACTTTATAATAAAGCACTTTTAAAAAGCCTATTACAAACTAAGAAGTGATTTCATAATTTTGAATCCTAGTTTACATATTTTTTACCATACTTTAAAGCCTTTTTTATTATATAATTCAGAAATCTGGGAGAGTTATTGTGCCTCCAGTGCAAAATGGCGAACGACATTTAATCTTGATAATATAATACAATAATGTACCATGTGAAAAACTTTATCTCAAATTTGCATAATGCATTATAGATGTTATAGGTGTCCATAAGAAAAGTGTGAATTTTGCTGTCCTGTCAGAATTAGGCTGGTTTTCTTTGTATTATGATATAAAATGACAATTATTAGATATTGGTATAGGTTAGATAATCTCTCGTCTGATCTTTTGTTGTTAAAAGATGCTTATGAATGTAGTAAGAATTTAGATAATAGAGGTAAATTTTCATGGTGTACTTTTGTTAAAAGGTTACTAGAATACTTGGGTATAAAACCTGAATTAAGTAGTTACAACAAATACAAATTTGATAAGTTGGTTAAAAAACTACTGAGAGAGAAACTTTTAGAGAATTGGCACCATTTGAGAAATACTAAACTAGAAAGAAAACTTTGTAAATATTTAAAGATAAAGGATCATTTCGGTCTTGAAAGTATTTAACTTATGGAAAAAGATTGATCAACGAAAAGCTTCATGTAGATTTAGAATTTCTGCACACAAGCTTCAAATTGAAGTTGGACATTTTACTAACACACCTAGATCAGACAAACTTTGAAAAACTAATTTAAAACAAAGTGAAGATGAACCACATTGTTTATGTACTAGTATTTGTCCTAGTTTAGATGATAAAAGAACATATTTATTCAATCTAGTTAAAAAGAAATCTCCTATTTTTTCAATTCTTAGAGAGGAATCAAGACTGTTATTTCACACCCAAGTTCTAGTGGCTACTGCCAAACGAAGTGGGAGACTTATAGATTTTGGTCATCCTCTCCCATCAAATCAATAATTCACTGTTACCGTTATTACTCGTTCTTATTAAGATACTGTGCTTCCAGCTTTTTAATGTCTCCTCAAACTTTTAAGAACAATATAAATATATATATATATACATGTGCTGTATATGCGTTTTTTATGAAAAAAACATCATTTGTGTGTTGATAACTATGTTATAAATGTCCTATGAATAACTGTACGTCTATCAATCATGTTCTTTTCCTTTTATATGTAATGTTCTTATTGCTCCCTGCGGGCTCCTGTTTTGGAAATAATTAAAGATATTTTATGTTATGTAATTTATTCTTTGAGATAGGCTAACGCTAGCAGGCTATAGTAGTTTTTTCGGTAAGACTTCAATCGTGGATGATATTATTATTCGGGGGACTCGAAAGAAAGTCTTTTCGTAATAAAAACTTTTTTTTCAGTATTAAAATAATCAGTCTTTAAAAAAAATAGTAGTCCTAAGGCTAAAAACTATTTACATTGCAATTTTTTTTAATCCTGTTTTTAAGTTATGGTAAAAATAACTGTCCTTTTCAATTAATTAATTTAACTTACCGCCAAAACACGGTTTCAAGTATTTGGAGAACCTTTTGGTGGCCTCAATTATCCCTAGTCGTTATTGGTTACATGTCAACCGGTTCAACGGAAGTTGATATGTTCTTTTTCCGGAAGTACTGCATTGTGGGATAGAATTCCGTACGCTGAGATCTGAGAAATATTACGAACTGTATATTCATTTATGTTTTTTGCCTTCTATCTGATCTAGATGGAATAGTTTGAGAGCTGAACGGATTTTTAACTATAGCAAACATTTAATTACAGATTTCCACCAACAATGTCGCAGCTTGATCCAAAAATAGTGAAGAAAACCCAAGATTCATTGGGAAAAATAATTAAAAAACCGCCTCTGACAGACAAATTGTTGGGCAAACCACCTTTTAGATTTTTACATGATATAATGACGTCGGTAAGGGTCGTATATTAAATACCAGAAGATCATCTGAAAAAACACAAATGCATAATGAACAATGACATTGTATCCTAGCAGCATTAATTACATGTAGTGTCACTAAAGTAAAATTTGAACTGTAATTCATTTACATGTATTGTAAACCAGAGTTTCACACTTGGATAATTTGTCTGAATAATTTCTGGTGTACCTGTTATTCAGACTGGTTCATCAGTCCTAAACACGGGCAAAGTTTTCAAAGCAGCATGGCATGCATGATGTGGTAATAGAAAAGGGGGGTGGGGATTCTGCTTGATAACGATCATCAGAAATAATGGGAGAAGCATAATCAATTATAATCGGAGTTTTGTTATTTGTTCATGTATATATAATATAAAACAGGGGCCAAGTGGTCTACTGTCTGGACACCTGAGTTCATAAAATGGATTTTTAGCATTTTGAAAGTAAACCTTAGAATTATTAGACAATCTTTTGTTGGTTAATTAACCTTATTGAGTCGTCCAAGAAAACATAAAAATTGTAATTTTGTTTATAAAGGTTATGTTTGTATACCTTACAAATGGTTCTGAATTCTATTGAGGGGAATATCCAATAGAAAAATTAAAGCATTTGAAAATTTTAAAAAATTAATAACTTGAATTTATCAACTCAGACCTATCCTAAAATTTGTAAAACTCTTATTTTAAATATTTTTAATGCACTTTGTGCATATTTCATGAATCATGGTGTTGTAATACTTAATTTTATAAAATCTCATAGAAAGAGTTATCTCCCTTTTACATTGAAAATTCCATAGGTGGAAGTTTTTTTTTATTTTGAAGACATGATTGAACAAAATCAGGTAAGTTCAATTGTTTCAGTTACGACTTAGCTCATTGCATCTTTCACATGAGTAACTAGACAATACACATTGAGTAAGCAATTAAAATTCTAAAAAAAATCTTAACTGAGGTGTCCAGACAGTAGGTAGTTCATCATGACTACTAATGATCAGTAGCCTGTCCACAGTGAGGTATGAGTTCGAATCCCACCTGTGGTGTGTGACTCCGATCTTAATTGACAAGGATTGCCAATTTTCCCACCCAAGATCAGTGGTTCTCTCCGGGTAGTCTGGCTACCTCCACCAATAAAAACTGGCCACCGCAAAATAGCTGAAAACGGCGTAAAACTCCAACTAAACAAACAAATCGCATTCTCTAACAAGGAATAAATTTGAATTTATATTACAAAATTAAACAAATTTTGCTTCTTAATTCATTTTCTTTAGTTATAGATTGAATTGACATTGATCTCATATAAAGACGAAAGGAAAAAATCCAATAAATATTCATTATGTTCCATTCCAAATCCGGATTACAATCACATGTTGCCCTGATGTAAAAACATGGCAGGTTTTTTGAAGTTTTTCATTGTTATTGTTTGGGTTTTTAAATGGCATCTTTCATTAATATTGATGATCAATTCATAAAACAAATGAAGCAACAACTTGGCAAGTACCTAATTTTTTGTCAGTTTTAAAAATTTCCTCAAAAGTCAGTGTTTTAAGTAACAAAATATTAGAGAAATTACCTTAATTGGCGAGGATTTCTGACGCAAAAACAATCTCTAATCAATTCTCTGCGATAATCGTTCCTTCTCTAGGGGGGTTGGTTTTGTAGAAGGTTCATACTGTTATTGTGTGAAAGAATCTCGATATTACTGAAAGGGGATAAAGGAAAGATGTAAATGAGATAAAAACACAGAATCTTAAAAGGATAGACAAGTTTATAACCACCCTCCTTTAGCTGCACTATTGGAGTTTTCCTTTACCTCAGTTGGTAGAGCTTTGGACAACCAACAGCTTGAGGTTCGATCACTGGTTGGTGCAGTAAGTAATTTTGGAATTAGGATCATGCTCTACTGTTTTTGTAATGTGTAAAAAGTCTCTCAGTGGCCTTCAAACCATGTTAATATTAAACATGTTTAACCAAAACTTTTTTTATTTTTTTGTACTTAAAAATGAGGGTTAACACTGAAATTTTAGCATCAGCAAACCAATTCGCACCAGTTTCAAATGGTCCCGATCGTCTTTGGGTCTAGTGCCCCAACAGGCCTCAAGGTCTATTGCATGCAAGTTTCGGCATAGTCTGTTCTTTACATTAATCCCTTTATTGTCTTTCATCTTATTGTTTTGCATTTGTAAATTGATATTTTTGTTTTGTTTTAGGTTATAAAAACGACAGGTTTTATGAAGGGCCTATTCACAGAGGCAGAAATGAATTCAGAAAATGTCAAGGTAAAAGATGCTTAATGGACAAACAAGGGCACATGGAATGGTGATCATGAACATTGATACAACTCAGTGTTCTGGCTAAGGCGCGTTCATGCGTCCTGGATGCACTAAAATTTGACTTGACACGTCATCCTTCAAACTCATGCGTCCCTGGGACACATGTAGATCTAATCAGCTGCGTCCAGCCGTCCAAAGACCGTTATTTTCAGAAAAAAATCTCTAGCTGCCATTTTTTGTTTTCTTTGAGATCAAAGGGAAAGGGGAAAGAAATGACAAAAAGTAAGCTAGTAAATGGCAGCAATCCAAATTCCCGTGGTTTTTTCATTGGCCACAGTGTTTTTTACCGACCAGTAACAATATGTAGACCTCATTTAAAAATAAATTTAGCAGATTTTGACTTATCTATGCACAAATGGAATTTGTCAATATTGATTATTAAGGTGTTCAAACAAGTTCAGTGGCAGGATTTTAAGAGTATGTTTGAGAAAAACTAATAGTAAAGATTATAGATAAATAAATATTAAAAAATAAAATGGCAATAATAAATAAGTTGTGTCAAAAGGTGCAAAGATTTTTCCTCATATCTGTAACAGAAATTTTCTTCCAAGTTTGGAGCACCACTGCATATGTTCAATTTTTTTTTTTAAATTATATTCGTCAGCACATGATTTGAATTAAACTTTAACAATAGTATAATAGGTCTACCATGGTCAAAATCATGCAGGAATGTACGTTAAAAAAGTGGCGATAAGTCCTGGGGCTCATCAAAATCAGATTGTAGTAGTACAGTTAACATGCAAGTTTTTGAAAGATGCTTGTGTAAAATTTTGAATTGATAAGTTCTGTTTCAATTTAATGTATAAATAATTTTTTCCAAGCCTAAAAAGGTTGCCTGGAACCCAACCGACCCTGTTTTTTTTTTTTTTCATGCCTGACCCTAAAGGTTTTTTGGACAAAATCAGAAAAAAATCGATTTTCCAAATTACCGGAATTACAAGATGGCCACCTCCAGTGCCGGTAACGCTATTGTGCTCGGTAGTTCTAGTGTGTTGAAGCTTACTTTTCATTATGTAGACATTATTCAAATAAAAGACATTTGATAACGTCTTTATTGAACTGTCACATGTTACATTATTATATCACAGAAGTCTATACCCGAAAAAATGAAGACAAAAAAAATTAAATGAAAACAAAATCATTTTCCGACCTACCTTCCCTATTTTTTTCTGGCCAGCAGCAGGGAACAAGACTATATTTTTTTTTGCCTAACACTGTAGTAAGGAGGTTAAATAGGCATGAAATGGACATGAGGTAAATTGCAATAAGATGAAAATTACTGAAAAAGAAAAAAACAATCCTGATTTACAGAAATATGACTGCAATATATATATAAGGCCTAAATTTAAATATTGTTTGTTTCCCATTTGCGACAGACTCATCACATTTGCTACGACAGAAAAAAATCTTACAGCCTGTTCTGTGAATTTTTTTTTGACGATTTGCCTTTTCTGCAAATTTTTCATATCTTATTTCGACATTGGTTTCGTATTTATTAATATTCTTTTGGGAACAGTCCATGAGTCATTGTTACTTAGAAATCTATAGTTCCAAGTATTTCGAATGTCATAAAAGCAAGGCTTCTGAAACCTGCTTGATTTAAAAAGAAAAAATAATTAACCTGCCTAACCAGACATTTCAGCTTAGGGTGGGAAAGGGAAAACTAACATACACATATTTTATAATCTGGACATAGAAATGTTACTTCAACGCAGTCAGAATTCTTGTCGTTTCTGATAGAAGACTAACTTTTGTAAACGATGTAAAGAGCGGCAACCAAAACATGCAAAATTTACCTGCCAAAACCCACATAGTCGTCTTAATTGAAAGTTTGGATGATGTTTTCAGTACAATAAAATGTCAAACAATGACGAAAGAGGATGATTTATATATAATACTAAAAAAATCATCATTTAATTTACTTCTTTTCAATATTCCTGCTTATTTTGACATTGTTTCAGTGTTTTGTGATTGCATTGATGAAATAAAGATATCAAAAACTTTACTTTGAATTTAAGCTTTAGTCAGACATACGAGGGAAGTCATAATCTTTCATGTTCACTTCCAAATGTTAATTTTCTATAACCATATTATTCATTTCATTGGCTTGTGTGATTAAAAATATTTGACAAATTCCACAATTTAAAAAAAAACATAAGGTGAAAAAGGCATAAATGGCTTTGATTTAAATATAACACATTCTTAACAAGGATCAGGCATATCCTGGAAGACAACATCATTCAAACTTTTGGAAACAAAACTCGCACACATTCAACAACAACACACTGTATGTGGTGATGTCCTAATCTGAACTCGCAGGAATAATTTGGGACTAACGAAAATTTTGTGGGACTCTTCAATTTCAAAAGTGATGAGTCCAGGACTCACCAAGAAAAAATCCTATGAGGAACTCTGTCATGTCTGTAGAAAGGCTGGCCTTACAAGCTACATTGTAATAGCTTTCTCTTTCTTGGCAGCTCTACAGACATACTCCATGTTGGGTTGCAACTTTTCATGATTTTGGTGTAGTTTTTAAAATAATGTTGGGATTATATTACATACTTGTTCGTGGAGTCAGAAAAAAACTTAGTACCCAGTATGTTCTTAGATGAAAGGGATTGGAGTTCTACCATAACCTTTTACTAAAATATGAGGTTCCGCACTTTGCTTTTTATGCCCCCGTGACAGAGTCAGGGGGCATATTAATATACCCCTGTTCATCCGTCTGGATATAGATACATCTATCTCCTCCTACAGTTTTGAAGCTACAGCTTTAATATTTTGTAGGATGTTTATACACATAATGGAGGTGTGCATGTCCACAGGGTTTTGATTTTTTTTTTCAAATACTCTCAAAATGACAGGTAGTTGGACTTAGTCATTTTTGTACTAGTCATTTTTATCGTACTAGCTGCGTTGTTTAGAATTTCTTATGGTTAAGGGAGGGGGGCATCATTTCAATTTTGTGTCTTACAAACACACTTCGTTTTAAAAAAATCACTCCTAACAAAGCAACTTTGTCCATAATTATCATTTGTTGAATTAAACTCATCTCTTTATCTCAAGTTCCAATAGATGTACACTGAATTTGTTTTTTTATCTACAGGACAGAGATAGTAAAGTTGCATTTTTACAGAAAGCTGTAGACATGGTTTGTAAGTATATACATTTGTACTAATAAAATATATATCTTTTAAGGCTGTAAACCTTTTATGAATTAATGATGACAAGTGGAAATAATTATGTTTGCTTACCAGTTATTTAAAACAGCTTGGTAACAATTTTAGTAGGAACTACACGTGAATATGTCTGCAGCAACATGAAGAATGTTTCAAATATATTGTTACATGTCATGCATTTTAAAATCATTATAGTGCATATTACACACCAAATTCAATTGGGAATTTTTCCTGCAGGTGTTGCCAAATGCAAATAGCTTGAACACGAGTTGTGACTTTGCTGTTGGGTTCTGTGGAAAAATAGTAATATTTAATAATGAAAATCCTCTGAACTATACATTACTATACAGATCTTCTTAATCATTACAGTCTTATATTCATAATTACTAGAGTCGATTATGGACTCATCAAATTTTTTAGGGCCTGGTTGCCACTAACAACTTTTTGGGGCCAATTATCTGATGCCACTGGGCAATAGAATAATGAGTTAATATTCATTCCAATATAATAACTGGCGATGGAAAATATCTGCTTGTTGAATCACGAACGTCAAAAAGCAATATCACTATGAACCGTAAAATAATTTAAGAAAGATGGGGGATGCATTAAACTTACGCATGTCATATTGTCTTTGTATGTAAATATGATATAATTAGATTAATCTGATATATATAGATTCTCCTTCAGGTTCAAATGAGTTATGGAATTTCTCCAGACGAGATAGTTAAAATTTTTTCTCCTATGATTTTCAACAAAAACAAGAAAATTCCGTTGCTAGGCATTTTGTTTACATGAATACCATTTCGAAACTTCTCTAGTTTATCTTGCCAATAAACGCATGAAAAAACAGCTGGAATTCCCATGCAGAAATTTAATCACCCAGAAATGGTTAATAATGTTATATATTTTTATCCAACCGATTAAACTTGTCAAGAATAGGAGAAAATGTTATAACTGTTAATACATGTAGTATGTGCTCTTGTACAGGATTGTTGCCCTGCCACAAGTAAGCCTGTTTTAAATTTGATACTCTCTTGTTATGAGGAAAAACAAAAGTAACATTTATTTTACCATTTTAGCTTTAGCATCAAAAAGATCACTGTCAGTAAAACCAGCAAAGATTGTAGCAGGACATGAACCAGACAAAACTAATGAATTTCTTCAGGCATTAGCTGCTGCTATCAATGCTAATGTAAGTATGAACAAGGAAAAAATTTAATTATTTCATTTAGGCCTTTGGAGGTAATAGCAGTGCTAATATACATAAGTATGAACCAGATAAAACTAATAATTATTTCAGGCTTTAGCTCCTGCTATCAATTCTAATGTTATTATGAACCAGACAGTCAGACTCTGACATCTTTTCAACTGAGTTTTACTCGGTGTATCACTGTGTGTTTGTTTATTCCACATTGGCTAGAGGTATAGGGGGAGGGTTGAGATCCCACAAAACATGTTTAACCCCGCCACATTTTTGTGCCTGTCCCAAGTCAGGAATCTCTAGTCTTTGTAAGTCTTGTGTGTTTTTATGCTCCAGCAACTAAAAGTTGGGGGGGGGGGGCATATTGTTTTACCCCTGTCCGTCTGTCCTTCCGTCTGTCCGTCCGTCCCATTATGGGTATATAGTTGTTCCTATGTGCTCCCATGCTCAACTTTGTGTATTTTAAAATAACACTTTGCATCTGTGGGGGCATCAATTGTGTCTCCCAGACACAATAATATCTCAAAGAAAGTCCTACATTGACTTTGCTATAATACAGTTACTTCAGAGTGGAGTGCGGGGGCACCACTTTGTCTGGTTTTATTTCTGGTTCCTTTTTATATTTCGGAGTTTAGTGTGCCATCCATTTTGCTGCACTAGTATACATTATTGTTAAGGGCCAGCTGAAGCCTGCCTCTGGGTGCGGGATTTTCTGGCTGTGTTGAAGACACATTGGTAGCATTTGTAAATCTAAGGAATTCCTTCAGGCATTAGCTCCTGCTATCAATTTTAATGGAAGTATGAACCAGACAAATCTAATGAATTCCTTCAGCCTTTGGCTCCTGCTATCAATTCTTATATAAGTATGAACAAGAAAAACCAAATGAATAGCTTCAAACCTTAGCTGGTGCTATCAATGCTTAAGTAAGCATTTACCAGACAAAACAAAGAATTTAGTCTTGCCTAAGCTGCTAAGGATTTTCTACACAAGTATTGACAAATACTAATGACGTTAGAAGTTCAGCTGGAATAAAATTTTGTAGAGAGACTGAGTATTTCATACCTGCTGCTTACCCAGTTTCGAATCTCTTGATTGGAGATTTAAAATTTATGTGACAGATGCCAGGTGGTGACAAAAGCTCACAGTGTTAATAAGGCATGTGGGCTAATAATTTGCAATGAAAACGCCTTTGTCAGAAATAATGATACTGCACTGGTACAAAATACTGCACAGTCTTATGAATTCTCACAAATACAAATTAGGGGATAACTGTATTGTATTTTATCAGTTGCCGACATAAACCGCTGGTTTTACCGCCACAAATTGAGTTTACCTGGTATAGCCATAGCGGCGCCAGTTAAACGGATATTTGCGATGGTAAAACCACCGGTTTATTTCGGCAACTGATTAAATACAATACAGTTATCCCCATTCTAATGCAACTTCCGTTAAATGTTAAAAAATAGAATAAAAAGTAAACAGGAAATGTCAAATGCATTTGCGCAACATTGTCGTCAATGGTTCCGACGGTAAACCGTGGATTTTACGCTTGACGTTATCCAATCAAAAAGGACGTTATATGTTATGTTGCATTAGAATTATTTGTTATTACTTTTTGTGTTATCTTTTTTTAGCCTGATAATGGAGCCATTGTAGGTAAAGTATTAAACAAAGCAGGAGATACTGAGGAAGAACCAACGAAAGAAAAATCCAGAGAGGATAGAAAGCGTGAGGTATAATGTCAGATGTAAAGTTTTATTCTCTTTTATACAAACTTTTCATTTGTTGCTAGCTGTCTGTAAACCTGTGACACTGAGCCTGTGTTAACAGAAAGGATTTGTCATAAGGCCACAGCAAGTTAATTATTTATTTGGCCTCAACTATTTTTTTAAATGGAGGAGGGTATGAGGCAAAAATAAAATAAAATAAAACAAATATGAAAACTGACAGTAAAGCTAAACTTTCCTTGACCTACACCATGTAGACTTTCGAATTAGCAAAGTGAAGTTGTAGAAATTGACTAGACATTAATTTCCAGCCATCATATGCAGATTATTTTCAATGACATTTCAATGATATAAGGCATAAAAAAGAGGTACACCTACATGTATAATACATTTAAAATGACGGAACAACGACAAATTTCCGGATTTTGTCGGCAAATATGCAAAAAATTACCTTGTTTGTTTCATAAAGAAATGGAGAAAATCCAATACGGGCGCTGACGCAAAACATAGAAATTTCTTGTTTGGCCTAATTTAAGAGTCTTAATCAGTTTGAATTGTATTGTTACTTGGCTGATAGATGCAATTAGCCCATTTATAACTAAAACAAATAAACTTGGCCTCTCGAATTTTCACCATATATGTAAAAGGGGGATTTTCAATATTAAGTAATGTATCCCAGGGTTGCACAGAGTGCATGAAAAACATTGAATCATTTTACAAATTTTAGGATAGATTTTGAGTTAGTAATTACACTTTTTAAATATTTCACAAACTGAGGTTTCCAGACAGTGCATATTTGAACTTTGTGAAACAAACTTTTCATGAAATTTAATTTTCATTTATATACTGTGGATTTTGAGATTTTTTGTGTTTTCAAAAAATCTCGAGTAATGTCATATTTCTTTGACACCAGAAATTTTTTTAAAATGAATCCACAGTATATAAAACTTGAAGTTGAAATGCATCAACTGTCTTAAAGTATCTGGACCATAATACCGTATTTTACGGTGTTTAGGTCGATAGGCCGTATAGGTCGAATTGCTCTTTTTGGGGTAAAAGTTGGGATTCAGTATCAGATAGGTCGAGGCGTCGTATAGGTCGATCGGAGATGAACGACTTCTAGACACAGAAAAACATCGGTAAGTATGGGTAAGTATTAGCTCAGTAACTCTGTATCCATTTTTTTAGACAAACAATAAGTTTCTGAAATAAAAAACCTTGACAACAAATGTAAAATTTGACTTTCCACTCGATTGACATGTGTTTACTCGCCATGTTTTTTCAAACCGGTGAATCATTGCGCAGGTGTGAATAAGAGTTATTGTTCTTTATTTACACTGGGTATACACTGACAATCGATGATATTACAGATTTCATTGGGTATTCAATGAACAGTTGTCTTTAGTGATTAAAAATATTATTATTCTCACATTTCTGAAACTACATTTATTTATAAAAAAAATGCATAAATTATGTTTCCATCCCAATAAAAAACGTATTTTATTCATAGTTGTCCCGAATATTTTTTTTTTTATTGTTACATGATGCAGTTCCTCCTTGACAAAATCGTAAAAATAAACAACACAAATTCATGTTAAATATATTTTATTTGACTTAATTACATTGTTAATATAAACGGCAGCCATCCCAGCAGTACCATTGCTCCAAAAATCTTTGCCAGCAAGCTCTACAAAAAACAAATCAAATTCTGTGACTATTTTTCTTGCCGGTGGGTATTTTTCCCCAAGACAATTTTCGATTTTGGACACAGATAGGTCGAAACGCCGTATAGGTCGACCAAACAATTTTCTGGGAAAAAAATATCGACCTAAACACCGTAAAATACGGTAGATTCTTACCATAAATTGTATTTCATTTTGAATTGAACTGAACAAAATTTTATAGCTGGAATTGCTAAAATGCAACTTTCCATTTACATGAGAATTCTTGAAAATATTTATAGTATTTAGTGTTTCAGAGGTGATAACCAAGGTCGTCAGGGATATTTAGACTAATCCATGGTCAGTTTGTGTCCAGATACTTTAGGATAAGTTGAACAAATTAGCATTGATCATAAAATAACTGCCAAATAAGTTGAGTTATTGCACCATTGTGTAGTGGTCAGCAAATCCAAATATAATTCTAATTGGGATTTAAAATATTTAATGTTTAGTTTCAATACTCTATGAGAGTAGGGTGTTGATAAATGAAGAAACTGAGTAACACCCTCTGATAGCACATTGAAAACTCTAATGTAACTGTTGAAAAAGAGTAGGCTGAAATTTTTTTCTAACAGAGTAGAGACAAAGAAGAAAAAAGAAGCAAAGATGACAGACGAGAAAAAGATGAGAGAAGGGAAAAAGATAGAAGGGACAAAGACAAGTCAAGAGATGATGAAAAGAGAGACAAAAGTAGGGATAGGGAAAGAGAGGAACGCCATCGAGATAAAGAAGACCGACACAGGGACAAAGAGGACAGACATAAAGACAAAGATAGGGAGGATAGACACAGAGAAAGAGAGAAAGAAAGGGAAAGGAGAAGAAAGGTATTTTTATATTTATATATGTCCCACACTGCTCAGCTAGGTGGATAATAATGAAAATTCCCAATGAAGATAAAATAGTTTCCCAGGTGTTTCAGGAAAACTCATGTCAGAACAAGTTAATGTAATAGATACTATACAATTCTGTCTGACAGCTTTGCATTTTATTTAGATTTAAAGGTAAATCTCCCATCTTGACCAAATATTTGATTTTTGTTTTTGCTGATTGTATCTGATTCATAGCACCAATTACTTTTGAACAAATATTTTTCTTAAATATGAGAAAGTTATGTCGGACCAATTACTTTTGAACAGATAGTTTTCTTAAATATAAGAAAGTGATGTCACACCATGGTTAGTATGTTTAATGTCTTTCTCTTACCTTGTCTGTAGCAACACTTAAAAAAAACGTGTAAATGTGTTAAATAGTATTAGTCAACCCTATTTTGGACAGACTTAGCTATCTCAAACCACTTGACTCAAATATTTCTATATCTCAAACAGGGAAGGTCTTGACTGAGACAAAAGATATTTGAGCACTCACATTTGAGACACACACAAAAAGGTCGTCTCACAACCCCTGTCCATTACAACAGTTAAAAAATATAGTTTAAATGTCAGAAAAAGAAACAATCACCCTTGTTTTGGGCAGACATGGCTGTATTGCACCCTTGTGGTAAAATATTTCTATTTCTAAACCTCAGCAGAGGTTCGAATAAGGCAAAAAAAATTGGACTTTATAATGAGAGATAGCTGTGTCTTTCACAACAAAATATATTATTTGTCTTGCCCCAATATGGATGACAGATACTGTTTGTATCGACCTTATATGGGGTATAATATTTGTCCACTTATTAAATCTTATTCATCAGCCACAGCTGTCAGTGAAAAAAGGGGATGGTTTTGTTGATTTCTTCAATTCCGATGACTCTGGTGATACTTCCTGCTCAAGTTCAGATCTTAGAGAAGGCTTTGAAGATAATGCAGATATTAAGAGTTCGAGAAAAACTGTTGACAAGAAAGGCCCAAAGGATGTAAAAAACGGAAAACCTGTTGTTGGATCAAGCTCTTCTAAGACAAGCAAGCCTGTTGCAATTGAAGGACCAAGCTCTTCTAAGCTTAATAGGCCTCTTGCTGCAAAACAAAGGCCCCAGAAGGCTGTAGATGAGAAATATAGTAAAAAAGCAATGTTCAAGACAGATATGACCAAACAGGAGGAGGAATATGTGGCAGAAAATGCAAAACTAAAGAGGAGAAAATCTGGAACAAAAAGTAGAATGTCGATGAGGTCAGATTCTGATTCTTCAACACCTAGTTCAACACCTGGTTCAACAAAACCTTCCAAAATTAGTATTAGTTTGTACAAAAATGATAGTAAGAGTGTGCAAAATGTCACTCAGGTTAAACCAAAAAAAGGTACTGAGAAAGAAATTGATTCAACTTCTAAAGAGAAGTTGTTAAGGAGGAGATCAACAGGCAGTGTAAAGTCATCAGGTTCTATAAAATCGTCAGGCAGTGTAAAACCCAAAACCAAACAGGGCTTTAATAAAGCTGTGAGTCAAATTTTGGAGATGTTGTGTTGACGTTACCAATTATGAATTACAGTTTTCAATAGTTATTTGAAGTTATTTTTAGCTCACCTGACCCAAAGGGTCAAGTGAGCTATTCTCATAACTTGGCGTCTGTCGTCGTCCATTAACTTTTACAAAAATCTTCTCCTCTGAAACTACTGGGCCAAATGGAACCAAACTTGCCCACAAGCATCATTAGGGCATCTAGTTTAAAAATTGTGTCCCGTGACCTGGCCTGCCACCCAACATGGCCGACATGGCTAAAAATAGAAAAGGGTAAACTACAGTTTTCGTCTTTTATCTTTTATCTCAAAAACTAAAGCATTTTGGGCAAAACTGACTGGAGTAAAAATGTTCAACAGGTCAAGATCTACCTGCCATGAAATTTTCAGATGAATCAGTCAACCCTTTGTTGGGTGTTGCCTCTGAATTGTTAATTTTAAGGAAATTTTGCAGTTTTAGGTTATTATCTTGAATATTGTTATAGATAAAGAAAACTGTAAACAGTAAAAATGTTCAACAAAGTAAGATCTACAAATAATTCAACATGACCAAAATCATTGATTGACTCCTTATAGGAGTTTTTGCCCTTCAAAGAGGGAATCCGGGGTAAAATTTACTTTTAAGGTCCTTTCTTCTGAAACCGCTTGGCCAATTGGGACCAAATTTGATGGAATAGTCCTTGGGTGGCCTCCTCTAAAATTATATCCGGCATCCCCGACATCCAATTGACATAGTTACCATTACTAAAAATAGGAAAAAAGGGGGATGAATTTAAAAATCTTCTATGAATATACAAGGCCAATTAGAATCAAACTTGGCAGTAATGGTCCTTAGGAGGATCTCTTTCAGAAGTATGTCCGATGACCCGGACTGTTAACCAAGATGGCCACCTCAGCCAAACTTAGTTTTACATAGGACCCTATGGGAAATTCACTCAAAAATCTTCTTGTCTGAAACCACTAAGCCAATAAGAACTAGACTTGGTAGCAATGATCCTTAGATGGTCCTCTTTCAGAATTTCGTCCGATGACCCGGACTGTCACCCAAGGGAGCCACCACAGCCGAACTTAGTTTAACATAAGGCCCTATTGAAAAACTTCTTGTCTGAAACCACTTGACATATTGGAACCAGACTTGGCAGCAATGTTCCTTAGGAGGTCCTCTTTCATAAATGTGTTCGATTTCGTGGACTGTGAACCAAGATGGCCGCTACAACTGAACTTAGTTTAACATAGAACCCTATGGGAAATTCATTTAAAAATCTTCTTGTCTGAATCCACTAAGCCAATTAGAACTAGACTTGGTAGCAATGGTCCATAGATGGTCTTCTGTCAGTATTTCGTCCGATGAACCGTACTGTCAACCAAGGTAGCCACCACAGCTGAAATTAGTTTAACATAAGGACCTATGGGAAAAATCATTCTGAACCCAATTGCCATATTGGAACCATACTTGGAAGCAATGATCCTTGGGAGGTCCTCTTTCAGAAATGTGTCCCAATTTCGTGAACTGCGAACCAAGATAGCCGCCACAGCTGAACTTAGTTTAGCATAGGACCTTACGGGAAATTCACTCAAAAATCCTCAAACTGTAAACAGCAAAAATGTTCAACAAAGTAAGATCTACAAATAAGTCAACATTACCAAAATCATTGATTGACCACTTATAGGAGTTTGCCCTTTAAAGACGACATCCAGCCTAAACTTTCCTTCAAAGATCTTCTCCTCTGAAACCACTTGGCCAATTGAGACCAAACTTTGTTGGAATGGTCCTTGGGTTGCCCCCTTCCAAAATTTGTCCAGCATCCCCGACTTCCAGCCGACATGGCTGGTGTTTCTAAAAATAGAAAAGGGGGGGGAATGAATTTAAAACATCTTCCATAAAACTACAAGGCTAATTGGAACCAAAGTAATGGTCCTTACTAGGAGGTTCTCTTTCAGAAATTTGTCCAATGACCCTGTCACATATTAAACCCATTTTTACATCTGTAATATTATGTTGGCACTTCAACTTTTGGCAGACAGAAGTTCCTACAAGTCACAACAGGTCTCTTAGTCACAGCATTGCACTAAATATCCATATTTGTTTGCAATTCAAAGACTTTGGTTAATTAAAGGTGACTTGAATGTTTGGTCGCCAAATAGAATCCTTTTGAATTACAAAAAATTATCCAGAAACAACCATTTCGCCCCGGACAACACAATTTGAAATTCCGTCTGCAGCATTAAACACCTCAACTTCTGTCTGCCAAAAGTTGTAGTGCCAACAATTACAGATGTAAAAACGCTGTTAATATGTGACAGAGAAATTATTAAAGGGTATGATGACATTCTTAGAATTTTCATATTCTCTTTAAAAACCTCATACGGGACCATAAATGTACGACATACCTGCCAATGGTCACATAAATGGTTTCCTCCAAGTCACAAGCAGAAATTCCTTTAAACTTTCTTCTTTCACAGCATTTGGCTGCGACTTAGAGCGATTTGTTGCCGTGATATTTGGCTAACCCATAATAGAGAACTATCGATTTTATAATTTCTGTTGTGTAAATTAAAATAGACCTTAATTATAATGCAAACAGAAGAGCTTGATTGTTGTCAAATATTTCTGTATTGCAAATGGATTTTTGATCACGATTACACTGCGGTGTTAATAATCAAGGCACTACGGTTAATGACAACTTCAAAGGGAAGCGCTGTGGGCTGGGGAGAACGCTGCAAATTATTGTTATTATTATTATACTGAATGTTTTTATCTTTTTATGATTCCATTTTGTGCTTATCATCTGTCCAAAAAAATGGGAAAAAAGTTATTTTTATACAAGCATTAAAATGAATGTTATAAAGTGCAGCAATGACTTAGTGATGCTGTTTTTATTATTATTGGTTTGTAACTGAATGTGATTTGTATCAGTATCACTGCAGAAACTTACATGAAGTATAATAATATAGGGTTATTGCACGAATACTGGGAAATAATGTCCCGAGTAGAATGTAATATTGCACGAGCTTGTGAGTGCGATATAATATTCTACGAGGGACAATATTTCTTAATTTCGTGCAATAACCCTTTTATTGTATGGCAACACCTCCCAGATCCCGGAAATAACCCGAATAACTATCAAAGATGTCGTCATTACAATGCAATGTTGCTCTCCATGGAATATCAGCAAATATTGCAAGCAAACTTTTGGTTACGGTACATTCAACGGGGAATATTACGTTGCTATATAATAATGACACTTATTTTGTTTTTCACATATTTTTTTTACCTTATTGGCAGTTATTTGGAGTTCTTGAATGTTGTTTGGGTTTTATGACATTTCTTATTATTTTAATAGTTTTTGAAGTTAATATTGATAGTTATTCATTAATTGTTTAGTTTCCAGGAATAAATCCTACATTTAAATTGTATGGTGGTCAATTATGTTATTATTAGTAAAGTATTTATTATTCAGTTGTACGAATGACATGTTACCTTATTTAAATATCACATGTTTGTTTTGTGTAATCTGTTTTACATTTTTAAAGAGAAAGAATTTATTCCATTTACTGACTTTTAATGTTTTTGTTGAAAGAAACTAATAAGGTTTTTGAAATTTCAAAGATAACATTTAGTGATATCTTGTTATTTTTCTGCGAGCTCTCATTATAGGAAATAAAAGAATTATTTTCTTTTTTTACATGTATTACTAATAATGATTTTTTTTTCATATTCTGCAGCAGAAAGAAGAAGAGGCTGGCAAGGAAAATGAACCAGCTCTAGTTAATGGAGAAGCAGAGGTAAAAACAATTAACTGACAACGAATTCATAATTAAAACACCTTCTTGATTATGTGGTAGCGTGCTCGCCCCGAGTGCGGAAGGTCGCGGGTTCGATCCCCGGCCGGGTGAAACCAAAGACATTAAAATTGGTATTTGCTGCTTCTCCGCCAAGCACGCGGCATCTAAGAGTAAGAGCAAAGACTGGTCGGCTCGGAGTCAGTATAATGTGTCCGAGTGAGGTGATATGTCTTCCTGCGGACAATTACCTCGTGAGCTAGCACATTAAAAATCCGATTGAGTGTGTCGGTCTAGTACAAAGCAGGGATCATATTCATTATCATATCAACATGTTCTCGTCCTGATATGCACCTGGTTGCCACTGGACGTTAAACAATAATCATCCATCCATCCTTCTTGATTATCCTTAATTGGCTTAGATTTTCAAGGCTGTTTCGTGTATTTCATTTTTAGTTCGCCTCAACGATGTTGAGGGGGACAAATGGAGTACCCCCAGGTGCCCACATCCAGTTCTCCGTTACTAGTTGACATAGGGTCATATATTTTGTGTGCAGTTGCACGTTGCAGAGACTGACTGTGTGACCTCAGATGAAGGTCATATAACCCATGTTACACGGTTGCCTGGTTTTTAAGTTTTATGTCAAAAATCAGTTTTAACATAAAAAGTGAGCTACAATCATATTATTTGCTTTGAGGGTGCATCTCGGGGAGTAACACTGATGTACATCAAAATTAGGTCACTCTGACCTACCGTACTTATTGCACTTCATTGAATTAGGTTTTACGTGAGAGTTAAGTTCTCTGATACCAAACGACCTACAATCATATTACTCGCTGTAAGGGTGCAACCCGGGGAGCTACACAGCCACACACCAAAACTAGTGGGGGAAAGAGGCAAACTTTGTATAAATCATAGATTTCTGGTTTATGTTGCACATTGCTTAACTTTTCAAATTGTCCTTAGGAAATAAAAATATTGTTGGACTAAGCTACTTTAAACTCATTTACTATTATGCTTGTTGTTTAGTAAGTTTGAATGTGTGAATGAATTCAAGAAAATGCATTGTTTTGCACTAAGAAAGTCGTAAGATTTTCACACCTTTGACCATATGCTGTTGTAGAAAAAATATTTTATTAAAGAAAAACAATAAAAAAATTGTTACTATGCAGTAAATTGGAATATAAAGATAGTTTATATATTTTGTTGTCTGTAAATTATTGTGGATTTTGTGTGTGCAGCGAAATTCGGAATTTGATGAAATACAAGTTGCATTTATTTTCACTAGACAATTAAAAACCAGGAAATTCAGAACTATTGAAACAGTATATTTAAGACAAACCCCCAAAAACCGATTCAGTAAGAAAACAGATGAATTCATAATAGCTATTTATTTTTCAGACTGAACACCCACAAAGAGTTGCCAGACCTACGTCAGCAAAAGGCTCCCGGAGGAGACGAGAAGGTAGTTCATTTTCCAGTCAGAGCTTTATTTTATAGCTTTGTTTTATTTTCTGTTTGTCGTGCGATTCGTTTTATTTTATTGAAATCACATTGAATTTGTAGAAACCGTTGTAAAGAAAATATTGAGACATTTTCCCCATTTGTTGACCTCAATTTTTTAATAAGCAAAAGTTTTCTTTGTATGCGAATTTGACAAAAAAAAACTACATAAATAGAATGACTTTAATGTTATTAAGATGAAAAACATTTGAATAAATGTTTCATAACAGCCTGTTGATTTTTTTATCCATTGTTCTTTTTTCATGCAGTCTTTATTTTTTTGGCAAAGCATTAAAATTTCATAGTTCAAATTGTTCTACATTTATGTATTAAGTAGGATTCATTCAGAAATTTAGCAGTGATTTAGGAAAAATATACCTTTAATATATCTTAGTACTAAATGATTCTTTGCATGCAATTTTTTTTTTAACTTTCATCTGTTAAAGTAGAAAAAATTAACCTTCATTTTAAAATTCTTTGTTTTTCTCTCTGTATTTCTTCCACTAAATTTGAGTTGAGTTTTCTGCACACTGCATGCATGTTTTATTTTAAATCATTATTTGTAAAAATTAACATGATTCATGTACTAAAAAATGAGAGTTGATTATGCCCTGTCAGTAGTAATCTGTATGCATATGAAGGATTGGGCATCTGCGTGTCACAGACACATATTTTAGTTCACAAAAGAACCATGAGCTACTCATTTTAACTTTTTTTCCCCCAAATTCTTATCAGATAAAACCTAAAATTTTCATGATTTTTTATATTATATCAGGGATGATTTTACTTTGTTTGTAAGTGGATTCCCACTTTTTGCAGTCCTGATATGTCCATTATTGTTTATTTATTACACATAGCAATCTGGCTTCTGGTCAGCATTTCTATATTTTTTCCTGGTTGGGGAAAACATCTGTTATATACAAAAAATTCAAAAATTAGATTTATATCATAAACATTGGTAGAGAAATCCTAGTAAAGTCCTTGAGAGCTAATAAATCTAAAGACAAAAAAAATAGGTATTCCCCAAATATTCACATACGTTTTGTATATTTTGTTGCTGAAATGTATTGGAAAAGAGATTTGTCTGAAAAAAGGGGAAAAAATAGAAGAAATAATATACAAATTTTGCTTTATCCTAGTTATCTTCACTCCCCTTGTCACGTGCTGAGTAGCTGCTTTTTTCACATTTTTAGCCAATTTGATTTGCTAATTGTTGGCGTATTTATTTTTGCCCCAACTGCAGGACGCCGTCATGCTTCAAGTGATGAAGGTATGTTTCATTATCATGTCACATTATTGTGTAGTAATAGCACGTCATTTCCAAAAAACACAAGTTATCTCCCTTTACTAAATCTTTATTCTGTCATCATACCACACATGCTTTACACAAATTTAGCAGTCTAAAGAAAAATTAGACACTTAACAGAATTTTATCCCAGGAAATATAAAATACCTAGATGTTTCTAAATAAACTTGCTTTGAGTTGCGAGATGAAAAATGCAAAAAAAAAGCCTAATGACACCAGGTCACAGTTTCACAAACAGTCATATGACTTGGATTAGTTATACTGCAAGTGTAATCTGATTTCCAGTTTTTCAATGTCTTTGTTCTATTGACGTCTTGGAACCAGTCTTAATTGTAGTTGCACCAATGTTTGTGAAACAGGACAATGGAAAATTGAATCCATTCATATTGTCTGTAATCAACAGGATAAAGTATAACAAATCAATTGGTAGCTTTAAGATTATATTTACCTAGACCTTTTAAAGACACAGTAAAGTACTGTTTCCTTATAATTTCTGTAATGTGGTTCACAGTGTCATCACATGGAATTCCCTCATTGTCTTAAACTTGATTGGTCTATATAATATTGATGATGTAGAGGAAAGGGGGAACACAAAAGCAAGATTTCTTTGATTTCTTTAAATTAAGGGAGATAACTTGATTTTTGAAATGACAATTCTTATCTAAGCTGAACTTTGTCCAAGTAAAATGTATTTTTGAATTTAAGTATTAAATATTTGGAGTGTTTCATGATGTAAGAAGTTCAGATTTGATATGATTTAGGTATTTTAAAACAGATAGCCAGACAATCTTCAATGTTTTTAGGTTAGATCATTTTTTAATGAAATAAAGTAATATATGGTCACAGATGGTTATAATTGTAATATTTTATTTTTAAAAGTGGTAGCCTCATTTTAAAATATGAAATAGATTAAATTTTTGACACAAAGTTAAAGAAACAGAGTTTTTTTGTTGTTTTTCAAGTCACAGTGGTTCATTTATACGGAGAAAATTTTAAGTACAATGCAGTCCCCTATGCCTGCACACTTGTCTTTTCGTAATAAAACTGAAGACTGATAGCCAAGAATGACACACAAATATTTGTTAAAAAAAATAGAATAATTATTCTTTGATGAAAACAATAGGCAGATTACTTCAAATTGTTATACATTTTTCCGATAATTCAGTGGTTGTCCATCCTTAATTTTTGTGTTATTAAAAACAATGTCTGAGGTCCAAAATCACAAATTCGTTGAGTAGATTTTATCACAGTGGCTCTCGAGTCTGTCCATATCTTGGGAGTAATACAGGACGAAATTTTGGATGGGGTTTATTTATGCACTTGACATTAACCTTTATTTGGATATACATTTATGAAATTTGGATATCCAATAAATGGAGGGGGGAGGGGGTGGACAAAATTGGCATAACATTATAATTGGTTTGTTATATACATGTAAATAATAAATGAAGATACAAACTACATTATGTATAAATGAAAAATGTAATATGTAAGTACCTCTCTGTGACCGTGATTATATAAAATTCCTAATTGTCAATGAAATGAAGATTGCTGTCTGCATATTTCTTTTTAGTGTAATATCTTTCAGTAGACCTAACATAGATGTTTTTCCTTCTATATTTAGAATAGGAAGTTTTGTTTTCAGGGTAAACAGTTTGTATATACATGTATGTTGTAATCGGCTTTTTCATCTACGCTATAAGTAAAATTTGAACAGATTGTAACATTATAGAGAATCATAATAAATTCCTGGTATTTATGCACTAATTGAGGATGTGTCTTTGGGGACCAGTGTTTCAAAAGAAATACAATCGTTAAGTCTGAAATAAAATTTTGATTTCACAAGGCATACTGGTAATCCAGGAACTCTTGAACTAGAGAAATTTTCAGTATCTATTATTAAATCAAGATTTTCTTGGAAATTATTACTGTTTTTTTACTTCTTGATGTGAACCTCAGCAATGCAAATGTTTTATTTTATTTCTCCTAGATAAGCATCTGACTTAGATTGTGTTTTAATGTTTGCCACCATCAGTTGTGGATTTGAAGTTTGAAAATTGAGTTTGATGCAGTAGCTTGCAAAGCCAATAAACAGATAGTTTGCAAAAACACATCTCACATCAAAACTTAGTGCCAGCATATATTACTGACAATACTTTTATCACCATTTTTAGGAAAGTGTAAATATTTTAATGGACTTTTCCTTAAGATGAAATTGCCACTTTGCAAGTACCATCAGCCAAGATGGCATCATTCACAAAATTGGTGTCATTAAATTTTCAACATCATCCAACTAAAGTTAATCTTAATTTGAAACGTGGATTGGAATTTGTGCTTTAATACAATGACTAGAGGGTTTTGTACATTGTCAAGGATATTGCAAATCGATTGAATTTAATATTAAAATGCTTAATTCCAATATTAGACATACAAGTTTTTGCACAATACATTTCTATACCTTTGGGGTTTTTCTGTTGTGTAATCCAAATTCAATATTAGGCCAATCAAAATTATTTTACTGTTTTGCTGAAAGGTGTGTAAATCACCCAAAACCTACATGTAAATGTATAAAGCTATTCTGTAATATTTTAATGACCTTGTTTTCAACAAAAGCAGTTAAAGGTACAGACTGGCATCATATCAATTAAGTTTTAAGGACCTGATGAAAATTTTGCTAGGACCATATCAGGGAATCTCAGTAATTCTGTTTTGTTTTGTTTTGTTTTTTGGTGGGGATTATTCAAAATCCACTTTCTCAGTAAAAACTGTGGTACACGTATTACATATTAGTTCTTTTTTTCTCATTGTATTAAGCATGTTACCAAAGTTGAAATTTATTTATATTGTACAATGCACTCTTTTTTATAGACTTTTTAACATCTTTTATCTATAGATGTAATAAGAAATCTCAGATCATTTGTATGGTAAAATCAGAAAATTCAGATACCATTCTGTTATAGCTGATATTTCATTGTTAGGGACTTACTGTCTAGACACCTCAGTTCATAAAATGGATTTTTAGCATTTTGAAAGTCTAAACGTTAAAATTATTAGACAATCTTTTGTTGGTTAATTAACCTTATTGAGTCGTCCAAGAAAATGTAAAAATTGAGTTGTTTATAAAAGTTATGTTTGTATACCTCACAAATGGTTCTGAATGGGGAATATCCAATAGAAAAATTAAAGCACCTGAAAATTTCTAAAAAATTAATAACTTGAACTTATCAACTCAGACCTATCCTAAAATTTGTAAAACTCTTATTTTAAATATTTTTAATGCACTTTGTGCATATATTTCATGAATCAAAGTGTTGTAATACTTAATTTTATAAAATGTCATGGGAAGAGTTATCTCCCTTTTACATTGAAAATTCCATATGCGGAAGTTTTTTGTTTCTTTTGAAGACATGATTGAACAAAATCAGGTAAATGTAGTTATAACTTAGCAAATTGCATCTTTCACCCGAGTAACTAGACAATTCACATTGATTAAGGTATTCACATTCTGAAAAATCCATTTTAAGAACTTAGGTGTCCAGACAGTAAAAGGAAATGGGAAGAATCTTTTTATTCTTAGTATTGACTATAATTGACAATATGACATGTATAAACAGTTTATAGTGTGCTAGATTTATTATAAAAATAGAACTTTAATCACAAGAATATTATTTTATTTTTTCAGAGGATGAACAACATAGAGAAATACAAGCCACAACAGAACCTTCTATAGGAGAAGCAGATCTACCACCACAAGTTGCTGCATCGTAAGTACAACAGAATCTGTGTATTGTTATATTTACAACACAGTATAACAAGTTGTTAATGGCAACTATTCAGACAAAGTAAAGTGACCCCATATGACATGAGACCATTTAATGAAGATTCAGTTTGAGCAGCAAATCTGGATGATCAAGGTTTTATCGTCAAAATGTTTTTTTTTAAATTTTTTTCTACAATCTACCTTTTATGAACAAGGTGGTTGATTATTTGAGAGATAAGTAAGCAATTTTTCTATCTATAAACTAAGATTACTTCAAAATCATTTAACAATGTCTTTTTAAGAAGTTTGGAAATAAAAATGGCCACTTAATTCAAGCAAATTCAGGAATCCTGTTTGTGTATACTTTTATCTTAAAACCACATTAAACTTGTTATATTCTATTGCCTTGTTTTGGCATTTTAGGATTGGAGTATAATGATGCCATAAAGTAAGTTGATATCGAGTCCATCTTTAAATTTCAGGAGAAAGATGGGAAGACCTAGTAGTGCACGACCAGCACCACCCAGAAGGAAAGAACAAACAATGGTAGAAAATGAACCAGCCATGAGGTAAAATTTTAAAAAAAAGAAAAAAAAAACACACTACAATTTAACATACATCAAATCCATTACATATGGATACATATAAACAGATTTTAATTATGCCCCATCGGACAAAATACCCAGGTTCCAAGTTAAGTTGTGTATCAGCATCATTTACCCTTTAGAAATAAGGCTGATAAGCTTGAAAAATAATTTTTAGCAGTCAAAGTGTTTTGCTGATTCAGCAGCATTTTGCACCTTTTATCTTTTTTTGAGGTTAAAATACTCGTCCCTCTTAAAAAAAACTTGATCCCTCAAAAAAACCTGGAAGTAGCTTCCTCCTGATTAAAAAAAGTATTTGGGATTCCGTGTATCATCAGGAAAAAATGTCAAAATTTGGATTACATGTAAATATGTAAAGTTAAGAAATACCAAAGGGATATTCGTCGGAGGGAAAATTCAAAACAACTGACAATCTCAGGAGAATAACGAAGGCAAGACCAAAACATAACATGCACTACAATTAAAAACTAAAAACATATGAACAACATGGATCCCACCAAAAAACAGGGGGTAGACTAAGGTGCTCTGCTTCTTGCAGGACACCCGTCATGCTGCCCTTTTCAAATCCGATAAGAGGAAGGGATAACATCAATGGAACAGGTCCATTTTCATTTGATGTCCATAAAACTTTAATAAGGATAACTCCAACTTAGGAGCAACATACCTCTGTCTGAGCAACTTTTCTGTCAGGAGCCGGGCTCTGTCCAGAAAGTCAATGTATATGTCACAAGCTCTGGAATAACGTATAAGTTGTGAAATGCATTCTTCATATGCCTGCGCTTCTGGAATAGTGCCGCTCAAAAATGGGAAGTTGATGATTGGAAAGTCAAAGTCATCCCGTTTGTCGTAAAGTTTTGTATTCAACCTTCCTCTGGTGTCAATTACGAGGTGAAGGTCAAGATAAGATGCAGACTTGGCAGTTTCTGTGGTATCCTTAATTTCAAGCTCATTGGGATAGATGATATGTAAGAAATTTCCAAAACGTGAATTGTTGAGTGATAAAACATTATCTATGTAGCGGAAGCTGAAATTAAAGGTACAGGCTAACTTCTTCTGTTTTTCCTTATATCTCCAATCATGTACTTTCCAAAGCAATAGCTACTTACAGGATGTCACCAACAGCAGTATCACCTTAGTTTCACTTGATTTGTAGTTAAGTAGCTATTTTCATAACAAATCAAATTGTCTATTTACAGATTGGGTAGCGGCAAACCAACTAATGTAATTGTAGATGATGGCAGAAATTCTGAAGATGAAGATGAAACATTTGTCGTAGAAGAAACAGCCCCACCCCCTCAAGACAGTGATCAGGTTTGTATTGCTATTTCTGTCTTTTTCTGTTTATAATAATCAGTTTTATGATTATGCTAGATATGATTCAGATTTTATTTTGATTCTAATGGAGGGACCTCTTTCCTGTATATGCAGTTTTGTGTCGATTATCTGACATTACATGCACATTTAAATTGTTCTTGAAAAGAAAGAAAAGCTATCTTACTGAATTTTTGCAATTTTCTGAAATAAAGGGGCTTCTTTGTTTATTGCAGCTCTTTTCAGTTATCTGGTGTGGCTCCATTACATTTTACAATCTTGTTAACTGGATTTTCCAACAGTAAAAATAGGGTTCATTTGTATGTTGATGTAAGGTGGAGGGGGGATGGGGGTTCTCTTCACATGATCAGACAGCTGCTTGTTTTGGTTATCATTTGTTGCATAGGTGCAGTAGTTTTCAATTCCTGCTGAATTTGCTGTTTCCAGACTTAGGCCCATATATTATTGATTGAAATGGCCAAGCTCTGTCAGTTTTTCTCATTCACTGTTCTGTTTTCCAAACAGTTGAATATAAAAAATATAATTTCTTTTGAGAAAACAGCATCATCTGGTACATGATATATATATATATATATTTGCATTCATGTATATCTAATGAGTGTTTGTGGTAAGGTGGTTTTGGGACTTATTAACTAAATGTAAACAATTGAGAAACACAATTCATCTTTTAGGGTATCTATTTAGCCCTAGAAGTGGCTTGTAGGGAAGAGTGTTTTAGTTGATACAAAATATAGATTAAAAGTTCCATTAGTATAGGAAAAAAAATATACTGGTACAAATTATATGTTACAGGAACTTCTCATTTTGATAGGTAATTTTTTATACTTTGCGATTTTTCATGATCTGTGATAGAGTTTTATTAATTTATTAAACCTTTTACAGGAAGACCAACAGCCTATTGGGGTAATTTTTTCTGTGTTGTCAGATATTTATTATAGTCTTATATATATCTAGATATATTAATTTTGGCTTTGGTAATGCTTTAGTTTTCTGTAATTTAGCTTTCTAGAATCATGAGAAAAGCATATAGAGAAAATTATTTCTTCCATTCTTGGTGCATTTCCACACTTCTCAGCCGAGTGTTTCAAAATTATTTAATTACCATGGCGATTAAAAAGTGTCGTGCAATTTCCCCACCACTATTCACGGATTTTACATTTATCAGAATGATAAACTAGAGAAGGTCCGAAATGACGTCCATGTAAACAAACTACGTGGAAACGAGATTTTCTTGAGGTTTTTGTCGAAAAATATGGAATTTCTCCATACTCTATAGTTATATTTTAGATATTAACATGCTTGCTAAAGCTCGTGTGTTGAAAATCAAAATTTAAATATCTCGGGTGGAGAAATTTCATAACTCACTTGTATCTGAAGGAGAATATTTACACGTCTTCAACATTTTTTTTATTCCTTAATTGATAAGAATTACCAGTTTTCTCTAATCTTACCACATGACAAGCTTTCTCTACATGTTTGTTGCATGATTCTATATTTTAAACAATAAATTTACTTCACTTTTTCAAATGAATTTTCGAGACAGGTAGTACGTACATGTTCATACAAATCAAGGTCACTAATACATGTACAAAATGAGAATTACGTCAGCTCCTTCCTAAAGGTTTTAAATTAAATGAAAACTTTTTGAGGCAACAAATATTTATTGAAAATACAATATATTTATGAAAAGTATAACTTGTTAAAAAAATTCTTACAATTTTACACAAAGGAGTATTGGAATATGTGCAGTTATATGTTGACAACATCCCAATACAAAATCACTTTATACAATGTATCCAGGTTTGCTCGATGTCAATCAACCAGTCCATGACGCATTATATCTTAATTAATGATTATTTAATTATTACTACATCTCTTTTCTTTCAAATGCTAAAAGTTCATATAAAATTTTGACATTAACGAAGTATATATGTATACCCATTTAGTTAGTTTTACTAAATCCATAATTTAGTTAGTAATTTTTAGTCAGCATTACTGCACTATTTAGTAATGGGTGCACACAAGTAATAATATTTTTTGTTACAAAACAACAAGCTT
This sequence comes from Mytilisepta virgata, assembly GCA_028015205.1. NCBI lineage: Eukaryota > Metazoa > Mollusca > Bivalvia > Mytilida > Mytilidae > Mytilisepta > Mytilisepta virgata. The sequence continues at coordinate 9,501,095 of CM051510.1, forward strand.
TCTGCACTTTTTTCATAACTACCTATGATGTATAAAGTTACAACTCATGGTCACCAGTATGAAATGAGTTGGGGTCATGTAGTTTGTGAGCGTGCTCAGTAAAGTTCATAAATTAAGTGAAGACTTTTTGATACAATGATTAAAAAGATTTAAAAGATTACAGGCATCATTAAGGAGTGGTAAATTACCCAAAGAGACAATGATTTACAGTCTAATTAGATACTGATAGTAATACAGGATTTTACTTCTTTAGTCATCTGTATTTTTTGGTTGACCAAAATTTCACTGAGAATTTTATTTCTTGAAGTGTTTTGCATGGCTGGGATGTTCAAATGCTGGAGTTCTACATAAAAGATATTTTGTTGAACAGACTTAAATTACAGAAGTTAATCAAAAGGTTGTTTTATGGTGAAAAATAAGGAATGAATTGAATTGATATTCAAGTTCTATTTATAGACTTTTGATACTATTTATAGACTTTGATACTATTTATAGACTATGTCACGACCTCAGGAAGAAGAAGAGGATGAAGATCATGGAGGATTAGTGAAAAAGATTTTAGAGACAAAGAAAGAATTGGAAGGTCCACAACAACAAAAAAGATTAACGAAAACAGAAATTGTAAGGAATATATTAATACACACAGTAGAATTTTGGTGATTTTGAATTTATAAGGTCCTGACATATAAACCCCTGCGGCAATAACAAAATGCCTGCAAGGACCGACAAAAATGCTTATAAGGTATGAACAAAATGCAAGGGACAAAAAAAGTACCCAAAAGAAACCACCAATAAGTAAAAGGGACCAACAAAAATGACAATTAAGTAATAGCTTTGAAAAAAATACATAAAGTTTTGAAGCTAGAAAAATGTTAAACGATTGCATTGATTGTTGGAAAGTCATTCCGGAATTTTTTGAAGTCAATTCCTATATAAAATAAAAGAAAAAGTTCTTAGAATCCCTTTGACTATATCCAGTCAATCAAGAATTGAAATTTAAGGTTAGGACTTTAATGTAACAGAAAAAAACAATATTTGTTAATATTTATTGAAATTTATCCTGTAACTGGCTACTTTACTTACCAAAGAAAAAAGTGTCCAACATTGTTTTCTGTATTATCCTGGTACCCTATTATTGTCTACTGGTACCCTTGTCATCATTCGCAATGAACGTTTTTATTTTGTTTATGACATCATGTTTTCCCTAGGTTATGCTCCAAAAATTTCCTTCCTTAAATAGGATAGAAATGTCCCAATTTCATGGGTTTTCACAATAACAGGCAAAAATTTATCATTGCATGATAAAAACAAATATATATACATTGTCTAAAAATATTCAGTTTATTTGTAAGTGAGGAATGCTTGGTAAATATTGCATGTCTTCCTGTTTTTAAGCCTTGTACAAATATGATGCATATTTTTTCGACAATGTACATATATTGTATATATACATGCACATTTGTATGTAGTGGAAGAAATTATCTCCCTTTTCTGCTTCAGGAGAGAAGTGGAATGACAGACGCACAAAGGAGAAAACAGCGGGAACAGGTTCAAAAAGAAGTTGATAAATTAAGATCGGCAATACAAACATTAACCCGTAGTGCTAATCCTCTCGGTAAAATAATGGACTATGTACAGGAAGATTTAGATTCAATGCAGAAGGAATTAGAGAGATGGAAGAAAGAAAATAAACAACATCAAATGGACTTAAAGAGGGAAAAAGGGTATGGCACTTATATATACATGTACCTAACGCAGGAAAGTTAATACCCATGTTACATCATATTAAATAGGAAGTTGTTTAGGAAAAGTACATATATATGGAAGGCGGAATTTAAGTTAATTTTAGTTTTTAAGATATATGAAAAGAAGGAATGTAATTAATATTTTTTTTTTATTATAAAAATTAATGGGTATGAAATGTACTGTGGATTCATTTTGTTTCGTTGCATACCAATATGTTCAGTTTTTTTTGGATGCAGAGTAACTACAAATTTAACCCACTGAATGTATACTCATTTAGGGGTCTAGGTGGCCGGGTAGTGTAGGTAGTTCGTCATGACTGCTAATGATCACTAGCCTGTCAAATCTCACCTGTGGGGGGCTGTGTTCGACTCCGATCTTAATTGACAAGGATTCCCAACTTTCCTACCGAAGGTCGTGGTTCCCCTTGGGTACTCCGGCTTTCTCCACCAATAAAAACTGGCCGTGGCGAAATAGCCAAATGTGATGAAAAACGGAGTAAAACCCCAACTAAATCAACAAACATACTCATTTATTTATTAGTACTTTAAAATAACAAACACATTAAAATCAGTGTCCTCTTAACTAACCTTCTTATCTCTCTCATGCATAACAATTGATAATATTCACATTAGTCTGCTTTATTTAAAAATTAAGGAACGTGGTTTCCATGGTATATTATGTCCTTAGTGAGTGTGTTAAATTCCAGTTAACTGCACATGAGTATAGCTGCAATTCCACTCTTTTCCATGTATTTTTAATCTCTTTCATAGCCAATGTTTGTTTAAAACAGATTTTTTAACCATAATTAGTCTGTATCTACATGAAAATGGGGCTAATTACACACTTCAAGCCAGAACCATTTTATCAAATCACATTCTCAAAATTTATTAATTTTTTCGGCATATAGAAAAAATTACAAATAACCAATTGTCATGAATTAGAGAAATACGTAAGCATGGACAGAAAACTAAATTTTCATTCATTCACCAAAAAAACCTGTAAACATTTCATTTTTGGCATATGAACAACAATTCTGTTCTGAAAATATATTTTTTGCAAATTGTAATGTTGATATATATATTATTAAAATTAATTTTACTTTATTCTCCAACTTTTCTTTGCAGAGTCACAGATAAAGCTGTAGAACCATTAAAGGTACAGTTGACAGAGGTCGACCAGGCCATCAAAGACCAATTAGATCTTATTGCCGCTACCAAAGCTAATATAGCAAAAAATGATCAGAAAATAGAAAAACTTTTACAGAGTGTTACCAGATCTTGAAAATCTAGTTGTTATTATTTTTAAAAATGGCTGAAAATTAGGCTTGGATATGATATTACATCTTTTAGCCAGTCATAGAATATCGGGTTTAACTTAGAATTTAAATTTGTAGAAAATTGCTCATATTGCTTAATGCTTGGGTTTGTCAGTAAATTATTCGAAAATGACATGAACTCAACAATTTCAAAATTATGAAAAATATAATTTTATGCAGTTAATTTGATGTCTGTTACCAACTGCATTGACCAATTAAAAAAAGGGAAGATGTAAACAAGATCAAAACTTTAAGACAATGCTTTGCACCAATATACCTTTATTTGATATGAAAAAAATAGCTATCAACTCCTGGCAAAACTTCTTTTAAGGCTAAAAGTTCCATTGAAGATTCTTTAAATTTATTTGATTAATTGTCAGGCAAAGTGAAGGAGACAAGAAAAGTTATAGACTTTTTTAAGATTTGATGCATATTAAAGTAGATGAAAGTCTTAACAAAAAACATGAATTTTTCGTTTTTGTCAGTGAATTGTTTCAGATTGTTTTTTTTTTTTTCAATCATCAAAAAAATCTTCATTTTCTTTTTCATTTCATTTTTTTTTTCTTTAATTTTTTCAACAAAGACTATAAAGAGTTTATGATACAAGATTTAAAATTGATCTCCTGTGGCATTAAGAAATATTTTATCACTTCTCATACAAAGTTGAATGCAACAGAAAAGGTTGTCTCATATATACAGTCGACTCTTGTTATCTCAAACTCCTTCGGATGGCAAAAATAATTCAAGATAGAAGAAATTCAACTAAAACAGAGATGGAAAAATTTTCCAAGTTACGAAGGGGAGGTAATTTACTACCTCCAATAATTCTAAAATTTTGTAGGTGCTGGTGAAAACCTCTGTAGCCAAATGTTTTTACAATCAATAGACACCGATTGTCAATTACAGGAAATAAAACTTACCTGTGAAGACGATAAATCCGCAAGGTGAAGTTTTGATGACGATTATTCGACATAATGAATAAAATTTTCGTTTCTTTTTTTATAATTGTGGATGCAAAATTTAGGTCGAGATAGAAGAAAATTCAACTCATGCAAATTCGACTAAAAAGGAGTAAAAATACCTAGGTTTGCACTGGAAAACATTTGGGACCATATAAAAAATTCGACTCATCCAAAACTTCGACTCGAGCTGGTTTAACATAAGGAGAGTTGACTGTATAAATAACGTACTTCAGGGAACAATTGTGATGCATCGATAAGGAGAGATAGCTTCTGCACATTGATAAGGGGAGATATCTTCTGCATAAAGCCTTCTGCTGTAAGGGCTATTCCAGAAAAAATGGTATGGGGGGGGGGGGGTTGGAAGGCATTTTTTTTCAGCACCCACTACCCATACAATTTAAAATAAAATTTCCTTATGCTTCCTTTAGAATTTTTTTCCAGACCCCCGACCACCCATACAATTTTATATAAAGTGCCTTCCAACCCCCCCATACATTTTTTTCTGGAATAGCCCTAATTTGAAGGTAGATTGAATTCAGACAGTTTATTTTCTTAGTATCTTGGACTACGTTTATTATGATAATTGATGTCAAATGTAAGCAACATCTTTTTAAGTCTAATAGTTATGTTGCTCAGCCTTTCATGAAACTGAAGTCTTCTTTCTTAGTAGGTGCATATATATACACTAAATGTGAAATCTGTTGAAATTTTATAACAAAAATATCTCTTCTTGAAAAAGTAACTGCAAACTTTGTATGTTACAGTTCAAATACATACAATGTGCATTTATTTAATCATTGTGCACAAGAAAAGGGGTATATATAAATTGCATTTTATTTAAAAATTATTTCATGCATAGTGTAGTAAATTTTCAAAGATCTGTTATTTTGTAGAATGTATGAATGTGTTCTGATCCTGCTGATTGGTAAACAATTGGATGAATGTACGTGCGTGTGTATGAAATGAAATATATATTGTTATTTTACAAATAAAAGTTCTTTGTGGTTTTAAGATGTATCTTATTGCTGCCCATGTTCAACATTCCATTTATTTTATCTGAGCCAACTATAAAGTGTTCATCTATTTAAAAGCTTTTGTGTCCAGTTTTGTTGCTTTGAATTATGTAGGTATATTTTAAACTGATGTATATTTTCAATAATTTATTAGAAAAGGAAAATGATTTTTATTCAAAATTCATTTCTGCTAGATTTAACTAATTTATTCTGCTACAGATTTGTTTCAATTATTATTTGATATCACAAAATGAAAATTTTGATTGAAAATTCATATATTTTACTTTATCCAGCAACTGACTTATTTATTAACCAATTAAAGATTACATATTTAATTACTATTATAAATTGTTTCTGATGTTCAGTCTGTATAAGGCATTGTTAATTATACATGTAAGTTCTATAATATTTTGTTTTGATAGATTAGATCTGATGTGCCGATGAATGTCTGTAGTTGACAAAGATTTTGAAATTCAATTTTTTTATCTTTGTAAAATTTTACCTTTGCAAAAAGAACTGTTGAAAGTTGTAACGTTATTCATCTTTGCTAAACATTCTTGAATTTTTTTTGACAAACTGAAAATAAATATGGTAAAATGGATGAAAAGAAATCAGATTACTGAGAAACACTGCCCAGAAACCTACCTTAACCAAGTACCAAAGGGGAGATAATTCTCGGATTAAACATTGGTTTAAGTAGCTCCCCGTGGTAATTTGGTTAAGGGAGATAAATAAATATTTTTCATTGAAATTTTTTTTCAGTATTGAAATTATCAGATTACCTACCCTTCATATTTTGAATTACCCCCCCTTGTTTTTTTTCTCTAAGTTGAATGAATTGTTATTAAACTTTTTGATTTTACAAAGATAGAAGAATTTATATTTTAAAAATCTTTATTTCAGATTTGTTGTTAAGTCTCAGGATTTAAAATCTCTAAATCCGTCCACGTCACTATGACATTTATATATTTTTTTCAATAAAAGAATTGTTGAAAACTATTTTGTTTTATATGTTATAAGCGATAGACCATAATTAATAATCTTATTATTGCAAGCATCCTTGTATTTTCTATCCAATGCAAATATGGAAACACTGAATATATCACTAACTTTCATAGACTGCATACAATCAGATAGACAAGGGACCTCGATGGCCGAATGGTCTAGGAAGTTCGTCATGACTACTAATGATCACTAGCCTGTGAACACTGAGGTTGAGAGCTGTGGCGGGATGTGTTCGACTCCATCTTAATTGACAAGGATTGCTAATTTTTCTATCGAAGGTCAAGGTTCTCTCCAGGTACGCCGGCTTCCTCCACCAATAAAAACTGGCCACCACGAAATAGCCAAATGTGCTGAAAACGACGTAAAATCTCAACTAAACAAATCAGATGGACAATTCCTTAAGTAAACTTTTAAGTTCCGTTATTTTCTATAAAAAAGAATCATTAAGTATCATAACTGAAATTATTAATTTAAATACTTCTATAAATGTCAGAAGAGCTCAATCTGAGAGGAAACGTATAGTGAACTAAACATTCATATCACGTGCGAAATTACAGCATGCATGGCCAATTTGGACCAAACTTTGAAGGAATGGTCCTCAGTTGGTGTCCTTTCCATGTTGGCTCTGTGAGTTTACTCCAGACCTCTGATTTACAAAAAACACAATAGCAAGAAGATTTTACAAAATGCTTGGTAACTTTTGGGGATTTTAAGACCAAATTTAGATGGATTGATTCCCTTTCAAAATTGTGTCCAGTACCTTAGAAATCTGACCAATATAGACACTGTTGTTAAAAACAAAAAATTCAAGCATTTTTTTAGAAAATGTTCTTTCATTGGTGGTGGTTCTTGTCAGGGAACATGGCTATTTAAAAAAAGTTTGTTTGGTTTTTAACATTAAATTCACTTTTATGATATTTAAATGCCAAATTTATATCCAATCTAGAAAACTTTAAAACTGTTGGAATCGACAGTGATCCCCGCACCCCCTGTAAGTAGTTGGGGCACTTACCCAGAGTTAAAAATATAAAGCCTTATTCCCATCCAAGATCTGGCCTATAGGGTCATGTGAGCTGTTGCCATTACATTGGCGTCCCTTGTCGTCCGGGGTAAACTCTTTAGATCTTCTCTGAAACCACTGTGCCAATTGTGACCAAAGTTTCGTGGAATAGTCCCCTTCTAAAATTGTTTCCTGCACCCCTGACTTTCAACCGACATGGCTGCTGTTACTAAAAATAGGGAAAAGATGGGATGCATTTTAAAAATCTTCAATGAAACTACATGACCAATTAGACTTGGCAGCAATATTCCTTAGGAGGTCCTCTTTCAGAATTGTGTCCGATGACCCAGACTGTCAACAAAGATGGCCGCCACAGCCAACTAAGTTTAACATAGGACCCTATGGGAAAATTCGTTTAAATATCCTTTCTGAAACTATATAGTCAATTGGAACCAAACTTGGCAGAAATGGTCCTTAATTGGCCTTTCAGAATAATGTCCGATGACCCAGAAAGTCATCCAAGATTGCTGCCACAGGCGAACTGAGTTAAACAGAGGACACTACATGAACATTAAAGTCTTGTTGTCCAAAACCACTAAGCAAATTGGAACCAAACTTGGCAGAAATTGTCCTTAGGTGGTCCTCTTTCAGAATTGTGTCCAATGCTGGAATAGCAACAAAGATGGCGTCACAGCCGAACCTAGTTTAACATATAGGACTCTATGTGAAAATTCATTAAAAAATTTTGTCTGAAATTATATAGCCAATTGGAACCAAACTTGGCAGAAATGGTCCTTAAATCATCTTTCAGAATTATGTCCGATGACCCAGAAAGTCAACCGAGATGGCTGCCACAGCCAAACTTAGTTAAACAGAGGACCCTACGTGAAAATTTATTAAAGTCTTCTTGTCTAAAATCACTAAGCCTATTGGAATAAAACTTGGCAGAAGTGGTCCTCTTTCAGAATTATGTCCAATGCTTGAATATCAACAAAGGTGGCCGTCACAGCCGAACATAGTTAAACATAAGACAATAATGTGAAAATTCATAAAAAAATCTTTGTCTGAAACTATATAGCCAATTGGAACCAAACTTGGCAGAAATGGTCCTTAAATGATCTTTCAGAATTATGTCCGATGACCAAGAAAGTCAACCAAGATGGCCGTCACAGCCAAACTTAGTTACACAGAGGACCCTACGTGAAAATTCATTAAAGTTTTCTTGTCTAAAACCACTAAGCCTGTTGGAACAAAACTTGGCAGAAGTGGTTCTCTTTCAGAATTGTGTCCATATCAACAAAGGTGGCCGTCACAGCCGATCATAGTTAAACATAGGACACTATGTGAAAATTTATTGAAAAATCTTGTCTGAAACTACAGAGCCAATTGGAACCAAACTTGGTCCTCTTTCAGAATTGTGTACGATGACCCAGAATTTAAACCAGGATTGCTGCCACAGCCGAACTAAGTTTAACATGGGACCCTATGGGAAAATTCATTTAAAAAATCTTGTCTGAAAGCACTTTGTCAACTGGAAGCAGCCATGGTTATTAGATTGTCCTTTTCTGAATTATGTCCAATTGAATTTCAAAATTTTCGAAGGTCGAACCAAGTGGGTCACTTGTTTAGAAAATCAGAATTCTAAAACCTGATTGCGCATCTAAAGGTAGTATGCAAGCATTCTATATAGAAATTAAATTCCTAAAAACAAAAGTGAAGGAGCAGTTGGTGTCAAAAGAAAGTGTGACGAATGGACGGAGACAACCGCTATATCCCCAATCGGCAATCCTCGGAAGATTCCGCTACCCTTCATCTAACCTCAGGTTAGATTAGTATAATCTGCCGATGAGTGCCGAATGACTATATTCCCGAACTTCGAAAGCGCGGGGATAATAGCAAGCGCTATATGAGCATATGCATTTTCTATATATGGGTCATTTAGAAAAGTCTTTGTTTAATGGGGGCAGCCATTATGCAATCGGAAGTGAATTTATTTGTTAAAGCGAATATGGCCATATCGTGCTACATACTAAGGCTAGAAAAAGTTTCGTTCGCTAGAACGGCAGTAAGGAATCCTGAAATGGGTAGTTAATTTATTTAAAAAAAAACAAAAATGAAATACAAATAAATCCATTACATGCTTAAGATTTTTTAAATAATAATCTGGTCAGTTGTATAAGCATTTTCTAATTTATAACATTCTTTACAAAAGCGGGAATATTCACTCCCTTTGTATACAGCCGTGACGCTGGACACAAGATTTGCGATCAATTTGTGAATATATGTACTTTCGTTCTCTAATACATATGAAACAAATTGTTGGCCTTTGTTGTAATATGCTGTTGGCGTGGCCAATGATGCGAGCACAGCAATAGCCCTTTGCAGAAACTCATTTCCGGTATCACGATTCTGACTCTAAAATTAACCAATCTATGAATTCGAAAGTAAAATGCCCAGGTCGAGTTGTTCTGGAAGTTCATTTCGTTTGACATGTGATAAAGCGAGATGAACAGGTGGCTAGGTCAGCAGGCCTACGTAAAACGATACGTTATTCAGTTACAAGCATTTCGCTAATAGAATTTGTTAATTTGCCATGGAGTTGATCTTGATTCAGCAAAGCGTTGCATAGCTGTACGCAAATGGGTTTGGTTTATGATTGTTAGTGTTTAATTTCGTTATCCGAATTCTCTTAAATCTCGTGTATATTCTTACTCATCAATATTGCTCAAGTCCCTTAAAAGTGACAAATTACTAAACACACAAGATAAATCCTTAATTATTTCACAATACAGGCAAGAACGTCACAGTTCGAACTGTGAACATTTAATTTTTCCAATTCACTAGATATTTTGAGGGTGTAGGGGAAAGCTGCTTTTTTGGCAACAAAATAGTTTTATCAATAATCGTTTCTGGAGTTTGTGGTGAAGAAATGTAATTACATCAAACTTATCTCACCACCAAAATTTCTGTAGTAACAAACGTCAGGTAAGGCAGCATCGTTAAACGGGAACTGGCTGTTTCATAGTTACGAAATCGGTTTCTACGTTACAACCCACCAATGACATCATTTACATCTATTATAGATTCCAAAATTTGCTTAAAAATGTACTTATGGCGATGTCTGAACAGGGAGTAGCTTTGCTACAGTTACAAAATCAATACACACAACTCAATATTATCATGCTTCATACTAGCTATTTTAGAGTTGTACTTAGTTGCGGAGAATTTTCAACAAAACATTTCTGTTGTTAACATTGAGAACAATATAAGGTGACATCGTTAAACATGAATTAGATGTGTCACAAGTACAAAATCACTACCTACATGTACCTTAGGGCGCAACCATTTGATATTTAATGGGGGTGGGGGGGGGCGTCCTAGCAATCTACTAAAATGTCCCGCGCCGCTATGAAAGAGATCGACAGTTAGTTGAGTTTATTTATAGCAGGTAAAATATTTCACAAAAGTGTCCGTGTAACTAGGGTAAGAGTACACTTTTTCAACAGCTTTGCTGGGGGTATTGTTGTAAAACTACTTCCGAGGCCCCCTTTAATTAGGTAAATATGTAGTACAGATTAAATATAAAACTCTACTGTACAAGTATAATAACTATTAACAGCCTTGTTTTCAATTACACTACAGAGAGTTATCAATTTTGTAATGTTTCAATTAAATGATCTTAAATTTTACAAATTTAAAACCTGAAATGTCAAAAATTGGAATTTTGAAAACCTTATTTCTCGAAAAAGATTTTTGACATTTTAAAAAAGATTTCAGGTATGAAAAGAAACTTTTTGGTAATTTTTTTTTTTTTTTTTTTTTTTTTTGGAGTCTTAAAAGAAAAAAGGTAAACAAATTTCATTAATTTTTGTAAAGATTGTATTTTTAAAGGTGAAAAATGTCTCTGAATAGCGAATATCCAATATAAGTACTAATGTTTTCCCCTTTTATTAGTGATATAGTTGTTTTTGGGAGGTATATTTTTCTAATAAAGTTCAAACTATAGAAAATTAAAGATCTTAAAAATGAAAATGTGATTATTGAAAGATGTGAAATAGCTAGCTTAAACATGTCAAAGCTGTTTTAAAATTTGTAAAACGGTTGTTATTAATTCAATCCATTTACCATATCTGGTGCAACCAAGACATGAAATGCCTTATTCAAGAAATTCTCATTAGAAGTAATTTCCCTTTTGAAAGAAAAAAGGGCCGGGTAATTTAGACATGATTGAAAACAATTAAGTCAGTTCAGTTGTTTATTAATAATGTTAATATCATCTGACAGTCACGTGACAGTCAAACTGTAGGAAATATTCTAGTTCATTCGGTATTTAAATCGTGAGAAGGGGGGCCTCGGTGGCCGAGTGGTCTAGGTAGTTCGACTACTAATGATCAGTAGCCTGTCAACGATGAGGTTGTGAGTTCGAATCTCATCTGTGGCGGGGTGTGTTCGACTCCGATATTAATTAACAAGGATTGCCAATTTTCCTACTGAAGGTGAGTGATTCTCTCCGGATACTCCGGCTTCCTCTACCAATAAAAACTGGCCGCCGCGAAATAGCCAAATGTGCTGAAAACGGCGTAAAACCCCAACTAAATATACAAATAAATCATGAGAAAATAAACATTAAGTGAACTTAGTATTACAGACAGAAAGAAGTAAGATTAAGACAAAACGGGATGAAGTATGATTCCAGGAATTTGTCCACCAGAGTCATCTGTAGAGTTTCGTGATGATACGGAAGAATCCAGAAATGTAACAGAGAGGCTATCTCTGCAAGACACTGTTGATTCATAATTTCTTCCACTGAAAGCCTGCGGTCCAGTCATTTTTAATTGTATCGTATACCGTTCGTTCTTGGATATCTTCAGGAGATTATTGAACTCAATAATATAGGTTTTCTTTCCTTCGGTGCAAGTAAGTGTTTTACTTATTGATTGGAGTGTCGAGGAACCTTGCAATATATTGAGTTGTATTTCGTAGGTGCCACTACATGTCCTGGACCCAAATACTGTTATACCAGAAAACAAAGCATCGAATGTTGTCCTAAAATCTATGCAGTCTTCATTCCCAGTTTGATTCCAACAATCTGATTCATTTAAAACGCATCTTTTAAATTCAACAGCATCTGGTATTCGTTGTTTTGTATTAAATTTCTCGATCTCTTCACCATGAAAACAACGAAATATTTGAATTATTTCTTGTGATGAAAGTACTGTACTATTTGAAATTTTCTTTGTGAAATACGTTGAATCCATGACAGGAAATCTAATGAGGTATATCATTTCTCCTAAGATTTCCCGGATATTTTCATCCGTAACTATGATGCTTTCATTTTGTGGATTACATTTTGCTTTGGCCCATTCCAAGATTTTTTCATATATAAATTCTTCATTGCAATGCAAATCATCAGATCCAAGAATCAACTTAAGACAATCTGCAGATAAAGACAGAAAATGTTCCGAATCAAAACATGCCTTTCCATTCGAAAGAATAAACTGAAATGACTCTTCCTTTAAATGTTCCATATTGAAATAATGAGCGGTCTGAAATACGACGCATGCGTGTTGATGGTCAATATTGGATTCAAGAAATTTGCTGCATTTATCCTTAAGAGTTTTCAACATGTATTTTTCTGATCCATATATCAAACTTTTTATATTAGTCATGTTAGTTGCAGAAATATCCACTTCGTCTGTGTAAATATATCTGTAATATACAAATGTTCGAATGATATAAATACGATTTACAATTTTTGTACAGCTATGAACCTAGAAAAGTCTTACACTCGAACAATAAAGATTTATTTCTGACATTTCTCAATCAATAAATTAAGTTAAAGCCAGAATGTCTCTCCCCTAGACACAAAGTAAATAAATGTAAAGAAAAAGAAATCCCTGTCTACATACCCTATTATCTTGATGTTACTAGTCTTACGCTTATTTTAGTTTGACTTGGCCTAATATTAAGCACATATATGTAATAGAAAATTTGAAAACACGTCCCCATCATATATTTACATATAAAGAAAACAGTATCGTTCAGACTGAGTCTTTATATCCATGCAGACATTTACATGTAGCAGAATCGTGAGGAAACATCATTGCAGCTCATAATAAATATAACTTAATTGTCATTAAACATTAATAATAATGTTTGTGGTAAACACAATGCACAAACACATAAAAGTACAAACTGTAGTACTTGTTTAGATTAAGAGACTTCTGATCTTAATAAATATGAAATTTTTTCAACTCGATCCAAAATTTTAAAGTTAGTATTATCTGCAAGATTATCTAAATTAGTAAAGAGGTCCTTCCGCAAATTTTGATTTATTTTACAATCTAATAGGAAGTGTTTCTCGTCCTCAATAAATTTGCAAATTTTGCATAATCTTTCTCCACATGGTATTTTTTTTTATATCGACCTCTCTCGATTTCAAGTTCATGATCACTGATACGGATTTGTGTGAGAATTTTTTTTACAATGAAATCATAATATTGTTCCTTATCAGTGGAAAGTTTGACTTTTTTAAATAAATACAATTTATTATTTTAGTTAAAACCATCAATTTTATCCTGATAATTTTTTTTTGATAACGATCTTTTGATTCCTCTTTTACTATAGATTTTAGACTATTAACCTCTTTTACTTTCTTAGCATTTGATAATTTCTGTTTTAAAGATGGGCCTAATATATTATCTTTGATATATGTATATCAATAATACTATCCCAGTCATGCATCAGTCTTCTAATGTGGATTTAAAAGCAGAATATCACCACTGTTGTAGCAATGTCAGTAAACGCTAGATGGAGCTGTTTTGGGGGAAGTTATTTGAAAACTTCTTTACAACCTTTTCCAGCCTATTTTGGGACCAGTATACTGTAAACAAACTCTGGTTTCCGCCCAGTGGCGCCCCTAGTGTTTACTGACATTGCTAACTGTTGTTCACTGAAGATTTCTATTTGTGTACATGTCTACTCAATGGACATATGATACAACGCCTCTTTGACCAAAAATTGTTTATTACTAAGGACGATGGTATTCGGCCATTATTTGGCCCCATGTGACATGAAAAATTAAAATTAAGATTTCAGATTTAAATTTGTAATATATATTTATTTTTATCGCATAATGATCTAACTTTCACAATCTGTTACATGTATATTAATCACTATATACCATTTCTTCCAATGATGCAACAGTGACGAAATTTGAAGACAAATGAGTGGTTTCACAGTAGATTTTGGTCAAGGTAACAATGAGCAATAGCCTTTCTAAAAAAGATTTTTTAATATAATGTTTGTCTTGCATAAAGATATATCTCAGTGAAATCTTCTTGGGCAAGGCTGTTTCTCATATTCAAAATTTTTTGAATTCAAAGGTAAAAAAATGAGTGAAATTTGGTGTTTTTCGTTGATTTCTTAACAATTAGTCATCTTTAACTGTATATTGCCGCTATTACAGATATTTCTTGTTGAAAACAAAACATGTTCATTAAAATGCAACATTTTAAGAGTAAGTAATTATATCCGAGAGTTAGGTTTTCATTACGTTATGATTTTGGAAATGTTACGACCACTGTCGTAACATTTTATGTACCTCCACTTTCCTTTAAAGATCTTCTACTCTGAAACCACTGTGCCAATTGGGACCAAACTTTGGTGAAATGGTCCTTGGATGGCCCCCTTCCAAACTTATGTCCGGCATCCCCGACTTCCAACCGACATGCCGGCTGTTACTAAAAATAGAAAAAAAGGGGGATGAATTAAAAATATCTTCTATGAAACTACAAGGCCAATTGGAACAACACTTGGCAGCAATGGTTCTTTGATGGTCCTTTTTCAGAATTGTGTCCGATGACCCGGACTGTCAACCAAGATGGCCGCCACAACCGATCTTAGTTTAACATAGGACCCTATGGAAAATTCATTGAGAAATCTTCTTGTCTGAAACCACTAGACCAATTGGAACCAGACTTCGCAGCAATGGTCCTTAGGGGGTCCTCTTTCAGGAATGTGTCCGATTTTATGGACTGTGAACCAAGATGGCAGCCGCAGCCAAACTTAGTTTAACATAGGACATTATGGAAAATTCACTCAAATTTTCTCGTCTGAAAATAATGAGCCAATTGGAACCAAAGTTGGCAGCAATGGTCCTTTGATGGTCCTCTTTCAGAAATTTGTCCGATGACCCGGACTGACAACCAAGATGGCCGCCACAACTGAACTTAGTTTAACATAGGACCCTTTGGAAAATTCATTGAAAAATCTTCTTGTCTGAAACCACTCGACCAATTGGAACCAGACTTGGTAGCAATGGTCCTTAGGAGGTCACCTTTTAGAAATGTGTCCGATCATCCGGATTGTCAACCAAGATGGCCGCCACAGCCGAATGTAGTTTAATATTGGACCCTATGGGAAAATTCATTTTAAAATCTTCTTGTCTGAAACAAGTTAGCCAGTTGGAACATGACTTAGCAGTAATGGTCCTGAGATGGTTCTCTTTTTAAAAATGTGTCTACTGACCTGGACTGTCAACCAAGATGGCTGCCACAGCCGAATTAATATAGAACCCTATAGAAAAACTAGCCAAATTGACTGCTACACTTAAATTTTTAGTCCTATTCAAGGTGAAAAATTACATCCAGGTGAGCGAAACAGTCCCTTGAGAGCCTCTAGTATTTATTATACAAATGTTATTATTACTGTTTTTTTTACTTTCCCACATTTTTGGGATAGTTGATAATGGATACAGAAAAGCGCTCAGAATATTAGCGTGAGTGCAATGAGTTACCTTTATTGGGGGTTATATTAGCTCTTCAAAGCTTTAATCCCGTGAAGCATACCCGATGTAGGTGAATGTAGATATGTTAAATGTACGCAAGAAATTAATATTTTAGGGTTATAGAATTAATTGTTCCGTATGATTAAATACTTGATAATGTTTAAAGGTTTGACTAATGACGCATAAAAATCCGACTTATAACGTATCAGTAAGAAAAATGTTGGGTACTTCATAGGAGACGGGAACTGTTTTACCCTTCCATACTATGGTATCAGAGATCAGCCATGGTATTTTAGTAGGATTTATGATGCTCCTCTATTTTTATGCCCCGCCACGAATGTGGCTGGGCCATATAGATTTACCCTAGTCCGTACGTCCGTCCGTACATACGTCCAGATTCGGTTAAGTTTTGCGTTTAGTTCCTTTTCTCATAAACCTATAGTAATGTATCAATGATATTTCACCACTACAGTCCTCTTGTATAGTGCAACGCAGTTCTGCAACACGTGGGTCGCTATGACCTACATTTTAGGCGGGACATCCGTGTTTTACAGACACAATTTCTAGTTATAAATCAAGTTTTACTGTGTTCTCGTCATTGTCTATCTTGGTGTTGTCTTTCGTGTCTTTGCCTCTGGCTTTACGATCATATTGTCCTCGTATCGTATGCAATAAATATTATTGGGGTGATAAGTACTCTAGGATATTGAGTAAATAGTTTAAAAGATTTCCAAATATTTATTGAAACTGTTGGGTTACGAATTTTTCTAAGTCCCTGGCCATGGGTCAAGTAAACAATAAAAATCACAGAAAAAACGACTTACTTTAGCATTTCCTGAAAGGATGTAGTTTCAATATCAGATATCACAACTTCGCCTTTTTCTGCCAATGGACCCTCAAACATGCTGTAGAAAACAGGACTAGCACTGCCAAGCATGTACTTGTGGGCTTTGACTTGCGTCTTGTTTTCCCCCACACAAAATGTGACGTCACACATCAGCTCATTATCTAACATGTATTTCATCCGCTCTGGTAGGGATTTTCCAATTTGCCAGTCAGACTGTACCATGTCTACATCCATTTGAAATTAGAACAAATTTCCGAAAGAATATAAACTCCTGTAAATATAAAATGGCTGAATATAAATTTTATATTGGTCAGGAATTTAATATTTGGCTCCATCATTTATGGATTCAATATTTGAAAATCGAGATAATGTGAACCACGTGTTTGCAACAAATCATATCACCACAATATCAATCATATTTGTTTTCCGAAAACATGGTTGTAAAAAGCTGGGTCAGGAGACATTTTTAGCTCAGCTGGCCATGTGAGCTTATGCTATCACTTGGCGTCCGTCGTCGTAAACTATTTCAAGGATATTCAACTCAGAAACTACGGGGCCAAATACTTCAAAACTTTAAGTAAATTTTCCTTAGGGTATCCAGTTTATAAATTATATCCGAGGTTTTGATCCATAATCAAACATGGCCGCCACTGCTAAAAATAGAACATAGGGTAAAACTGCAGTTTTTGTCTTGTATCTCAAAAACTTAAGCATTTACAGCAAAACTGACATGGTGGTAAAAATGTTCATCAGGTCAAGATCTACCTGCCATGAAATTTTCAGACGAATCGGTCCACCCTTTGTTGGGTTATTGCCCCTGAATTGTTAATTTTAAGGAAATTTTGCAGTTTTAGGTTATTATCTTGAATACATGTATTATTATAGATAAAAACAAACTGTAAACAACAAAAATGTTCAAAAAAGTAAGATCTACAAATAATTCAACAAGACCAAAATCATTGATTGACCCCTTATAGGAGTTTTTGCCCTTTAAAGAGGGAATCCGGCGTAAAATTTACTTTAAAGATCCTTTCTTCTGAAACCACTTTGCCAATTGGGACCAAATTTGGTGGAATAGTCCTTGGGTGGCCCCCTCCAAAATTATGTCCGGCATCCCCGACTTCCATGGCTGCTGTTACTAAAAATAGGAAAAAGGGGGGATGAATTTAAAAATATTCTATGAAACTACAAGGCCAAACTTGGCAGTAATGGTCCTTAGGAGGTTCTCTTTCAGAAGTATGTCCGATGACCCGGACTGTTAATCAAGATGCCAGTTGGAACAAAACTTAGCAGTAATGGTCCATAGATGGTTCTCTTTTAGAAATGTTTCCATTGACCTGGACTGTCAACCAAGATGACTGCCATAGCTGAACTTAGTTTAACATAGAACCCTATAAAACAATCAGCCAAATTGACTGCAACACTTAATTAAGGTCAAGATTCAGTAAATGAGCGCCGCGTAGCGGTCGTCGTAGAATCGCGCAACGTCATAGTACTATTGCCGCGAATAGTACGTTAGAAAAGAGTTATCTCCCGTATGTCGTGTGCGTGTTCCATCTAAATAAAAAGAGGTTCGGTGGAGCTTTTATTCGGTCAAGGAAGGCAAATGGTTCAAAAAAGCAAGAAAATGGATTCTTAACTAAATAGACTTACTCTTATCTTACACAATACATTTATGGTTTTCGACAATCACAGCCAACAAGGAAAAAACGCAAAAAACAGTTTGATGTTAAAATTTGTTAATCGATGCAAAATACTAAAAGGTGGTGTATTATGGATATATTTGCAATATATAGAAAGAAGTACGATAACATGACTAAATCACCTTTTCAGGAAAGAAATAAAACGGATCACATTCATTATCTGAGTAATATATCAAAAGATTATGAAAACATGATGTATTATTTTTTAAGCTCATCAAAGTTCGTTTTTCTTCAAAACTGGCTAACAACAAAAAAATAGACGTGTCTACATACACAATGCAATATAGTTACATTTAAATGAAATTTCCGTGAAGTCGATAAATATTTTTGCCAACTGAAAAGATCCTATTTTCTCGGTTCGAGAATTCCTACGCCAACATATGGTTTATCAAATATGGATTATATCGAAAGTCATGGTTTCATCCAGTGAAAAATTACATTACAGAATACTAATATTATTTGAGAATATACATTCTTATGCATGGGAATGAGTACAAGAAAATATCAAATATTCGCGTTTTTTTTATGGTTATCCCGGTTATTACACAGTCAATTACAAATACATGTACGCAAAATGCTCGTTGAGAAGAAAGTATTATTGTCCAAACCAATTTGAAAGGTCCCTTTACCCCCGATCCGTTTGGTTAAATTTGCGTTTGCTAAGGTCCATATATCAGGAACCAATGATGT
Organism: Mytilisepta virgata; assembly: GCA_028015205.1. Lineage (NCBI taxonomy): Eukaryota > Metazoa > Mollusca > Bivalvia > Mytilida > Mytilidae > Mytilisepta > Mytilisepta virgata. The sequence goes on from CM051510.1 coordinate 9,520,164, forward strand.
TCCACAGGTAAAATCATAAAACATTTCCCGGCATCATTCAGTCATATTTACCAATTTTTTAAGCTTCGTTAAGTTGTGATTATTACTGTTTTCAAAATGTATGAAAAGCGTAGTTAAAAAAATATCAATTGCGCAAATTTTCACACACAGTTAACCCGTACTGTTATACCTGCATATACTGTTAAAATATATAATGGGTAATTAATCTTCACTATGTCTAGAATTTCAAATCATAAATAAGAAATTATATGTAAGTGGACAAGATGGATGACGGAAAACCAATTACATGGTTGTTCATAAAGAAAAAGGGAATTTAGGGGATAACTGTATTGTATTTTATCAGTTGCCGACGTAAACCGCTGGTTTTACCGTCGCAAATTGAGTTTACCTGGCGACGCGTAGCGCAGCCAGGTAAACGGATATCTGCGATGGTAAAACCACAGGTTTATGTCGGCAACTGATAAAATACAATACAGTTATCCCCATTCTAATGCAACCTCCGTTAAACGTTAAAAAATAGAATAAAAAGTAAACAGGAAACGTCAAATGCGTTTGCGCAACGTTGTCGTCAATGGTTCCGACGGTAAACCGTGGATTTTACGCTTGACGTTATCCAATCAAAAAGGACGTTATATGTTATGTTGCATTAGAATTGGTGATGCATGTACAGTAAAGTACGCTCAATCACAACAGTCAGTTCATGTGTTCATATATTAAATGCTATATTAGACCACATTCATGAGATAAATCCTCACTTATCTGCCGGATCCAAGCCCAAATAAACTAGGAAGGCCGGAGTAATTTATAATGAACTAAAATATTTGCATGAATGTATTGTTTCATTTTTGTCGTAATTAATGTATGTATTTCAGAAAATTTATTGGTCCAAACGTATCAATAATTGGCGCAAATGAACGATAAATTGGCGCAAACGTTGAATGGCCGAGTGACTTCGGTTAAATGTTGCGTTGGGACCAAAATAGATTAAAACAGATTTCTTAAATTTCGTCTTTACGGGAGGGAAGCGATGTGTAACGGACACATAAAGAGGACAAATATACCTAGGGATCATATCAAAAAACGTAATCCATTGGACAGACAAACCCGGGAAGACAAAGGAACAACCACAAGCACATAATCTATTTAATAAATACATTTTCATAAGGATAAGGAGTGTTTTGATTTATTCAAAAATTAGATGCACGGCATCGTACTTCCGGATGTTTTCACTGCTTCTGAAAAACCTGAGTCATTTTTTGTACTTTTGAGAAAAAGTGAAATGACTGGCAACACAAAATGATCAAATAATTTGAACGTAAACTAGAAGCAAGCTCATGGAACAATTAACGAAATACACATGTAAATTTCTATTAGAAAATAAACAGAAAGCCGATAGTAAAACAAGAGACAATTACCATGATTATCTGGGATGTCTGCAAGGTTCAGAAAGACAGGGCATAGCGAATATCTAGTTCAGTTATGCCGAAGGCCGTAAGCTTAATAAAGCGACGATTCCATTTTGATAGCTAAGTAATTATACTTTTTTCTGTCAAAAGGTCAGCCTGATGTAAAAAAGGAATAATATGAACGTTACCATCAAAGTATTTAAAGTTTATAATTCAAAAATGTTCAATTCACCAGACTATAAAATGAAGTATTGTACAAATATTGTTAACAAGTTACTTGTGCCCGCGGTTAATTTGCATCAAAAACGCTCAAAATAGAGACGATTTCCTGAAAGTTTTCCAGTTCTCCCAAATGACGTTATCGCAACGTTGCGTTACGATAATCATTTCAATACATTTTTTTCTACTTCGACAAAACAATTGCTCTCTCCATATTTCTTAGGATACCATTACAAGTTACTAAAATAACATAATTATGTTAAGTTTACAAGAAAAATTAAAAACCATAAAAATGGGCTGATAGAATGCCCATATTGTAAGAGATATTTATAGATCAATACATTGCCTTTTTCATATTGCCCTTGTTATCAGCCCGAGACCTGGGCTGATAACAAGAGCAATGTGAAACTAGAGGCTCCCAGGAGCCTGTATCGCTCACCTGGACTATGTCCATCTTGACTGGCATTGCTGTCAAGTTCCAATTGGCTCACTTGTTTCAAACAAAGGTGATCGCATATAATTCTGAAAGAGGTCCAACTAAGGAACATTGCTGCCAAGTTTTGTTCCAATTGGCCAAGTGATTTCAGACAAGAAGATCTTAAAGTAAATTTCCCATAGGATCCTATGTAAAATTATGTTCGGCTCTGGCGGTCATCTTGGATGAAGAACGGGAGGTCATCGAATAAAATTCTGAAAAAGGACCACCTAAGGACCAGTTCTGCCTAGTTTTGATCCAATTTGCGAAGTGCTTTCAGACAAGAAGATCTTTACTTAAATTTCCCTTGGGTCCTATGTTAAACTAAGTTCGACTTTTGTGGCCATTTTGGATGATGGACAGAGTCATCGGATTCAATTCCGAAAGAGGACCACCTAAGTACAATTGCTGCCAAGTTTTGTTCCAATTGGCCAAATGGTTTCAGACAAGAAGATCTATAAGTAAATTTCCCATAGGGTCCTATGTTAAACTAAGTTCGACTTTTGTGGCCATCTTGGATGATGGGCAGGGTCATCGGATATAATTCTGAAAGAGGACCATCTAAGGATCATTGCTGCCAAGTTTTGTTCCAATTGGCCTAGTGGTTTAAGAGGAGCAGATCTTTAAATGAAAGTTTACGACGACGACGACGAACGACGAAAGACGGACGACGGACGTCAAGTGATGACAATAGCTCACCCTGCCCTTTGGGCCAGGTGAGCTAAAAATGCCATGTATTAATCTACTTATCACATATTCTGCCACTAACAAGAAATAATTTTACTGCTGAATTAGATTTTCCTGCCGTTTTACATTGTCTTACTGTTCTTACACGATCCGACGATTATTTACAGTTGGGCGGAAGTGACTTCGGTGATGCTCACGAGAGGGCAGATTTAACATATTGCCCTCGTATAATGTTATTGCCCCGGGGGAAATTAACATGCTGCAAATTACGTTTTATTACACATGCAAAATCAGCGTTATTTCATCAAATTTGAAATAAAAAGGCAGGACCAGAATTCATGGTGAAAAATAATACAGGATGCGCAGTTAGTCAAAATACAAATGCAGGATGCATCTGATGAAAAAAAAGTCAGGAGCAGTTATGCTGAATCTTGAATATTAAAGCTGGTAAAATAGCAATTGCATGTTTAATTGAGGCTGTTCAGAAAACACTGTATAGCAGAATGTAGTGACTAGTGTGGAAGACGGGTTTGGTATCTGGGTTTGTTTTGGTAACTTTGTTATTAGGTTTCATGGTGTCATAGTTTTTATTCCGTTCCACAATCAAATGGTATGAATCCTATTAAAAAGAAAAAATGATGATGTCAGCGAGACAAAATTCCTTCCTCTAACGACACCAAATGTGTCATCCAGGAGGCACTTCAAGGTCTTCTCAACACAGTGGAAACCCACACCATGCTGCCCCGATGACATACCCCAGTGTACAAATCAGTAAAACACCATGATATTTATGTGTACATAGGACGGTACTAGCTGATCAATTCATTTGCAATGTTTGATGTTATGCATAAGAACACACATACATATACTTATATACATCGTTCAAAACAGTTTTATACTGTCGTTGGTAACTTAGAAATTACAACGGGAAATATATGCAGCATACAAAATTTTATCCTAGCCACCATAGCCCCCTGCTCCACCCCTAAAAATCAAATGGTTGCTCCCTTATATCACATCATCACCAATTTAATTCCACATCACAATCTTTTTTCACATTTAAATAAGGTTTAAACGTACGCAATTCACTTAATTTTATCAGTGATCCTTGATACTCACGAATCACATGTTGTCCGAAACCGAAAGTAGAAAATAAAGGGCGATAAACGTACTATTTACTGAAGGCAAGTTTGAAAAGTATTAGTTTTTAGTGTGGCACAGATTTGTCCAGTGGAAAATAAATACTCATTGTTTGTAGAAAGGTTCAATTGTTTAAGGTAATTTGTACAGAATGTTATTGCAATTTGAATTGCTGATCGTATACCAGTAACCATTATTTATTTTTAAGAATGACATCTCGATAATACATGTAATACTACAAAATATATCCAAACTTTTGGGTCACAATATAACTAAATATACGCACAAGGGTTTAAATCCTTGATACGTAAAAAAATTACCTAACAACACTTGAAGTCGAAAGATGCAAAGACCTCCCTTGATGCAAAGACCTCCCTTCTTAGATCTACGATCAACTACGGTAGGTTGAATAAACATTTATTCAATCAAGGGTGACAAAGAAGTTAATTTGCAAAGGAAACTCAACAGTTTCGACAAAACAAAAGCCATTTTTTTTTCTTTTTTCTGATTATTATTTGAAGTTTTGCTATGACATTTGCATTTTATTCTGTTCGAAATATTTTCTTCTAATATTTTACTTGGCCTCCAATATGGAACGTCATTGGGGTCAGAAATGCTCTGCGTTTCAATTTTATTTAACTTCATTTATAACTTATGATGTGATTCCTAAATATTTATTCGAATATTGAATGCTTAGGGTTAAAGGTATAATTCTAATCAGGAGTAAAAATGTAAACAACAATATTTAGACATAAAAATATTTATAGTATAAATAATCGCTGAATTCAAATACCAGACATAAACAACGGTGACCAAACTACGGAGTAAGTATTTACCATTGTGTAAAGCTGTAGTTTGGTCACGAGTTTATTTCTAGTATTTAAATTGAGCGATTGGTTCTAGATTTTATTACATGTTGTACAGAATCAAGCATTTTAGCTCAGAGATTTTAGCAGAAATAAATTGAAATAGAACGGATTACGTCCCAGTTTGATATCTCTCCACGGCAATTGTGACGTCGCTTCCTGGAGTGAAATACCGGGTGTTATTTTCACATGTGATTTACCACATTTTCTTTTACTCGGATACAAAGGTAAATCACCGGTTACAGTGTAATAAATTATATAGCCTCAACACATTGTAATCGCGTTGTACGTGGCCATTAGGAGAATGTGATACACAGTGCAGTCACACGCCGCGTGTTGAAGCTGTACATGGACATTTTTGCTACTAAAATGTAGCAAGATACAATTTGAATGTTGTTGCCTCATTGCCGTTAATCTCGCATATCTTATCCCTAATGCATAGCTCTGTCCTTAGATGGTTTTGGCTTTACCCAATTCGTCATTTTGGCAATTTTTTAACCTGCCTTTTAACGTTTTTGGTTATTGTTTGTTTCAGCAATTTAGGCTAGAGCATGGTGGAGTAAAAAATCTACGAAATGTACACGTGTATATATAGTGCATCGATATTGATAGATTGTATATACTAGTATAAGATTGTATATATACAGTCAAACCTGCCTTAAAGGGCACCTCTACATAAGAAATCATTTTCTTTAAAGGGCACAATGAAAAGGTCTCATTCATGAATAGATCATGTAAAATGTACCTCTGTATAAAGGGCACCTGCTTATAAAGGACATTTTTTCCTGGTCCCTTGGATGCTTTTATAGACAGGATTGACTGTGTATGTAAGAATATGATACATCTGTGATCAAGTATTGTATGTTTTTTTTTAGAAATGATTTGATATTTATAAGTATGTTATTATGTTTATCATGTAAATATATATGTGTTCTGTAAACACCATCACCATCTTCTGCATATTCACTCACATTACAAACAATTGTAGGAAGGTCAGTATGCAGGCGACCAAGGACTGGCAGATTGGAAAGAATTTATCCGACCGTATGAAATATATGTTGGAAAATCGACTGATGTGCGATGTCAAATTCCGGGTCGGTACAGATGAGACTGAAGTTTTTGCTCACAAGTATATGCTGGCCAGTGCTAGTCCTGTATTTTATAGTATGTTTGAAGGGCCAATGGCAGAGACTGGAGAAATAGCTGTTCCAGATATTGAACCTGATATTTTTGAAAATATGTTGAAGTAAGGTCTAATAATTTTTAAAACCTTTGCATATTCAGTGGTAGCATGATTTGTAGTGTAAAATTTTACTTTATTATACTTTAAGTAAATTTATCTACTTTTTAATACATTTTCATTGGTTTACAACAATGTGGTATTTTACTCGATTACCCGAGGGTGATATGTACATATTATCAGGTTTTCTGCAAACGTATATCGTAAAATATCAGCCACGAGACACAATGTGAAGCTTTTTCGGCGAGTGAGCGTAGCGAACGAGCTAAAAAGCTTCATATTGTGTCGAGCGGCTTATATTTTACAATATTTGTTTGAAGAAAACTTGATGATAAATTTATCGTATTGTTAACTAGCAATCTTAATGGAATTTCTTACTTTTCAATGGCCATCTGCCTATAACCGGATGTTTTCCTGATATATTCGGGTCAACGTTGGGTCAAACATTATGACGTCGCTGATATATTCGGGTCAGCTGATATTAGGGTCGGGTCAACTCTTTACGACGTCACAGTGCCGAAATACTGGAAATTGTGAAGGCCTCAGCAGGTCGATATAGGCATGGGGAAATACGATAATTTACACTGTCATCCGCTGAAAGAAATCGCGGTGGTATTTTATATAAAGTTTTCACTGCCTATTTGAAGTCATGGACCCAGCCGCGGCTCATATGCTAGTATTTCTATATCAGCTTAAAATGATACTTCAAAATTCACTGTTACAAATATTAAATTTTGTGGAACTTGGGATATCTTCTTCGTGCGTATTTTTTTTTTTTCGGTTTTCAACTTTTTTGTCCTAAGGCACAACTGATGAGTCGTACATTGACGAAATGTGTACATCTTTTGCATCAAAATTGGTATCTTAGAATTTCTTTTTACCACTAAATAGATGCTTCTTCTGATGGACTCCAAGCACATGAGGGTATCATCAGCTCATCTACTTACTAACATCAGACCTTACACTCTGTTTGATTTGCATGTACCTCATCTACAGACGGGTGTCATGAAGAGATCAGGACATGCTTAACCTTCCAGAAAATCTGGGAGTTCACATTCCAAGTGCTTTGGTTTTTATGTTGTCTTCTTCTAATTCTGTTTGGTGTGATGTGTTTTTCTTTATCAACTTTTTATTTATTAATTTTTTTTTTGTCTATATAGTATTTGTTTTCTAATGTTAATGTTCTCACGAATTTGCCGTGTCAATGGATCTTGTTCTTGTGGAATTTGTACAGTACTGTCCTATCGCTTTTACATTCTTTTCCCCGATATTTAGCTGGACATTGAGTACGTTACCCGTATGCTCGCTTCAGGATTAGAATACGCTTTTTAAGGTGGTACCTAACACTACAGGGAGATAACTCTGTAAAATCAGCTAAACGTTTTAATAACGTTGTGTTGTTAAGGGAATATTAAGCTTTTCAATGATCAATATTAGTGTTTGTCAAACTGCTATACAATCAGTGTAATTTTTCTGATGAATTGGTTGGTTCAAATGTTTTGAAATTTTAAAATTTTTGTCAATGGGTCAAAGTAAATACTTTGTCAAAATTTTATAAAAATTAAACGAGCCAAATTAATTTTAGTGAAAGTGTTGGGTACCGCCTTAAAACTTTCGACATCTTCAGCATACAGCACAACTGATGAGTAATAAATCGACGAAATGTGTATATCGTATGCATCCAAATTGCTATCATAGAATATTTTTTTATGAGTACACATGGACGTTAATACAATCTGAGATCTTGGATTTATAGTATGAAAATTTATGACATGTATTTCAAGGGCGAATTAATTTACTTAATTGGGAGTGATAAAATACCGTGTTAAATTTCTGCTTACTGTGTGACACGTAGTGGGATAATTCCTCTTTATGATTAATTTTCAAACATTTACTTTCTTCAAGGAGAAGATCAACGCATTTAAAAACAAAGAATTGCATTATATTTCTGGGACACAACCTCCTTCATTGGATGCAAATCTGACAATGCAAAGAGATATAAAATCAAACAATTTTGTATCATTTTGCATAGTAATATTTGCATCCGATGAAGGCGCTTGTCTCTCCGATTTATTATTCAATTCTCTGTGTTTTAATGTCTTCTTGACTAAATAAATGTAATGGATAAACATAATAGACAAAAATGTAATCTTAAAATTGGATAGGAAATTGGTATACCGGTACCAGAATACCAAAATATTTATAATGTGTTCAATTACTCGTTCCCTATTGTTGGATTTTGAATTAATGAAATGTATAATTTTACAGAGGGAAAATCTAGTTATATTCACATGTAAATTGATCAATTATATTTGAATTATACATGAAATAAAGGATGTTTTTTTGTGTTACCCTTGGATACAGCAGTCTTCAAATTTCGATGAGTGAGATTTATTTTTGGCGAAAAAGTTAAACTTGCTTTTCCCATCGAATTCAGTCTTATTCTATTGTTATTACATTTTTCATTGAAAATCGAAAAAAGAATCAAACATTATTGAAAGTGCAATACAGAGAAATCTCAGAACCATGGGGTTAGATTTCAGTTGTCTCCGACTCTGTAAGCCTTTTCGCAGAACATTTGAAATCTTACCGTCGACTTTTCTTGTTCTTGCCGCTGGATTTCACAGGTGTTATTTTTATAGATCTCTAGATTCTAGAAATAATATTTTCTCAATTTACTAGTATCAGTCATATTTCTCTAATTTCAGATTTATCTACACTGATGAAATAAATATAAGCTCTCAAAACATAAAAGGGATGTTGCATGCATCAGAAAAGTACATGCTACAAACGATAAAAAATGAATGTAGCAAATATTTGACATCCGATATAAATGAAGACAACGCATGCGTTGTTTTTCAGATCGCAAATGACTTTAATATGACCGATTTAGAAAAGAAAGCCCTTCATTATATTCTTGAAAATGGAAAAACCTGTTTAGGAAAAGAAGGGTTTCGCATGCTGTCAGCAGAGTGTTTAAAACTCATAATCGAGTCCAACGATTTACAGTGCAAAGAAGAATTTATATACGAGAGAGTCATTGAATGGGTGAAATGCAAGTCAAAAAGTCACTGTATAAATGACGAAGAGATCAGAACGGAGTTAGGAGAACTTCTCTATCTTATACGATTTCCTGTAATGGATCCGGAATATTTTACCAATGAAATATCAATAAGGAAAATTCTTACTGCAGATGAAATTATACAAGTGTATCAATCACATAATAAGAGGGAAAATGAAATTTTTCCATCAAAACATCGATTCATTACTACCATTGAAATTATGCGATGCACAGTAGATACAAATCGTAGTTGGGGTCATGGCGGTTATACAGATTCTATTGACTTTCAAACAAATTTTGACTGTATTCTTACTGGCATCAAACTGTTCGGGTCTTTCAGTTACGATGGAGAACATGATATCACAGTAGACATTATAATAGGTTCAATGCAATTAGCAACAGAAAAAACAACACTGCGTTCAGAAAAAGGAACAGAAATCTACACTCTGAACTTAAACGTCGAACCAAAGATAACGAAAAATACCAGATATACAATTCAGTTAACTATGAAAGGGAAGGAATCATTTCGAGGGAAGAATTACGTCACTGAAGTCAAAGTTAAAGATTTTTGCGTATCATTTATGAGTTCATTCATGTCACCAAATGGAACAAGTGAAGTTGAAGGACAAATTCCTGGGCTTCTTCTACACCCCTGCACGTAAAAGTAGTTACATGTGTTTACAAAGATTAAGTAGCTATATGTGAATTTCTAATCTTCACAAAAACATCTATTAATGTATAAGAATATAGAGTTACTGCCAGAATTACTGAAAAGGGTGGCAAATCTTGAAAATCTTTATAGAAGTTTCAATAAATAATGTATATGTAATTTTCAAGACAAATATATACCTCTTTTTTATTTATTACAATTTAAAGGAAATGAAGGGAGCAATCGGATTTTTGTGACTTTGATCCGTTTTGCAAATGAAATTAATTTACTAAACTTCCTATCGTCAACTGTAGAAGAAGAGTTCTTAAATGTAGAGAAGATCAGAATGTTAGAGAAAATCGTAATCATGGGGTCAGAGTCAACTTAGGCCATGGGAGAGTTGTCGTAGTGTGAAAATGGACATAATTTTCGTTAACATAATAATATATAAATTAAGTGAAAACTGTTATAATTCTGTATTGATAATTAATGAACAAACTCACTAATTGAATTATATTTTGATTTAAGTTTAATCAGGTCTCATCTTGCGAGATCATATGTCAACATGCCACCTGCCACCAGTTCAAGCTTGTTCGTATTAAATTTTAAACTGTCATAAAAAGTGAACGTGTCCTAATATAAGGAAAGACAGTCGGAAACCGGCATCGAAATACGGAACCCGTTATAGAGACATTTTGGACATTTTCTATATTCTTTTGTACTGTGTGAATTTATTGGACTTGCTATGTTTGTTAAATTTATTATTAATTTGTTTTAGTTAATACATCAATCCTGTTACCTGTTACCTGTCTAGTAGGTTCACCCTTTATAAGGGTCACTCCCAATGGGATTTTATAGGTTAGTATTAAATATGTACATTATTTACAGTAATGTTGTACATTTAAACTTTTTAAATTATCAATACCTGTACAGTAACACAATAATCCAAGAAACTCCAACGTTCACTTGATAGACTGATAGTTTATCTTTCAATTTGACTTTTATTTTTGAGTTGGTTCCCCATAGTAATTAATCTGTACAAGCCTGGGCACTGATCTAATTAAACAATTGTCCCTTTCGACTGACATTTAATCACTAGTTCCTAAAGCATTAATTACAATCTCTGATAAATGTTTTACTTTCAGTAATAAATGAAATTTAATTGAAATATTTTTTATTCAAAATCAGGATTAAAATATAAAATATCAATAATAAAATAATTCAAAATTTAATTTCAAAATTGGCTGAATTATGAAACAACAATTAAAAAGAGACAAGAAAATAAATGTACAATTTCTATGCAGAAATTGTCCGTTGACCAATAAAACATATTTAATATCTATTTACAAAAATAAAGGATTTCCCCCTTATAACAGTAGGAAATATCGTGGACACAAAACCCTGACTTTGGAGGATGCGTTTTCTCGAATAAACTTTGTTTTCACAACTAAAACGCGTTATCTGAGTATCTAAATATTTAGAACACATTCATTAAATGAATGGCTTGGAATTTATTTATTCTTATTACACAGCTATATTTATAAACCAATGAGAAAACCTTATTCATGACATGTGACCGTACAATATCTTTTTCGTATTGTACAACCGGAAAGGAACAAAAGGCCGTATTATTTTTTCCATATTGTACAGTACGACGCCATCTTTTACATAGATACTGTATAAACCGGAAACGTACAGAATATACTGTATAAACCGGAAACGTACAGAAAATGGCTTTTTGGACGGAAGACGCCATCTTGGTTTTAGGTACCTATTTATCATTCAGCTAAGGTATTAGGCCACAAATGACGTCATGACGCAATCTCCGAAACAGAGGCTCTTGTATCTCCTACGTCAATCAAACACGTATGAGATACAAGAGCCTATGTTTCGGAGATTGGTCATGGCGTTCAAAACTTACATGCACTTTTGAAAACAAAAAAACACATGCTCACAATAAACTGGCTTTGGGTATCTTGATTTTTCAACTATGCATTTATGTATGTATGAAATCCTCACTTTATAGATATTTCATTTCTGAAAGATTAATTATATACATCCCTTTCGAAATATTTTCAACAGATTGGGATATCCACTCTGAGACAATGCTCGGACAAATCATGATTTTAATACGGATGGATGGGTGTATGTTAAACAAATTATTAACTGAAACTCTTCTATGAACTATTCCCTATCTTTTCAACTTACATTCACTGATATATTCACCTTTATTCTTAATTTAAAGCAACTCAAACTTCGACAATAATGAACTTTGTTTCTTCATAAAATACTGTTATTTGTTTGATAATATAATTACAAGTTTTCACTTTAATGTTTTCTTGAAATATGTTAAAATGTATAATAAATATGTTATTTTCCAGTGTTACGTACTATACGGAAAATATTGTACTCATCCGTATTATCGGCGTCTCGTCCTATACGGTTTTCAATACAATACCGACTCGTACAATATTTTTCCGCATTGTACATAACACTGTAAAATAATATATTAATATCCTAAAATATTAACGAATTCAGAACAAAATATTAAAAAGTAATAAGCAAAAAGAATTTTTAGTAACTGTAAGAATTTTACCCCCCTGTGGCTTAATACCTTAGTTTAAATTATTACATGTATTAGGGAGCAACCATTTGATTTTTTATATGGGGGAGGGGGTTTAGTATGAAATTTGAAATAAAAAGGCGGGACCAGAATTCATAGTGAAAAATAACCCAGGATGCGCAGTCAGCCAAAATAATAATGCAGGATACAACTGATGAAAAAAGTCAGGAGCAGTTATGCTTAATCTTTAATATTAAAGCTGGTAAATTAGCAATTGCATGTTTAATTGAGGCTGTTCAGGTTTGGTTTGGTTTAGTTGGGGTTTAACGCCGTTTTCAGCACATTTTGGCCATTTCGCGGCGGCCAGTTTTTATTGGTGGAGGAAGCCGGAGTACCCGGAGAGAACCATCGACCTTCGGTAGGAAAATTGGCAATCGAGGCTGTTCAGAAAGCACTTTATATCAGAATGTAGTGACTAGTGTGGAAGACGGGTTTGGTATCTTGGGTTTGTTTTGGTAACTTTGTTATTAGGTTTCATGGTGTCATAGCTTTTATTCCGTTCCACAATCCTATTAAAAAAAAAATGATGATAATGTCAGCGAAACAAAATTCCTACTTCTAACGACACCAAATGTGTCATCCAGGAGGCACTTCAAGGTCTTCTCAACACAGTGGAAACCCACACCATGCTGCCCCGATGACATACCCCAGTGTACAAATCAGTAAAACACCATGATATTTATGTGTAAATAGGACGGTACTAGCTGATCAATTCATTTGCAATGTTTGATATTATGCATAAGAACACACATACATATACTTATATACATCGTTCAAAACAGTTTTATACTGTCGTTCGTAACTTAGAAATCACAACGGAAAATATATGCAGCATACAAAGTTTTATCCTAGCAACCATAGCCCCCTGCCCCACCCCTAAAAATCAAATGGTTGCTCCCTTATATCACATTATCACCAATTTAATTCCACATCACAATCTTTTTTCACATTTAATTAAGGTTTAAACGTACGCAATTCACTTAATTTTATCAGTGATCCTTGATACTCACAAATCACATGTTGTCCGAAACCGAAAGTAGAAAATAAAGGACGATAAACGTGTGTAGTGAATTTTGCATGTTTAGCCTCCCCCCTTTTTGTAAAATCCATTATGTTAACCTTGGTGCTAGTCATTATATAAATTTCATCATTCATATTTCTGTTAAGTTAAATCTAGAACATTGTTTGTATAACTGTACTTGAGGCCTTCAGTAATTTTCCATATTTCATCATGTTTATGTTTATGAGGCCAAGGATTAATGCCACATGTGTTTGGTAATTAGGTCATGAACTGTATAGGGTCCTTGTTGGTATCCCAATACTTGATCCTAGGGGTCCTATATGGTATCCCAAGGTCTCCTTGGTAGTGTCCCAGACAGGTGGTCCCACTGGGAACCCTGGGTCCCTTAAGGGATTTGTATGGGACCCCAAGTGAATTACATCAGAAATGACCTTGGGTATTTCATCAGAAATATTTTAGAATGCTTCCTGTGACCCAATTATTTTGGTATATAAGGCCCGTTCTTTTGTTAATTGGGGCTCCACCGATTCCACTTTATACTGTTCAGTTCGGCTCATGTTATTTTACTCTGTTAATCTTATACTTTTATGTAACTGGAATTTATTGTGATATGTTTTACACTTAATACAGAGATTTCACTAGATTGACTTGTTTGTTTAATGAAATTGCAGTCATACAAGGATCCATTTATTTTTATGTGGCCGAGGACTCTGCGCTACCACGTTTAGAGGACTCGAAAAGGAGGCACCACTGAGCTCGTCATTTTGTGACTTGTAATAAACTTCCGTGGTATACCACCCCCCCCCCCCCCCCTTTTTATCGCCACATTGGTGGCAGCGGTGGGATTTATTGTGTGGCATTGACCATTTCGTTACAACAGTTTTTCTTGTGGATTTTATTGTCCGTTATGGATACCCCTAGGATTATAAGGAGAAATTCCTACCAGACTGGTATGTCTACCAAGGTAAGACCAGATTATTTAAGAACCCAGTTATTCAGTCCTGATTCTGGCATAGATGGTTCACCGTTGCTCAGGACTCCTGCAGGAGACCGTACAGGAAGGAGCCCAAATTTATAGCACTTGCAGAGGACTGTACGCGTGAATGGAGCAGGCAAGCGTGTCCAACCTTTGAGCGACGCCGATGTGGAGGCGGAGCCTGTTGAAGGAAGATGGAGCCGATTTTGGCTGGTGTGGTTTGGAATCCTGATTGTTAGCTGTACCTGTTTGGTTGTCGCATGGACCTATTTTCCCCAGAACCGTATAGTCCAACTCTCGCAAGAGTATGTAATGAAGGGTCTATTGGGAGTTATCGGATTGATGACATCGACCATACTCCTGAAGTTCCTGTGGAATCTACGTAGGAGGGAGCTACGTACCAGGAGTCAACGCAAGGCCCGAGCAGAAGAATGGGAGGATGATTTTGAGGTTCGTGACGAGGGAGACGCTGGAGATTATTTTCCAAGCACAAAGGGAATGTATGTCCCTAGCAAATCGTCTATGGAAATGGGAAACGTTCATGAGGATCCTTATAGGAACCCATATGAAACTGGGTCCCAGGGGCGAGTTAGGGAGTCCAAGGGTTCAACCCAGGAAAAATTGGCAGTTGCCGATTTACCAGAGGTCCCAGTACAAAGACAGGATGCGGTGCCAATACAACTAGGAGCTAGCCACTCCCAGGAGTACCCGGTAAGACGAACCTTTTCTGGCGCAAGTACAGATGTTTGGAATGAGTTTCTGCGCTATTTTGAGAATTTGGCAGAACTGAATGGATGGAAATCGGAGAAGTCCAGGAGGGTACTACTCAGCACATTACGGGGACAAGCAGAAGCTTTTGCGTATGGATTGCCCCTAGTCATTCAAAGAGATTATGGAAGACTCAAGCAGAAGATGGAGGAAAGATTCGGGCATACGGCAATGAAAGAGAGGTATATCGCTGATGCCAAGCTGAGGAAGCGGCAACAAGGAGAACCGCTACGTGATTTTGGACAGGCTATAGAGGATTTATACAGAAGGGCCTACCCGGATAACCCGGATATAGTAGAAGAGAATGCTATAAAGGCATTTCTCGACAAGTGTGGCCATGCAGAAGATTTTAGGTTAGCAGTGAAACGAACACGTCCAAAAACCCTGCAGGAAGCTGTTATCAACGCAATGCAGGAGGAGTGTCTCAGAGTAGGGGAGCGGGAGCTAACCAAGGAGAAGCCTGTCAATCGTCCTGTCTATGAAGTGGGAGTCAGACCAAGGGGATTAAATATGGTGACAGATGCCAAAGGGTCCCCAAGCGCAGATCCGGAGGACAGAACTGTACCATTTAGAAGTGTGCACACGTACAGAGACCCGCCGCCCAGGTTTGGACGAGGGTCCTGGAATAGACCTTATTATCGAGGGCGAGGAAGAGGAACTCCAACCTTGGGAGAAGGAATTGGCAGGAGCCAGGTGGTCCCAAGGAGACGGCCACTAAGGACTCCGGAAACCAAGCGTTAAACTAGAAGGGGCCGGTACCAGAGGCCAGGTACCGGTCGTCTCGGAAGGGCCTCAAAGAGGATACAGATTTACAATGAAGAGGTTCCATAGAAAATGGAAGAGGAAAAAGTCAGGAGAAGAGTCAAAGAAGGATGGCTCAAGTAGTGATGGTCCTAACTCTAGTAACGTGGGAGCAGGACCCCCAGAGGATCCCAAGGAGATGGGAGAAGAAGTACAACAGGAGAAGGTCAGAGGTTTATCGGGAATGATTTTGCGCGGCCAGGTTGAAGGAGCATCTATTGATTGGAAGATAGACACTGGTGCTAAAAGCACGTTTATAACCAAACAGACATTCGATTTGATCATAGATAAGCCAATACTGGAGGAAGTAGACAGTAGCTATGTAACTGCCAGTGGACAGAAATTGAAGTGTTATGGCCAAGCACAGATGAATATCGCCTTTGGCGATAATATCTACCCACACGAAGTCGTTGTTGGCGTAGTCAGGCATAATTTAATTGGTGAAGACTTTATCACCAAGTACAGATGTAACTGGGATCATGATGAATCCAGTTTTGTTATAAAAGGGAGTAGGGTACCCCTTGGGGAATCTGATAGGACCAGGAAAGCGGCCAGGGTCATTGCCTTGGAAACCACCCTGGTACCTGCAAGACACGAAGCAATAATAAGATCGGGTCTGACAACAAGGACCCGTGGTCAGAGAAATCCAAGTTCTCTTGGGATTCTGACCCCTGAACGTTCATTTATGGAAGGTCATGGACTTGCGCTGGCTAAAAGTTAGTTGATGCAGCAAATGAAGTTGTTTTTACAAGGGTGTATAACCCTGGGCCAAATGACGTAAGAGTATACAAACATACTCATATGGCGATTTTTACGCCAGCGTGTCGATTGGGACCGGTAATAAATCTACGTGTCCCGACACAAAGTGACTATGACATTGAGGAAGTCGATAAAGAGGGAGAGTTGCCAGAACACATGGTACCTGTTTTCCAGGAAGGATGTAAAAATCTGGACGATGCCCAAAAGGGAAAATTGAAAACGTTTCTTATTCACAACCAGAACTGTTTTGCTCGATCTGGCGAGGTAGGACGAACCAACATGGGAGTCCACAGGATACGACTGAAAGATGATAAGCCAGTACGGGAACCACCAAGACGTATTCCGTTGTATAAACGACAAGCCCTTGCAGATGAAATCAAGAAACTTGAAGAGAAAGGATTAATAGAGAAGTCTATCAGCCCATGGTCTTCACAAACTGTGATGGTCCAGAAGAAAGACGGCAGCTGGAGAATGTGTGTCGATTATAGGAAGCTTAACGAGAAGATCATCAAAGACGCTTATCCATTGACCAGGATAGATGAAAATCTAGATGCTCTTGAGGGTGCCCAATGGTTTTCGTCTATGGACTTAGACATGGTCTACCATCAGATTCCCATGGCCGATGACGACAAAAGTAAAACAGCTTTCGCCACACCAAGAGGGGGCTTGTACCAGTTCACCACAATGCCCTTCTGCTTATGTAACGCGGCTAGCACCTTCGAGAGAATCATTGAAAGAACACTAACAGGTCTTCAATGGGAGATTGCAGTCCTCTACTTAGATGACATTGTTGTGTATGGAAAGTCATTTGAAGGACACCTTGGGAACCTACAGAAAGTACTCGACAGATTATCAGAAGCTGGGTTAAAGTTAAAACCAAAGAAGTGTCACTTGTTACAAAAGGAAATAACTTTTCTAGGTCATGTAATATCCAGAGATGGTGTCAAGACGGATCCAGCCAAGGTAGCTGCAGTAAAGGAGATGCCAAGACCGACCAACGTTACGCAGACCAGAAGTTTCTTAGGAATTACTTCCTTTTATAGAAAGTATGTACAGTCATTCTCAAGAATTCCAAAACCACTCTTCGATCTAACTAAAAAGGATAACAAGTTTATCTGGACTGATGAATGTGAGAGGAGTTTTCAGGAGCTAAAGGAGAAGCTAATAAGTGCTCCCATCCTAGCGTTCCCACAAGCTAATGGGAGTCAGTTTATATTAGATACGGACGATAGTGCATATGCGATAGGAGCAGTACTGTCCCAAGTACAAGACGGCAAAGAGAGAGTGATAGCCTACGGTAGTCGATGTTTGGATAAACCGGAGCGGAACTACTGCGTAACCAGGAGAGAGATGCTAGCTGTTGTATATTTCACCAAATACTTCAAACACTATCTGCTGGGAAGGAAATTCTTGTTACGAACAGACCATGGCTCCCTGTCATGGCTACAAAAATTCCGGGACCCGGATGGACAGATCCACAGATGGATACAACAGTTAAGCCCTTTTCATATGGAGATAGTACACCGCCCTGGTGCACGCCACGGTAATGCCGATGCCATGTCCCGGCTAATAACGTCAAATGGTGATGTCTGTAAGCAGTGCGAAATGCCCTGGGATTTTGAATATAGGGGTCCCAGGACCACAGAAGTAATAAACATGAAAGAAGGAAAAGACAATCAGTCGGTGGATTTACTGTCAGATGATTCCGACTCAGAACCGGAAGAAGACCAGCCACCTTGTCCTTCGCCAAAAAATCGTACTGAATCAGGAGTCAACGCTCCCGGAGGAGCTCTCGTTTTAAGAAGGGGGAGGAAGCCAAACAGACCGAAGCCAGCCAAGCAAAAGTCGATACCCAATGAAGATTTAACCGACTTAAACAACATACGGCAAAAGCAAGAACGAGATGATGTCTTAGGAAAAATTTTAAAGTTAAAATTTAAAAATACAGAAAAACCTACTTGGGATGAAATCAGCAACGAAGGGAAAAGTTTTAAAACTTATATAGCCAAGTGGGAGTTACTCCAAATAAAGAATAATGTCTTATGTTTACTCTGGCAGGACCCAGATAGGAAGCCGAGGTGGAAAATTTGTGCTCCTAAATCATTACTAGAAGCGGTACTTTATTATTTACATGATGCACGAACAGCTGGACATCAAGGAATTTAAAAGAAGACCTATGACAAAGCAAAGTTATCCCCGTTTTTCTGGAGCAATATGCAAAGAACAGTAAAGGACTATGTAAATATGTGCGATATTTGCGGAGAACAGAAGAGTCCAGCTTTTAAGAAACGTCACAAAATGAAGTCCTATATGGTGGGAGTACCTTTCGAAAGGATAGCAACAGACATAGCCGGTCCTTTTCCTGTCACTGGAAATGGAAACAAATATATTCTTGTAGTGGCTGACTATTTCACAAAGTTGACAGATGCCTATGCGATTCCTGATACTCGAGCTATAACTGTATCAAATACCATATTTAGAGCATGGATTAAAAGATACGGATGTCCCAGGGAGTTACACTCAGATCAGGGGAGACAGTACGAGGGCCAGATTTTCCAGGAGCTGTGCAAGTTTCTTGACATTAGGAAGACCAGAACAACGCCCTTACACCCTAGATCCGATGGCATGGTTGAGCGTATGAATAAGACAATAAATAATATGCTGTCAAAGTACATCAAGGCACATCAGAAGGACTGGGATGACTATTTAGATTCAATAGTTATGGTATACAACTCGACAACTCATGAGAGCACGGGACAAACCCCCCACAGAATGGTATATGGAGAAGAAATGCGGTTTCCGCTCGATTTTATTTCCGATGATATAGAAGATGAAGAACCATCGACAGACACTTTTGCGACAGAGTATATTTTGGACTTACAACAAAATTTGCGAGAAATTCATAAACTGGCCAGGGAGCAACTTGGGAGCGCTGCTGAAAGACAAAAATCTGCGTATGACAATTTTGTTCATAGTAAAAATTATGAAGAGGGAGATTTAGTGTGGCGGAACCAGAAGAAAAATGTTCTGGGAAAGAAATCAAAAATTGCAAGGCACTGGACGGGACCCTGGATTATTATGGAGAAATTAAACGAAGTACTTTTTAAAATCCAACATTCTAAAAATTCAAAACCTGTAATTATTCATGGAGACAATTTAAAACCGTATAATGGCAGAAAGAAATTTGCGTGGTTTAATTCCAATCACCGCATGCACAATGTAACCGATTCACAGTCAACGGAAAATTCCCACGAGGCAGAGCTGCCCAACCTGGAAAATTTTACACAAAACACGCAGGACAACGAAGTAGGTCATGACGAAAGAATTTCACGACCTGAAAACGATGACCCAGAAATGCCTACAACAACCAATGAGAATGCTGGGGACCTCCCAGGAAATTATCGGGAGCTGGGAGTCCGAGATCGTGCTGAAGATTATGCACTCCCCAAATTTCGCGGTGCAGATGCGCAAAGGTGTGATCGAGAGAAACGAAAAAGGATAGTGCCAAGAAAACTGAAAGATTACGTGTTGTCTTTGATAGAAGTAAACATGGATGAGAGGACAAATAAGAAACAGGGATACTGTGGTATTTGCAAGATAACCTTCGGCAGTAAGAGAAATCTATGTAGGCACAACAACCAGTTTCATAATCCAAATGCCAAAGTGGTGCTCTGCACGGACTGTGATAAACACTTTTTCCGACGGGAACACTTACGTGAGCACCTCCGTTTTACTCACAATTATTAGTTGGAGGTGGCCCAGGATATGGCTAGGCCGACTTTGTTTGAATACTGCAATCGGGATGACTTGCCGGAACCCAGCTTCCCGGCCAGAGACGGTGAATCACAAGCAGAGGCAGCTGGTAGTGCGACTGGAAGCAAAAGAAAAGTGGAACTTTCAGAAGATGAGGTTGAAGAAGGATTCAAGAGTTTCAAGATCAAAGTAGACAATACTAGGAAAAGGAAAAAGGATGTCGAAGAAGTTGACGAGCGCGACGAGGAAATTTATTACAGTGATGAGGAGGAGCCAGTTCGCGAGAACCATGAAACAAAGTCAAAGAACACTGTTCCAAAGAAAGATCAGGAATCTCAGGCATGTGAATCAGGTGGTAATACGGAAATTGAACTGATATCTCTGACACTGTTGCAGAAGAAAACGACAGACGCGAATGGAAATGTTGTGGTTTCAAGAGAACAACATGTTAATACTAGTCTTCACTATGATCCTGCTACGTATCCGTGGAGAGATTTCATGGAGTATTTTCTTCAGCAAGTACGGCTGCACTTTCGCTAGAATCCAAATGCCAAAGTGGTGCTCTGCTAGGACTTAATTTTACTAAAGGTCCCTGTGGGAACTTTAAATTCCAAAATTGATTGCGTTATTTTATATACAAAAGGTCCAAAATTAAATGGTACCTTTACTCAGATTTGTTTTTTTATATATATATACTGGGGCCCTTGCACATTTTTAGTTTGAAAGTCTGATAGGAATGGGACCATCCTGGACCCCATTCCAGTGAACTTTTATGAATATTTAGCTAATATTGGTTTAACATTCCATTTAAGAAGGTTGTATGTCTCATATAAGTTGAAAAGTTTAATTTTAATACATTTTTGTAATTTGCTAAGTTTTACGGGTTAATTTTATACTGAAAGTCCTCCAGGAACTTTCAGTTTATTTTATTGAGACATTCAGAGGTTGTTATTATACAGTACATTTTCCATTTAATGTTATCAAATAATTATTTTCTACGATTTCAATAATTAGTGCTATAAATTGCTCAGAGACATTTTTACGCAAAGGGTTACCCAGGTTTTGTAATGTTTATATTGTGTAGATGTTAGGGGTTTTTCTTGATTGTTGCAATTTAAGGACACAGAAGTTGTCCTAGTGATTTGAAATCCGCGCTATATATTTTTATAATTTTGTATCTAGTCAGGGAATAGTATTAATACATTTCTTGCCATACCGGTATGTGTTCAAAAGTTTTGATAAGATTTTATACTCAATTGTTTTGGTATGAGATATATTGTTATTGTTAAATTTCATAAGTATTAGCCAAAATTCACCTTATCATACTCATTTGATATTTTATTTTCATTGATTCAGTCTTTTTAAACTGAACAGTGGAAGTTCAGTCTTAAGCGGGGGGCTGTGTAGTGAATTTTGCATGTTTAGCCTCCCCCCTTTTTGTAAAATCCATTATGTTAACCTTGGTGCTAGTCATTATATAAATTTCATCATTCATATTTCTGTTAAGTTAAATCTAGAACATTGTTTGTATAACTGTACTTGAGGCCTTCAGTAATTTTCCATATTTCATCATGTTTATGTTTATGAGGCCAAGGATTAATGCCACATGTGTTTGGTAGTTAGGTCATGAACTGTATAGGGTCCTTGTTGGTATCCCAATACTTGATCCTAGGGGTCCTATATGGTATCCCAAGGTCTCCTTGGTAGTGTCCCAGACAGGTGGTCCCACTGGGAACCCTGGGTCCCTTAAGGGATTTGTATGGGACCCCAAGTGAATTACATCAGAAATGACCTTGGGTATTTCATCAGGAATATTTTAGAATGCTTCCTGTGACCCAATTATTTTGGTATATAAGGCCCGTTCTTTTGTTAATTGGGGCTCCACCGATTCCACTTTATACTGTTCAGTTCGGCTCATGTTATTTTACTCTGTTAATCTTATACTTTTATGTAACTGGAATTTATTGTGATATGTTTTACACTTAATACAGAGATTGCACTAGATTGACTTGTTTGTTTAATGAAATTGCAGTCATACAAGGATCCATTTATTTTTATGTGGCCGAGGACTCTGCGCTACCACGTTTAGAGGACTCGAAAAGGAGGCACCACTGAGCTCGTCATTTTGTGACTTGTAATAAACTTCCGTGGTATACCACCACCCCCCCCCCCCCCCCTTTTTATCGCCACACGTACTATTTACTGAAGGCAAGTTTGAAAAGTATTAGTTTTTAGTGTGGCACAGATTTGTCCAGTGGAAAATAAATACTCATTGTTTGGAGAAAGGTTCTATTGTTTAAGGTAATTTGTACAGAATGTTATTGCAATTTGAATTGCTGATCGATATACCAGTATGCATTATTTATTTTTAAGCATGACATCTCGATAATACATGTAATACTACAAAATTTATCCAAAGTTTTGGGTCACAATATAACTAAATATACACACAAGGGTTTAAATCCTTGATACATAAAAAAATTACCTTACAACACTTGAAGTCGAAAGATGCAAAGACCTCCCTTGATGCAAAGACCTCCCTTCTTAGATCTACGATCAACTACGGTAGGTTGAATAAACATTTATTCAATCAAGGGTGACAAAGAAGTTAATTTGCAAAGGCAGTTCAACAGTTTCGACAAAACAAAAGCCTTTTTTTCTCTTTTTTTCTGATTATTATTTTAAGTTTTGCTATGACATTTGCGTTTTATTCTGTTCGAAATATTTTCTTATAATATTTTACTTGGCCTCCAATATGGAACGTCATTGGGATCAGAAATGCTGTGCGTTTCAATTTTATTTAACTTCATTTTGTTATAACTTGTGATGTGATTCCTAAATAAAATTATTCGAATATTGAATGCTTAGGGTTAAAGGTATATTAGTATCTTTGGATTGTTATTTTGGAACTCCTGAGATGATGCCTCTGCTGGTGGACCTTAGGTCCCCGAGGGTATTCGCCAACCCAGTCGTCAGACTTGTCTGACATGATTATTCATTGATTTGTTACAGAAATTACCAGTATTTAGCAAAATTCAAAAATAATAGAAATACTAAGGGTTCATTCCTTGTATTGCACATGGTAGATCTCCTTAGCTGAAATTTGGCTTCCTATTTCGGTATTTTTGGTTGAGTACTTCTTGTTTAATATAAGTTTGGTTTTTGGTCTTCCAAATGTTTCGGTTTTAATGCTGCTGATGAGAGGTAACTCCTTGAAATGCGTCGTATACAGCATAGTATAAATTTACCATATCTTATATTAGTATCTTTGGATTGTTATTTTTTACCAGTCTAATCAGGAGTAAAAATGTAAACAACAATATTTAGACATAAAAACATTTATAGTATAAATAATCGCTGAATTCAAATACCAGACATAAACAACGGTGACCAAACTACGGAGTAAGTATTTACCATTGTTTACAGCTGTAGTTTGGTCACGAGTTTGTTTCTAGCATTTAAATTCAGCGATTGGTTATAGATTTTATTACATGTTGTACAGAATCAAGCATTTTAGCTCAGAGATTTTAGCAGAAATAAATTGAACGGATTACGTCCCAGTTTGATATCTCTCCACGGCAATTGTGACGTCGCTTCCGGGAGTGAAATACCGGCTGTTATTTTCACATGTGATTTACCACATTTTCTTTTACTCGGATACAAAGGTCAATCACCGGTTAAAGTGTAATAAATTATATAGCCTCAACACATTGTAATCGCGTTGTACGTGGCCATTAGGAGAATGTGATACACAACGCAGTCACACGCCGCGTGTTGAAGCTGTACATGGACATTTTTGCTACTAAAATGTAGCAAGATACAATTTCAATGTTGTTGCCTCATTGCCGTTAATCTCGCATATCTTATCCCTAATGCATAGCTCTGGCCTTAGATGGTTTTGGCTTTACCCAATTCGTCATTTTGGCAATTTTATAACCTGCCTTTTAACGTTTTTGGTTATTGTTTGTTTCAGCAATTTAGGCTAGAGCATGGTGGAGTAAAAAATCTACGAAATGTACACATGTATATATAGTGCATCGATATTGATAGATTGTATATACTAGTATAAGATTGTATATATACAGTCAAACCTGCCTTAAAGGGCACCTCTACATAAGAAATCATTTTCTATAAAGGGCACAATGAAAAGGTCTCATTCATGAATAGATCATGTAAAATGTACCTCTGTATAAAGGGCACCTGCTTATAAAGGACATTTTTTCCTGGTCCCTTGGATGCTTTTATAGACAGGATTGACTGTATGTGTAAGAATATGATACATATGTGATCAAGTATTGTATGTTTTTTTTTTTAGAAATGATTTGATATTTATAAGTATGCTATTATGTTTATCATGTAAATATATTTGTTCTGTAAATACCATCACCATCTTCTGCATATTCACTCACATTACAAACAATTGTAGGAAGGTCAGTATGCAGGCGACCAAGGACTGGCAGATTGGAAAGAATTTATCCGACCGTATGAAATATATGTTGGAAAATCGACTGATGTGCGATGTCAAATTCCGGGTCGGTACAGATGAGACTGAAGTTTTTGCTCACAAGTATATGCTGGCCAGTGCTACTCCTGTATTTTATAGTATGTTTGAAGGGCCAATGGCAGAGACTGGAGAAATAGCTGTTCCAGATATTGAACCTGATATTTTTGAAAATATGTTGAAGTAAGGTCTAATAATTTTTAAAACCTTTGCATATTCAGTGGTAGCATGATTTGCCGTGTAAAATTTTACTTTGTTATACTTTATGTAAATTTCTATACTTTTTTTTACATTTTCATTGGTTTACAAGAATGTGGTATTTTACTCGATCACCCGAGGGTGATATTTTACACTGTCATCCGCTGAAAGAAACCGCGGGTGGTATTTTATATAAAGTTTTCACTGCCTATTTGAAGTCATGGACCCAGCCGCGGCTCATATGCTAGTATTTCTATATCAGCTTAAAATGATACTACAAAATTCACTGTTACAAATATTAAATTTTGTGGAACTTGGGATATCTTCTTCGTGCGTAGCTCTTGCATTTTGGCATTTGTACTTCTCTTTTGGTTTTAGGTTATTTTTTTTCGGTTTTTTGGTTTTGTCAATGGATTTTGTTCTTATGGAATTTATCCACCGTCCTATCACTTTTAAATTCTTTTCTTCGTTACTGGATATGGAGTGACCCTTATGGTCGTTTGAGGATTTGAATACGCTTTTCAAAACTGTGAGTTGTTCTTTCGGATTTCGACATCTTCAGCATACAGCACAACTGATGAGTAATAAATCGACGAAATATGCATATCGTATGCATCCAAATTGCTATCAAAGAATATTCTTTATGAGTACATACGGAGGTTAATACAATCAGAGATCCCTAATTTTAAGACGTATTTCACTGGCGAATTAATTGGTCTTACTTAATTGGGGGGGGGGGGGGGGAGGGGGGGTACATACGGAGGTTAATACAATCAGAGATCCCTAATTTTAAGACGTATTTCACTGGCGAATTAATTGGTCTTACTTAATTGGGGGGGGGGGAGGGGGGGTACGTATGGAGGTTAATACAATCAGAGATCCCTAATTTTAAGACGTATTTCACTGGCGAATTAATTGGTCTTACTTAATTGGGGGGGGGGGGGGGGGAGGGGGGGTACATACGGAGGTTAATACAATCAGAGATCCCTAATTTTAAGACGTATTTCACTGGCGAATTAATTGGTCTTACTTAATTGGGGGGGGGGGGGGAGGGGGGGGTACATACGGAGGTTAATACAATCAGAGATCCCTAATTTTAAGACGTATTTCACTGGCGAATTAATTGGTCTTACTTAATTGGGGGGGGGGAGGGGGGGTACATACGGAGGTTAATACAATCAGAGATCCCTAATTTGAAGACGTATTTCACTGGCGAATTAATTGGTCTTACTTAATTGGGGGGGGGGAGGGGGGGTACATACGGAGGTTAATACAATCAGAGATCCCTAATTTTAAGACGTATTTCACTGGCGAATTAATTGGTCTTACTTAATTGGGGGGGGAGGGGGGGTACATACGGAGGTTAATACAATCAGAGATCCCTAATTTTAAGACGTATTTCACTGGCGAATTAATTGGTCTTACTTAATTGGGGGGGGGGAGGGGGGCTACATACGGAGGTTAATACAATCAGAGATCCCTAATTTTAAGACGTATTTCACTGGCGAATTAATTGGTCTTACTTAATTGGGGGGGGGGGAGGGGGGGTACATACGGAGGTTAATACAATCAGAGATCCCTAATTTTAAGACGTATTTCACTGGCGAATTAATTGGTCTTACTTAATTGGGGGGGGGAGGGGGGTACATACGGAGGTTAATACAATCAGAGATCCCTAACTTTAAGACGTATTTCACTGGCGAATTAATTGGTCTTACTTAATTGGGGGGGGGGGGGGGGGGGGCTCGGTGACTGAATGGTGTAGGTAGTTCTTCATGACTACCTATGATCACTAGCATGTCAACGCTGAGGTTGTGTGCTCGAATCTCACCTGTGGCGGGGTGTGTTCGACTCCGATCTTAATTGACAAGGATTGCTTATTTTCCTACCGAACGTCGGTGGTTCTCTCCGGGTACTCCGGCTTCCTCCACCAATAAAAACTGGCCGCCGCGAAATAGCCAGATTTACTGAAAACGGCGTAAAACCTCAACTAAAAAAAACAAACAAACACTTAAACTTTAGTATTGTGCAGGGGTGGGGTGTGAGACAAGCTACACGATTTATTTCTGGCAAACAAAATTAAGTTTCTTTTCCAATCGAATTCAGTCTTATTCTATTTTTATTACATTTTTCATCGAAAATCGAAAAAACAATCAAACACTAGTGAAAGTGCGATACGCAGAAATCTCAGAACCATGGGGTTAGATTTCAGTTGTCTCCGACTCTGTAAGCCTTTTCGCAGAATATTTGAAATCTGACCGTCGAGTTTTCTTGTTCTTGCTGCTGAATTTCACCGGTGTTATTTTTATAGATCTCTAGATTCTAGAAATAATATTTTCTCAGTTTACTATTATCAATAATATTTTCTCTAATTTCAGATTTATCTACACTGATGAAATAAATATAAGCACTCACAACATAAAAGGGATGTTGTATACATCAGAAAAGTACATGCTAGAAACGATAAAAGATGAATGTAGCAAATATTTGACATCCGATATAAATGAAGACGACGCATGCGTTGTTTTCCAGATCGCCCATGACTTTAATATGACCGATTTAGAAAAGAAAGCCCTTCATTATATTCTTGAAAATGGAAAAACCTTTCTAGGAAAAGAAGGGTTTCTTAGGCTCTCAGCAGAGTGTCTAGAAGTCATAATCGAGTCCGACGATTTACAGTGCACAGAAGAATTTATATACGAGAGAGTCATTGAATGGGTGAAATGCAAATCAAAAAGTCACAGTATAAATGACGAAGAGATCAGAACGGAGTTAGGAGAACTTCTCTATCTTATACGATTTCCTGTAATGGATCCGGAATATTTTACCAATGAAATATCAATAAGGAAAATTCTTACTGCAGATGAAATTATACAAGTGTATCAATCACATAATAAGAGAAAAAATGAAATTTTTCCATCAAAACATCGATTCATTACTACCATTGAATTTATGCGATGCACAGTAGATACAAATTGTAGTTGGGGTCATGGCGGTTATACGGATTCTATTGACTTTCAAACAAATTTTGACTGTATTCTTACTGGCATCAAACTGTTTGGGTCTTTCAGTTACGATGGAGAACATGATATCACAGTAGACATTATAATAGGTTCAATGCAATTAGCAACAGAAAAAACAACACTGCGTTCAGAAAAAGGAACAGAAATCTACATTATGAACTTAAAAGTCGAACCAAAGATAAGGAAAAATACCAGATATACAATTCAGTTAACTATGACGGGACGTAAAGCATTTCAAGGGAAGAACTACGTCACTGAAGTTAAGGTTAAAGATGTGCGTATCATTTATGAGCTCATCCATGTCACCAAATGGAACAAGTGCAGTTCAAGGACAAATTCCTGGGCTCCTTCCACGCCCCTGCATGTAAAATTAGTTACATTTGTTCACAAAGATTAAGTAGTTATATGTGAATTTATACTCTTCACCAAACATCTATTAAGGTATAAACATATAGAAATACTCTTACTTCCAGAGACACTGAAAAGGGTGGCAAATCTTGAATACTTTTGCACTTTTATAGAAGTTTCTATAATAATTTTGTCATTGTCAAGACAAATATAGACCTCTTTTCTATTCCATACATTGTCAAATTAAAGAAAATGAAGGGATCAATCGGATTTTTGTGACGTTGATCCATTTTGCAAATGAAATTAATTTGGCCGTAGGTGAATTTGCTACATGTAGATTAATAATTATGGCACAGCTTTAGAACCAACGTATAATCAGTTTCACTTAGGATAATGTGGTACGTTTGGCCTAATGTCTTGAATTTTTATACGCCTGTCGTAGACGGGACGTATTATGGTATAGCAATGTCCGTCCGTCTATCCGTCCGCCCTTCAATGGTAGGCTTCTGGTTTCTTCAAAGGTAGATTGTCCATGATGGACAGATGCAAAAACAAAAAAGATGCTCAACACACAATTTTAGACCCATGGTATATAGGAAGTATTATAATTATCAAAATATGCTGTTGATTTTTTTCCTTTTAAAGCAAAAATGTAAATAAATTTTCTTGCCTCATCAAATCTGCCAGCACCCCACACCCCCTCCCCTCAAATTCAAATGGTCATCCCCTTATTGGGTTATGTGGGATGGGCTGAAATGGTTTTTGCTAAAATAAATGAAAACAGCGTAGCATTGGGTTCTGCGGAATTCTTTTTGAATTTGTTATTTAAAAAGTGTTTTAAAACTATTTTCTTATTTCTAATGTCTTTTAAAATTAATGGTTTAATGTTCCTATAGAAGTACCCCGAGTTGAAAAAAAACATGAAAAGTTTGTTCCAGGGTCGGACGATCATTATCCGGTGCGGGTATTACTGTCGTCTCCGGCTTTTACTCTAGTTCATTTTATCATTCTGCAGTCCGAATTGAAATTTCCTGCTCGTTACATTTGTAAATGGTTATGGAAAGAATTATTTGAAATAAGAATAGCATTAATTTTCGATTTAGAACCACAAGCTAGATTGTATTAAGCACCAAAAATAATAATTAGGTATTCCATGATGCAATATTGTATTAAATAACATATTAGAAAATGACTTAAATAAATGAATTATACATGATAATATACGACTTATAAACAAATGACTTCAAGAAAAGTGCAGAAAACACAATTTTATATTTCAGTATTTATTTGATACATTATATCTCACCTCGTGCATAGCTCTAGTTTAGTTTAGTTTAAACTTATTTATTTATAGTGGATTGGGAAACAAGTTATACCAACTTATACTAATCCCTCTCCACTTGGCGGGTGCGAGAGCGGTCCCTGTAGCGGCGATTTAGCCTACTCTTTTTCGACATCTACAGGGGAGTCTTTAGCGTGCTAAGGGTGTTGCTCTCCCTTAACACGGGACAGCCATTTTTCGTCCCCATCCGACGGACTATCATCGTTTATCGAGACCATCCTCGCAAATAGAATTTTCATCCCGAACGGGAATCGAACCAGGGACCTCTGGCTTCGTAGTCCGATGCGCTAACCACTACACCACTGCATAGCTCTGTCCTTAGATGGATTTGGCTTTATACTTATAGGTGGCATTTTGTCATTTTTGAATTTGCTCCTCAATTTTTCGAATTATAGATTTTGGTTTTCAACATTGCATATACTGAGCACAGCCAGCTGATGAGTCGTGAATCGACAAAATGTCCATCAAGTTTGGTATCAAAAAAAATTAATGTGTCAATACATTTTGGTTCAACGTTATTCGACCAAGGTTCGTTATAGGTTATTTCATCATAGTTGCAGCCAGTTTTTATTGACGAAATTCATCTATCCATCAAACTTTGGCAAGCAAAGTATATACACATCTCGCCAAGAGGACATACACTGGTAAACTATGAACTGTTATTAGTTATCATTCAGTTGAACTGGAGTGTGTAGACCATTAATTGCTGTTGTGATAGTTCGTGTTTTATAGTTTGATTTGAGCTTCCAATATAGTCGTCGTCAGGCTTCTATAGAACCACATTTGTTCTTTTGCATTGTTACTGGTATTTTCCAAATTCTTTTTCTCATTTCATAACAGTTTCTGTGGTAATTTAGAAAGGTGGTTGTACCCTGTTCTGTCTCCCAAGAGGTACAGAGATAATTGAATTATATTCGGTTTTTTATGTACATGTTATTCCGAATTTTAAGTCGCCTTTTCGGGTCTTGAGATTGGCAGTTGAGATGTTTGAGAACAGAGTTGCTGTTAAGGTTGATCTTTTTGTTTTTGCTCCTTGGATTGCTGATTTGTAAGTTTGTTCAGTGCCTTGTATTCCACAGTGAAAGGGGCTGATGTGTAAGTTTGTTCAGGCCTTGTATTCCACAATGAAAGGGGATGATTTGTAAGTTTGTTTAGTGCCTTGTATTCCAGCTAGAGGGGCTGATTTGTAAGTTTGTGCATTGCCTTGTATTCCACAATGAAAGGGGCTGATGTGTACGTTTGTTCAGCGCCTTGTATTCCAGCTAGAGGGGCTGATTTGTAAGTTTGTGCATTGCCTTGTATTCCACAGTGAAAGGGATTGATGTGTAAGTTTGTTCAGGCCTTGTATTCCAGCTAGAGGGGCTGATTTGTATGTTTGTGCATTGCCTTGTATTTCACAATGAAAGGGGCTGATGTGTAAGTTTGTTCAGCGCCTTGTATTCCAGCTAGAGGGGCTGATTTGTAAGTTTGTGCATTGCCTTGTATTCCACAGTGAAAGGGGCTGATGTGTAAGTTTGTTCAGGCCTTGTATTCCAGCTAGAGGGGCTGATTTGTAAGTTTATGCATTGCCTTGTATTCCACAATGAAAGGGGTTGATGTGTAAGTTTGTTCAGTGCCTTGTATTCCACAGTGACAGGGGCTGATGTGTAAGTTTGTTCATTGCATTGTATACCAGTTAGAGGGGATGATTCGTAAGTTTATGCATTGCCTTGTATTCCGCTGTGAAACGGGCTGATTTGTAAGTTTGTTCAGGCCTTGTATTCCAGCTAGAGGGGCTGATTTGTAAGTTTGTTCAGTGCCTTGTATTCCACAGTGAATGGGGCTGATGTGTAAGTTTGTTCATTGCATTGTATTCCAGTTAGAGGGGATGATTCGTAAGTTTATGCATTGCTTTGTATTGCACAGTGAAACGGGCTGATTTGTAAGTTTGTTCAGTGCCTTGTATTCCACAGTGAAAGTGGATGATTTGTATGTTTGTTTAGCGTCTTGTATTCCACAGTGAAACGAGTTGATTTGTAAGTTTGTTCAGCGCCTTGTATTCCACAGTGAAAGAGGCTGATTTGTAAGTTTGTTCAGTGCCTTGTATTCCACAGTGAAAGGGGCTGATGTGTAAGTTGTTAAGTGCCTTGTATTCCACAGTGAAAGTGGACGATTTGTATGTTTGTTTAGCGTCTTGTATTCCACAGTGAAACGGGTTGATTTGTAAGTTTGTTCAACGCCTTGTATTCCACAGTGAAAGGGGATAATTTGTAAGTTTGTTCAGCGCCTTGTATTCCACAGTGAAAGGGGCTGATTTGTAAGTTTGTTCAGTGCCTTGTATTCCACAATGAAAGAGGAAGATTTGTAAATTTGTTCAGTGCCTTGTATTACAGTTAGAGGGACTGATTTGTAAGTTTGTTCATTGCCTTGTATTCCACAGTGAAAGGGGATAATTTGTAAGTTTGTTCAGCGCCTTGTATTCCACAGTGAAAGGGGCTGATTCGTAAGTTTGTTCAGTGCCTTGTATTCCACATTGAAAGGGGCTGATTTGTAAGTTTGTTCATTGCCTTGTATTCCACAGTGAAAGAGGCTGATTTGTAAGTTTGTTCATTGCCTTGTATTCCACAGTTAAAGGTGATAATTTGTAAGTTTGTTCAGCGCCTTGTATTCCACAGTGAAAGGGGCTGATTCGTAAGTTTGTTCATTGCCTTGTATTCCACAGTGAAAGGGGATAATTTGTAAGTTTGTTCAGCACCTTGTATTCCACAGTGAAAGGGGCTGATTTGTAAGTTTGTTCAGTGCCTTGTATTCCACAGTGAAAGAGGAAGATTTGTAAGTTTGTTCATTGCCTTGTATTCCACAGTAAAAGGGGATAATTTGTAAGTTTGTTCATTGCCTTGTATGCCACAGTGAAAGGGGCTGATTTGTAAGTTTGTTCATTGCCTTGTATTCCACAGTGAAAGAGGCTGATTTGTAAGTTTGTTCATTGCCTTGTATTCCACAGTGAAAGGGGCTGATTTGTAAGTTTGTTCATTGCCTTGTATTCCACAGTGAAAGAGGCTGATTTGTAAGTTTGTTCATTGCCTTGTATTCCACAGTGAAAGAGGCTGATTTGTAAGTTTTTTCAGCGCCTTGTATTCCACAGTGAAAGGGGCTGGTCTGTAAGTTTGTTTAGCGCCTTGTATTCCAGTTAGAGGGGATGGTTTGTAAGTTTGTTCAGTGCCTTGAATTTTAAATATTGGAATACAAAATTGTGCTATCTGCACTTTTCTTGGGGTAAAGTCGTCATAATATTAGCATATCGTCATTTAAATGTCATTTATTTAATTTATTTACTTCGACAATACTAATACGTTATAATTTACAGTACTGCAGTATGCAATACATAATCATTATTGTTTGTATAATGTAATAAAATTTACAATTCTAAATTGAAAGTAAATGTAATTTTAACAAATATTTCTTTCCATAATAATTTACTGGTGTAACGAGCAGAACATTTTAATTCGAAATGTATCTTAAAAATAACGTTATATGTTGTGAACTTAATGTGTTCGTAAGTATGAGTATTAATCTCCCTTCGAACTACCTTGAACAACTAACTTTATATGTCACGAAGCTTAAAGGTTTAGTAAACTATATTCTCCACCGATTATCACCCTTCGAAGTACGCTTCTACATTTCACAGCTAGTTTGTTGATCCTGGGCAATTGATATGCATAGCATCTTTGAGAACAAAGCGAAAACTTCTTTTATTCTTGTCGGATCGGAGTCAGTATGCTGTGTCCGAGTGGGTTGATATGTCTTCCTGTGGACAATTACCTCGTGAGCTAGCATATTAAAAATCCGGCTCAGTGTGTCAGCCTAGTACAAAGCAGGGATCACATTCATTATCATATCAACATGTTCTCGTCCATCCATCCATCCATCTTTTTATTCTTGAATGGTAACGATAAATACTATCAATCACTGAGTCTTGGTTTGTTATAATCTTTATTTGCATAATAATTTTGGCAAAAACTTTACAAACAAATATAATTTTACAACACAAAATAACAAAGCAGAATTTATATATGACCGATAATATCATGACATTACGAAATTGGACCCTATCTTTGCTGTTTCAAAGACTGCCTGCATATGGCATCTACGTTTCTCAGCTTATCCGATTTTCAAGGGCATGCGTGAGTTACCCTGACTTTCGACAAAGAGGATTACTGCTGTCACAAAAGCTTCTTAACCAGGGTTTTATCATGGATAAGTTGATGTCAAAATTTTACGATCGTCATCACGAATTGATTGACCATTACAGTGTTCCAATATCTAAGATGATGTTGGACCTGTTCCCACTGTCTTAACATTTCATGTGCCTCCACAGATTTGTGACTTCCAGCGGATTGACTTTGTTGAACTTCACGATGGGTGCTGTATACGGAACATGAACTGCTTACCCTTCCGGGGCACCTGGGTTCACTCCTGGTTTTTATAGGAGTTCGTGTGGTTCA
This sequence comes from Mytilisepta virgata, assembly GCA_028015205.1. Taxonomy (NCBI): domain Eukaryota; kingdom Metazoa; phylum Mollusca; class Bivalvia; order Mytilida; family Mytilidae; genus Mytilisepta; species Mytilisepta virgata. The sequence continues at coordinate 9,554,504 of CM051510.1, forward strand.
TTGTTTTTTAGTTTTCTGTGTTTATTTGTTGTACTTGTGGTTGTTCATTTGTCTTCCCGGGTTTGTCTGTCCTATGGATTACGTTTTTTTTTTTATTGCTCCTTGGGTATATTTGTCCTTTTTATAAAATCAACAACATTCGTCAAAACATTCATGTCGAGAAAAAGTTTTAATTTTTCCTGGTTAAAATCTGGGTACTTATCTATAAATGAATTTAAAAAATCTGTTCTTATATTATTATTTATTTGACAATAGAGGAAGAAATGAAAAGCATCAACAACGGCATTACAGACCCTGCAGTACCTTTGTATATAGTGTCCAACTTCTATTTTAGAGAATGGTCACTCATTCTAAATTTAGACAATATTCTTCGACTGTTAGAATTTGTAATCTTTAGATAAATACTTTTCAAAATTGAATTCAAATAATAAATAAACTATTAACTTTCAAACTTTCAAAAGAGCGATTTCAAATTCTATTCTACATCCTTCAAACAAATTGTCTTTTCAAATAGTGAAAGAAATCCTATCTTAAGAAAATTATATGTGAAATTTACTGTATGATGGATATTATTAATTACGTTTATATCATTTTACCTCAAGCAACAAGAGGAGGCTCAATTCAAGACTTTCTCAATTGTCATCTGACAAATTACAGAGATCCAGCTTTGTATTTCAAACAGAACCTTGTGTAGAATTCACAGTAAGAACAACCCAACTTTGAAAGATCAATAAGGTATCACAAGCTCAGTTGCTAGTGTTTTTATACTAGCATGAAATTTACACATTACATTTATCTGTTATCACTATGTTAATATCTCCCTCGTGCATAAATTTGTAGCTCTGTCGTTAGATGGTTTTGTGTTTACGTTTTTGGTTATTTTGGAATTTTAATTTGCCCTTCAAAGTTTGTGTTATTGTTTCGGCTTTCAATGCAGTCAAACCTGTCTATAAAGGGCACACAAGGGACCAGAAAAAATGTCCTTCATGAGCAGGTGTCATTTATACACAGGTAAATTTTATAAGCTTTGTTCATGACTCGGACATTTTTCATGGTGTCCTTTATAGACAGTGATTTGCAATATAGAGGTGCCCTTTAAAGCATTTTTGACTATTTTTTGTCAACTGATGGGTCATAAATCAGAATTGATATCATGGAATACTTAGAATATCAGGGATGGAGACTTGAGTACCCAATATATAGCAACAACAAAAAGAGCTATAAAGTAAAGAAAACACTAGCACGGAACAGATAAGAAGAAAATGACCCAAAGGTAGCCTTGATAAGAGTTTCCATTTACGGAGTAACATCAAATTCTTCACTGGACGTTAAACAAAAATTCATCCATCGAAAGGTGGATGGTTACATGACTTCCATGAATAAAAAAACTGTGATGACATGACTTACAACGAGCGTTGGTTGTGTAATGATTACATTGAAACACAATTTATTGAAATGATATATCAAATTTAGATATTAAAATACAAAATTGTGTTAACTGAACTTTTCCTGAAGCCATTTCTTTATAGGTCGCAATAAAATTAACATATCATCATTCATACTTCATTTATTTAATTCATTTACGTTGAAAATACTTATATCTTGAAAATGACAATGTTGCAGCGTGCAATATATAATCATTATTGTTTGAATAATGCAGTCTAAATTACGGTTCTAAATTGAAAATAAATGTAATTTTTATATCTTATATTTCTTTCTATAATAATTTACTTATGTAACGAGCAGAAAATTTCTATTCGAAATGCATCTTAAAAATAAATTTATACATTAGGTTTTATAAACTACTGATGTGTTTTCTCAACAGATTATCTCCCTTCGAACTATATAAATATAAATACGAGGAAAATAAATTGAAAAGGGACATAAAACGTAAATTTACAAAATACAAAAGTTGAACAAAATCAAATACAAAATCATAGAAAAACAGCAAAGATTAACTGCAAAAGAACTTAACTGCCCAACTTTTCGTGCATTATGGCTTTTAATCACGAGCATGAAAAAATAAAAAGATGACTCTATAGTCAACATGTGTTTTTTTTCATGCTCGTGATCAAGACCATATTGGTCGAAACGTTTGGGCAATTTTGACCTTTAAGGATGTTCGCTAGTCATGTTTTTTAACGTTTGTCAGAGAAAATAAAACTAGTCAATGATATAGCTATGTAAAATCAAGAGAGCATATTTTTCGCCAAATTTTCAATGGCTTATATCTCGAAAACAAGCACACGGATCTATACTTTTTTCGCTCTTTTAGTTCCTTTATTAACCCACTATCAATATTTACCAGTGTTATGAAAAGATTATTATTTTGAAACTGAGCAGCGAACATCCTTAACCATGTGAGCTTTTGCCATCACTTGGCGTCCGTCGTCGTCCGTCGTCCGTCGTCGTCCGTCGTTAACTTTTTCAAAAATCTTCTCCTCTGAAATGGCTAGGCAGATTGAATCGAAGCTTCATAGGAATGATATATGACATGTCCTCCACAAACGATCCTCATTTTATATTGATACGATGAAAAACATGGCCACTGTTGCTAAAAATAGAACATAGGGGTAAATTGCTGTTTTTTGCTAATAACTCAAAACCCGTTGCAGATATCGAAAATCTGATTTGGGTAAAATTAATCAGCATGACAAGATCTACCTACCATGAAATTTTGAAAAAAATTCCAAAACCCATTTAGGAGTTATTGCCCTTTTTTCGTCAAATTTTCAAAATTTAACATTTTTCGTCATTAATCTCCAAAACTATTTGATAGAAGTGAAATGTAAATTTGAAAAATGTTTGTCATGTTGAGATCTACATACCCTGAAATTTTAAAGGAAATCCCGAAACCCATTTAGGAGTTATTGCCCTTTTTTGTCAAATTTTCAAAATTTTAACATTTTTGCACTGTCATCAGTTTCCCAACAAAAGGACCAAAAATAATACCAACATATAAACATCCACATGGAATTCATAAAAAACTCAGAAACCACTGAACCAAAATCTTTAGGTGATCCCTTGAAGAATACTGTCCAGCATGTCAGCACTCCAACCAGGACTACCACCATCAGGGAACATATTTTAACATTAAACCTTATGAAAAATAAATCTTCAACAAATTTTCCCTGAACAATTGAACCAATTGCAACAAACTTGGTCAAATTAACCGTCCAATGAAAACCAGACTCCAGGTGAGCGATACAGGCTCTGGTGAGCCTCTTGTTTTAATTTATTTTGTATTTCGTTTTGCTCGACCTTTATATTTGGTACATTTAAGTCGTTTTATGCTCACCATTTCCATTTATTTTCCTCGTATTCTATTGTCGTATGAGCTGTTTTCCAATATAATTACTTTTAAAAAAATATATATAGGTTGGTGAATGGTACGATCTTACTTCTGTCCTTATTTGCAGCCTTCTTTGATTGTTTGTAGACGAATATTTTCTAAATTAAAACTTATAGCAAATTTTTTTCATATTAACTTTCCAATTGTAAACGTAGTAAAATGGTAACTTCTCGAACTTACGGCGTCTATATTTCACAGTTAATGTGATTCATAAGCGAATTACAGTAACACAAACATAACAGGGTTATGTTCAGCCTTTGTTGATATTATAATGCCAAAAAATATTGTCACAATTACAAATTGATTAACGGATGCAAAGTTCTAGATTTCTTAAGTTAGATATGATATATCATAGAACTTGACACTTCACTTTATGCTACCATCTACTAATGGTGACGGAAGCCACCAGCAGACAGCGGCAGGACATGGTTACCCTTCCATAGTACATGATGTAATTTTTTGACACACTAGTGCTATATATATTTTTTATGTTATCGTGTCTTGTTTTGTTTGTGTTACTATACGTGTATGTTTTTTCCTATATTTTTTGTTTATTATTATTATTTATTTATTATTGTCGTTATTTGTTTGATTGTGTCCTTGTAGTATATGTTCGACTTGTATTTGAAAATATGTCGATTGGACTTTCCCGTCTTCTTTGATCGGGAATTCTTTTTTTCTCTCAATAACGCATTCTGAACTTCCGTCTCTTGCTCCTTCCATCCATCATGTGTTTGCCTTTAGAAACATAGAAAACTCCCTGAAACAAAATGGATCTATTTTGAAAGAACAATTTAAGGGAATAGGTCTATTTTTTGCAATATTGTCTCTGTTGGTTGTACATGTTGTCTCTGACCAATTTTGGTTATATTACTGTAGTCAGACGACAAACTGACTTCTTCGGACTTCGGCAGAATTTTACCGCTGAATAGATATGGTAACTTTTGCTAAAAAATAAAATCTCTATCAAAATTAATTTTAAAAACTTCTCTGAAACGATTAAAACAACTTAAAATGCCACTATTTAGTTTATTTGAATTCATTTAATTATTTTAATTTTTTATTATGATATTCATAAATATCCTACTCTTTTTCGACAAATTGTTGCAACCATTCATATAAGTATAATTGTATGTTTTCCGTAGAAGTAGTTTTGGTGAATACTGCATAAGGTTGTTTTCAATGTTTCATATAAACACTGTAAAAAATTATTTTAAAAAGAATTTTAATATAACCAATTAAATTAACAGATATCACCAATTATGTTTAATACAATGTCATTAATGTCTATCCTTCATTTGTATTTTAGCCAAACGTTGAATTCTTTTGTTCTCAATTCTTTCCAAAAAGAAATTTTATTTTGTGATAAAATGAAAAATAAATTATTTGGACAATTATCATAAGTTCGATTTTTTTTCATACAAAACAAATCTTTCCCATTTTCTCCAAGAAAAAGTGTTTAAAATAATTTTACAAATGGAAATTTCGTTTCATTTATTTATTTTGATTCTGATAAAAAAAAATTAAAAAATCGTTTATTTTTGATAATTTTGATACAGAATTTAGTTTATTCTCGTCAGTCTTCAGCTTTGGGGAGATATGTTGCAGGCCTAAAGTTAAAAAGTCAGAAATTAAAATAATTTAAAAGTACCAAATTTGTTATTTTATCAAGAGTTCGCCGTTTTGCCATTCAGAGTAAATTTTCTCCAAATTTAAAATTTTAAACTACGAAATGTTAAGTGTACTTTATATTTGAACTTTCTTACAATATTATAGTTATCGTTATAATGTAGAGTACTATATAATATCATGTTACATCATAATCGCCATTTGCAATGTGCAGTGTGAAATTTTGGTAAATTGAATGTTGATGATATTTTAACTGTCGAAATATCGTTCCATCCTCATTTACTTCACTAACGAGCGGATAATTTCAATTTTCAATGCATATTTACTTCTAAAAATAACTTGCATGCGAATTTTTGATGCATTCGATTACCATCAAGCCATTTAAGAAAATATAATATTTTTCTCGATTTTTTATATTTCCGCTAATTTGCCTTTTCCTCTTTTGTTCTTTTTTCGTTTTGGACAAATGACGTTAGCCACTTTGAAGGTTGTAAGATATTTGTTGAAAACTGTTCTAATTGCACATAAAACAAATTGCCCAATGAGGGAAAATCTGTTTTCTTTTTGTTGTCTCCCTTTGATGCTCAATCCGACCGCTTTGTCATAATGTTTAACCCTCCCTCTAGAATATATTGTAAAAGATATTTAAATTTTGTAATTTTTGGAAACTAATTGACCAGAAGGGAGGGAGTTTAATTGTAGCCTAATTTAAGATGAAAACAAAGTTACATAAAGGTAAACTAAGGATAAAAGAAAGATGGGCGGAGCTATGAGTTTCTTTGATGCAGTGCTGTAATTTTTCTTTTATTCAAACAAAATAGGATCCGACTGTTATATGTTTTTTAATATTGTTAACCAAAACGATTAGTACTCAAGAGAGCAATATTTAAAATTTACCAACTTTTGATGGTTAATTTTCGTATGTAGATATATTGTGTATATTTTAAGATGATTTGTGTACAGTGACCAAACGGGTATACTCACATTTTGAAACAGATGTTGAGTTTCGGGTTATCTTTTATCAAAATATACAAATAAAATTACGAACATTTTTATTTCAATAACATATAGATATAAAAAATATGTTAGGAAAATTTAACATTTAAATAATAATCATGAATGTCATCGATTTCTTCATTTTAAAGGTACAAATCGTTATTTAGCTACTTTATTTATGCATATAAATTTTTTAAACATTTTTTGCAATCTTAAAAATAATAATATAGCTTGTTTTTAGGGAGGCTTCAAGATAATTATCTATTTTCGATTCTTTATTAAAGGCCACAGGTGAATAAAAAAATCGATCTTATTAGTGTAAGTGACAAATTTAAAGGTTTAATATTGTGATCATAATTAGTACTTTATTCTCCGGATATTCTTTCATCTCCGTATTTAGATTTGATATTTTATCGGCACAGATTGCATGCGATTCACATCTGGCAAATATCAATATAACGTTTTCCATTTCAAAATGACGGGGTCATTTTGTCAATTGCAAAAAATTATATTAATCCTCAAACAATTGTGCAAATAAATTTATTTGTCTGATTCAAATCAATTTCCTATGTTGATTGACAAAGCTATTGTTTGTTTCGTGTCGGATCCTAATCTCAGGTCATCGAAAACATTCCGAGTAATTCACTCATTTGTCGTAAATGATAGCCAAGGAAAGTAATTATGTTATGAAAAGGAAATCGTGGGCCTGGTTTTCTAACGTGTCTTAAGACTGAGACATATCGTAGGATGGTCTTAGGGCATGTATAAGTCATAAGACATGTTTTCGATAGAGTCCTAAGTTAGGATTCATCCTAAGATTGGTCCTAATCATAGGAAGCCTCACAATATGTCTTATGGTGGTCTTAGGATTGTCACAAAAGTTGGGATATCTCTAAGGACGATCTTAAGCATTTATTTTGGAACAAACAGTTTCCCATGCTTTCTTTTTCGCGGTGTTGGTCGAGGTATTTGTGGGTCGACTAAATATCAAGGTTTTATTCTTCTCAACTTCATGCAGTAATGTCTGTAGTTCCTCGGACGTAAGTCTGGGGCCTGTTTATCGAAGCTGTCCTAAGATCGGTCCCAAGACCAATCTTAGGACAGATTTAGGATCAAGTTAAGACCGACTTAGGACATGTCTCAGCATGCACATCGAAGCTATCTTAAGACTGTCCTAGCTAGGACGTCCTAACTTTTGTCCTAAGTTAGGACGTAAAAGAAAGAAAAAAAAGAAGAAAATATAGAAAAATGCATTGAATTTAATCAATGAAAATAATTTTGATAAGATGAATAATTATAATTATGATTTTTATACTTATATAGATAATAGATAATAATTAAATAGTAATTGTACATTTAAACTTTATTAAAATAAACGAAACAAAATAATAAAAAACCTTTTTTTAAAATAATTAAAAAATATATCAACTATATCTATAATATATTATATACGGTTAAAACCATTATGTCCTTTCAGTGAGTTGGATTCGATTTCAACACTGCCTTGTGAACTTTTCTACAAAAATATAAATCAACTACATTTTTTAAATATTTTGACAAATAATAACATTACCATTTTGGATTCCTTCTCTTGCTCATATTCATACGTGTATTGTTTTTATCTTAATAAGATATGTTAAAGATCTTCTTATTTAAATGAAAAAGATGTCAAATTCAACTAGATTCCGAACAGACGTGTAAAGACTATTACAGTTAGCTATGTTGCAAGACATTTCGAAACATTCTACATAAGTCAAGAATAAACTGGACGTGATAATCTATACTTGAGTATAATGCCAGTATCATCTTAATATTCCAATGGTTTATCATAGTCCCTAAGTAGTCTAATTCTACGAAAATTATTGCCCCTTCTCCTCAAACGTATATATGCAGCATATTTGTTTATATATTAACCATCCTAAATATTTCCTAAAGTTAGGACCATCCTAAGACCATCTTAAGTCACCTAATGTGGTGTCCTAAACTTAGGACAATTCTTAGAAAAATCCTAAGTTACGACATGTTTGATAAACATATTTAGGATTAGGATATGTCCTAAGATGGTCTTAGAACATGTCCTAGTCCTAAGAGAGTTTCGTTTCATGACTGTTGAGAAAAAAGTTAATTTTCACTTCTTATATAGGACCTAATCGATTAATAATACACAATTGCACGGAAAATGTTTGGCGGTACTTTTTGCAACATTGCCCGTACCTAATCATTAATACATGTATATTCAAACCACGTGGATTTTTATTCACATGTTAGTAAACAAACAAAAAATACTGTTTTCCTGCAAATATTACTTTTTTATGTAATATTTTATCTTTAATTTGGAAAAATATTAATAATGAACGTTATTTTCCGTCATAATTTAATCGCAGTTTATTTACGGTGTTAATTGTATTTTACCACGGGGTGGGGGGGGGGACACTTCCTATATACTTGCATATACAGACGTACGGCTGGAATGGGTCGATTTTTTTAGCTGTTAAATATATAATTGGGTTGGAAAATTAACATTAGATTATATGAATGGGTGGTACTTTTAAGAAAACAATAAAATTCGGTTGTGAAATATATGAATAAATCCTCACTATTTCATTTAAAAGGAATACTAGTATTTCGTTTTTAGCGAAATGATGTACAGAATATAATCTTATGACCATCATAAGACCATCATAAGACGAACTCTGTTAGGACAATTCTTAGACACTTTTGATTTACTATTAACGATTGTCATAGGATAGTCCAAAGATTTGTCCTAAGATATATCTTAAGACCAATCTTAGGACACTTTCGAAAACCAGGCCCCGGGACTATTTTATCGGCTGTTCGTTGTCAAGATGAACTGTCCTAGAGAAAATTACTTTGAAATTCGCAATTGTATCTTTTTTTTGTATTTTTTTTTAATATATGTTTCTTCCAAGTTATTAGGGGTTTCTTATTCGTGACTAAAGCGTAAAATTTACTTTCATTGAATAAAATGATCTATTATAAACTTACCTTGTGCACTTGCTTGTATCAAGTTTGCTTCAGATTTGAATTCGATTTTTGGTTATGTATGTCCGCTCATCTTTCTTTGCTTTTACTTTTTTTGTGTTGTGTTTCTGTTTCTGATTTTTGTTTTGTTTAATTCTTGTCTGGGTTTTGTCTTTGTCTTTGTCTCTGGATGTACGATTGTTGATTTGCGCTTCAAATTTTCCTTGCTTTATCCGCGACGTTTTTATATGCCTGTCAAAAGTCAGAATCCTTGTTCAGTGGTTGTACGTGTCTTAGTGCTGTTTTGTAGTTTCTGTAGTATTAATTCACTTCTTGTTAATATGTAGGTAACTAAGAGCTCGTTATAAAGTGTGGGAACATGTTCCGTTTGGCTGTACAGCGACCTCTTTTGGTGTACTTTATTGGTTCTATTTCAGGGTCCTTCGTCTCACTGACATTTACCGTGTCTTTTTTCAATTCTGTTGGTTAATCTGAAGATTTCATCAGTACATATGTATGTATGGACTCATATAAATCTTTTGAGGGTATCTTTTTCATTTTTGAGCGTTTAAATGAGGGGAATACTCTGAACTTTTTTCAGTACTTAGTCTCGTACTATTTTGGGGGGTTTAATTTTCTTCATTTTGCTAATTTTGGGGTTTTGAGAATTTCAAAGTATTTTTTGGGGGTTAAATATTTCCGAGCTATTTTTTGAGGTCGGGAAATTACCCCGGGGAAATTATGTGTGTTTTTGTTGGTGAAAATTTTCGGAAGAATTATACCTATGCAGTTGAAGCAATATGTATTTACACAAATAATTTTATTCATGGATTTTCGGCATTATTATTTTTTTGGGGGTAAATTTTTTCTGTGGATAATATTTTTGGGGTCACTTATAAAGACAACTGATTTTTGGGGTGTTCTGAGAAAAGTACAATTTTTTTTTGGGTGGGGGGGGGATTTTTTTCTGGGAACGAGCCTATGTATAGATTAATATGAGGAGTACCCCCTTCCCCCATTGGAAAGGGGGGTCACAATTTCAGACGTATTGTCTGGGTCTCCAAAATTTGTGTTAAGGATATAAAATCTTTTGGAGGGTGTGAAAATTAGAGTATATTAATATTGCGAAGAAATTTACTTGAAATCTAAAATCTCACCCCCCCCCCCTCCCCACCGACCCACAAAAAAACTTTTTTTCAACTAAATTTTATTCCATGAATGGGTTATATATTCTCGTCTCTGGATGTAGGTATTTCTTTATTTCCGTCGTCAATTTATTGCGTCTTATTATTTTTCCGATATTTATTGACGCTCAATGGCTCAATACCCAAACAGGGAGAAAGGAAAAACGCATCAAGGACTGAAAAAAACCTCGGTGTGATACCGATTATAAAAGTATAACAAAATCGTGTTTCAAAAGAAGGATTTTACCACTGTATTTATTTATAGTTACCATTAGAAATCATATTGTCACAATTCTCCTTCATTTATACATACAATCTTTTACTACCAAACTGGAAGTTTATCAAGTGCACAACGAATATGAAGGGTGAAAACGGCCAAATTCTGCCCGGTAAATTATACGAAGATTGCAGGCATAAATTCTAAACTGGTATGACTTACAGAATAAATAGGAGGATTTTGACCCACCGCATATTATCTGTGCCTCTCCCAAGTCAGGAATAATTTGGTCTCTGGCATATAATTTCTCTTTATCGGTAATTTGGGTCATTTTCCTTTGATCTCTACTGACCGATAAAATCAGTAATCGTGAACTGTCTTGATACAAGAAATTAATGGGTCAGTTGGCAATTGACATGCGCGACGTAACGCGTAAGAATCTACTTCCAGTGTTATCCAATCAAAAACGTTGGCGTCACCAAGCGAGTGCGTGCAATTTATGAATGAACATCACATTTGTCACGTCGCCCCAAGGTGAATTTCGCTCGTCGCTGATTGTAAACAAAGCGTGTTTTTACATTCAAACGAGTTAAATAAGTCATATAAAAATTGTAAACGCGATCGAGACTAATTATCATATTTTTTATAGTCAATAAAACTGTTAGCCCACCTCCCGTAAATCCCCCCTTTTGCAACACGGCAACCCCCGTCGTCTGCTTCCAAAAAAATTCAAGAAAATGGACCCCTACAGTCATATTTTCAACGATTATATGGATCCATCTTATTTCATTGATGATATGGAAGAACATGAGTTGCCACAATTCAATTTAGAATGTTTAAAATCATCAGCTGACCTGTCAAAATTGAAAAACTGGGTCACCGCCAAAAATGGATTTTGAAAAATGTGGAATGCATCATTTTTATGAAACATTCAGTGATGTACAATGAATTTACTTACTTTTTTCACTACAAATATGATTTCTGTACAAGTTACAATGCATGTCAACGCTGAAAAGTTTCAGATCAACGTCCTTTCTCTCCCGCTTAAAATTTTGTAATGAAAACAAAATGGCGACCGAATTACGCACGCTATTATATGCCGATGAAATAGTGCGTATTATTTTTTTTTATTTTCATAATGATATATATATTTTTTAAATTACCGATAAAAAGAATAATGTACTTTTTGTTTTTGATACTGACTTTATCACGTGGAATATCAAACTCGCCCTAACGGGCTCGTCTGATATTTCACGTGATAAAGTCAGTATCAAAAACAAAAAGTACATTATTCTATATTTATAGCGAGCGCAGCGATCGCTAGTGGGAGCATGTGGGTCATTTACAAAAGTCTTTGTTTAATGGGGGCAGCCATTATGAAATCCGAAGTGATTTTTTTTGTTCAAGCGAATATGGCCATATTGTGCTACATACTAAGCTAGAAAAAAATTCGTTCGCCGGAAACGGAAGTAAGTAAAGTAAGGGAAATAACTTGCTTCAAATTATAATTTTAGAGTTAGAATCGTGATACTGGAAATGAGTTTCCGGAAAGGGCTATTGCTGGATGTAGTGTTGTTTCTGTTGTTTCTGCTGATTTATACATAAATTTATTTTTTCGGCCCATTTAGAGCTAGCCATATTGTGTGGGGTTTCCCAATAACTAATGAAAGATATGTCTATTTTTATTTTGTTCAGTTCGGAGGCGGGATGTTGTATTCTTGACATTTTATTCCATATCTGTTCCTTTTCATCTTTTACATGATAAATTCTTTGATACCAATTTTGATGCACAAGATGTGCACATTTCGTAGATTTGCGACTGATTAGTTGTGCTCAAGGCCAAAAATGTTGAAAACCAAACCAGTAATCCAAAGTGTTTAATAGCATGTTCAAAAGTGCCAAAATGACCAAAACTTAAAAGCCAAAACCATGTAAGAACTTTGCACAAGGGAGATAAGCCTTAGTTTTCATAACATTTACATTTTACATATGAGAATATAAAATTACATTAAATAAAAACTAAAATCACAGAAACTGTATTTACATATGCAATTAAAGACGACTTCGCAATAACATATGTATGAGTTTGGCAAATAATGCTGATTTTATTGATAAACATTCATACCCAAAAGTGAAATTGTTAGAAGTTATCTGAAAAAAATTATATAATTATAAAAACATAGGAGTATATATTTAAGGTGCTGGAAAAGTTTATATATGATTTGCCCCCAGCATTTTCTATACTTTTTAACATTCATAGAATGAAAAAATGAAATAATTAAACAATATACATTTTAGAGTACCTTTTATAAGAAAGGTTGTAAAAGTTACCCATCTTGAAAATAAAAAACTGATAGTTAAGTATAGAAAAATCAGTTTTTTTTATTATAAAAAGTAAAAATTAGGAAACACATATTTTTTTTATCAATTCTATACGATTTTCCAAGATTTCTTGAATTTTAATTTCTGTTAATATAATCATTTTTTTTTTATTTGGAAATAAAACTTTATCGCTGATAAAGGTACACTTTATAAACGAACATTATACACAGGACAGACGAACTTTTCACAGGTCATGAAAAAGTGTGAATAAAATAATGCATATAAGAACCGAAAAATCTCTCATTTTATTATTATTATTATTATTATTATTATTGTTGTTGTTGTTATTTTTTTTGACAGCAAAACCACAATAAGTTCTTTCATAAAGTATATGTTTAGATATTTTCATTGTCAAATTCCTTCTTCAAACTGTACGCTAAATGTCTACTTTTTCTTGTTAACTGCCACAAAAGGTTTCCTCATCTTCGGCCACAGAATAGAATGGACAGAAGAAGAACAAAATAGATTCCAAGTGTTGATAATTCTGTTAATATAAACCAAGTAAGTGATGTTTGGCCTTATACAAGTATGTTTGTTTTAGATATTATGCATTTTAAGTATAGATAGAATCGCAACTAAACACACCACATTAGTGAAACAGAAGTCCATCCAAAGAAGATTAAAGGTCGTAATGGGGATTTAAACAAGAGCAAACGGAAAATTAAAATATCATTCGCGGTGAACGATTTTTTTAACAGAAACTAACCTGCACTTTGCATTTTTATTTATTTGTACGAAATACGGCGAATAAAGACATTCCAACACGACAACACCTGCAATATAAACTGCAAAAACGTTTCACCAAAATAGACACGAACCAATCCTCGTAGTTATAAGAACTGGCTTAACATTTATAAATTTTAATATTTTGTGTCCACAGAGAATGACGTAGTGGCCATCTTCTGGCACAATTTATTTTTTTCTTGGTCTTTTCTTCTCCTGTGGTGCCACTTATCTTTGTTCAGGAAATGTCGCATGAATTTTTAATTGCATTTTCATACAATTTTTTATATTAAATTTTAATGTTTTGCTTTTGCAAAATTATATTTTTCGCTCCCGTTAGAGTCAGTCATATATCCCTACTCACCTGAAATGTCCAAAGACCTGAACTACTTTTCTTTATGATTTTATGTGGAAAAAGAAAACGTTACTAAAAATTGGAATTACAATTCTAACTGCACAATAATCTACATTTCAAACAAAAATTTATTTCATTTCATTTTGATATTTTTATATACAGTTTTATAAAAGCATGTTTGTTTTTTTTCTGTATCAAGTATATACATATTGCATGTGTGTTTTATTCTTCCAAATGCATGAAAATGTATTTCTAAATAAATACTGTTTAAATTAAGGAGATACCCAACACTTGGACCAAAATAGATTTGGCTCGTTTAATTTTTATAAAATTTTTATGAAATATTAACTTTGACCTGTTGACAAAAATATTAAAATTTCAAGAAATTTGAACCACACAATGTACGGAAATAATTTCATTGGGTATATAGCAATTTGACAAACACTAATTTTGATCATTGAGAAGCTTTATTTCTCCTGACTAATAGTATGTGATTAAATCGTTCAGCTGATTTTTAAAGAGTAAACGCCCTTAGGTATTCCGTACCCCCTTAAACAAAAATATTAATTTCTTGTATTATTCACATAGTATAGTTTGTCATGTTCATTAACCTCTCACGTGTTTGACGTCTTTTTACTTTAATTTCTTGAAAAGTCAATATGAACAGTGACTCTGCTTAATTAATGGTGTGGTCCGATTAAGGAGAAGTGCTTTCACAGTAAATTTGTTTTGGGGACAAAACAAATTTGACTTATATTAAAAACTGGATAAATTATATTTGATGATAGGAGATCAAACGATTTTTCTAATAAAGATTTAAATATACTATACCTTTATAATTATGGAAATTCCAATTATAATTTGAATCCCGCTAATAATGAGTATATTAATAAATTGGAACGATTTTGACAAATTATTACCGTGCAATTTAATCGAAGTCATATTATCCACCCAACAAAATTTGGACAATAAATATATGGAGTGAAACTTTATATTTGCATACACGCCGAGAGAAAATTATCAGAAAGACTTATAAACCTAACACTCGGAAATTTAACTTCAAAGTCAATCATCATATATTAAGAAATTTAAATAAAAATTTCCAAAGAATATTTTTATATTTTAGAGATTATGGTCGTTTGAAAACCCCATGTCTCGCGCCAAACTGTCGTCTGCATGTCGCGAGATTGAAAGATCGACATTGTATGGCTGTGAAAAGGACAATTTTGCTCTCGTTAGAAATTGGTATTTGGGGATTATTTTGTGCAGTCATTTATGAAAACCAAGTTAAATTGTAACAGTGAAGGATGATATAGAGTAATAATTTATTAAAAGACATTTTTCATAATAACTTAATTATTACAAGATTCACACAAAAATGGTGGTGTGGGCCGATAGCGGAATCAAACGTATAGCCGAGTAATATTGGTTTCATTCTTGGCGTCGAAGGGATTATATTTTTTTTTATGTAATTATAATAATACTTATTGAATATCTTAGAACGTTTCATTAATTATTTCAATATAAGTTTAAAGTACGGACCAAAAGTCCCTATATGTGTACTTTTACTACACACATGATTGGTAATATTTGCGCAGTGATTTTTGTACTTATTTATTCAGTTTTTTCTACATGGTAAAAAGCTTTAAATGAAAACAACTCTGGTCCACCATAGACATATCCAGATATACACTTTTTACGATTTTATTATATAGAAAATTCCTATAAAACAAGTGATTTGTCTAGTTTTATTGTATTGTATTTGATTTATTTTTTTTAATCTGATTCTTTTTTTTTAATTTTAGTTGGTTTGTCAATGACTTTGTTTAATATAAAATAACAATCCAAAGATACTAATATTAGATATAGTAAATTTATACTATGCTGTATACGACGCATTTCAAGGAGTTACCTCTCATCAGCACCATTAAAACCGAAACGTTTGGAAGACCAAAATCCAAACTTATTTTAAAACAAGAAGTACTCATAACAAAAAATACCGAAATAGGAAGCCAAATTTAAGCTAAGGAGATCTACCGCGTGCAATACAAGGAATGAACCCTTAGTAATTCTATTATTTTTGAATTTTGCTAAATACTGTTAATATGTTATTTAATTTTTCTAATAATAATTTTGTTTAATTTTTAATTTTTTTATTATTTTTTTCTGGTACTTGAACTCATGACGAATTTACGGAATGAATATTACAAGTGACTTTTAAGATAATGTTTCCTTAAATCTATATAAGACATTTAAAAAAAAACAAAAAAAACTAAAGACTTTATAGTCGAAGAAACAATTTGTCTAAAAAAATAAATCCACCAGTTTGAATATAAATTTGATTTGAAATACTGGCTTCAAATTAACAGCTGTGATATGTGATTTTGGTGTGGAAACAAACTTGGTTTCCAATCATTATAAATTATTTAAACATACAAATATGAATGCCATGTTGTTAGTAAATGAATCATCCACTAACTTCTTGTACTAAAACAGTCTCTTTCTTTTTTATTATGATAACCCGATTTTTTTTTTAAAATGATCAGCTAAATCGAATAAAAAATTACTTTTCCTCTCAAATATTCAAATGTTCGCCAATAGAGGCCATTAAGCAACATACATATATCATGCATATACTACATACATAACATAACAGGAAAAAACGATTGCTTTGGGATTAAATAAAGTCACGTGTTTAAGATCAAGGATCGAGTATACATTATAGTTTTTTACACGTTAACAGGTAACATGTCAAGTGAAAAATGATTAATTATTCCAATATTGTTCATTCGGTTTGCGAGGAAAGCCAGATCTACTTCCGCCAAGTCACGTGAAATAGTCGAAAGTTTACAACGTAACACACAATTCAAAGTATATAAAGTCATGCATTCGGTCAAAAACGAAAAATAATACGTTGTTCCGGTGTTAGAACACTTGGGTTTAAATTTTAGTCTTACAAAAATGTACAATATACACGGTTTTTTTTTCTGTTAAATTTCTCGTCTTCTGAAAATCAATACTGCTGCCAGGAGAAAACCCCTTTTAGGGTTGGCTTCGATTACCAAAATGATGCATACTGTCCCAATAGAATCATATAATCTGTTGATGTCATGGTCTTTGCTTATTTTAACGTGGCTCTACACTATAGGCATATTATCTGTAAATGTTTTACACATGTTGCTTGGTGAAAAATAAAATGTCTACCCATGTTAAAATAAGCATAGGGCATTGCATGAAAGATTTGCATCTACGTCAATACGTCGTTATATTTATCAATATATATCTGATAGCAGAATTTATACTGCAATTAAATAAAAGAAAGTGATACACATTATCAATATCAGAACGGGGTTAGAACAAATTCTATGTTCCCTTAGTATATTTTTATATCTCACAATTTCAATACTTAAAGTGAAGGCATTATCTAAAAAATGACAGTACAATGCTCTAAAATTCAGGTTATAATAACCATTGTACAAATACAGGTTTTGAAGTTCCTTTTAGATTTAAGTTTTTTCTAACATCTTCATCATGCCAAGCCAAGTACATGTACCTGGTTGGATAACTTTATATGTCATAATTGATTTACTGGAGTTTTAAGTCACTTTCAGCTCATTTGGCTAAATTTTTGAAGCCAGAGAATACCTGTTAGAACCACCAATTTACGACAGGAAAACATGGCAATTCTTGTCAACTAAGATTAGGTCAATCGAAGACACCTCGCCATGAGCTGGATTCGAACTCACGAACTATGTGCTTATTGTGCCGGTTGTGATTATTAGTGATCACTATACCACTCGGCCACCGCTGCCCCTCATATAAAATAACAGTGTATATACAAATTCTTTCTTAAAATGTTTTTGGCAAGCATATATCAATCTGGGTCTAATATGTTTTTTTTGTTTTTAGTACTTACGTTATTATTTAACTGATCTGCAAATCAAAAAAAATTAACTTCTTAGCATGTATGACCGCAAAATGAAACATTTATGTCTCGAAATATTCCAACACGATTTTACACAGTGTTCATTTAATATATATTATAGGATGTCATAACTTAAGATCATCCCATGACAGATGTTCATAAGACAATCTTAAGATGGTCTGTTACCGAACACACCGTTTGAAAAATATTACACACTTTGACATATTTTTTAAAGTGCTTATTTTTTTTAAAAGTGGATTGTAACAATGGTCTTTAAAATGATCATAGGTCATATGTAAGGAGAAATTTTAAATATAGCTTCGTTAACCTTACCCCAGGAATATACTTTCTCGCTTCGACTCCGTAGATATAAAGCAGTCTATTGACATTTAAACTGTCCAACATTATATTTACATAATGATCTTTGAACCATACTGTGTTGGAATGACATCTATACAGAATAAAGCATGCCATACAAATGTAGTGTCATTACTCTGTAATTATTCTTAACAATTAATTCAGCAACTATACAAAAAACGGATTTGCCTCACTTGTTTTGTTTATTATATTTGCATATGTGCAATGAAACTTGAAAGAATTTGTTTTCACATGTACGACAACAGACAAAAGTGATTAACATCTTAACACGATATTCATATTCAATAATCAGAAGTCGTTTATCCAACAATCTGCATACTAATGAATATCGACCGAGGAGTTGATGCTGAGGTTGCATATGCGCGTTGCTGGTGATGGCGCCAATGTTTTATTTGCAGACGACAGGTTCAAAAGATAAATAAAAGGTTGGAAAGTACACCGTGAAGTAATTTTCATTGTTTCTGAAATTTGTTTGATGTTGAAACGTTACGTTTTACTTATTTGAGACAGAGAATTATATATTCACAAAGTATACAAAAGTCTAGCTCGAATATTTAGCAAAATGCGGAATCCTTTCCTTTCCTAACTATTCTTTAAGTATAATGTAAATAGCTTGGGATTTTCCTATCCCAGGGCGCAAATTTGAGACTGAAAAAAAGTCTTACAATCGTGGTAAACTAATGAAACAAAACAACTTCATAACTGAAAAGTAAAAACATAAAAGTTAAAATAATTCTTGCAGATATTGATTACAATCCAACTTTTCGATAATATTAAACAAACGATGGCACCTCTATCTCTCTGGAAAAAAACTACTAAACTATATTGGGCACCGGCAAAATGAAGTTTTCACGTCGCGGCGACTTACTTAAAAAGATAGTTAATGTCTTGCCAGCTCTATGTCCGTTGTTTTGTTCTCTCATGGAGTTGCGTTTTGTTTCTGAAATTGTTTGGCGATTTGTTATCCGCATTTCAATTTGGAAATGTTAAAACTTTTCTATAGTAGCTTTTCTCTGCAGATCTGTATGATTGCAGAATAGATAGATAACGTACATGTTATGTTCGGGAAAAATGCAAATTACATGTATTTCATATTCAACTGAATTGATAATGTTGATCATTTTAATGGTCATGGTTGCCATTTTGGCCATTTAGCAGTAATATTGGAAAGCGATTACATAGGACGAATTCACCAACAAAGAATCTGTAACATTACAAAAATATCAATACTGATGCTCCACACCTCTTGTATATGTATTTTTTAAAGTACCCATGTTGATTTTGATGATTCACACCAAGGTTAGTCTCGTTTGCCAGTATACAGAAAAGGTCCTCTCTATGTCCCAAATCTGATTCCACTGGCTCAGTTGTTTTTACGGAGAAAGTATATATTATCTGTTAGGCCTATTATGACATGTGGACTCGTGCTGTATGGTTAAATCTTTCTATATATATTTCGGGTGTCTCATGTATATAAATCTATCTGGGCCCAGTTGTTAAACATATCTAATCCAAGGTTAAATTTAACCAATGGTTAAACTGCATAGAAAATCATTACGTTTAACATCTGGTTCAATTTGTCCCTTAAGCTTGGTTAAAAGAGTGTCTCCTTCCTTTCTGATTCAGTCCTTTCATGGTAACTTTTATTTTTTCTTCTTTTTTTTTCATTTTATTTTTCCAGTTTCTTTCTTTATTTATTCATTTTATTTACTATTTTACTTACTTCTATTTTTTAATTTATTCATTTGAATATTTCATTTTTATTTTATATTTATTATATTTTTATTCATTTACGTTTTTCTAAAGGATCAACGATTATATAAACTATACTCCTACATATATTATATAATTTTATTTTTCATTTTTACTTATTTTTTTTATGCCAATATTTGAAGAAAAACATATGAAACATATTCCTTTTCTTAATTCTATGACGGAATATATTTCTCCTCGAACGTGATTTTAATTTTAATTAGCAGATAAACCTTTTCATTGGCAAACCAATAATATTTTCTTACTTTCCAAAAATGACCTACAGTGGTGTTAAATTTTGGTCATATAATAATTGTCTAAAGATCTTTATGTAAAGAAGAAGTACCCCGTTACTTTTATCTTAACAAGACTTAATAGGTGTGCGTTTATTTGTTTCCGCCTTTCAAATATAACTTCCCGCCAAATACTCTGAAATTATGAGTCAGCACGATCTTCATTTAATACGATATCGTTTACCCCACTCGAACACAGTTTATTTATCATTATGTTGCCTTTACTTCAAGTGGGGAAAGATCTGGTACTTAATTAGCACTCGAGAAGTTTATATGTGTGAAAATTCCTCTTTAGAAATCTTAAGAAGTGGGTTTTAGCCCTTGATTGTGACAACGATCACCTTATCAGGAGTCAAATTACATGGTCGTGTATTTTGAGAAATTTAAACACGAAGTTTAAATAATTATTCGCCAATTTACTGCGTACCTGTCATTCAGTGCGGGATTAAAATGATGTGCTTCCCAGGTGTCGTCAGCACGTTCTGTCAATCGGAATTTAATTTTTAATGCAACGGATTTTGTTTTATTAAGTGTCGTGATATGGATATTAGTTATTATCATTTTTAAAAGCAATAACAATATAAGATAACAGATATATTATAATTTGATGCAACGTTTTTGCATAATGAAATTTTATTTCCCTTAGCAATGGTATTTGAATTCTGGACCACTTTTAACCGAGACAATGATTTCGAAAAAGTGTTAATTCAAATAATATAATATGCTGTTGGCGTGGCCAATGATGCGAGCACAACAATAGCCCTTTCCAGAAACTCTTTTCCTTTAACACGATTCTGACTGTAAAATTATAATTTGAATTAAGTTATTTTCCTTTCTTTTCTTACATCCGTTTCCGGCGAACGAAACCTTTTCTAGCCTTAGTATGTATCACAATATGGCCATATTCTTCGCTTTAACAAATAAATTCACTTCGGATTGCACAATGGCTGCCCCCATTAAACAAAGACTTTTCTAAATGACCCGAATGCTCCCATAGAGCTCAATGCGCTCGCTATTAAAAGAAAAGCGATCCTAAACAGAATGCCAAACACACTAAAAATTAACAATAAATTCTTTGATACCAATTTTCATGCACAAGATGTGCACATGTCGTCGATATAAGACTCATAAATTGTGTACAGTGATGCCTAAAATGTTGAAAACCAAATCAAAAATCCAAAAAATATTGAAAAGATAATTCAAAAATGTCAAAATCCTCTAAGGAACAACAAAACATTTCCAAAGTTAAGCTCAATTTTTAACATTCCATACAGATTTATCCTGAAACTGAAAAAAATGTTAAATTCCTAGAGACACCAGATATTTCTTAGCACAACTTGTTATACGTTGCCAATCCGCCAATAAGCCTTCATGGTAAACTTCGTTGAACACGAAACCCGAAATCGTCTGTCAAGCAATATTTTGAATCAATCCATACGTGCATACATTTCAAATTAAACCGGAGAACATGGTCATGGATCAATCTGTTACCTAAAGATTTCGCATCCCGATAACATTATCCTGTTTTGATAAATAACGTTTGATCGAAAAAAAAAGAAATTGTTTATTTGTAATGCTGCAAAAGTGTTCACATATTGTACTGGGAACCCAAAACAGTTCTTTAACTCGGGATAAATAAAAGTTAAAGTACACGTGTAACATGTACATAGAGTAGTACATCCCATTTCCAAGTCAGTCCCGATATCATCCCGAGACTCCCATATCAGCCTGAGGCCTTGTCCGATATGGAAAAGGTCTTATACGGGAGTCTCGTTTTGATATTTGGTATGTTATAATTAAAATGGGGTGTCATTAACTATTTATTATATACTTCTGGTGTAACCAACAAACTTTACTACTCTCCAAAATCTGTCCTGAGCCGTATTGCATCTGGTATCGGAAAGGCGCAATACGTCAGTATTGACAACTTTATACAATTATGGCACTTTACTGAGTGTTTTATGGACCTTTTAACAGCAATATTCCCCAAAGCCAACAGCAAAGTGAAGTGCTATAATTCTTTTATTACATTTCACTTTAAAGAGCACAAGTAGGAAATCACCTGTATCTAAATACAGTTTACGTGCAATCACTTTAAACTGTGCAAAATATGGATTGGTTTGAAACATACTGTTTCTTTATAAATCTAAAGTACGAAATGTAATAATATACCATTATGGCACTTCACTGGGTGGAAAATTATGTTTTATGGGCCACTTAACAGCAATATTGCCCAAGGCCAACGACCGCGGCAATATTGCTTTTAGTGGTCCATGGTTGATGAATATTTATGAAAATTGTCCCGAACAAACTTTATATTGTACCGCGAGGGACAATATCAACCATAATTACATTTCGTACTTTTAGATCTATATAGAAACAGACTGTTCTAAACAAGTCCATATTTTGTGAAATTGTACAGTAAAAGTGATATTGCACGATGAACTATTTTAGAAACAGGTGATTTCCATGTAATAAAACAATTATAGCACTTCACTATCGTGCAATATCATGTTTTATTGTACGTAAAGCAACGTAATATTCCCTGTAGAACTTAACCAAAAACTGGCATGCATTATATATTCGCCGATATTGTAAGGACAATGACTTTGTCAGCTTTTCGAGTTATTCCCGGGATCTGAGTGGTGTTGTCATACAACGAAATTGGTAAATATTGTACTCGCAAGCTCGTGCGATATTACATTCTTATCGGGGCAATATTTTCCAATATTCGTGCAATAACCCTATATTATTACCAACGGCCGCGGTCAATATTGCTTTAAGTGGTCCATAAAACATGATATTGCACGACAGTGAAGAAGTGCTATAAATTATTACATTTCACTCTTAATTGGAAATCACCAGTTCTAAAAATTGTTCACCGCGTGCACTACACTTACCACTGTGCAATATCACAAAATACGGACCAGTTTGAAGCACAAAGTTTCCATATAAACCTAAAAGTACAAAATGTAATAATACGTTTTATGTACGGATAATGCAAATACAAATACAATTCTTTATTGCTAATCATAGCGCCCAAACTGAGCAGAATAGTTACATTAGATTTAAGTACGATGATTTTTATGATTTCATTGATTATCCCCCCCCCCAGATCATGTTACATAAAAACAAAAAACAAAAACAAAAACAGCAACATTATAATATAAATGTGTGGAGGTACAGAAGTCAGTGATCCAATGATAATGGAACATGATGTGGAATATGTTTATGACGTAGTAAAATGAAATTAAAAGTAAACAAAATAAAGCATAAAAGAAACAATACTGCTGCGAGATTTTTACGAAGCAACAATTTACGAGATATTTGATATAGATTTTGAGACAAAATGCTGATACGGATTTCTTTTCCCTGATATTGATTTTTTGCTTCGCGAGTCTGATATGACAAGTTCACTTCCGGTTGTGCGATATTGGCAAAACAATCTCTATCAACAGTAAATCCATGATAAATGCTGGTTTCAGCACAATCGAGTAAAGGCACGTATCGTCCTTATGAAATGATCATGACAATAAAATTGATTACAGTTTAACTTGATTAAACAATGTTAAAACTTATTAAGATCTTTGTGTGGTATTCTATTTAAGATGGGCCAATATCAAAAGCATTGGTGTCAAAAACATGAAAAGAGAAAACAAAATAAGTGACCAAAGTTTCTTAAAATCTCTCTCTCTCTTTTTCTCCCGAAACTATTTAATTATAATTAATAAAAATAATACGTAGTTTAAAACGTAAATATCTTGTTGATCAGCAGGTGTGTACAGCGCATTTATTTTGAATATCTAATGCTTTTAATATATTTCCGCAAGCAAAAATGTTACTAATGCCAATTTCCTGCTCGAACAATCTGAGAATGACCAGGTCACACGAGCGTTTACCACCTTGACTCGACGTATATCACATTTAAGGCCTTTGGCCAGTAATAGCTATATATAGGTATATATAGGTTCATGTTGAATGTCTTTAAAAAAATAGTTAAGGATGATCGCTGGTCTAATAGGAAATAAATAGGATTTGAAATAGGTGTTTTAGTTTGAGAGAACATATGAATAGTAAACAAATAAACAGGAAAAAAATATAGGTTCATGTGCTCATTTTAGAGCTATAAAGCCTTGAAAATTTGCAGGAAATAGGTTTTTTCTGGATTTTTTAATGTCTTTGCATTGGCAACTTCTTCTCTCAAAAATGTTTTAAAAAATAAAAAGGATTTCATAAAAGTTTTATCATTTTAAGGTATATATGATTGAATTATAAAAGAAAAAGTGGGGGTTCATGGGCAAAAAATTTAATGTTCAAGAAATGGATAAAACCCGAGGTTTCCGAAAATCTGACAAAAAGACCAAAACATGACCAGCGAGCATCCTTAAACACCAACGTACATACAAGCCCGAGATTTCTATGACGTCAAATGGCCTGTTTTAGACCTCAGAGCGCACAAAACATAGGGGAAATTGTCGGTTCTGTCCATGATCGGCATTGTATTAGTACTAAAAGGCTTACTCTCTACCACAAAAACCTCAAAATCTTCACTTCTTTAACCATACAACTCTTGAAAATGTGTATAGTTTTCTGAAATGTACCCTAAGTATCAAGAAGTTGACAAATATCTAATGCTGTATGGATAGTCTATTTTTTGTCATTTATTTTTATTTTTCCAGATCAGAAACGACAACCTTAAGTTGAGGAACAATGTTGTTGAAATATTTATTCAATTAGTCACAGAAACAAAACATGTGAGGTTTCATTGGCAGAAAATTGATTTGATATTCGAATAACATTTAAAAATCTCGTTCGAAAAACTTTTCCAGTTTTATGTTTGGACGTGCACTCTTTCGTCACACGGTCCGAGTTAATTCTAAAAGTAGACAGGGGACGACAGAGAAATGGTAGACTCAGTATGACACAATTGCCTGTTGGTGGCATGTCTGAACTTGCATAAAACCCATGCTTAAATATTTAATTGAGAAATATCTTTTAAAATTCTTGCCTTCTACTTTTTGGGATTGGAATTTGGTCTCGGAATTTGTCATAATTTTTTCAAATTACTCGAGCTCTTTTGGTGAGACACATATATTTTGTCTCTATATTCAAATGCCAATCTTAAAATTTATGTAAAAATATGGAATTTCGATTCTGCGACCCACAAGATAAATTGTTT
The DNA here is from genome assembly GCA_028015205.1 of Mytilisepta virgata. Classification (NCBI taxonomy): domain Eukaryota; kingdom Metazoa; phylum Mollusca; class Bivalvia; order Mytilida; family Mytilidae; genus Mytilisepta; species Mytilisepta virgata. The sequence goes on from CM051510.1 coordinate 9,579,851, forward strand.
TTGTCGACCCTTGTATGTTACCAGGATCAAATACTATGAATTGTTGATTACGGACATTGAATTTCACCAAAAATTTCTTTAATTGGCGTAGTTGACAAAATCGCTTTAAATTGGTTTTCATATAAAGTTATATTATCGTGATATAGAACAGATATACAAATGCTTCAAGCAGGATAATCCAGCAATCTGACTAATTTCACGCCCTTGTTTATATCGAGGTCACAGGTGCGTTTTATTACCATATTATTCCGTTAGCCACAATTACAAATCGATGACCATGATCTTATCTCTTCTGTATATCTCGGGGGTGTACGCCAGTTTCACACTTCAGATTTTCAATTAATGTGCCTGATTGTAGAAATTACCTGGATTATGTTGCTGTCCGATTTCATGTTATCTTCCCTTGCAATATTTTTATTATTTCATTCGATGTAGTTTGAGATACAGTATTTCGACATCGTGAAAAGTCGTATGTTCTTTTATCGGTTAATAAGTCATTACTTGTTCGTTTCATTAAAAATCCGTATTTTTTATTGGAAGACGTCAGTGGTTCTGAAAAGTGATGTTTTAATGCAGAGGAGTAATATTTCGAGACAACATGGAGAATATTTTATAATTGCAGTAATTTTTGTACTTGTTAAATATAAAATTGATTATAAGAATTGAATTTACCATTTTAGAAGCTTTATAGGGCTGTAAAAGCCTTGACAATGCGCACATTTTTGTATTAATTGTTTCGGTCAAATAAACTACAAAAATGAAGCATTAAATTTTTAAATGAAAAATTAGCAAACCAAAACATAACATCAACTATTTACTGTAATATATGAAGCTTTTGAGCAAATAAAACTTCTTTTTTTTTATAGTTTTTAGCTTTGAATATTTTGCGATCTGTAGTTAGTATTATTTCTATCAATGCTAAAATGTATGCCGTTTCCATGTAATTTTTCTTTTTATTAACTCGACATTGGTTTTACATGTAATGTTTAATGGAAATTCATTGATCTATAGGTGGAACCATTGCTTCGGTCAGGTTTTGACGGCGACATTATCAAACAACAATTGTTTGGGGTAAGTAACGCCTAAAATAAGCGGCGATATGAGTCATGTAGGAAAGCAATAAAACTATAACTTACTGTAATCTTACGTTCCTTAAAATTTACTTCAACTAATTAGCCCATGTAATTAAGACTTATTTAATTTTAATGAGTTAAAATTAGCTTAATTCTTATAACTGCACAACAAGCATTCTCGTTTATGTAATTGTAGCCATTTCGGATTGAATACGGGGAAAGACACACGAGACCGGAAAACAGTCAAAGCGAAGAGAAATTAATTCTTTGTATATGGAGAATTTTACTATATTACCCAATCAACACAAATCTCTGAAAACCCATGTCAGTTAAATTGATCAGAAGATAAAAGCGATCCGGTATGGCAGAGACAAAAACCCGCGCTGCATCAGATATGGAAAGACTTCGTTGTTATTGATTTGAAGGTTAAATTTAGATTGATTGCTGCGTCTTATAATTAAAATTTATACTAAATAGGAAGTAAGTCGAATGAGAGTAGTGTTGGAGACGAGAGGTTTTGTTTGCGCATTGCCTTTATGATATGATGTGCAGCCACTGCAAAAATCAATGAGGCGTAACAAAGTTAGGTGACGTAATGACTCTAAAGAATAAAGGCCACTACAAAGATTTTTTCTGACTTGTCGGAAGTCTGAGTATAACATTCCTACCGTCAAAATGGCAAAACAGCTTTTTAGTGTCGATTTAGTGTTAAATTTTCTTTGAAAAGTGGCCAGAAAAAATAATATATTGAGGCGTAAGAGTAATTTATTAATGGTAAGGGAAATACAAGGAAATTCTTTGTGTTTTATCGGAATAAAAAATACAGCAGAAAACTTCACTTAAGGTATCTGGATCATAAATGACCACGTGATTCTTTCAGATGTCCCGGATGTTCCATACAACGTTATGACAATGACCTCAGTACCTATTCCTGACTAGCGGTTGACTATTCCGCCAAAAGTTGTCGTTTTTTACAGCAGGTGTCTCACTAGGAACGCACCAATTTATCTTTCAATCCGAATGATAAAACATAAAATCCCGAAAGGTGAAGGGAATTCTTCATTATATAGGATGTGCTGTCAATTTTATGTAGTTGGGATACATTTGAAAATTTTCAATGTCTTACCAGTGAAAAAAATGGAAAAGTCCTAAGTTCTCGATTGCACAGTTAATATTGTTTTTACGGAATTCCGTTTTTCGTTTGAACTCCTCGATCATTTTCGTTCAATTCTGTTGAAATGCCACGAGTGACCCAGAACTCACACCTGCCGCGAGGAACGATAACTCAAAATATGATAAAATACGCATGCATCCCGAGCTCTGCAAGTAGGGAATTTGCAAACTTCGGAAATGTAATATACCTAACTCATTTTCATAGAAGCGAAGTGTGTTTCAATTTGAGAGAGATATTTCTACAAAATTTAAAACTTTTTTCAAGCCATTTTCGGTCAGAAAGGAACATACTTGTAGATCATGATCTATTATGGTCCTTTAATATAATATTTCGTTTCGATTCTTATTTAAGACATTTTAAAGAAGTTATATAGACCAATGATCACAGTCTTCGTAACATATTTCTAATTAACTGAAAAAAACTTTATACGTACCTATTATTTATTAAATCTTACATGCCGCTAAAATTCAAAATAGTTATATTTGCGACAGTGCACGTCTAAAAGATCAATTAGTTAAGTCTTTGCTTGATCTATGCAGAAAAGAAGTTTTTTTGGGCATAAAAGGAATGACGAAAATGAATAATTTCCGAATCAACTAATAAGCATGAAATGGTATGTTGTTCGTTTATCCTCTGATGAATCTGCCGACTTTACACGAATATAAGACACATCGGTTCTACGTGGGAACTACTTCTCTATACCTACAATGTATTGAGAAACAGTTGGAGATCGGAAAGTTTTAGATCCATTCTTGTTTCATATTGCAAAAGTGTATGTACATATACATAGCAGAAATTTATCTAGCTATGAACTGAGACACAAGATGAAAAAAAGAACAAGTTAGCCAAGGGTTTAGTTATCCAGGAAATAGGAAGCCTTTGAAAAGAATGTTATTATGTTTTAACCGTTTTTGTCTTACGATGAACTATTTTTTAAATCGTGTTTTACAAATAATTATATGTGCATAGCCTTTTGATATATCAAATATATCAATTGTCTTTTTCAGTTGTCGAAACGCATCTGTCTCAGTTTTAAAATGGATGTCGTTCGTAGGTTTTGTCTTTTTTATATCTCGTTTTAGGCTTATCAAATAATATTAAAAACACTATTTCACAATTTTAAAATAAATTGTGGTTAGAAAAAATGTATAGTACAACTCATGAGAACCCGCCTTTTAAATTAATTTTTTATTATTGCATGGTTGTTTAACTCTTTTATGACGACAGCTTCTTAACCTTAACCGCACTCTGAGAAATACTGCAGTAATGAAAACAACAACAAACAGCGGACAGAGTTCAGTAGCACGTCGACGCCATGTTTTTGTAGCAAACAAGTGGAACGGAAAACAGAGTTAACTCCCTTTCTTGTTAAAATTAACCGTCACTTATTTATCATGAAATATCTTTAATATCGGAAGAAAGAGGCCAGCATATTTCTTTTGAAATATTTATTACCTTTATGATGTTTAAGTCTATTAGATTTCACGTGAATGATTTTTTAGTATTTGAATAATGCCCCCCACGCGATGTGAAAGATTCTTTAGAATGATAATCGTATCACCGCAAAATATTATTAAGGTGAGTAGTTTAAACTGCGTTTACTTGTTGACTAGTCATAATGACAAATTTTAGAACCTCCAAAACCTTTAAATTTTAAGAAAAATTCGAAATTTAAAGAATTGTTACGAAGAAAAAAACTTTGGTTTTTTTTTTTTGTGTGTGTATTTGTAGTCTTTTGTTTTTTGTTTGGTTGTTTGAATATTAGTTACTTATTTTATTTATCCATTTATCCATTTACTTCTTTTCATATGAAAAAAATCATATTTATAATAGATTAATATTTTGTACCACAGTCCTTAAATAACTTCGAGACAAATATCCCCGCCTGGCATTAGGTAGAGTTGACAGTAGTAGGCAAATCGACACAAGAAGAGGGTGGCACAGTGGTATGAATTACCCCATTCCCTAAAACATGTGCCATTTTCCCCCAATTCCTTTCAGTTTTTTGCACCTTATCCCCAATTTCTTATTTTTTTTTCTCAGTTTTCCAGATCCACCACTCCCCCCCCCCCCCCCCCCGAAGGAATAATTCTCTTTCACAATTCCCAAAAGCGTGTCACCACCCCACAAAGAATACAGAAGGGACAAAACAGTCGGAAAATTCCGGTTAATCGAAATCCAAAGTCATGGGAATGGAACATAATGAGCAAATGCCACAAGGATACATGTAAAACTAAAAGAATAAACAAATACATATTATAAACTAAACAAAAATGAACAATACAGCACAGAAACTAAAACACTAGCAATGTGAACTCGGAGTAAGATAATGAATTATGTAACAGTCCTTTAGAAAACACACTGAATACCATTTTTTCAGTTTGGAATTGAAAGTTTTTTTTATTATTTTGTAGTTACTTAACATTTTCCCTTGTGAACAAAGCTTTTACTGACCTAATTATGTAGGGCGAAATAGTTCTTTCATTCTTACAATTTTCCTGATTTTTTTAGGTGTATGTGCATGGCATACTTTACATCATTCCAAACATGAATCATAGGTTTTCTGATAAAAACAGAACTAAGAGCAGACGCGCGCTCTTCTTCGTCATTAATGTTTGATGATAAAACTCCCTTGAAATGTAATTTTAGAGTCGAATTCGTAAAAAACGGAAATTTCTACAAAGGGCTCAACCACAATTTATTATATTCACTAACAGATTGGTGTGCATCTATATAAAGTATACAAAAATAAATATACTTTGCAGTACATGCAAAAAAAGGGAAAGCTATTGATGCATGAGGGACTCCATCCCAGAAACATACATGTAATATAGACATCCATTCTATTCCATTACAGTTATTACCATTGGGCAAATTTGCTGATAAACTTAATTCTAGTAGTAGAGCATCATTTGTCTGAAAGCCGCGTTTCTATATCTCTTTCAAGTATTAAGTTGCAAAATAGTTTAAAGAAATCGCCGTCACTCTTTGCTTAATAATTTGTCCGCTTATAATTTTAAATGTTGCATTATCGTTTCTTTTTCATTTTTTGTCCAATTTTAAATCATTTGCTTTCACCTTTTTGAATTATTTTGGTTACCAACATTGTAGATCTTGCACACAACTGATAAATCTACCGGCAAAATGTGGACATTTTGTTGATAAAAATTGGTATCAAAGAATTTATTCCAAATAGTATATATAGATGGCAATGGCTCATCAGGACACTGAACTAATAAATGAACGCAATCTATGGTACTGACAGATATGATCTGGCCAGATTCCCGAACAGTCCATACTACCTCTACGCAATGATAAAAGTTTAAATAGAGGCACAGCCTACTCTCCTACAACATAACCAAATTCGTCTAAATCTGATCAATTATATTTTTTGTAGCTTTTAATGATAATGTCGGCGTACATCAAACATCCTTAACAAGATTACTGCAACTGTTACTCACGAATACGCTTGACATTTGCGTATTAATTTATTTAAATAAGAATAAATATGGGTTAACAATTCAGGGATACCAAGTAATCGTACGACACAACGAATCTCATGATTTTTTTTATTAGGAATAATTAATAATATGATTCTTAAATAAAACACAACATTTTCCCCTATGTATGTAAACAGAAAAAATCAATTGATATACGTATAAATTACGAATTATTCAAGTTAGAACATTTGGTAAAATACATAAACGTTATCTTGCTTCTTCATATTTATATTTTTAATTTTCATCTTCGAAACTTTTCTAATATTTCCGTACAAGCTATGAAAAGCACAGTCATTCCATTTCACTGAAACAATGTGCTAACTCGAAACATGCCAACATGAAAAGTGCATGGTTTAATCCCGATTATCTATATGCATATAGATAAGAGAACAGTTTTCGACCAGAAGATATACACGTATATTTTTTTTCGTTCTTTAAGTTGGAGATGTCTGTTTCAATGTCTTTTCGAACTGTTGGTGCTGACTACGAATAGCTAGTCTATTAACATGTACAGGGATTGGAACAACAATTTTCGGTTTGTTCGACATGTCACTTCCGGTTCGGCCATGAACCATTCCTGCCTTTACTCGTTTCCACTTAGCACGTCGGTTTTGAAACCATATTTTTACTTGAACTTCGCTCAGTTTTAAATTATGCGCTATGTGTGATCTCTCCGTCAAAGAAAGATATTTTTTACTGTGGAATTCTTTTTCTAATTCTAGTAATTGTTCACTTGTAAAAGCTGTTCTCCTCCGTCTTGATTTCACATTTGCCGAATCACTTCCGCCTCCGGGATTCTGCAGGCTTTTCATGTCAACACTTTCGTTCATTTCATCACAGTCTATATCGATGTCTTTCTCATCACATGAAGTGTCATTAATTTCACAATCAGATTCTCTGTTTTTCGTTAATCTGTGACTTCCGCTTTCTGAAATGAAAGTTATATTTTAGTATTTAAAGATTTATGTTTTTTCCTCAGTTTATAGTTGGACTGCCCAGTTATAAAATAGTTGCTTTTTATTGTTTTCTTAAGAAAGAGAGAGACTTATTTAGGATACCATTAATGTATCTTCATCCTTCTAAAGCTTTAGACTTAGGTAGCAACAATTAAAAGATCTAGACATTTCTAAACGAATAAACCTCGATAAAAAAGTTGAAAGTGTGATTAAACTTTTGCAAATTATCAGACATTCGTAAAACTGTATGATACAATTCTCGGCATGTAAAATGTGTGCATGCACAATCTGTTACCGAATGTATGCAGTTTTCTTACACAGGTGATAACTTATTCTTTCTAATCTGCATGTCAAATTGAAATTATATATGCAAACCCATCTATATTAGGACTTATCTATATCTTTATGAAAATATAACATAATAAATGTGAAACAAATTCGGGAAAAATTTTACTCTTCACCTATAAAATCTATTTTAAGTGCCAAAAAAATGAAAATGACAACTTTTTTTCTTCAATTTAATTAATATCTTAGCTAATGTCAAAATGGAATACTGACATGTCCTCCCTGGTTATTTTTTTTTTCAAACTGATTCCCGGGGCTGGACAGGTGTAATTAACCAATTAAAGAATCAATTCAGAGAGGTGTTGCTAATTTCCTGTGTGAATTTCAATCCATTTATATTGGACAGCTCGTGTATTTTCTAAAACCGTCCTAGGAGAAATTGACATCAATCTCATTCACATTTTATTCAGTCTGTTTGCCATATCCAACTGTTTGCAACAAAAGTCAGTTGCATAACAAACGTCCTTCTCTAATGAACTAGACAATATAAAAATCTTTTGTTCAAGGCCTTTATTTAAAGTGGGTCCTAATTTTGTTTTCATTGAATTTTCTATTGCCTTTAAGTAAATATTGGTGTCTGTTGCCCACAGAAGTAGGTTGTCAGTTTCATACAAACTTTGACAGGCACCGACAGTGAGGTGCTCCGCCCATTAATTTTCAAATGGTGTCTATTTCATTTAATTATGGTATCAAATAATTAACATACCCAGATGTGGTGTAAATTTAGACATATATTAACAAGAAAGAGAGCAATAAATTTATCAAACGTAAATGTTACAAAAATACGAAACTACGGCTTCAACTTTTTAGGTGTTATGACGAAGGAAAATGACATGGCTCTCATATTTATTTAGCATTTAAGTGTGTTTTAAAAGGTTTTTGATTGCTGAATAGCAAGTAATTAATATTCAGATACCCGTCCATCCTTGCTATCAGAAAGCCACCCACGTCTACAATCCGGTAAAGGGAATATCCCTTGTTAGAACGAGAACAGTTTCCCTAAGCGTACATTATACGATGGTATAACTGTACATATCCACCAAATATGTATATACATATCATTTAAATCAGAAATATTAATACGAAATGATCTCTAATACAGTGCGTGCAATAGAATATAGAAAAGAGTTTTAATTATTATAATTTTTTGTATATAGATTGTATTGGGATAAAGACCTCAGACGACGTCAAATACAGATAAATGGCAAATCTAAACGACTAAATTTCTTAATGTAAGATAAAGAGTGTTATATGTCTTACTTTTGAAAAATTCGTCTCCGCTTACTAAACATTTGATCAAAATTTGCGTTTTACAATATATTTGTATTCCAGATTTAGCTAATACAGCTGTTCTGCTGTTATTTTTCGCTATAAATTATTTAAGAGTTCAAAACGCGGCTCATTTTCCACTCATTATGTCGTAAAAATGGACGCTATTTAATGTAACTGATGTCGCTGTATTTGTAATTTAAACTGATTGCTTGAAAATTATGGTATAATTTTTACAGTTTGATGACAGTAAAATTAAATTAAATATGAATATACAAGTAAATCGTGAAGAATTCCTTTTACTTTTTCTAAAACATATGCTTTCTAATGGCTCTTAACCTGGAAATACTCCGAATGAAATTATCCGCTCGGTGCGTTTGATAGGTATGGTATGGTGCGTTTGATTGGTAAAATAGATTGACCAATTTGAACCCGTAAAAATCAAAGGCAGATTTAATTGTGAGCTGGTATAAAATATCCTTTAATCTTGAATTGAATACATGAAATAACACCTCGCTTATTTTATGTTCAGATTGATTTTATATTTAGAAATCATTTAAGAATATTAAGAATTATAAGATGTATATTTAATGTTAAATTTCAGAGATGGAATCATTAGAAGCCCAGCTTGTTACTTATAAATGAGTCAAAATATGTCGATTGGGAGTAACAGCATATACATACATTCCCACAACTACGAACAATTGAGGAAAAAATTATTTGAAGTTAGAAATGTATATATGAACGAGAACGCCTTGTTAATAAAACTGGGCCAACGTAATGAGAATTCGCATCAGAAACGCGTTAAAAATTTACAGTTGTTTCAATTTAATTCAACCAAATAGTTAAAATCACATTTAAACGAATACTAGTTTTTATAGATCTGAGAACTACTTTTAAATTGTAGTTACATTTCCTATAGCATAAAAATGTTCTGAAACTTTGAGCAAGTTAAAATTAAAAACATAAATATTTTTTGGAAGAAATGAGACTATAAATTGTTCTCATCAAAAGGCCCAAGACCACAATTAGCGCACACTTTTCGTTGTCACAAATATAATCCCTTATATAAATTTACTTAATTTCTTCCATTTTTATTTTCTACGTCTTATTAAATCATTTTTAAATGGTTTTTTTTTCTAAATTCATAGAAAAATGTTCAAATTTGATGTTTTAAAAAGTTTGAATGAGCTATCACAAGTAAAAGTGGTGATTTGGTCAGATGGAAAAGGGTCAATATTTAGGGTGTCGTCTGCTATCTTTAAGAATTCTGCTAACCTAGGAGATATTTTTGCAAATATTTTGAATAAGAACGATGATTTGTTTTTAATTTTGATATTATGACAGGAAGTAAGTATACCTTATACATGAGAAAGATTTTCAAGATTGTGAAGGTGCGATTTTTTTTTCATTCAATTTTATTTTAAAATGAAAATGCACTGTGAAGACTTGTAAGACACCATTTTTGGTCTTATATTTTAATATGTAATATATGGTAAAGATATATGACATTAATATTGTATCTCATGGGTCAATATTTGCCGGCAGATTCTACCGTTAGTTTAAACTGAGACAGATACTGTTGTATTCGTTTATGCGATGTGCGACACTTTGATGAAATAAATTATTAAAATATTTTTTAAGTAAACCTTGATCACAGCTACACATATATTTGTCTATATTTTTTTGTTTTGATTAACCGGGTTTATAGTATAGGAAATAAGTACAGATAGGGACGAATATTGTTTTCATGGACAAATTTAATGGGTTTAATAATTATTTTTGTTTCAAGGAACTTAATCCATGCAATACATTTTATTATCGTTGGAATTATGTCAATTCTCTTTATCCTCATTAATTCTTCGAAGAAATCACAAGAAGAAAATAATTTTTAATGTAATATTTTAAAATCCCAAATATGATCCTGAATATTCAATTTTTAACAGAAAACTAAACGCATTTTAAAAATGAAAATACTTAAAAATTTGACATGACTGTCTAAAATTTATTCGGAAATTTGCATTACAATTATTTTAAATATTTTTCTTCCAGATAAAAATCCAGGATGTTACACCTACTTTAAAAAAAGGACATGATTTAATAAAATGAATAAATTAAATTCAGTTGTCCTAATAACGACTTGACCTAATCGCATCAAACACCAATAAAGTAATAAAACAATTTCAATTAAATTACGACAAATCCTATCATTGAACCTACATTTACAGACAGTCATATTTTGCACACGAAAATCAGGAATTTTAATTCGTACTTGTTTATTCGATACTATGTTTCCATCCAAAAGGATTGCATAATTGTAATTATGTCCTGTATATAAAATTTTCATATCCAAAAAGGATTATTACATATTATAAGTAAAATTCAGAAATAAAGCTTTAAAATGGTCAAATAACACCAATTCCTAAATTTTCACCCTATCTTCTTCTTCGCATATGTGGTGTCATAAACAAAATTAATATTCATTTCCACCACAGAAAACTAGAAATGTAATAATATAGCAGTTTTGTAAATAAAAATAAAACATAGTACTAATAAACACACGATGTATCTGCGTGTATTATAAACAGTATGCATGTACTTGTGATTGATTTAAGACTCCGTATTATGAACAGTATACACGTACTGACTTTTAACAGGTCGATAAGTGACTTAGCCGTACACAGCCGCTCTTTTCGTAATACATTTCTATTTTTTTTTTTTTTTTTTTTTTTTATTTTTTGTAACAAAAAACTCATAATTTGACCATTTTAAGAGGAAAACTATCGCTTGTTTCTTAAACTGTTCGCTTGAATCAATTTTCGTTTTCAAATTATCACGGTCCAACGTTATACCGAAAAAAGGAAAAAAAGTATTCTTCACTCCTTCTAAAATTCCATGCGCCTAGCTTAAAAAAATTCTGAAAATGAGATGTTCCTAAAATCCAATGTGCCCTGTTCTGATTGGTCAGTATCGGAGCTGAGGACAATTTGATGAAATTCTCAAATTTGGCAGATATTTTATGAAACTCAGGCCAGTTGTCTTCAAGAATTTTGTAGCGGTTAATGTCTGTTTTCTCTCCTTGTTTTCGATGAATCATTTGGTATGCACATGACTTATGCATAAGTAATAACTCATTACAACCACACAAAATATTACGAGCATCTCTTTTTCTCGTTTGATGTCAACAAATCTTTCAGATTGTTTCTTAAACTCACTAAATTTCCTTCCTTGAAGAAAAAATTGATTTTATAATTTCATCAAAAACAAAATTTCTCTCAAAATATCAAAGTCGTACAAATTATTTTCGACTAAACGCGTATTACTTCTAAAGCGGAGCTAGATAAATTAAGTTTTAACGACGATTTGAAATCGACTATTTTGTCAGATGCTTAAATATTTATCAAAAGATTTAAACATGTGTTGCGCATTTATTCATTAGAGTTCACCATGCGGAAAAGATACAAGATTTTGAAAAAATGAAATAGAGTGTAATTTTATACAACGGTGATTCAAGACTTAATTTTGGAGTCTTTCAACTCGAAAGGTCATTGGATGACACATCAGTTTTCCGTAACTGAATCTTAATGCCAAAATAATATCGTCTTCAGTAAATATCGTAAATGGAAAGTATTTTATCGCACAGGGACATCCTATAAATCTTTTATTTCTTCAAGACCGTTGTAAATATCTTTTTCTAAGAACACTCCGTTATTTCGCTGCGTAAATACAGTAACATTTTCAAAAACTCACTTTTTTTGTCAGATCGTGTCCATGCCATACCAAGGGGCCCCAATGTATTGAATTTTATTTTAAACCCGACTAATGAACCTTTGTCAGCTGTGGTGTGTGGGGTGGGGGGAGGGGCGCTTGTTAAAGCAACCTATTGAATTTCAACATTGAGGTCCACGTTGGTCAAAGGATCAGTCATTATATCTGTTATATATAACATTTTATTGCTATACTCTACACATAATTGTTATCGTCATTAACCATTTCACATGTTTGTGCTGTTCGATTTTTTTTTTTTTTTTCTTTTTTTTTTTGGCAAATAAACAGTATTAATACAGCACTGCCTAATTTAAAAGGCCACACAAGTTACAACTAAAGCTACCAAGACGAAGAAACAACTACGTTAACTGGGACTCGCATCTATTTCTGTCCACTTTCCACAACATTTTATGCGTATATGTGCGTGTCGGGATTTTGTCTCAACAACCACTTGTTTGTGACGTGAAATTTTATTGCAAGAATTAGAAGAAAAGAAAATAAGACTCTTAAAAACTAAAATAACAAAGATTCTCTTGCCTCAATTCTCGTAACTGTTTCACGCTAATTGTTTTAACTTGGGAAGAATTGAGATAATTAACTGAGATGCTAGTTTCCCAATTTCATTAAAGTCAGCAAAAGTTGTATTAGTTGTATTGTAAAAATGATTATTTTCGTAATTTTTCATTTGAAAATTCTATACTACAGAAGAACCGATATGTATATGTTACTGTTTAAAAACATTTTTAAAAACAATATCACTGTAAAAAGATATTTAACTACCTACCCTATTTTAACGATTGTAACCCCCAATATATATATTCTTATTACTGAATTTTTAATGGAAAACCTAAAAACTGAATTAAAATTTGAAATTAATAATAATAATAACAGGAAAAAATGGCTTTATGATATTTTTATTTCCTTCAAATATATGATTTCTCCTCCATTTACTATATTCGACTTTTTTATTTAATTTATTTTCTAAACACAATTGGTTGAATAATTTTTTTTTTAATTTTCTCCTATATATACATATATAATTTAAATATTTTTAAAATACAGTAACATTTCGGTTTCTTGAAACATATTTCTTCACCTTATTTATTTTTCAATAACCAATATGTACCTGGACTCACAAAAAATACTTCACTCACAACACCTAGCACTGTAAAGTGTCTGTACATTTGATTTTTATGGGGGGCTAGGATCAGATTTGAAATAAAAAGGCAGGACCAGGATTTTGGCAAATAAAAAAGACAGGATCACTTTAGGTGTGAAAAAAAATGCAAGACCTGTGTCAATCAGGAAATGTGTTGCTTTAAATGAAAATAAAAATTTAGGCCGCAATAATGGACCAAAATTTCGACGAAAAAAATTGGCAGGATAAAACATCTGATCCTAGCCCCCATAAAAATCAAATGGTTGCTCCCTAAGTCAGACCCTCTGTTTTATTTTTGTTTTGTGTTATATTTATGGCCTTCATTACATATATATCCTGTTATCTGTTCAGTTTTGCAAGTTTTTCCAAAAGTATTTCAACTGTCTCAAAACAGACGAAGTTTCTCTTTTAATGCAATTCGGGGTGTGTGATGGGGGGAGTGGTGCGTGAATGCATGTTTAATTTTAGTTGTGAAAATAAACCTTTTCTGCAGTTTTTTAGTCAAGCACCCCCCTTTTTCCTTTCTTGAAACTCTTCTGTCCATTAAGTGTTTGTATAATTAAAGTGATTGTGGTATTCTAGACTCATTTAAGATATAAAACAAGCTGTTTCGTTAATTTTATGTTTAAAATTAATATGCGTGATGTATTTTGTTTTTTACCTTCTTTTGAGTTATCTTATTTCCTTCTGTGAAAAATTTGGACAAAAACATGTCACTTTGAATTTTTACATATTTCTGTATTAATAATATTGATCGTTTATGATAATATTCTAGTATGTGTTTTTTGTGACAGAAATGTTAATTTTCTTTTTTCCTCTTTTATAATGTCATTCAATTTGTGATCCTAACCGCTTGCAGGTCAAGCGAAATGCAGAACTGTGAAATTACAGATTTTTGCTTAATCCACAAACCCCTGTTGGAATTCATCAATATTAATTTATCAGACGCCATCATGCTGGTTTTAAGTAAACAATATTCAAAATTTTGAAAGAATCTGTTGTCATATAAATGTTGTACTGAACGCCCCGTCATTTTGTCTCACCCGTCCCGATACGTGCTCACTCTATTGTGTTTTAGAATCCGTTCTTTGAAGAAAACGTTTCTGTGGTAACGATATATTTTTGACCACACAAATACTGTCATATTTCAAAAACTATTTGTAAAATGCACTACTCCAAAATGAGAAATATGTTTGTTTACATTTTGGATAACATTTGTAATCCTTTATGTTTCAAAAAGAAAAAGGAGGATTTTGACACATTTTTTATTAAACTTTTGACTTTGACAAAAACCTTGTAATTAACATATTAAAATTTAATATTTCAAATCATTGACAGAAATGGTAAGTTTTTGTGGTATACGAATTTTTTTTTAATTAATAAAAGTCATAATTTTAGAATATATTTTTATATTACATTATTTGTTCGGTAAGACAACAAATGCCTCACACATCTGACAGTGGTTAAAACAAAATGTTGTGGAGGATACAGCGACAATATTCAGAACTATTTTTATAACAAATATGATAGAAAGGAACTAAAATTTTATTAATTTATGCATATTATTGTTTCCAATAACTAAAAACTATTTGTATTTACATCCACAAGTTGAAACAGAATCAATTAATTTCGAAAATTTTAAAAATGCATCCGCAATATATTATTGTTTTGTTTTATTTTTTTATTATAGATTTCGTTATATCTCAAAGTGTTTCTTCATAAAATCAAACTACTGTACCGTCTCTGAATCTGAAATAATGAAATCTTTAACTTATAAGACTTGTTTATAGAAATAATAATAAAATAATAATTTCGAACAAATTTTTAAAAATACAAAAATGTTCATAGTCACATATTCAAAGCTACGTTAAGAAGATGCAAAAATGATTAAGGGTAACAGTTATTTTCATTCGTATTTGGTATCCAAATATTTGTGGGTTTTTTTTTGTCAAGCAAACGGGAAATATGTAAATATTCCTGAATTCGGCGGACATTTTCTTTACGAAATATTAGTACCTGTACTTAGTGGCGAGCACCTGTCGAAAGTGTCTATAGAATCTGTTTTGTGTTCTAGTGGATCCTCGGCAGATGATCTGCTTGTTGGTGTCGTCTGCTTCTCACGTGCGTCCGGCGAAAATTTTGATTTCATGTTAATTCCTGCAAATGGTGACATTGGATGCACATTTTGAAGTCCGTATGCATTAGGAAATTGTCCTAGACTAAACTGCTGTGCTCTTGCAGCCAAAAGTTGTTCCGTCGTCAAATTTTGATAACTAAATGGAGATTCTGAAGCTTGACTTGAAGGAGCAAATCCAGTTGGTGGCATAAAAAAATATCCCGAGTTACAAAACAATGGTCCATATCGTGATGCAACTGCTGTAGGCGCCATTAATGAATCTATTGAAAACGACCCGATGCCGGGACGAGGCATCGACATCTTAGATACTTATACAGTCCAACAGTCAACAGCAAAATAAATGGTCTTATAATCTGAAGATGTATATGAAAAATGTCCAAAGTCAACAAGAATACGTTTCCATCTTCTCAGGTAAATTAAGTTGAAAGGAGTGTGATGAATGTCGTATAGATCATCTTAAATTACTTTGTGTATTATGATAAAATTAGAATACGATTGATTCCGTGACAGATTTTCAATTAAATTCTCTAATCCTATTGGTTCCGAACACGCTCTCGGGTTAAACCCCTCCTCTAAACTCATTTGTATAGGTCGGGAGAAAAATTTCATTGGTTCACGTAAACAATTCAATATTACAGTTGGACATCATTTGTAATCAAGTGGAATTAATCAAGATTAATTATGGCTTGAATGACTTTCCATAGGATAGTATTTTATGAGACTAGATTATCAAAATTGAACAACTGTAACGTGCCACCTTTGAACCTCAGGGGAGATACATGTGATTTAGAATTAAACAGTAACAGGTAGAGTTAAAAACAAAGACAAATAAAATTTAATGATAAAATATTGATAATATCACTGGCCTTTAACTCCGTGAAATCTTGCAGTTTTATGTTTTTCTATAATTGCCTATTGGATATTTGTTACACACCTATTTGATACTACGATTTATTTTATTAATTAATGTTTCAAATTATATATCAAAATAAAAACTTATGTAATAAAATTAGAAAATATAATAATTTTCATTACCTGATATTTAAGCAATATTAGGTTATTCATTATTTCAAATAACGAGTCTTTTTTCGTGTGTTAAATTAAACATGTAATACGTACTATGCAATAAAATTGTTTTATTATAAACAATATTTTAGTATCATTTAACGCCCAGCATTCTCGTGCTAATTGGATCTCTAAATACGTGCATTTTCCATCAGAATTAAAGAATTTAAAACACATTTTTATACTAACTATTAATAATTATAGATAAGAAATCTTTGAAACAATAAAGAGAAAAAAAAGAAGAAAGGCAGGCGTATATTATTGACCATACTTTATTTCTCAACTGGTGATTTGAAAACTATTAAAAATATATTTTTATCTTTATCTATTTAAATATCTTTTCAGTAAATATTTTACTTACACTGTAAATAATCGTTTTATTTTGTTCATAAATATATCTATTCATTGACTTATTTATTTTATTTATTTATTTATTTATTTATTTATTTATTTATTTATTCAAAGTAATATTAGGTTCATTATTCCATTTTCTCTCGTAAACAAACATAAATTTGAAAAAAAAATACTAGAGACTTTTTTGTCACATTATTATCCTAATTTATGGTATAGGGTTGGATTGGTTGAGAGTTACCAAAACGTTATATTTAGATTCAAAAGATGTTTCATTTATTTTTATCCCTTAATCTCAAAATTTGGGTGTAAAATTAAACGATAATATTATTTATTTTATTTCATGTATATACGACAAAGTTCAAAGTTCTATACTTAGCACATGGAATTCGAAACCAATTCTAAACTGCGGAACCGCGCAACTCCAAAATTTTCCTAAACTGGATGTGAAAAGTTGCTTACAGTTAATTAATTATGAAAAATAACCAATAGATCGAAAACTGCAGATTCATTCCAAGTTCTATTTTCATAAAAAAACTTTCGGTAATTAATTGGTGATTACTTATTGCTACACAAAAGAACTACAGATTATTCACTTCTAAAAAAATTATATATTTAATAGATAAATAACTTAACCACCAACTATTCTTTCAGTGTAAAGGAATTGCTTAAAATTAAGTAAAGTCGTCTTTACGTAATAGTATGCAAAACTTTATTATTGTGTGTTTTGGTGTGATTTAAATTAGTTTTAAAACCTGTTTTTTTTCTATTCCGTTTAAGGCATTTTTTTCTTTTCCGAAAACAAAGAACAAATATGAACAATTTGGTAGAATGTTAAAAAAATATAATCATGCTTCATGATATCACTAACAGTGAGATATTTTTAAATATACATATTTGATATACAATATAAATTTAGATTTTATATTTTAACGTAAAAGTATAGTACTTACGTTCAATTATGGATGACGAATACAGTGTAATTAAGTTTTAATGCTTTTTGGTGATTGGCGATGTCGATGCTGTCGGTTTAAAGGAAATAGAGGAAAGAGGCAGCAGAATTGAAGGACATTTGATTAACATTTCAACAAATGTACAATAGTTATGTTTTTAACGATACAAAAAACTAACCAGAGCTGTGCAGCTTTATTTGGAGATAGGATTTTTTTTTTATTTGTAATTGAAATTTTATAAAACATTTATATATATTCTATGATAGTATATAAGCATACTTCGTAAAACCACGACAATACGACTTTCAGTTGTGCCCAAGGCCGAAAACATTGAAAGCAAAGACTATGAACCAAAATGTTGGAGAGCAGATGTAATTGCTAAAATGACCAAATGGGTAAAATGAAAACCGTCTAAGAACAGATCTATCCAATGGGTAGAGACTCCTTAGTTTCAGTTACAAATCTAACGATTTATAACAGTAAATTTTAAAGCACCTACTTCAAGCTGGTATGCAGCAATTAATCTGATTATACCTGCTCGGACCTGGAGTCAACCAGTTGAGGCGTTCACATTATTTAATTTTAAGCATCAATTTCACAATAGTATACGAAGTAAGAAAAGTTGGTAGGATTAAATTAAATTTGAGGGATTGTATAGTACTAATCATAAATAAGTAAAATAAGGTCGGTATTTTTTTTATTTCGATTTACTTTACCTACACAGATATGTCTTCAACAACGAACACATAGAGCACGTGCTACACACAAATCAAAATAGTAGCATTTGAAATTGCTAAAGAAAATCCCGGCATCCTTTAGGTGTCTCGGAAGAATATCCCGTCTTCCATAAATGACCGTTTTCGAGTTGAGACGACCGAGTGAAGACGAGTTCACGAACGCTCGTCTTCACTCGGTGTGACATCCAATGAGAATCCTTAATACATTCGTTTATTGTGACTCTTGACCAATCAAACGTAACGTCACTATACCTTTTCGATTGTTCATACTGAAAATACATAGGTGTGCGAGGCCTAAAACCCCTGTTTTTACGGAAGAAATAGGTACTTACACTCGTTCAAAAATGAAGAACTGGAAAATTTTCAACTCGTTTTTAAAATTCAGCGTCTTTGCCCTCGTTCTACTCGGGAAAGACGTGAATTTTAAAAACTCGTTGAAGATTTCCCAGTCTTCATTTTGAACTCGTGTGAGAACCTATTATTCCCTTAAAAAATATTTAGGTTGCGAAAAATCTCACACGACAATATGATACAAGAAATATACACGTATAAGGTATTAATTAGGAGAGAACATGAATAAAACGTATAACACACAAATGGCGAACAAAACTAAATGCAAACAATAAAAAAGCAAAGAAACTGAAAAGTTACAATGGCCCAACGTTTTCGGGCCAATGTGCCTTTTGAGGAACTCTCCACCCCACAAGTGGAGAAGAACTGCTGAAATGTCAAATATCTATTGTACGAGACTAATAAATAGACGAGGTCTAGTTTAATTTGTCAGACAGAACCCAATCACTCAACCGTGATGAATTCTGAATTAATAAATAATAACAAAAGTTGATAATAAACGTCCATGTAACCAAAAGAATTATTTGACATCAATTCACTGCTTAAAATTTTATACGAAAGTCTGTTATAAAGTAGTATAAAGGAATGTGGGGTGAATGCCTATATGAGACAAATACCCCACAAAGAGCAGATACTCCAAATAACAAAAGAGGACGGTCTACTGGTGCTGTCATCCAATGTTCATCGACATATTGTTTCTTTTGCATTTTCAAAAAGAAGACGTCCAACAATTAAAAGTATCGAGCCTATAGATTGTTACCTTGATAACTGTGATAATTATTGGGCTGTATATTGCACATCATGAGGTTTCGTATAAGAGAAATTCTCTTTTTTAAGGGTTTTTGAGTTGTACATTGTTTGTTGTTATACCTAATTTATGACCATTGACCATAAATAATGACTAGTTTGATGGACACCGAGCTATTTGCTAGTGCACGTTAAAGTTACGCTCATTATATCTCGTCCCATCTACATTTCTTGATTACGTTATGTATTGATGAACTATTTCACTCGCCCCCTCGGAACATATATGTAATATTTGCCACTGGAAGTTAAGCAAACAACAGTCATCAATCTTCTCTTATTTATGAAGATTATTAATTATTGACATTGTATTAAAAATAGACTGTCGTTATTTCATTGTGATGGTGCTGTGAAAACCATTCTGAAGTAACAAGTTGGGGTATAAGGAAAACATATTACACCTATTGACAGTAGTGTCCAATCCGGATTTGTCCGCATATTAAACAACTTCCACTTGGGGTCAAGTGAAGTTAGAATTAAAGGTCACAATAAAGAGCTGAAGGAAGGGTGACTTTCAAATGAAAATGCTTTAGGTTGATGATAGTTTTGAACCACCATATTGACGAGTATCTACTAATTATATAAATACATTTTTTGAAGTGTTTACGATCATTTAAATATGCCGCCTTGTAAAGTTTCTTTCACAATGCCATGTTATATACAACATGAAACAATTTGTTCTCAACTGGTTTGTCACGTATTGAAAAAGTTGTGTAATTTCAGAATAATTCTGGATTGGAATGTACTGTCAATAGGTGTATACCTACGATTTACATTTATTTACCAGGATTTTGAAAAGACGTCGGGAAAAGTCCAAAGTCCAAAGTAAATATAAAACTTATATCAGCCTGCCATGAAACTGGATAAAAGCAGGGTATATGATTGAATCTATCTTTTGTTGTCTGAGGGGGCTTTATTTTTATAAAGGGGGGGGGGGAATTTTCCATTTTACTCCTTTGACCCTGCAGTTTGGAGGTTAAGTTACTCGCCTTTCTTAAAAACCCAAAGACAGTTACCTTCAGAATAAAATAAAATTATCTGGTACGCTGCAGAAAAGCGCATTGAAGACTAGAAATTAAGCATCGGAGTTATTCTACCGAGGGTCGTACAAAATTACTTTAATATTAAAATTATCTGCAACAAATGCAAATTTCAAAGATATTATTTCTCCCCCATTAACCCTTGAAGCCATGCAATATTTATACATTTTAAAAGCTTTCTCAAAAGAGTAAAGGGGAAGAAAAACCAACGTAAGACCACCTGTGCATGAGTGGGAAGTTCAAAAAGAATAATAAAACAAATTTATTATTTTGTTTAAGAACGGAATAATTGGCTTTTATACTAACTTTAATGAGCATTTTTCTTTAAAATTCACAAAAGCCTCATTTCGGGGGATAAAAAGGGGTCTTATCACTCTTTTTCCTCCATAAATGATTGATGTTATCTTATATAGGTTTTAACAGATTAAAATACTTCGGTAAGTTTAAAATCTTCTATATATATAACTTAAAATCATCATTTGCCAATTCCCGACTTTGACTCAAAGTTTCATAATACTTTACGGTAGTTAGTCACATCTTCAATAGTTACTTCCCTTAAGGTAGGACATTTTTAAACTTGCATAATGTTTTGTTATCTTTTTATCCTGTAAATATGTTTATTTTGTTATTCTTTGTTGATTTGCTTTACTAATTCAAATTAAATTGCAGGTTTTCGTGGAATAAAAAACCCCACAATGTCTCTTAATCAAAACAACAGCAATATAAAATCCAAGTTTTTGAAATAATACATTGTACACCTATTGACCACAGTACATGTCCAATCCGGATTTGTCCGGATATTAAACAACTTCCACTTGGGGTCAATCGGAGTTAAAATTAAAGGTCACAATAATGAGCTGAGGGAACGAAAACTTTCAAAGGAAAATGCTTTAGGTCGATGATAGTCTTGAACCATCATGTTTTGACGTCTAGCTACTAATCATATAAACGCATTGTTTTAAGTGTTTACAATCATTTAAATATATATGTCTCTTTGTAAAGTTTCTTTCATAATGCCATGTTACTACAGGGAACTAGTTGGTCTCAACTGGTTTGTGACGTCATGAAAAAGTTGTGTAATTTCAGAATAATTCCGGATTAGACATATACTGTCAATAGGTGCATTAACTTTTGATCAGTATGAAATCAAAACTCTAAAACTTAAATTTTCGTTTACATTAATACAAAAGTGAAAGACGAATTTTCACAAAGTTTAATTATGTGAAGGGATTATTAGTAAATGGTGTTCAAAATTCGCATTCTTTGGTTGCTCATTCATTGATCGCAGATAGTCACGACATCTTTGCCAAGAAAATACCAGTCGAAAAATGTTCAAAATAGAGAGTCAAAACTGGAAATTGGCAAATGGACAAGTGAAGCAGGACGTGTGCCGGACTGATGCCCATGACAACTTACAGTACAATAGGAGTGACCAGATTACAGTAATTCTACAACGCTTTTCTAATACATGACGGCCTTTGATTCACAGAAATCATTCACAGTATAAATTAATCGTGTATTTTAATGTAATCATTATGTAACAAAGGGATGTCACTTATTATCGTTGATGTTAATGTACGTTTATTCAAAGCAACAGGTTGTCATCTGTCTTGATTTCAAAGGTAAATTTCCTTCTTCCGCCCAACAAGTTTTTCATAAAAAGCTAGTTAATTGGTAAATGTATATCAAATAATAATTAAAGGAGTGTAGCAAGAATTATGATCAAATATGATTTAGTGGAAGACCCGTGCAAGCAAGACTTTCAGTTTTTACATGATTTGGAGACTCTATACATTCATCAAGTTACCCGTGTAGGGCATTGTAAAAAATTTACCAGTATCAGGTTTTTCTTGCACTTTAATGACGCTTTAGTGTGAAACCCGCAAGGAAACACTTAAATTCATATTTTCTTTTAGAAATTGTTATTTACATGTATGACCCGGCGACGGGTTCAGCAACTCGATACCTGTCAGTAAATAGCGGGTATTCATTAGCTAGCACTTTTAAGTTTTGGTTTATACACGTCTGTCTTTCTATTTCAAGTTTCAAACTAATTTACTATGTTATAATTTAATATTGGATGTAACCCGTCATTTGATTGGTCAAATTTTTTTCCGCTATCATATCATAGAATAAATTTTCTTTTCCACTATGACGTCATTAAAAGAAATCCCGAAGTTTTAGATGTCAAGACAACCGTTTGAATTAAATTATAACGATTAACAGTAATTTTGTTTCAGTCTATTCGAAATAACCTCAATGCACAGGGTGAACATTTTTAAATAACACGCTACGCGTTATTGAGGTTATTTCTTCATAGACTGAAAAAAATTACAGTCAATCCTTAAATATTCTGAATATGGCGCGTTTATATATTTGTTATCCAACCGTCATAGTTGCAATAAAGGGAGAGAACTGAGAACAAGTTAAAATAGTTTAAGATATCCGGACCATAAATTACAATTTGATTCTTCCGGATGTCTAGGATGATCTATACAGGGTAATACGTTTGTTTCAAATCGTATGTGCCACCGGATAAAACTCTTCATTTACATTAGAATTTATGACCTAATTTACCAGGTATCCCGGGCAGTATCTAAATCCGTAAAAAGTTACATTGATCCATTATTTTTTTAATATATGTCACCTCAAACATACCTAATTGAAAACCCCTTTTGATGATAAGGAAGAGGAGATGCATCTCCGAGATAAATTTTGCTGTAATTTCATAAATTATATTTAAAAGTATCTAAACCCTCAGCTCAACAGTGTATCAGGTGTATTATGCTGAACAAACGCAGAAGTGATGTTTACTAATGAAAGACTTTGTGCGGTTGCGGACATGATTCGAAACAATAGTATTGCAATGACCTCGGTAATTATCGGCAAACTTCGGAAACACTGTATATCTAACATTTTTTTATCGCATACAAACAACGAGGTGTGTTTCAACTTGATACAGATATAGCTACACAATGGTTGCTTTAAATTTTGGTCTAAAGTTATTTTTGGTCAAAACGAAATATAATTTCCGGTCAGGATACCTTAATTCTGCCAAATTTGTACTCAAGACGTTCCAGACATTTTGCGGTTTCGATTGAAATTCTTTACAATGTTTATACTAGCCAATAAAAACTTTGTTCTGTGTGTGGGCATATGCATTGTGTTGAAAGCTGTATACTCCGTCATCTTTTTGATTTTTTTGAATGTTGTTTTTTTTTTTGTTATTTCATGGACATTTACCCTGTAGATTCTTTTATTTCTATTCTACCAATGAGAGAAATACGGAGACATTTAATTTGAGGGGGTTTATTTCTGAAATACATACTTCAAAAACAATCCTCAGACGTATAAGGCCAAATAATATGTGTAGTTCCTGTTACTCTACCTACCCTAAAGATTTTGTTTCAATATGCACTGTTAAGGCAAAATGTATCTACCATAGTACCATAGACTCTATATTAAAAAAATTGTAAAATGAAAAAAAAAACCTACCTACCTTCCCTTTTTGTTTTAGCTCACCTGACCCAAAGGGTAATGTATTTTAATTTTCCAATTTCTAACTTCCCCTTTCTTGACGGATACATGCCTGTGGCACCATCGTATAGAGGGTACATACCACAGCTTGTACGTTTTGCACGATTTGCTCAAGGTTAAACGATTTAACCAGCGAAACCGTACGATTACTATAAAAACATCTATACAGAATCTGCGTAATGTTTTTAAAAAGTTTTATATTGGATGTTTTAGCTAAATATCCGGCTTCCATAATACCACTTATCATGAACGGGTTTTCCCATCCTAGTTTCTATAAAAATATCGTCAATAAATGCAAAAGTCTCGCTAGTATCCCACAGAATCTTGGTAGTTGATTAAGATATTTTCACAGTAAGGGCTACAAATATGAACTTTTGCGCAATTCTGTAAAACTTGTTCTTTCTCTCAATGACTTGAAGACTTTAAATTCACACTGGCCTCTCACAAATTATGCCGATTTCTATTGCACTCTATGACGAGATAGCATTAAACCCTTTATGATATTATTATTTCAGACTTTTTCGTTTATAGTAGAGCGACAGTATCTGACCTTACAGTTAAAATGAGCACATTATGACCTTACAATCTAAATTATGTACCGTACAGTCTAATGTTGCAGTTCTAACAAGCGGTCAGCTTATTTGTAATTATACTGTGTTTGTTTTATAGTGTGTTTTGTACACTAGAGTGTCAGAGTGTCAGGATAGAGTCCCGGGGAGGTTTGGGTACCCATAAAACCGGTTTAACCCCACCACTTTTCAGTGTCTGTACCAAGTCAGACTATCCTGATTCTGCTGTATTTGTGTTTGTGTTTATGCTCTTTACCGACCTACAGCTATGAGAGCCTTAGCTAAATATTATGTTAATTTTTATCCGGAGTTCTACCAGTAGGGTTGTTTTGACTGATTGGTATGTCATGGTTGACCTCTGATTGATTGGTATGTCATTGTTGACCTTTTCTGTTATCCATTTTGTTGTTCACACATCACAACAAAATTAAGACGGCCTCAAATGTCCTGATAAGATTTTTTGGTCGACATACACTACAACAATTACATCTTTTCTCAATTCTATAACAACCCAGTCAAACTATACCTTGTCTTTACCATCAGCTATATCTTATATGATGTCTTCAGGTAGCAGGTATTATTTTTTCTTTGGGATGGGAGTCAAGGAATTCGTGCAGGAATTTGCGGCAGTCGTGATTCTGTTTTTTTTTTACCTGCGTCACCAACGGTGAAAGCAGGTCTTGTAGCCGCTCGACTCCGTCCGTCCGTCACGCTTAGGGGTACATACTTTGTGTAATCTGTAACTCGGACTGTATTGAAAAATATTTTTAAAATTCTGCATAGTGTTTATATACATACTCCTATTTGGACAAATTTGACAAATTTTTACTTTGAATTTTTGCATGTTGAACTTAGCCATTTTTCAGTAATAGATGCTATGAATGGTGCATACTTTGTGTAATCTGTAACTCCGACTGTATTAACAAATATTTTTCAAACTTTGCATAGTGTGTATATGCACATTAAAGTTGTGCACCTCTTATTTGGGGGCAAATTTGACAAATTATTACTTACAAAGTGCAAAAAAGTATAATTTTATCATTATGAGCAAACAATACATGCACTACAATTAAAAACTAAAAACGTATGAACTACATGGACCCCACCAAAAAACCGGGGGTAGACTCAGGTGCTCCGGAAGAGTAAGCAGTCTCTGCTTCCTGTAGGACACACGCCATGCTGCTCATGTCAAATCCGGTATGAGGAAGTGATAATATCAATGGAACAGGTCCATTTTCATTTGGGAAACGGTTTTTTCATACCTGTCAACCAAGTCATGATGACGCCCATAAAACTTTAATAAGGATGACTTCAGCTTAAGAGTAACGTACCCCTGTCTGAGCAACTTTTCTGTCAGGAACCGGGCTCTGTCCAGGAAGTCAATGTATATGTCACAAGCTCTGGAATAACGTATGAGTTGTGAAATATATACTCCATACGCCGGCGCTTCTGGAATATTGCCGCTCAAAAATGGAAAGTTGACGATTGGAAAGTCAAAGTCATCCCGTTTGTCGTAAAGTTTTGTATTCAACCTTCCTCTGGTGTCAATTTCGAGGTGAAGGTAAGATAAGATGCAGACTTGGCAGTGTCTGTGGTATCTTTAATATCGAGCTCATTGGGATAGATGAGATGTAAGAAATTCCCAAAACGTGAATTGTTGAGTGATAAAACATCATCTGTGTAGCGGAAGCTGAAATTAAAGGTACGGGCTAACTTAAAATGCATATTAGTAATAAAACTAAAATTCTGTGTTTATGAATTGAGCTACTAGCATATCTACGTTTATATCCGTGGACATTGAGATTGTACCACCCAGAATTACTTCTGTACAGCCTGAGGTGGAACCGAAGGTTGTACAGTGGTGCAGAAGGATGGTACCATCTCAATGCCCACGACTTTAAACGTAGATAACGGATTCATCCCTGGTTTGGCATTTTTGTAGTAAAAATATGTAATCGTCGGTCGAAAAGAAAAAAAATGCGACGTCAATTTCATTTTTAGACAGATATAAAATTTATGTAACAAATGCCCTCATTTCCACGTCGAGGATGGTATCTATAATATGGTACCAACCTCAGAGTTTTTTGTTTTTATTCATTTTTATATCGAAACAGGTCCTACGGCGTTATTTCAATTTTTCCGCGAAATGGTACGTTCTACGTTATATTCGTTTTGAAGTTACTGGAAAGCGATTTGTATCCTCATTCTTGATCAAAATAACATTTATATGTACTAAAGCATAGAGAATACAAATAAGATATTTTAACGTGGTAAACATGGTCTGTAACGACTAGACGGGGGCATGGGTTTTTAATCGATGTCACGTTAGCCAATCAACAGCCGACATTTATTACAAGCCGGCGATAGTGTTTGAAGCGTAGAATAGATCTGAATTACTCTATGAAGGGTGTACTGTTGGAATACGTAAATATCTGAAATAAATTAAGAAATATTATTTCCAAAATTTACGTGTTAATTTTGTTTTATTCATTATTATTTTTTTAGTTTTATCACTTCCGATAAGAAATGTTTTTGGAGTACAGTATTTATTTTTTATCTATGTACATGTAAGTGGTATTTTGAAACTGATGAACATAGATTACCGACCATATTTATCTGGATTTGTTTCTAGCGATGGGAGGCAAACATAAATTTTAAAGTTTTAATTACCAAATGATTAAGCTGCAAATGGTCAAATTCGAAATCGATCAAATCTATAGCGATCGTTGATTACACTTCAAAGTAAATCTACAGGATCTAAAATTGTTTATTTGTCCATTGATTCTATCCCTTTTCGCCAATTACAAAGGTTTTTCATTTCATTATTTAAAAATTCCCAATCCACGAAATTAAGAAGCCACGAATTGAAATTTTTCCTGCTAATCCATGACAATTTTTGTCAACGAAAATAACTCAGTTGGCAGTATGGATCGATAAGGTTGTCTTCCTTGTGTTGTTCTTTTTTATTTTCTTTGTACATTATAAATGGATTTGAAATTTATATTGTGAAGAAAAACCAATATTATTTATTTTCTCTATGTCTTTCGTTGCAAAGAAAAACATATAATCCCCGAACGCAAATGTAACCTTATGGTAGAATGGGACTGAATAATCGATAGCAATATACAATATACAAATATACAGTATAAAAGGATATAGAATATAAATGAATGAAATAGATTACAAACAGACAAATACACAATGCAAGTGAACAAATGTAGAATACAAATGAACAAAGATAGAATACAAATAGAAAAGTATAGAATACAAATTAAGTGGAAAACTATACAGTAATTGAAAACTATTTTACATTAATTTATTGCATAGAAAAGAGAAAATAGATGTTTTTTTTTTTGCAACGTTTGAAATTTCACTCTACCGGAATAAGTAAAAGAATTCAGTGTCGAGTGATTCGAGTTTTTAAAAATTCCAAAATCAGAAAAATATACGTTAAGTGAACAAAGCACAAACAAAAATGTAGTCAGAATCTCACTGTAAATGTTGCCTTTATGAAAAAACTAAAAAAATTTTGATTGGGTATCAAAATTTATGTGTTCAGGTTTCAGTACAATAAATACCTTCCGTGTGGGAGTCTAATAAGTCTACGTATAAAGTCTGATCTTGATACAACCCTACCTTTGGTATTTGGTCGCAGCTCCACGGGTAATGGTATAATATTAAGATACATAAATAAGGGGAACGTCTTATTTCAAAAAGATCAAAAGGCAGTATTTATATGATACCTGAAGCTGTCTCATAAAACAGTAGGCCAGTACTCATCTTTTTAAAATGACAAATAACGTCGGTCATGACGAGGAGCACGAATAAACATTAATAAATCAGACAGGTTTTTTTGTTGATTGAAACCCATATGGTAAATAGTTGTCAGCTATAAGAACATATGGTAAGGGTATAAAGTTGTATTTGTTAAATAAAAAATCTGTCACATCCATGATTTACACGTATGTTTAGAAAGGATGATAAGTAAAAATTGAATCTGAATATTTTGGTTTTGTTGTCTTTATTATATCAAAATGATAAGGGAGCAACCATTTGATTTTTAGGGGGGGCACGGAAGTAATCTTAAGTCCCTCCTTTTTTCAGCAAAATCTCGAGACTGCCTTTTTTTACTACCTGGTGTTGTCTTGCCTTTTTTATGTATCCTGCCCTTTTTTTTCACTACATTTTTTTTTAGAATTTTGGTCCTGCATTTTTTTCACCAAATTTTGCATCCTGCCTTTTTATCAAATTCCTTCCATGGCCCCACCCCCCTAAAATAAAATGGTTGCTCCCTAAGTATATGATAAATATCATGAAAATACGAGGGAGTATGTTTTTTATAAGACGTTTTGTGATATTTAACAAGAAGAAGACTATCTTTTCTGTATAAAGGAAAGTTGCTGTCACAAAAAGTTCAAAAACAGAGTTATGTTCAGTCCTAGTTGATGTCATAACCTCAATCATTTTACTATCGTCATCACGAATTAATTGTCCAATGCGAAGTTTCTATCTCACAAATGAGACTAGATGCCTTCAAGCCTTTCTGGAAATGACACTTCGCCGGATGTTACTCACTAGCAATGTGATGGGTACCGTTAACGGAACAGGAAATTCTTACCCTTCCAGAGCACTTGATGTTACTCCTGGGTTTTAGTGGGCGTTCTCGTTGCTAATGCTTCAGTTTCTGTTCTTCTCGGAACTCTCTTGATTTATCCTATCCCTCTATGAAAACATCAGAGAGATCTGTTAATTAATAAAGGTACCGTTGCCTAATAGTTTTCATATTGGCATAGTTATAGGTCCTCGATAAGCCATATTGGCCTTCAACTTCGCCTCAGGCTAATATGGCTTACCCCGGACCTATAGATATGCCAATTTGAAAAACATTAAGCAATAATATTAAATCCTGGTCAAGATAATGACCGCATTTTTTTCCTTTTTCTTGAAAATAAACTGAAAGAAAAGTTTAAACCAGAAATTGTGCAGATATTCTTTTCTAAATTGAAATATACTCATTACTTTTTGCACGGCGTCTATGGAAGTAACTTACTACATCATGCTTAGTTACTGTGTATCCTTCCCTTACTACATTATATTCTCTCAAATATTTTATTGAATCACCATGTTAGAAAATATCAAAAGAATTCTTTGTTGTGTCATAAACATTGTACATATGTTTCATTACAATAAAGTTATTCATTATTGTAAATGCTTCCCGTACTTCATTTATGTGCCGTTATTGTTTATGCTTGCCAGAAAACATCTTGTTTGGTTATTGTTCATTCCAATTCTTTCCACCAATTTGCTTATTGGTTTTGATATTTTATTGTTTATCTACGCATGTTCAGTTATTGTTAATGGTTTCCACACTTTTGGTCTGAAGGTTAATTCTCAGAATAGACATAATTTGCGAATCGTGAAACCGGTGTATTAAACTTAATTACAGGATTTTTCCTGCAAGTCTACACGGAGTTCTAACTATTTAGTTAGGCGTATAAACAACAAATTTGATAACAGAAAATGTCAACAATGACAAACTAATCAGGTTTTGGTACTCATAAAACCGGTTTAACCCAACCACTGTTCAGTGTCTGTACCAAGTCAAACTATCCTGACTCTCTGTTGTGTTCATGTTTGTGTTTTGTACTCTTTTATGTTATTTTTTGTACGGCGTTTTGTCAGTTGGGTTGCTTTGATTGAGTGGTATGTTATTGTTGACCTTTCCTGTTATCCATTTTGTCGTTTATTAAACAATCAACGCCATCCAACTGACAGAACCTAGGACAAAAAATAACAAAAGAAAAGAAAACACAAACATAAACACAAGAGAGAGCCAGGATAGTCTGACTTGTGACAGACACTGAAAAGTGGCGGAGTTAAACAGGTATTATGGGTACCCAATACCCCCCCCCCTTCTAATACAAACTGAGACTCTGGTATATAAAACATACTACAGAAACTAATAGAGTATGATTACAAACAAGGTGACCGCTTGCTAGAACTGTAAAAATTGGTTGGACGGGTACATAAATTAGATAGCAAGGTCTATATATGCTCGTTTTGAACGTATGTATGTTTTTCAAGTAGAAGGAGATTCTAAACAAATATGCAATAGCTATTAAATTATGACAGTAAACATTGAAATATATCGAACAAAATTATTTTTCCCTTAACATCATAAAGTTGATATTACTAAACAGATTAATAATTGTATTGATAAATTTTTTCCCATCTTGCGTATCGTTTACTAAAAGCCTTACTTAATTTTAGCTTTTCATTTCAATACCGTTTAATTGACTGACTCTATTTTTCCAAATTTACAATTAGCAATCATAAACTGTGATAGTCCGGGGGTTAATTGGAAGATCTCAGCAGAAATCAACATCTCTCTGATTGATGTATCATTATCCTGTTATTATAATATTTATCAATCAAATTATATTGCTATCCTTCACTTTGAAATTTGAATGCCATATTTGCCTTAATTTCATTCTATTGAGAAGACCTATGCCACAGTTATCCACGTGGAAGAATTTTAATGAAGTTTCATTATGTTAAAATGAGAGTCAGCCATTGCATGGGGAGTATGACGGCTGTTGTCGTCACATATGACTGAACACAGAACCAATGGCATGACCTGGAATGCCCCTTATGTTCATCATATTCACAACCAGACGAGCAATTATCTGTTTGAATTACAAAACGTCCATACTTAGCTTTTCAATTTACTGCAGATTCACCTTCCCCTTTATTTCTTTTAATTTTTTTTTCTTTGACAGGAGGGGTCATGAAATTCCTCCTTCAAAAAATAATCGAACTTAATACGAATAGTCTTCGAGATCGGTAATGAGGAATACATGATCAAATTTTTCTTGTATTCTAATATTGGACAAATCAATTTTTTTCTACGGTTTCTCAGGTTGGTTAAAATTTTCACCTTGAGTATATTGTGTATCTTTTAACCGAAACAGAAACCTAACACGTCGAAGTGCCAGTTTAAAGTCGAATACAAAAAACACCCAAGGACATAGCTATGCAAGCGAGTAGTTTACAAGCAGACGAGCAATTATCTATTCTAATTACACACGATCTAAACTAAACATTTTCAATTGAGTTTCCTTTTGTTTCCCTCCCTTTTGTCGTTTAAGAGCATGATACGTAATCGAACATAACACGAATAGCCTGCGGTAATGAGTATACGTTGACAAATCAGCTCGTTTACGGTTTCCATGTAGGTTGCACCTGTCACCATGCTTATCCTACATGTCCGTTTTCTATGCTGAATGCCCGGGTACATCAACGAAGGTTGATTGCGACATAGTAAAAGTGTATTTTTTTGTCAGTTTTACATTTAGAACACTTGATATAAAAGTAGACTTTAATATTTTGACATTTATTTGTGCAATGAATTGATTGAAAATTTGTTTTCAAGAAATTTTCCTTTTAACATTTCAAATAATTTCTACCGTCAGTGGGAAAGTACAAAGGTCGATTTTATCTATGATATATATAGATTTCATTCACAAGATTCCAAAATGTTGAGAACCAAAACAATGAACTGAAATGTTGAAAGAAGATTCAAATGTCAGTATGACAAAATAGGTAAATCCTAAACCATCCAGGGACGAAACTATGGGGAGGGAGATATACTAGCAACTGAATTGTTGACACCCTCGGGACACTGGAGCTCATTAGGAGACGCATACATATAGTGGTAATCATAAATATTTTTGATGTTAGTTTTAATGCACAAAATATGCATATTTCGTGGAATTTCGATTTACCAGTTTTGCTCAAGGCTGGGTTCAATGTGTAGTATTGACATTTTCATTCTTGACACTCTGAATCTGAACCAAAAATGATCTTTTACAGTCAACTAAGTAAGTCAAAAAGGTAGTGACGAATATAAGATTTAGAAATTGTGATTTACTCTGTATTAACCCTTTTCCCATTTGTTTACGAGCCAACAACTTCGTTAATCATAACAGAATTCAGAATAAATGATCATACATTGTGAATACAAGAAATTACTCCTAGAAGAAAAATTATGTCATAATTATAAAAATAAAATTGACTATGCTTGTAATTTCTTTTTTCATTGTAAATCAAATAAGAATTTACGAAACACTATATTTTTTTATTATTTTTTTTTATTTTAGCAATTTGATTTGAAGTAATTATGATAACTTGTCATATTTAGGATCCTGTATCGCTCACCTGGAAATCATTAGCAGAATAAAATGTTTGACTATGTCCATCTTGACTGGCAGTCTGGAACATTGCTTTCAAATTCCAATTTGTCAAATTGTTGACTGGTTTCGAACGAGAAGATCTTTCAGTTAATTTTCAAGGAAGGTCCCATGTTACAATATGTTTGGTTTTGGGGGACATTTCGGATAGCGGTCTGGGTCAACGGATACAATTATGAAAGCAGACCAACTAAGGACCATTGAAGCCATGCTATGTTCCGACTGGCATTGTGGTTTCTGACAAGAAAATATTTAAGTAAATTACCAATATGGTCCTATGCTAAACTATTTTCGGCTCTGGTGGCCATCTATGATGCCCGGCGAGGTCATCAGATATAGTTCTGAAGGAGGACCACCTAAGGACCATTGCTGCCAAGATTTGTTTCAATTTGCCCAGTGGTTTCAGAGGAGATATTTAAAGGAAAGTTTTAGGACGGACAACATACGCAAAGTGATGGCAATAGCCCACATGGCTCTTTGGGCTAGTAAGCTAAAAGGGCTTCTAGACCCTGAAACGCCTGGGAGTATATTAAAGCAGTTGAATTTTTCATTAAACAGTGAGCATACAAAAATATACTGTTTGTTTATGGTCCAAATGTATTTATTGTGTTTATTATTTATATGTATGTCTATGCTATGTCCAAATTGGGATTGCTTGTTTTAATAAAGCGTTTTAACCATTAGACACACTTTCAACTAATTATGTGGTAACATCAATGCTCTTGGTAAAAAATATGATAGTCTTTAAGCGAGGAGGAGCAAAAAACGCTAAAATAATTTGCATGGGAGAGATACTCCGATGTTAGTTTGAACAAATGTGCTATAGTTTGAAACACTGAATCAATTTTATGAGACAAAATTTCTAATGTTTCAGAAAAAAAGTAAATTAATATTTTTAGACAAGTAAAAAATATATAACGTTGACTTTTACTGATCCCAGTTGTGAACTATGATTATGCAGAATATAATTCTAAAATGCATAAATATTAGGTTTCAAAACATTCTTTTGAAAGCTCTTTTCATATTACCAATTTTTAATCCGCTAAGTGACTGACAAGCTAAATACCCCTACTGAATAATTTAATTGCTTCAAACAACCCTATCTACTCAACGAAAGTTGAATTCAATAACATCAAAAAACATTTAATTTATTTGAATTTTGAAATTCAGTTCATTTTCCCAGCAGGAATTGGCTCAATATTTATCATAATAACGCGATTGTCAAAAGCCGCGAAAATGACGCCGTTTATGGTAAGTAGTTTGTTCCGTCTGACTGAACAGGACCACTTCTACTTTTATACTGTTCTATAACATAAGAGGTAATTTATCAGCGGGGAACGTTTTAGTGTACAGTTTTGTGTGTTGGTTTCAGTTTCAAATAAGCAACATTACTATAATTTAGCATGATTTATAATTCGTTGGTGTTTTACTTAACATATATTGCAAGTGTGTACACATGTATCGGTAAAACAAGATGACACAGACAGTTTACATGTTAAATAAATCATTCCATATCATTGAGGGGCGAAAATCTAAAATAACTTATATAAAATATAAAAGTGAATAGGACAAGTTTATAACGTAAAATTATTATATATACTAATAATTTAATGTTGGATGTAACGCGTCATTTGATTGGTTAATTTTTTTTTCGACTATCATATCAGACTAAATTTTTTTTCAACTATGACCTCATGAAGGGAATTCCTCTGTTTTTGACGTTAAAACAACCGATGGAATTAAATTATAATGATTGACTGTATTTTTTTTCCAATCTATTCGAAATAGCCTCAATGTGCGTGGTGCACACTTTAAAATAACACGCTACGCGGGTTATTTAGTATGCACCACTTGAGTGAGGTTATTTCTTCATAGACTGAAAACAAATTACAGTCAATCCTTAAATATTGTTCCTCTAGACATTGTTTGGTGCAATTTGTGAAAGAGGTTTTAACATATTCTTTACCAGCTTGATGCCTAAGGAATCAAAATAAACGTTCTAGTTTTATGATAGCTAGTTTGTCTATTTATAATTTTATAAACAACTTAATCAAATTATTTTCATTTTTTTATTTAAAAAATAATGTTATCGATATATAGTCAAATTATTAAAATTAAGATTGAAATTATTATTTCTTCGGTCCATGAAAAATATTGTATTCTATCATCAGTTGTGCCCAAGGCCTAAAACCAACACAATAATCAAAAGAACAAATTAAAAAATGCTGAAATTACCAAAAGCGTAAAGCAAGAACCACTTAAGGACAGAGCGTTGCACAAGGTAAATACCTCCATATTTTTAACGGTAAATTTGA
Organism: Mytilisepta virgata; assembly: GCA_028015205.1. NCBI lineage: Eukaryota > Metazoa > Mollusca > Bivalvia > Mytilida > Mytilidae > Mytilisepta > Mytilisepta virgata. The sequence continues at coordinate 9,615,203 of CM051510.1, forward strand.
AGTACCAGTTTCTGGCTAGTATCAAAATACTAGCAACTGAGCTAGTTATATCCTCGGGTACTTCAGTCCAAAATCAGCAGTTTCGACTCCGTGGTAATAATAAATTCTCTGATACCAAATTTGGTGCATATTTCGTTGATACACGGCTAAGGGATAAAATGTTGAAGACCAATATAACAATCCCAAACGTTCCAAATTGTACTTTTATTAATTTTATTATAAATTGATGGAAAGAAGGGCGATACATATATTACAATTTTTATTTCTAAAAAATTTAATTACGACAAACATGTTATTATTTGTTTAGTTTGTAAGTATTAGACAGACATCTTATCTCAAAAATTAACATTTTCAGTATCAAACAAACATTGTTCTTGTCTAGGTAGACTTCCTGGAAAATCATAACTATAACTTATTTTTATGAATCCCCATCTTCTTCTTGTAGTTGGTTTACAGGCTTCTGGGTCACCTCCTTTTGACTGTACTTTTCGAATCTTCATCAAATTACTCAAAATCTAAACAGCATAAAAATTACTATTAGATAGCTATATAATATTTTAAATTGCCCGAAATATTATAGATAATAATTTTCACATTTTCGTAAGTAAAACGCATATTGAAATATATATTTTGTACAGTTGCTCAAGTTATTTCTATAAATTATATAAGGCTATTTTTAAACCTGACAGAAAACTACAGTAAAATAAGGCGTAGACATGAAAACCGCAGCGAATAATCAGTAATCAGACCTTGAGAGATTCTGGATAACTTGCCTTGATTAGACTTAATCGGCCAGTTGTATAAAAAAAAACAAATTATAATACAACATAAAGTATAACTATTAACAAGGTTAGTGTAAACTAGAACTGATAAAATTGTCTGAACGGTGCATAATTTAGAAAGCGGATAGCGTTCAAATGTGCTTCTTATCACTGTAGAGCTAGCTCAGATCTCAGACCTGCCGGATGGATGGAGTTGCAATATAAAACAAATGTCTACATATGTAATAATATTGTTAATCGAAAGCAATCGCGCGTGCGACATTCCAGTGTGCATTTTTTTTACTATTCTGTATGTGTATGTGTAATATTATTACTATTTTGTTTTTTCTTTATTTTCTATTGATTTCTCTCTCTCTCTCTCGTTTCTTTGTTTTATTTATTTATTTATTTATTTATTTTTTTTTTTTTTTTTTTTGTTGGTGGTAGTGAATGCGGCTAGTTATTTTTCGTCTGACTTTTCGATTATGGATCGAAATTGGATAAAAATGTATCAAATATCACTACCTTTAATCGTATTTGTTGTATTTTAATAACATGTTCTTGAAATATTTTTTATAATTTTATTTTATTTCAATATTATTTATTTATTTATTTTTTATTTCTAACCATTTAAAGGCCAAAATAACCTAATTCACTTTCTGTTAATTATACTAAAATTTTGACAACTTAATAGCATAAACTGGACTTTAGTGCAATCCTATTAACACATTATTTTCAACCAATCAGACGGAAAATAAATCAAATGTCCGTTTGATAACTCATTTGTTGACTGCTGACCTTTTATAAAATCAATTTATGTATTGACCTAAGACATTGGTCAAGTGGGCAACGACAAATTACAACAATTTATAAATTTCCACAGTGTAAGTGGATAGAAATGAAATGATTTCTCGGATGCTGTGTTGATAATCGTCGACGTTAATAGAGTTTAAGAAAATCTTTCAAAATGAAATTCGTATTGAAATACAACGCAAGAAAACCTTTTTAAAAATGTGTTCTAGTGTGAGAACGTTGAAAATGTTGAATGAAATTTTTTGTCCAGTGTAGGCAGACAGTTGTAATTCGATAAATTTTCAACTCTTTTTTAGTGAATTCTTTAAGACATTACAGTAATGTAAAACAAAATCCATAAGCATACAGTAAAGCGATCAACAATATGAAAAGAAAATGGTAAGAAGTTCAATAGGAGTACAACTCATAACATAAATGTAAACACAAAAAGGATCAAATTTAAAATAAAAAGGCAGGACCGGGATTTTGAAAAATAAAACGACAGGATCACTTTAGGTGTGAAAAAAATGCAGTACCTGTGTCAGTCAGGAAATTTTTTGGTTTAAATGAAAATAAAAATTTAGACTGCAATAGCGGTCGAAAAATAAAATCCATGACCCAATTTTCGACGAAAAAATGGGCAGAATCGAATATTTGATCCTAGTGCCCCCCCCCCCCCCCCTAAAAATAAAATGGTTGCTCCCTTACTATACATGATAATCAATGATGCAAAAAAAGCAATAAAACTGGTGTTCAACTAATAAATTGTAAGAAAATTATCCCAAATACAAATGCACTATAGAACAAGGCTGCTAACTACCATCGGAAACTTGCATTCCTTAAAATCTGCATTTTCATATATTTTTATCATAATATTATTCACGGATTTTTAATTCTATTTGTAGGTTTTTTTTATCTGAATATTATTTAATGATAATTATTAACAGTAAATACTTAAACATAGTAAACTTAATCTTTTCAAATATTATAAATATCTTAATATAAAATAGATTAATCTGGTTATTTATTAAATGAAAATGCTTCATCATGGGACGGGAGAGGTAATTTATTAACAGGAACTTGAGCTGTATAAAAACTACTGTTTTATGTTTATTGCCAACCATTAGCGGAGTACAAAGTTGTGGGAGACTTCATCTTTCTTTACGTGACCGTTCCCAACCAATATAAAACTATTATCTGGCTTATATGTATGAAAATCTAATAGGAAATAATATGTATATATGGGATGGTTAGCTATATCATATGAACACAGACAGTAAAAGCTACAAATTTACATGAAATTTATTGAAAGCCAACCCTTAACCACATTTTTATATTTATATAAAACGTTTGTAAACATGTTTGTTTGTTTACTTGTTTATCTTAATGACTATTGTATTGTTTATAATGTGGTTTTAATTAAAACTGGATAAATAAAACGTATCACAAAATACCGAAATAAATTTGATGCACTGTATGGCCATTTCGTTGACTGACAACTCATCAGCAGTACTCGAGATCAAAGTATTGGAAAACCGGTTAAGGATATAATGATGAATTAATAAGCACAACCATCAAAAATCAAAACAATTAAAACAAACAGGCATCCAAACTCAGCTAAGGGTTATCTCTGCATCAAAAGGAAGAGCCTTAGAAATTTCTGGTAATTTTTGTCAAATTTGAGTCATGATTCATGCCATGACAAAAGTTCTGGCTACTGGGCTGATAATGCCCTCGGGGACTAACAGTTCACCAGCAGTGACTTAGATCCAGTGGTAGTAATAAAACTATTCAGAATATACCGAAATAAATTTGATGCACTGTATGATGGCAAACCAAGCTTGCAAGTTATTTTATTATAAAAAATTAGTAAACAATTTCTTATGCAACATATATAGTATACTATACTATATCGGTTCTGCAACACAAATAGCGTAGATATTGAGTACCACTATTTACTTCATTGTGACTTTTATGGGAACATTTAAAAGGTCGATTTTTTATGATCTATTGGTTAATAACAATTTATTAGTATTTAATTATGGTCAAAAGGTTCGTTTTCTTATGGACAATTATACACAAAAAATATCAAAATATGTTTTGAAGACATACACGAAAAGACAACACTCTATTTATAACCGTAAAAAAACAAAAACAAAAATTATCATAATTTAAAAATGTAACTTAATAGTTTTTTCCAAATTATGTTAAGGATGATCGCTGGTCTAATAGGAAATAAATAGGATTTGAAAAAGGTGTTTTAGTTTGAGAGAACATAGGAATAGTAAACAAATAAGCAAGAAAAAAATATAGGTTCATGTGCTCATTTTAGAGCTATAAAGCCTTGAAAATTTGCAGGAAATGGTTTTTCTCTGGATTTTTCATTGTCTTTGCATTGACAACTTCAGTCTCTAAAAAATGTATGAAAAAATAAAAAGGATTTCATAAAATTTTGTCAAATACCATTAGATTGAATTATAAAAGAAAAAGTGGGGGTTCATGGGCAAAAAATTTCATGTTTAAGAAATGGATAAAACCCGACGATTCGAAAATCTGACAAAAAGACCAAAACATGACCAGCGAGCATCCTTAAGGTTTCTTCGATAAATGGGTGAACTTTTGATCATATTTAAGAGATCAAAATACAAAAAAATGTATAGGTAAATTATAGGCCCATTTTGCCTTGTGTAAATTACATGGATTTAATATATGTAAAATACAAATCACTTTAATAAAATATTTACTTACTTTCTTACTTATACTATCCGGGTTCAGTTTTATGAGCCGAAACCAATGATTTTATGATCGTTCGGTTATCTTTGCATTAAATAAGTTTTTTCATGAAGTTAAATACAGAAATAGAAATGACATATGTTGCAATGTGGTTTTACACATAAAATGTAAGAATAGATATTGGATAAAAATGACCACAATTAAAAGGTAAAAATGTACACCAAGGTATAATAAAACAATAAAAAAATAAAAGACAAAAAGAGGACCAAAATTTTAGGCCAGAAGAACCTTTATCTATTCTTATAAATCCAGAAAATTTTGTGAAAATTAAGGAGTATCTCCCTAGTCCATAGCTGTGTCCATAGATGGTTTTGGTTATTTTGGCATTTTTTAATTTGCTATTCATATTTTTGATAATTATTTTGTGTTTCGAAAATTGTGGGCCTTGAGAACAATTGATGAGTCATAAATCAACGAAATGTGCGCATCTTTTGAATCAAAATTGGTATTAACGAATTCATATCTACTGCTGAACTTAGTAATGAAGTGTGAGTCAAATGAAAAATATTTTTAATGTTTAGTTACGAGAAGAAATATTTGAACCCCTATTTGAATATTGAAAGCACTATCCAACTCATTTCAACTTAGTTCAAATTATTTTATAACTTTGGAACAATACCGCTTTTTCTGAGGATTGTTATTATATTTTTTCATTAAAATCAGTCTTTTTTTAGTGAAATTCGTTGTTTTGAATTTTCGCCATTCCGCAGATTTGATAATATGTACAAAATGAATTATACTTGTTTTGTATCAAAAAGACATAAAAAAATGGTTTGGAGTAAAATATAATGATTTTACAAATTTCACAAAAAATCAAATGAAATTTGATGCAGTAGATAGAAAACTATTTCGACAGTGGTCATAGGGGTGATAGTCAAACAATGAAGATCACAAAGGTTAAAGAATCTTAAAGAACTAAGAAACAAAAAGACCCCCCCCAAAAAAAAAAAAAAAACAAAGAAAAAACAAAGACAAAAGCAACAACAAAAAAAAAAACAAAACAACAAAAAAGAACAACAACAAAAAAAAAAAAAAAAAAAAAAAAAAAAAACGAAATAAAGCGACAATTTTCAAACAACAAGTTAACAGCAATATAACAGAATCATAAATAGCTTTGTTCAGATGTCAATAAAAACTAGATAAGCAATCACAGAACTATTTAGTTCGCACCCGAAATAATTGATATACAAAAGTAAACCCAAGTAGGTACTACAATTCTTGCATAGAGCTCGTGACCACAATTAGGAATCCACCCCAGAACATATCACCAAATATTGTAAGGAATAGAATCAAATAGGCACAATCATATAGCCAATGTTTAGACATGGTAAAATTTGTCTTGGTGGATTTGAAACCTTACTTTTAATAGAAGTTCAAAAATTATCCACAAAAAATTAAATCAAATTGTTTGATACCAATTTGATGCACAAGATGTGCACATTTCGTCGATTTACGACTCATGGCAGTTGTGCTCAAGGCCTAATATGTTGAAAACCAAAACAACAATCCAAAAAGTTGAAGAGCAAATTCAAAAATTTAAAAATGGCAAAAAAGTGTAAATCCAAAACTATCTAAGGACAGAGCTATGTACCAGGCAGATACTCCCTAGTTTTCACAAATTTTACAATTTTGCAACAGTAAATTTTATGTTTCAATATCGGAGCTGGAGATAAACATATGTATTAAAAACGAAGCAAACATCAATATGACAGAAGTCTAAATACTCTATCATGTTCTGATTTGGACAAATACCCTCAAAATATTATGAAAGGTGCCTTTTCTTTACCAAATGAAGCGTTGACCATATTGTCTTTGAAAGGTTTGTCTCTGTCATTATTGTCATTCATCTTTAAAGGACTGTGAATAGACAAATCTATTCACGCACTACATATAATTTTTTTCAAGTAAATACAAGAAAATATCACTCATTTTAACGAGCAAATCCCTAGGTTGTAAAATACCCTTTTCTGGGTTAATCTTCATCATGTACGCTCGTGGCCAAGTCTTAGGAAAACCAAAACATACACATTAAAATAAAAAATAAAAAATAGCAAAAACATTAAAACAATAAAACCAAAGAGCACTTAACAGTTTAGCTATGATTTTTAGGTAAGGTCAATTTTGCCCGAGATACTAGTAGTTTAATCCTATTTTTAACAGAATTTCATAATTTATAAATTAAAAATCTAAAAATCATGCCATATACGAAGCAATGTCTATTGTTGGGATGATACTCACAACGACCAACAGTCCACCACCAGCGATATCGTCTGAGTGTAAGTAAAATATACTCTGGTACCATAATTCATTGCATACGATGCGCATTTCATCAGGTACGCTCCTGAATAAATCTTTGGAATGCCAAAAATAAATAAAAAATCTGCAAGTTTCGCTAAAATTAATACATTTTTACACAAATGCTAAAGCTATAACCTGAGGGTTTTCTGTTTTTAACTCAAGACTTTAATTTTTAAAACAATGTAGTGTGAAAAAAGTACTTGTGTTTAAAGTTTCTTTGGAAAAAAAATTTACACAAAAATATATTAAAATGTTATATTTCTTCATAAATATCTTACTTCTTCAAGTCATTTGGGAAAATCAATAAAAATGAATCCAACAGAAAACGCAATAATGAAAACAAAAAAAGTATTAACTGGACAAGACAACAAACAACAAACAAACAAAAAAACACAAAAATAGTAAGGCAACTTACACATTTAATTCGATCTCCTATAAATCATGGATTTCCGTACAAAACGAATAAGAAGTTCCAAACTTTTTCATATAGTAAAATATTATTTGACCTGAATTAGACGACAATATGATGCAAGGAAAATAAAGGTTTCTAAAAATTTAATAGCCTGTAACATATTAGTAATATTAAGAATATTTACTAAGCAGATTAGACTTTATGATTGGGTGGTCTTGAAAAAAAGCAATTTGCATGCTATAATTCCGGAGGAGTCTGGTCTGTTCCGAATTGTAAAGACGATGTCTGCCTATCTTATTAACCGAAACGCATGCTTTATTGTAGACGTAAAGTGAAAATAAAGTCAAGGATTGATTCTTGCTCATCATAGATTATAAAATCCAAACAGAAAATGATAGAGTCTGCTCATGGACCAACAAATTGTAAAGAAAGTGTTCATATGCATTTTTTCCTATAACAAGATTCATTTTTCCTCTGATATTAAAATAGATTTGTTTGTTTTTAATTTCTTTAAAAACGTGGTGTCCGAAAATCCTTTTTTTTTCATTAAATGTCACATTTTACATAATCAGTAGTTGCAATCTTATTTTTGAATTAATAAAAGGAGATATGATTTTAACATATATGTAGCAAAACAATATTTTCTTCTAATTTTCATCATTAAAAGTTTATATTTAATCCGCGAAATATACCAGATCCTTAATTTTACTTTATATTATAAGAGGTTTGTTTATTATTTACCTCTTAATTTGTTTGGTGCTACAAATATAGAATTTAACATTATGAATATGAACTAGTATACATTATTGCTTAGGGGCAATCTGAAGCCAGCCTCCGGGTGCCGGATTATTACGCTGCGTTGAAAACACATTGGTAGCCTTGAGCTGTTTTCTGCTCTTTGGTCAGGTTGTTGTCTCTTTGACACATTCCCCGTTTCCAGTCTCTATTCTATTTTTAAATTATTTCTATTACCCGATAACATTATTATTTTCAAATTCATTTTTGTTATGTTCAACGCTTTTTAGTATCAGAAATATTATTGTCGTCATCATTAATTGACAGATTGTTACGAAGTGTCTGTCGTACACATGAGACTAGATTTATTCCATTATCATCTTATTGGATTTCTTGACAACTTACGGGGTTTGATTCTTCGCCGGATTTTTACACATGAAAATGTAACAATTCCTGTTAACAACGAAATAAATATTCGTATCCTTCAAGATTACCTGATTTGTCTCTCGCTCTTTCTTTGTGGAATACCCCCCAGGTGCCGGATAGAGGAAACCATCTCGTTGGGGGTTGTCAGGTCATAACGCAGAAATCCTGACTATAGTGGGTAACGTGTTTATAGAATGCCACATTCCTGCACGCTAAAGACCCCTTCTGTAGTTTTCGAAAAAGGGTAGGCAAATGCCGCTACAGAAGGCTAATGTACCCATCCACCTGTACTCTTTTACAGTGGCAGTCAAAATTGGTTCCCCTGTGTGTCCCGTCTCCCCCTATTTAAACTGTGTAAATAAATTGTTGAACGGGATCTCGTCCTGAGAAACCTGAAATATTTGCCACAGTATGTTAAGCAAACAATAAACAACAAACAGATTAACTTTGTGTAGTGTCACGTTGCGCTATGACTTTTAGGTAAGGTCAATTGGTTCTGTGATTTGGTTCTGTGTCGCCTTATTCTATCTTCCTTTGTAGTTTACCATATGCTTTATTTCTTTTATTTATATACTTTCCCTTTTTGGGATTCTGCGTGTTATTCTTATTAAAAACTCAGGATTTTTTTTTCCAGACTCAAGTTAGCAGCCACTTTCAAAACGTTATATTCTTATATAAATTTTTGGTTTTTAGACATTTCAAAATAGTGGCTGCTAGCTTGAGTCTGGTGATTTTTTTGTTAACATTTATTTTTGTGAATATTTTGCGACATTCAAAATTTCGAGACGAATTAATACTATTGATGTTCATTTGTGATAAACTGAGAAAATAAACTCGAATTTACATTTTTAGATTAACTTTCATCAGCTATGCTCGAGACCAAAACTTAAAGACAGAATAGATAACCACCAAAACATTGTGCGCAGAAGGTAAAAATAACAAATATCGAAATGCGAGGTTTTAATTATTCCGATCTAAGTATTTTTCGGCAATTATGTAAACATAACTTTAATTTCTGAGATAACAGCATCTCTTGACTTGTTGCGCTAACAATGTGATGAAGGGGGGGGGGGGGCGTTAATAGGGTTGGTCATTTTCTTCACTTCCAGCTCGAACTACAGGTTCCGTAGATTTGTGCTGTCTTTTTGTCTTTCGCTTTTTGTTTGCGCGTGTTACCTTCCTATTACTAGTAGTTAATATTTTGATGTATCTATTTTCTGTATTTGCATTACCATTCTTGTTTTGAATTCTGCTTTTTAGATTTAGCATTGTCTCTAAACAAATATCAACTAATCTTAAGTAGTCTTGATTTGGTGGTTGACAAAATATCTTGTTTTGTCTTGTTATCTTAATTTTGTCTTAAAGTTCACAGACTGCAATAATCTAGACATGCAATATAAAGCAGGACCAAAATGACCATGAATTTAACATAAAAATTGGTTTATTGGATATTTTGTACATTTCATCTAAATTATTATTGTCGATATCATAGGCTTCGCTTTGGACTATTAGAAAATGATTCTGATAAACCAAACTATGTAAATTTTCACACAAATAAAATTATCACTAATCTAGTCAGTATTTTCCAAATTCATTACCTTAAGTAGAAGCCATAATTTGAGGCTATTCAAAAATGGAAAAGTAAATTACCTCAAATTAAATCAATCTCTTGCTTCAATTTGCTGAAAAATATTAGTTTCAATTACCCAAGTGCATTTATTGGAAACTCTTTTCAAGTGACTGATTGCAAAATGGCAGTTTAGAAATATCAGTTACGCCTCTGATAGCTTAATCTGGTTTAACAGCAATTTTTTCAACCGAAAGGCGATTACTGAAATAAAAGAGAACTGTTCCTGGTGAGCAATATATAATTAATAGCTCGTATTTTATTGACGGCTTACAAAAAAGGTTTAAATTAGAAGAAAGAAAGGTTAATAATTTGTCAAGTATAATTAGTTAAAACACTAGAGCGAATCTTTGAATAGAATTTTCTAAATTGAAGTATAGAGAGGTTAGTTATCAGAAAAATATCATTAGTTTTAATGTTAAAATAGACTAGTGATTATCCATACTTATGGTTCATAATTAGTTTAATGGGTATTCACGCATTTCAGTATTACAAAAAATATATTTCTAAATATCGCGCAAAAGAATACCGAAGCGACCAGACAATGGGTAAATTTCGGGGTAAATTTCAACAGACCTAAATCTAAAGACAACGCGGATTCGTGACACAAACAAATGACACAACCAAGGAAAAAAGACACACAAAAACCAAATAGAATCGAAACCAGACAAGGAGTAAATAAGAAACGTTTCATTGCAGTAAATACTATATATATCTTGTAATTCAAATGGCGAAACAAGCTTAATTTAAAATATATCGGATTGCTATGGAGTTCAAACCATGTTACTTTTCAGAAAAAATCTGATTTAATTCAGAATTCTTGAAATCAAAATTTACAATTTTTGAAATTTCGATATAAATTATCTTTTACGCGTAGACAATCCTATTTACTATTTAGAGACAAAATTTTATCATCCGAGATCGTTATCCATTACTCCAGAGCGTTTGTACGGATCTTCACTTCGTTATTATTCTGTAAAAAAAAAAAAAAAACACTGATTCTAATAATAAGTACTCTGAGTCTGATATTGTTGACATGCTGGAACTTCTAATCGATAATATATATATTTGCTGAATGTAGAAGACAGGCTATTCAGTAGACTATGGGAATTCCCATGGAAACAAACTGTGCGCTTTTATCCGATCTGTACTAATCTTCAGACTGTTGATATCATCATTTCAGAAATGTTATGGTCGTCATCACGACTTGACCAATACGAAGTTTCTATCTCATAAATGAGAATATGTATCTTCAGGTAGATTTCACGTCTTGGTAAAATTGACTTTTCACTGGACCTGACCAGTCAACCATATCTTTCTCACTTACAATGTAACGGAGCATGACATGATAACCCTCGTAGAGCACCTGTTGGAACTCCTGAATTCTTGTGGGATTTCACACTGCAAATACCTTAGCTCATCCGCTGTGTTGTTCTGGTTCTCTTTAGTTAGCTATGTGTTTTTGGTTGTGTCTTTGTCGTCTATTTTTGCTTTGTTGGTTTTCTTGCCTCGTCTTTGGATTTAGAATTTGCTCTTATTGCTTGATCCGACATCTATGAGCTTTTCTTTTCCGGTGAATTGACAAAATGTGTACATTTTGTGCATCAAAATTGGTATCAAAGAATATTATTTTTACCACTGAGTCAATGCCACTGATGGTGGACTACAAGTTCTTGAGGGTAACCCCAGCTCAATTGCTAGTATTTCGATACTTGCCCGAAAATTTACTGTTACAAAATTGTAAAATTTGTGAAAACTAATTACTCTCTCCCTCTTGCATATCTCTGTCTTTTGATGGTTTTGGCTTTACCCCTTTTGGTCATTTTGGTATTTCTGAATTTTCTCTTCAACTTTTTGGATTGTTGTATTGGTTTTCAACAGTTTTGGCCTTGAGCACAACTGATGAGTCGTAAATTGACGAAATATGCACATCTTGTGCATCAAAATTGGTATCAAAAGAATATTACTTTTAATCGACAATCCTATATTGGTTTACACTCATATGTTTCCTATAGATTTCATGATATTACACTTTCACTGTGCAATACGTAACTAGCTACATTTTGATCAAGAAAAATTGACAAAATGGTCTTATGTTCATTTATGCAGCATTCGTAAACACAATCCATGTTCTAAGCATATACACCTTTCCCGCCTACAGAACTGAATATATGTATTACGTAATGTAATGTACAACAATAATTCGCAGATGCTCTCATAAATAGTCATATTTATCAACTTATACAATGTATTGCATAGAATAGAGAATAGAAACGGGGAAAAGGTCAAAGAGACAACAACCCGGCCAAAGAAAACAGCTCAATGTATTTATATTTTTTTAATTACTTAACGAATGGAAATACATGTAATTTTGCCGAGCTTATTTAATGCCCGTTAATCTCTCAAGTCAATTTTCTACATGTAAAATGAAAATGAAATTTATAATTTTCTAAAATTTAAGTGTTAACTCTCGTGTGCTTTCATGCAGAACCTTTTTCCTGTACTTTTGACGCGTTTAATTAGTTCTACATACTCCGTACGCATTCGGCAATCCTCGGCAGATTATTACGTCAGATGAAGGGTAGCGGAATCTGCCTAGGATTGCCGATTGACTCCGTACGTTTTCGGGTGTTCCTTCGGTTTATAATATTAATGAACATAACTGAAATAAGATAATTTGCCAAAATTCACCAATATTATACAATGTTTACTGAAATCATTAAAATGCATCTCTATGTTTGCTAGTTTCCAGCAGGTCATCAACTCTATAAATTGAATTATTGCCTTAGATTTCCCTCACGCCTTTTAAAATCTCTATCCTTGTGATGCTTGAATTAATCAATGAAATTGCTATAATGTGAAACAGTTTTTGGTATTGGAATAACTTTATTATCAATTGGGAAGGTGCTCTAACCTTTGTTCAAGTTTGATTTTAAAATGTGCCATGATGCAATAAAATGCTAAAATCAGGAAATATTCTCCTCTTTAATAAATGTAGTCAATTGAAAATTTCCTTTATTTGTAATTATGGCAGGTGACCTGGTAGGTTCGTTTGAATGGTATCGCGTTCTGTGGTAAGACTTTGCGCTAAAATCTCTGTTCCTGTTCTTATGATAAAACGTTTTTTTCATTTATAGTTAGGAAATTTGTGTCGAGTATAATTCTTAAATATTATATCATTGTTGATGCATTAATGGAAAATTTCAACAAATTGTGTCTCAATATTGGAGGCAAAATCACTGATCCAACAAGCAGTTTACTTCTATTCACATCTTTGTCAGTTGAGTAATTAAGCGTAATTTTTATATTTTTAGTCCATGCAATGATATGTCTGCCCAAAATAACTTCAAGCATCAACCAATCAACATACCGATAGTAACTACTTTAGCATCAGCAAAGAAATTAATGTGAAAAAAAAATCAATCAATCTGGGATTAAGTCCGAGATTGCATAGTGTTGGCTATGGCCGTGGGACTTCCCAATTGCCCCAGCCGATACTGAAAAATACCGTTTGAATTCAGGGGAATATTGGACTAACTTAAATGCGTATGTCTTAATTTTCGTTTTGTATTGAGCAGCATTTAAGATAGAACTGTAGTTCCAAATTTTATCATTAACTGAAAGGATTGCCTTTACTACTGTATCCAAGTGCACAACGGTAGCGCCAGTTCAATTGCTATATGTCAATACTGTAATCTAAATGAAGTTGAAGATGAAATACACTTCTTTTTAAAATGTCCTAAATATAACCAAACGAGGAAGGAATTAGAAAAACAGAATATTGATATTTTAAAAAAGAAAAATGATTTAAATGAAAATGACTAACTTTTCGAGATATTGTCTTCATCTGATCACTTCAATATGTTGCTCCATTTATTAAAAAGTCATTTAAACTGAGAAGAGTGGGCGCCAGTATTGCATGATTCACCACAGACAATATTTATGTACATATTGTGTATTGTGTCATATATCTCATATATGACTTATATCATTAACTGATTGTTGTCTGTTATATATATGTATGCCTTCAACCCTTAGTGGTACAAATGTGCATTTAATTGCAAGTAATTAATTAATTCTTCAGGTACCAAAATTTTTCGCCATTTTTACATTTACAACCGTAAATGTATGGTCGTTTTTCACCGTCTCATCAATTGTATTGAATAACAAGTACTAGGGCCGTGCTCGGGATACGGCTTTTTATTGGTCGAAACTGCAGAGACTGAAAAAAAATCCAAAATGGCAAACATATTAAATGATTATTAGGAATGATAATATTGCATTTGGAACGACCATTTTAACTGCCTACCTGCTAGCATCATTTATTTTTATTTTCATTTTTCTGAATATAAATCGTGAAATTATACAATACTATATAATTAAGAAGAGCGATTTAGAAATTCCTAATTGAATCATTTGCATTTTATAATTACGGGTTGCGCAGTAAAGGTTAGTTGCCATTTCCGGAAGTTATTCTGTACGAGTGATGTAATGTATTTTTAATGACGGTTAAGAAATAAAAGTTAACCAAAATTATGATTGCTTCCTTGGAAATTATGGTAAATAGGCTTAATTGCAATTGAATTATTATTAGATTATTTTCAACCAAGAAAATTTCAATCGGTTAAATGCGTTTTAGTCATAAAAGTCGAATTACGTGCTCGGATGAGAATGATTTTAGCACTAAGCATAAAGAAAACGAAACGGAGGCTGAATATTTTGAAAAAAATATATATAAATTGATAACAAACCTTGATATATTGTTAGATGAAAATATTGACCTATACCTACATGTATCTTAAAAATCGACATGCTTAAGGATGATCGCTGGTCTAATAGGAAATAAATAGGATTTGAAATAGGTGTTTTAGTTTGAGAAAACATATGAATAGTAAACAAATAAGCAAGAAAAAATATAGGTTCATGTGCTCATTTTAGAGCTATAAGGCCTTGAAAATTTGCAGAATATGGGTTTTCTCTTGATTTTTCAATGTCTTTGCATTGGCAACTTCAGTCTCTAAAAATGTATAAAAAAATAAAAAGGATTTCATAAGATTTTGTCAAATACGATTTTAAGGTATAATATGATTGAATTATGAAAGAAAAAGTGGGGATTCATGGGCAAAATATTTCATGTTTAAGAAATGGATAAAACCCGAGGATTCCGAAAATCTGACAAAAAGCCCAAAACATGAGCAGCGAGCATCCTTAAAAAATATGGTAATGATTTTTGTTTTAATTGTTTTTGTTGTTGCTATTGTGGTGGTTTATGGTTTTTTTTTTTTATAAAAATAATAATTATTATTTTTATCATTATTATTTATATATTTGTTTTAATTTCATTCTGTTATTACTTTTTAGATATTCTTAAAAGCTATATTAACTCATCCTCAAAAGGCAGGGTTTTGTATCCACGTTCGTTCAGGACTACAAACCCTGACATCATACCTTCATATTCTGCGGGTCGAACATATCACCGCATGGTGTGCGACCTAGAAATTCTACCCACGACGCAAATGGATTCGCTTTTGACCTTGAGAAGTAACCAATGAAAATTGTTCACTTCCGATCTGTAAAATATGAATTGGTGATGTCAGGGGTTTGTAGGGACGAAAGTGGATACGAAACCCTGACTTTGGAGGATGTATTAACCGGAACTGGTGATTGCATATGAGCTACATAATGCATTATACATACGTATGAACTATCTTGTGTATATATTTATGGAGATTACAGAGTAGTCCATCGACTATAGTGCAAGGTAAAAATTAAAATATATTCAAAAATTCGGAAACAAACTGGATACACCATCTACATTTTCATCAGTTGATCGTTTATTATAACAAACTTGCCCTTCTTTCCACCAAACCAACTCGCAAATAATTAAGATTTTGTTCAAACTAAACTGTTCCAAAAATTTCCAAATTAATTCCATTTTTGAATTTCACTTTAATTATTAGCTTCCTTCTTTATTTTTAGTATTATTATTTATTTATTTATTTATTTATTTATTTATTTATTTATTTATTTATTTATATGTTTATTTAATCATTAATTTATTTAAATTTATTTAGCTTTTTATTTTGTGATCACCAAAAATTTAATAAAATACTCATATTTTGGAAAAATGCTGTCTTAAATTGATTTTATACATCTTTTTCTTACTACAGCGGAATTTGAAATTTTGCCTATATCCCTTATGTTTGAACTTGAGATCACTAAGCAATCATTATTTGTCTGGAAGAAAATTTAAAAGGGTAGAAAGGGGTAGGTCGTACTATAAATAAAAAAATAAAAAATAACATAAAAACAATGTTTCGCATGGACATGTTTCACATAAGATGGTCTATAGTTATGACAAGATCCTACATGTATAAAGATAAAATATATATAATCTATATTGGACACCCCCCCCCCCCCCAAATTTAAATGTGTTATTGTTAATATAAACAGTACTGAATTAAACCTTTGAAGCAATCAAATAGTCCTGTTTTAACAAGACCAACAAGAACATCATTATCCTGCTGTCTATTTCATCATCTAATCAGCTTAGCACTAGATAACGAATTGATAAAAATCTCAATTAATTTGCGAAATGATAGGCATCTAGCCTTTAATTTTGTCACCAATTTAGCCATCTTGTTCGGATTTATGACGATTATTTTAAACGCAATTTTTGTAGCTCTAAATGCCCACTTTAATTACTGGAGTCAATTTTGTGTTATTTTATATCGAATCTAATGACATCAAACGAATTGTTATTGACAAGTGGAAGAGTCAATCTGGAAATAAATTGAAAATCAAAAGCTCTCAGGACAAACTCAATTAAGAAAATTACACTGAAATCAGGATAAGAACGACAACTCTTTCTTATTACATTTCTAAAACATTGTTGTACATTGATTGATTCATTTCAAAATTACTATATATATTCTGATCTTTTGCCACATTTATATATATATTTTTAAGTAAAGGAACTTCCGGCCTCTCTTCATCACCGTCGATCTTTACTGAGGTTCGTATTTCTGTTAGGGTTAGGGTTAGTTTGGGGTTGAGTTTTGGGGTTGAGGTTAGGGTTATGGTAGGGTTATGGTTAGAGTTAAGGTTAGGTTAAGTTATGTTAGGGTTAGGGTAAGGGTTAGAGTTAGAGTTAGTGTTAGGTTTAGGATTAGGTTGGGTTAAGGTTAGGGTTAATTTTAGGTTATGGGAAGTGTTTGGGATAGGGTTAGTGGTAAGAGTTAGGGTTAGGGTTAGGGTTCGGGTTAGCGTCAGGGTTAAGGTAATTGTTAGGGTTAGGGTAAGGGAGAGGGTTAAGGTTAGATTTAAGGTTAATTTTAGGGTTAGGGTTAGGGTTAAGGTTAAGGTTACGGTTAGGGTTAGGGTTAGGGTTAGGGTTAGATTTAGGATTAGGTTGGGTTAAGGTTAGGGTTAATGTTAGGTCTAGGGTTGAGTTAGGTTATGGGAAGTTTTAGGGATAGGGTTAGTGGTAAGGGTTAGGGTTCGGGTTAGCGTCAGGGTTAAGGTAATAGTTAGGATTAAGGTTAGAATTAGTGTTAGGGTTAGAATAGGGTAATGGTTAGTGTTATGGTAAGGGTTAGGGTAAGTGTTAGGGTAAAGGTTATGGTTAGGGTTAGGGTTAGGTTAAGGTTTAGGGTAAAGGCAAGGGTAAGGGTTAGGTTTAGAATGAGGGTTAAGGTTAGGATTAGGGTAAGGATTAAGGTTAGGATGATGGTTAAGGTTAGGATTAGGGTAGGGATTAAGGTTAGGATTAGGGTTAAGGTTAGGATTAGGGTGAAGGTTATGGTTTGCTTGCTTTAGGGTTTGGGTTATAGTTAAGGTTAGGATTAGGGTAGGGATTAAGGTTAGGATTAGGGTTAGGGTTTGCTAGTGTTAAGGTGAGGGTAAGGATTTGGGTTAGGGTTAGGTTTGCTAGTGTTAAGGTGAGAGTAAGGTTTAGGGTTAGGGTTAGGGTTAGGATAAGGGTTAGAGTAGGGTAATGGTTAGTGTTAGGTTAGGGTAAGGGTTAGGTTTAGGGTAAAGGCAAGGATTAGGTTTAGAATAAGGGTTAAGGTTAGGGTTAGATTTTAGGGTAAGGTTAGGGTTAAGGTTAGGATTAGGGTAGGGAATAAGGTTAGGATTAGGGTAAGGGTTATGGTTTGCTAGCGTTAGGATGAGGGTTAGGGTTAGGATTAGGGTAAGGGTTATGGTGTTTGTTTACTATTTTATCAATCATAACTTATATAACCAGAATAGCCCCTGGTAATTTTCCATGTGTTTTTATTTTGATAAAAGATCGTAAATCAAAAAATAAAAACACAATGTTTAAAAAAAACAGGACAAAATAATCAAACATAAATACGTCATTGAATAAGGATAGTCTGACATGATACAGTCTCTTGAAATAGTTAGGATTTATGAGTACCCACACACCCCTCCCTAACCATGATCATCTGGGGTGTGTAAATAATCGTAGCATATTTTCCTTCCCTTTTTCGGTCTTTTACAAGTGTTTCTTGGTTGTTACAAAGAAATTGTACATATATGGATTTTCAGCCTTTTGGCTTCGCGCACCTTGGAACTGCATTGGTAATATGTTCGATATTTTACAATCTAAAGTGTTCATTTTATTTTATGGTGTTATATCTTCATACTGACAATCAACGCTTCTAAGAGATGAGAGAATACTAATTTAAAAACAAGTAAAAACAATTTTATAACACGAATTGACTTCATCCAATTTCCATCTTCTAATTAATTGCCTGATGATAGAAGTTTCGAAGATATTGGTATCAATTGACAGAGGCATACAAAGGCCTGCAATTATGTTTGGAAACGGAATCAATTTATCTTCAATCTTCGGAAACAATTACGTTAAAGTGTTGATTAATTCATCAGGTGACGGACAAGCAACCTTTTAATTTGCCAGCAATTTAGACTTATTTGTTCAGCATCAAGCTGACAATCCTAACATGTCAGTTCATTGCTTTAAGTGTGCAAGTGATTACTGCGAACACTTTACCGCTATTTTCAAATCACTGGAGAATACGTAATAAAGACAGTTTCATTCACTAATTGACAGCTTTCATTCTTTGATATTTCACTTCGTTTTGATTAGGTGAATGTTCTGAAGCAGTAGAGCGAAGAATGGATTTAAGCTGATTTGAAAATGAGGGAAAGAAACTTGTGTACCTTCATTCTTTTTATTATTAAATGTTTTCAAAAGGAGGTACAATATCGGCAAACGGATACAGAAGCGACAAAACAGTACGAAAAGGCTGTAAATTCGAAATTCGTGGGAAAGACAAAGTCATGGAATGGTACACAACAAACAAGGATATATGTATAACTAAAAGAGAACTAAAAAAAAGATGTAATAAACTAAACAAAAATAGAACAAGACAGCACAGAAACTAAAGCACTAGCAATGTGAACTCCCACTAAAATCCGGGAGGGACATCAGGTGCTCCGGAAGGGTAAGCCTATTCTGCTCCGTTAACGACACCTGTCACATTGCCGGTGAGTAAAATCCAGTGAAGTGACAAGTCCAGTGAATCTCATTTTCATAAGGTTTTTTCAATAAGGTACTATTGGAAATTAGATTTTAGTTAGATTTCCAAGGGCCAGAGCTAGTAACAAAAAGATATTTGAGTACAAGTTACATTCTTGAAATCACAAAATCGCTATTATCGTAAATCTTCTTTGAAATGCTGATGATGGCAAATGCATGTATACGATACCAATGATTTCAAAGAATACAAAAACATTTTCATGCCGTTCAGTAAAATTTGATACGGAAACAAATCTGTTCACAGGTCATATCTAAAGGTTTACTTAGCAAACAAAAGATTTTCTTTTTTTTTGTATCTCATCTATAGCCCTTTTCAGAAACTCATTTCCGGTATCACGATTCTGACTCTAAAATTATATTTGAAGCAAGTTATTTCAGTTGCTGGGGTGTTCCGGGACGTAGTACTGGTTCGCTGCAATGAAGAGTAAATGATAAGCTATTTTTAAAGTTATAAAGCTGGAAATATTTGTATATCAAAGTAATAAATAAATACTTCCTACCGATTACTCCTCACTGCAGCGAACCAGTACTACGTCCCAGCAAGGGAAATGACTTGCTTCAAATGATAATTTTTGAGTCAGATTCGTAATACCGGAAATGAGTTTCTGAAAAGGGTTTTCTCCTATTCTTGACGTGTTTAATCGGTGGGATAAAAATACATAATATTTTTAACCACTTCCCGGTGATTAAATTTCTACGTGGGAGTTACCGCCCTTTTTTCTACAGTTATTGGAACGATAAACTAGAGAAGTTCCGAAATGACGTCTATGTAAACAAATTACATAGCAACGACATTTTTTTGAGGTTTTTGTCGATAATCATAAGAGAAACAGATTCTCCTTCAATTTACTCGTGAGTTATGCAATTTCTTCTCCCTCAAAAGTTAAATTTTAGATTTTAACACGCTCGCAAAAGCTCGCGTGTTGAAAATCGAAAATTTAACTATCTCGGGTGGAGAATTTCCATAAATCACTCGTACCTGAAGGAGAATCTATATTATATATCCTTCACCACAAATCTATATTATATATCCTTCACCACAAAACTTGTAAATAAAAATTCCTTCCATATTCCAGCGATCCAATTATTTCTCTTATTTCGTACTTTTACATAAACTATATGTGACCAAACTTTACAATTATAATTGATGATTTCATGCCCTTAATTGTAATTAATTGATATTGACCCCCTTGCAGACTGCTTTTGAAACACGAATCAATTCAATTTAGTCCTTCCGTTCATATGGCTCAAGACCTGCAATAAAGGTGCGTAAATAAAAGTATTGTTGCGCCATGTGTATTAACTTACTGTGACAAAACAGATCATGACAAGTGAACAACTAGTAATGATTTAAAACTGCATACAATTAGAAAATTTTCCTTAAGAAGGTCAAAGCGATTAAATAAATATTAGTGATATTTTTTTCTTGGTGGAGAGTTTTAGGGACATTTTACTTGGCCAAAGGAGAATTTTCATTACGCCTCGTGTTTTCGGAAATTGTGAAAAAATGAATCTTATACTTCACACCCCAAAAATGAAAGTAGACATCTTCTAGTTTCTTGAGCCATCACTCATACATCAACGGAACTTATACACCGAGTGTCAGAATGTTATTCTGAACAGGACTTCTATAACATGATTTCGATTTCGCGTTTTGTCCCATATAACTAGATTCAAATGATATTGGTCAAATTTAAAAACAGCCCGTCAACTGCATGGAGATAAAATTTCAAATTGCCGATGGATTTATTACAACATCGACTTTGACAACAGCAAAACCGTCTTTACATCTTTTGGCTATTTGGGAAATGATGATTAGCTTCCTGCTTTTTACTGGATTCAAAAATGACAATTAAAATTTTTTTTGTTTTGGCAAATACACTCACAATAAATATTTCTGTATATACAAATTTCTAATCCGTTATCACGAATTACACAAAATTGTGATAACGAATTTAATTCGTGATTACGAATTACAAAAACTGTTATAACTAATTCCGAAAATTCGTTATCACGAATTTAATCTGTTATAACGAATTCTTCAATTCATGATAACGATTTAAATTCGTGATTTCGAATTCAAATTTATATTTTTGGTAGGTCCTAAATGGGCTTCCGTACCAGGCAAATTCATATGAACAAAACTCCTATTTATCTAACATCACGTTCGATTAATTTATCATATCCATTTCCCATTGCCAGGAACACCAAGATGGCAACGAGGCGTAAATGGCACCTCGGGAAAGCGACTTAGGACAAAAGCTAAATTGAACATTGATGAGTATTAATACCATAATACTAATTGTTCAGTTGTAAAATGTGATGAGGCTGAATCTGCGTGAAATTTACAGTTTCTGAGTGTAATACCGATATAGCTAATGAGTTCCATGAAAGTTGATTACAAGTCTTTACATTGTCTCCGTGACCAACGGGAAGTTACTTTGCGATGTATAGTAACTCTTATCGTTTTTTTTATTTTTCAAAAATAATTTTTTTACTAAATCTTCATAATTAATGGTTTTATCTCGACTTGTATGATCATTATCCTTTCCAAACGTCACAGTCATATGAAAATAATTTAGCTTTTGTTTGAGTTATCTTTAGCGTTCTCGGTTCGAGGTGACTATTCTCTCTCCCACAACATTCAATGTTAATGGCTCAAATATGATGAAACAAGCGATCTGATTGGGTTAAAAAAATGCTATTTCATTTATATGACGGACGGATTGATTTTACTGCTTTCAAGTGAATTAAATTTAATAAATGAGGATTTCAAAGTAAAATCGGTGTGCAGTTATGAACAATTATTGTATTTTATATAACCTAAATTTAATGTATGATTTACTGAGAAATTCGTATTGCTGGTTGAATTTTCAAGTACAAAGGGATACTAAATTTGTCGCTATGGGAAAGCAATTATTTCCCTTCCAGAAAACTCTCTCTTCTTACAAACTCAACCAAAAAATACACAGGAAATTCCAAGTATGTTTTGACAATCCATTTTCGGCCATTTTTTAATTCCACTCTTAATCGAGCCTAAGTTAAGAGTTGGTCACAATATTTTACATATACTTAAAGCTGGGAAGTTGGAAATGAAAGTGTTCCATTTTTAAGAACTTATTTCATATCTAATAAAGAAAATAAAATATTTTTAGATAAATTACCCTGAACCTTAAAGACTTGCTGAAAGGATTGATTATTTCAGAGATGAATTTTAGTTTATGACATTGAATTTATGATACATATACATTGTATTCTCAGTAGCTTCATGATCTTTGTAAAAAATAGAAAAGATTATAGAACGGAACCGATTTTTCAATATGGACCAGTGGTGAATCTATAATACTAAAATTAAGGGCTCGATTTCTTTGGGCCGTCATCATGTAACAACTGCAATAGACACAAATCAAATCAGAATTTAAAGGATTGAGGGTGAATGTGTTGTCTGAAAATTTCACGCGTTTAGGTCGATACGTTTCTTTAAATGCTGAAATTATCGATAAGTTAATAGAATCTGAACCTATCCGATATGTTTCCATGTTTTTTTCATTCGTCTCCACTTCCGTTCTAAGGATAATTGTTCAGCTATAAGGTGACCAGGGGTAACCGGACATACTACCAATATGCGCAGTAATTAATTTTGACTATCATCTCGTCAGCTTTTTAAACGAACACACTTGATATATATACCACAAAGCAATATGATGTTTTTATCCATTGCATTACAAGGAAAAATATCTCACCCTCCGAAAATAGCGAAGTGCTCTGTCCAAGGGGCTAGATAAGCTATTCCACCTGTTTTATGATACCTGTGCTTACAAGTAAATATAGCTCGAGACTTTTAAGGTCTAAGTTCTTACTTTTATCGCGGGAAGTATTGAAGAAATTCCCAAAGCATGCCAAGCCATTATGTTAACTGTATACCAGATCGGAAGTTTACGTGGATTTGTTAAAGACTGAGGTTAGCTCCCCTATGCATAGACTTCACTGTCAACACATACCGATATTATCTGCTGATGGATTTGTTGTGGAGCGAAGAGAGATAACTCAACATGGATTCGTTTCTAAAATGTTATATACGACCTGTTCCGAAAAATAAACAATCTGTGAAATACAATTTATGATACCAGTTTTAATGCACAAATGTGCACATTTCCGATATGTTTCCATGTTTTTTTCATTCGTCTCCACTTCCGTTCTAAGGATAATTGTTCAGCTATAAGGTGACCAGGGGTAACCGGACATACTACCAATATGCGCAGTAATTAATTTTGACTATCATCTCGTCAGCTTTTT
Source organism: Mytilisepta virgata (assembly GCA_028015205.1). Classification (NCBI taxonomy): domain Eukaryota; kingdom Metazoa; phylum Mollusca; class Bivalvia; order Mytilida; family Mytilidae; genus Mytilisepta; species Mytilisepta virgata. The sequence continues at coordinate 9,638,911 of CM051510.1, forward strand.
AAACGAACACACTTGATATATATACCACAAAGCAATATGATGTTTTTATCCATTGCATTACAAGGAAAAATATCTCACCCTCCGGAAATAGCGAAGTGCTCTGTCCAAGGGGCTAGATAAGCTATTCCACCTGTTTTATGATACCTGTGCTTACAAGTAAATATAGCTCGAGACTTTTAAGGTCTAAGTTCTTACTTTTATCGCGGGAAGTATTGAAGAAATTCCCAAAGCATGCCAAGCCATTATGTTAACAGTATACCAGATCGGAAGTTTACGTGGATTTGTTAAAGACTGAGGTTAGCTCCCCTATGCATAGACTTCACTGTCAACACATACCGATATTATCTGCTGATGGATTTGTTGTGGAGCGAAGAGAGATAACTCAACATGGATTCGTTTCTAAAATGTTATATACGACCTGTTCCGAAAAATAAACAATCTGTGAAATACAATTTATGATACCAGTTTTAATGCACAAATGTGCACATTTCCGATATGTTTCCATGTTTTTTTCATTCGTCTCCACTTCCGTTCTAAGGATAATTGTTCAGCTATAAGGTGACCAGGGGTAACCGGACATACTACCAATATGCGCAGTAATTAATTTTGACTATCATCTCGTCAGCTTTTTAAACGAACACACTTGATATATATACCACAAAGCAATATGATGTTTTTATCCATTGCATTACAAGGAAAAATATCTCACCCTCCGAAAATAGCGAAGTGCTCTGTCCAAGGGGCTAGATAAGCTATTCCACCTGTTTTATGATACCTGTGCTTACAAGTAAATATAGCTCGAGACTTTTAAGGTCTAAGTTCTTACTTTTATCGCGGGAAGTATTGAAGAAATTCCCAAAGCATGCCAAGCCATTATGTTAACTGTATACCAGATCGGAAGTTTACGTGGATTTGTTAAAGACTGAGGTTAGCTCCCCTATGCATAGACTTCACTGTCAACACATACCGATATTATCTGCTGATGGATTTGTTGTGGAGCGAAGAGAGATAACTCAACATGGATTCGTTTCTAAAATGTTATATACGACCTGTTCCGAAAAATAAACAATCTGTGAAATACAATTTATGATACCAGTTTTAATGCACAAATGTGCACATTTCGTTGATTTAAGACCCATCAGTTGTGCATATGGCCTAAGATGTTGAAAACCAAAAACATAAATCCAAAACAGGGACAGGCAAATTTAAAAAAAAAATCATAAAATGACCAAAAGAGTAGAGTCAAAACCACCAAAGAACAGAACTAAAGCCTATGCACTTGTGAGATATTCCTTTTTAATCATTTGGTAATAGTAAATAAATGTATCAATTTCGAGCTTGTATCGAAATATTAGCAACTGGCCTGGTGATACCCTAGGGGACCTGAATTCTACCAGCCGAGGTATCGACTCTGTCAATGGTAATAAAATATTCTATAATACCAATTTTGATGCACAAGATGTGCACATTTCGTCGATCTACGACTCATCAGTTGTGCTCAAGGACGGAAATATTGGAAACCAAAACAAAAGGTCAAAACACTTAAAGGACAATTAGTTACTGTATGTGTAAATTTAAAAAATGTACGTTTCACCAGTAGTTCTCGAAACCTAAAATGTGGATATATAGAACAACAGCAACAATAACAAAATAAACGAATAAATGAAAAAAGTTAAAGAACGGATTTAAAATTTTAAAATGGCCCAAAACGGTTTGTACACAATTCAACAATTTTTATCTCACCGGCAGTGCTTAAGACCGATTATATAAAATTCCGAAACAATAAAACAGGAATACCCCAAAAAGCTTTTATATATTCATTATCACTCCAAACTTGTGAATTATATATAGCTCTCTGTCTTCCATTTCACTTATAGGTATTTCCAGTGAGAAAAAATAATTTGTGATCAACTTTGCGAAGTTTTTGATGGATGGAGGGATTATTGTTTAACGTGCAGAGTCAATTATGACCTATTATGTTGATGTGATATGAATATGAACCATACTTTGTACCAGATCGACATGCTGAGGATGCGGAATTGTTAAGTGCTACGCGAGGTATAAGTCCGCGAGAAGACATGTCGACCCACCCGGACACATAATTCTGACTCCGAGCGGACCAGTCTTTGTTCTTAATCATAAATGAAGCGTTCTTGTCAAAGAAGCAACAAATAGCATTTTTAAGTCTTTGGTTGGATCCGACCGGGGATTAAATCCTCGAACTTCTGCACTCGAACAAGCACGCTACCACGAGACCACCGAGCCGATTCGAACTGTTTGAACTCCAACACATTTCACCTATTTAAGGAGGAAGGGTACTAAGTATAAAAGTTTTATGACATTTCGTCATAAAAATATTTGTAACTATTATTAAAAAATAGGTTTTTTTTTCATTTGGCTGTTAATTCAATTTAAAATTTACCTATAAATTTGTTTGACATGGGGGTTGGAAAACGTATTTGACAACCATGAAAATAATTTATAACTATTACTGAGTGTCAAAAGTAATTATTTAATTTTTAAATGTAGACGAAAGAGCATTAAAATAATTTTAAAATTTTACCAATGGATGTCCGAAGCCCGATTATTTAAGTAAAAGTAAATCTCAAAACAAAACGCAATATTTAATAACAGACCATTTTTTTTTATATATTAAACAGCTACGATACAAATGAGCGACATTTGTCAGATATCTCCTTTTGAAAAGGGAGATTACTGAAATTATCTCCCTGTGGTCTTCAGGGATAAAGGGAGGCTATATTGTTAGCTCCCTTTGGTTACTTGTTCAAGGGGGATAACTGAATGACATTTCTCATTAGTTTCCATACGCTGAAGAATCTTTAGCAGTTCTCAATGCCAAACATAAGTTTTGGCAATAATCCAATATGTTTTAGTGTGGATTGGATTAAAATGAAAATTCCAATGCAATTGTTTTTATGAAAACGATTTTAGTGTCACAAAAATCCACCCATGCAACGACTGTGCTGAACGTCGCCGGAAAACTAAGTCTGCAACACTTACATCAAGAGTTGGCCATCGGCTGGTATTCAAATATACAAAGTTATATCTGTAGCGGATAGCTTTTATTTTTATACTGTTCCTTTTTTTATATTTCCCAGCTAAGATAATTAATAACTTCCTGTTTCCCTTTCAAAATTGGCAGCATGTTATCATTTTTGGATCTTAATATCGATTTTTCACTTTGCACGTTTTGAAAATGTTTCGTTTGCCTCCATTTTGATGCTGTATCCAAGTCATGTTTGAAACCTTGATTTTTATTGGTTGACCTCGAAGTCAAAAATAAAATAAAAACAATTTCAACTTTTTAATTTCATTGGTCAGCGGTGGTATAAAAGCGGCCGATTCGAAATGAATATCGTCTTTTGGCCATAGACTTGAGTAATTCTCTTCTCTAATGTAAAGGCGACGACCGGGTTATACTTCAAAATATTAAAGAAAAGTGTTTTATTTTTTAACCACATGTTCCGAGCACATGTTTTGCAAATTCTAGTTTATAAATTTTCAAAATGTGAAACAAAGTTTTAAAGTCAAATATTCGCTTTTTTACGGCCTGCTTTATAGCCACCTCTGCGTGTTCTCATTAAATTTCCCGATTATTCATTTGTGTTTTAAATTAAAGTTTATAATGGTTTGATTGAAGCGTACACGTGAATGTCGGTGTACTCGATTTCCTCGTGTTACACGTCCTGAGTAACATTGATTTTTGTTTGTTTATTACTATGCTACATTCCTTATTATATATTTTTTAGGATGTTGTTTTGGCAAAATTTTAAGTTTGATTTGAATGTAATTTTGCAATAATTTTAAATGTTCTAATTTATTTGTTGAATGTTATTTGGAAAAAACATAATATAACTTAAAAACTCAGTCAGATCTTTATTCTTCTCTGCCACGACTCGGATCCCAGAGGAACGAACTCTAAAATACGGTCCATAGTTAACTGTGTGGGAGTTAAACTTAGACACTTTGCTTCCCCGTACACTTTGTGGAAATAACCTAAATTGTTCGTTGTTTCTTTTGGTTATACATTGCCCTGTCGTCCTTTGTCAAATATCTCTACATAGTGAAAATATGGCCGAAACAGAATAGCTTGAGGGGTCGGAGACACAGAATTCACCGGACCCTCCCGCTACATATCTAACTGACCAAACTAGGGTAAAGTCAAAAACCATAAAAAAAAGAGAGAGCTAGGCTTGAGGAAAATAATGTGAAAAAAATAGTGTTACATTTAAGAAATGATCTGGATTTATATTTGAAGCAAAAAGAAAACAGAAAATATCGTCATCTAAATTGGTACATTCCTGGACTTTAAAATTCTTTTTAAATTTTTACTTAAATTGTATATTAAAGCTTTACTTATTTTACGTGATTAATAACTTGTATCTGACAATTATCTACATTATAAGTAATGAAGTCTTTTACGGTCACTTTCAAAGAAAGAGATTGTTAAGCACCATTTATTAATCACTTATTTGTTAGAGATAAAATCAGAAACCAGGGAGAGTGTTGATTTCACGTTAAATAAGTCATAATAAACTGTTTATGAATGTATTTGTTGGTTTATTTCTTTAAATTTCTGTTTATTTTTATTTTTATATATTTTATTTTATTCATTGGACTTAACTCTCTTTAAAAACTTTTTTAAGATTTAATCTGTATTTTCATATTTAAAAAAAACACTATTTTTGAAAAATAAAATAAAGTGATTTATATTGTATTGAATTTGATACAAACTAAAATCAATCTGTACCAATATTTCATTTGAAATTAGAGAAATAATACACGGTGGATTCTATTTTTATATTAATAATATAATAATAATATAATAATAATTTATTTCAGACATAAATAGTCCATTGTTATATACAAATATGATGAAAGTTTTAAATATACAAGATGAAAAATGAAGAATTATAATACCAATAAATATAATTAGAGATTCTAATTTGATTACATATCAGTCAAAGTTCACATAACTCTCGGTATACCATTTTCTGAGTAAAGACGAACTATACCATAAATCACTACCAAAGCTGATTATCAGACTGTTGCAAACGTTTATACAAAGTATAGGTAGATTTACGTCTCATTTCCTGAAAACATCTTACATCATTTCTGACAAACATACCACTAGCACTACATCGTGAATTGAAACCCATCAATATTCTGAAAGCATTATTAAATATTATGTTTTTGTGCCTTAATGTCATATCCATGTTCACATATTGATTTTATTTGTATGTGATTGTACATGTATATAGCTTGTCCCCTATGGGTGAAATATACTATTAATAAAGTCTAAATATATCCTTATTGCATCACGGGATTTTTCCCAATATGGTCATAAAGTTGATATTTTATTTAGGATTTGTATGTGATTGTACATGTATATAGCTTGACCCCTATGGGTAAAATGTGCTATTAATAAAGTTTAAATATATCCTTATTGCATGACGGGATTTTTGCCAGGAGCGACAAAATATGGTCATAAAGTTGATATTTTTTTTCGTCGTTTTATCAACCATTGGGTATTCTTATTTGACCTCTTGAAACAGATCTTGTCTTAAATTTTCATTAAATCGGCATGGAAAGAGGAAATGTTCTTCATGATATTTTTAGTCTACAATGTTGACATATTCTTACTTCCATTTTCCTATATGGGTGTAATTAGTTATTTTGCTCTTCATGTTTCAGTTTGGTTCACCTTGACCAACGATTAGTGAATTCAAAACGATTTGATTGTGTAGGCTTGGTATATAAAACCTTAGTAAAAAGCCTATTCACTTTAACTTCCGGTAATGCCTTTCTTTTTCTAACTCTTTGTTCCAGCTTGGCTAATAGAGGAATATTGAATTTTTTACGCTTCTTTGGGTCTGGTATTTGGGAATCAAAAATCCACGCTATTCCAGAGAAAAATATTAAGACTGCGCTGGCTACAACAAGATAAAATACCAGTTGGGGAGATCCATCAAAAGTTTTAGCATACAGTATGTAAGTAACCGCTGTTGCTGTAACTAAACAGGCTGAAAAGGAAATAATATACTTGAAGGTGCAAGTGAGACACACTAAAATAGAATATGCGTAATGCAATTAAGAGAGAGAAGAAATACATTTCTTTAAACGATTCAAAATCATATTGGCTTAAAAAGTATACGACTCCGAAATGAAAACAAGGACTATCTCCCTCGTGCAGATATCCGTGCCCGACCCCCCCCCCCCCCCCCCCCCCCCCCCCCTCGTGTAGATATCCGTGGCCTTAGATGGTTTTTGGTTGTACTCTTTTTCTGTTACTGCCAAACTGTGTCTTTTTGGTATTGTTTTCGATTTACACATTACTGCTGATGCGATATGAATTGTTGAAATGGATCAATTATGGTATCATCGTTAGCTGCGATTTTTTTTACAACCGAATCGATGTCTCTGATGGTGGGAAGCTAGCTGTCACCAAAGCAGCGGCTTATTATTTCGGTAATTACCATAGAGTTGATACTCAAAATCTTGCTGTTATAAAAATTGGAGATTTTTTAAAACCAAGGAATGCCGTGATCTTTTATGCTCTCGCTTTGTAGGGTTTTTTTTAAGATAGTTTTCTACCTCTTCAGACAGTTTGGCATTGGAATCAGGTGTACAGGATTTTGGTTTACTGCTTAAAATTTTTTAAGATAGTTTTCTGTCTTGAGCATTGGTGATGAGAGCTAAATAATTTAATCGGTGAGATAAAAATACATATTTTTAACCATTTCCGGATGATTAAATTTCTGCATGGGAATTCCCGCCGTTTTTTATGTTTATTGGAAAGACAAACTAGAGACGTTCCGAAATGGCGTTCATGTAAAAAAAAAATGCGTAGGAACGACATTTTCTCTTGGTTTTTGTTGAAAATCATAGGGGAAACAGATTCTCCTTCAATTACTCGTGATTTATGGAATTTCTCTACCCTCGATAATTAAATTTAGATTTTAACGAGCTCGCTAAAAGCTCGCGTGTTGAAAATAAAAAAAAAATAACTATCTTGGGTGGAGAAATTCCATAACTCACTCGTACATGAAGGAGAATCTATATGTAATTTACCGGGAATAAAAATTTCAGTTTGATTCTTACTCTTATTACATGTATAGATGAAAAATTATATACTATGAACTCTGACAAATCCTTTAGAATATCTCATTTTATTATGAATAAAAATGTATGTCATCCTGAAGTACAAATGAAGTATGTTATCATTGCTATTTCGGCAAGTCGATACTTACCACTTCCAATATTGGTAATGATAGACAGTATCACCAGGCGTCGTCTCTGTTCCCTAGTCCAGATAATAACCAAAAGAACAGTAACTACCGCTACGATGTAGGTTACCACACCAATACAGGCACATCCAATGGACACCAACAACAACACTAAACGATGCAAAATCAATCTAGATTAATCAAAAATTGTACAGTGCAATCATGTCTTTTTTAAATCACGTAAGTTGACATTAACGTTAAAATTTCATTTTTGTCCTAAGTGAACAAATCACGCTCAGTGCTTAGAACTAAGCTTTATACTCTACTAAACAATAAAAAGTTTAAACATGTTGTCACATTCTTCATTTTACATTGTACTTTCGTCTAGTTTTGACCATTTATACATCCCTAACAAAGGTCATATATATATGGATGAAATACCGATGGGTTTTAAGTTTCCATTTTTTATAATGTTTTAATTTTTCTTTACTTTTTAGTGTTTTGTCACGCATTTTTACCTTTTGTGGTCACTGGTTTTATCACCACCTGTAAACCTTGCAATCTGATTTGTCGGACAAATTCTTTGAAAATTTCTTCGTCGCAGATCTTGGTAAATGTGAACTCCGTATAAAAGAGAATAGTTGTCTTTCTCAAAACGGATCTCTGTCTCAATTTGATTTTTTTTTTTCGTCAAGTTTAAATTGATATTATTCTTACCTGAAAAACTTTTCATGTCAGCACACCTTAATTTCCCTGCAGTCCTAACACAAGTTGCAAATAATCCTCTACAAGAATCTAACTTTGATTTTTCTGACAAATATGAAAACCAGTATGGCGTTGAAAATCCTGTTATGTACATTCCAAAGCTGATAACTTCCACAAGCAAAATAGCCTTCCGAAATCGCATCCTTGAAATGTAGTTTGTTTTCAATTTATCCATTTTGCTTTCGCGATACTAGTATAAGAAAAGCAACAATCTGGTTTATAAGTTTGTTGTGCTTGTGGGGAACTTATAAAATCTATAAACTATTTTACGAGAGAAGAATAAAATATTTTTCACTTCTTCCATATCTGATTCCTATTTTCTTTTCTTTTGTCCCTTTCGTTTTCCAGTTTTAGCTAATTTGATCTAAGTTAATCAAATTATGATCATAACGGATTTAAATTAAAGTATACTGTACTTATGGAACTTAATTTTACCAAGTAAATATTAACTTAATGCGAAAGAGCATTCAATACTCAAATAAAAAGACCACTTAAAAGAATCAACATTTAAAAGAGGTGTGACGGATTCTGATAAAATTGAGATAGACTTTTAAAGTGTCCGGTACAGGAGATTACTCTCATCAATGTGGTGACAAGAACTGTTGCTTCTTAAATTACATGTGTAAGGCTCATTTACACGATCAAACTTTCTTTGTCCCATAAGTTTTCATATTCTTAGATAGTTAATGTTTCAGGTGAGTATAACAAGGGTTTTGGACGTCCCTGTTATAACAAGTGTTCTGGGTATAGCTCACAGTATAATTCAGTAAAACACAAATAAATCCAATGTTATATTAAAAATCCACATTCAACAAATACATGTGCATGTAATATATAAAGATGCAAAGATGAAAATACGGTCTCCGTAAAGAATCCTTAGTTTTGCTTATTTGCGCAACCTGTGTGGCGTCCACACACTTCGCCTCTTATTCCAGAACTGTCTCTTAGAAACGTTTTTCGAATCAATTATTTAAATTACTTAACCAGACCATGACAATTTAAAACATTGCTTAAGTAACAATACAAATCAATTCAATTCAAATATTTATTGTATACAAAAAACCCATTTGGGTTTTTTAATACATAACGAACTTACACAATGACAATTAGAATATAGCAAAGTGCTCTCGACCAATGAGATTATAGGATTTGATGTTTCTTAATTGTGAAGAATGAATGTAAAACATGTTCTTAGTAAGGGTTATCCTATTGTTTCTTACCATTCAAATCAATTAATTCCTATAAATGAGATACAACTGCCCCGAAGCACATTTATCACCTTCCAGAATTTGTTATTGCAATAAATTTGTTTTGAATTGTTAAAAAAAAAAAGAGTTTGTTATTGGAGCTTATTAAAAACTGAATTTGAATTTGAAAAAAAAAATATAATAAAAAATAATTAAGTAACTGATGTAGTTTTTAAGATCGGTAACGTTGAACGTTAAACACGATAAGACCAATACTTTCAACGGATTATGAGGAGCAGTAACCGATCAACAGAGATAAAAATAACAGTTTTAAGATAATTTGGTTTTGTTTAAAAAAAAAAAAAGATTTTTGAGACATCTATTATTCTATTGTGATATCCAGGTACATACTAATCACTAATGTAGAAATTGTATCTACAGGTATACAGTATCTTAACCATAGTCAATAATGACCGTAGAATATATTTCTTTTTTATGGAAAATAAGATGAACCGTAATCATTTAAAACAGGATATGTATAGATATGAAACTCATTTTGTAATTTGTTTATTGCATCCCTGAATATAGTGTTCCCGAAGTTTGCCGAAAATTACCGAGATCTCAGTTTGCCATTACGATGTTCAATCCAAGGTATTAAGAATAATCACGTGGTTAGTTATGGTCCCGATACGGTAAACTTTCTTATTTATTTCATAGTCTATTCTACTATAATTCCAATGTTGTTTTCAAACACCAAATGCAGTAATTTCATTGGCTAACAGCAACTTCCGGTAAAAAGTTTATAACTTAATAAATTCCTTTCATGACGTCGTAAGTATGAATACGTACGCATGTAATATAGTGCATGAGGAAAATGTTAATATCAAATGGAAAAAGTCACATTTCTGCTTTACTTTGGTATTATAAGTAATAAAGGTATTTTTACGGAATTTATCAATGTGTAAACTCAGGCTTATCACTCACAAACTTTGCATAAAGTCCTTCAGACTTTATCTAGTTTGTGAGTGAATCGCCCGAGTTTACACATTGATAAATTCCTTCAAAATAACCTTTATTACTGTAATAACGATGGTTGCTTTATTGATGCATCAAAATAACACCTACGGATGTACTTTAGAACTTAGGCGTATCCCCTCACCCTGTGGATGCCTTTGGCATTACAATATACCTTTTTGTTTATTTTTATTTTTTTTTTTTTGTAAGGTAAGTTGTCAAGTATGTAATGTTAATAGTTAAGTCGAAGCTAAAAAACACCCTTATATTTCATTTTGGACAATTATTCCAACAATCAGGTATACATATAATAATTTACTTGGGTATCATTTTTGTCCGGGTTGCACAGAGTGAAAATCCGGGTTTTAGTATGGTGAATGTCGGGCGGGCGGGCGGGCGGGTAAAATGGGTACCTATTTTGTGAAATCAACTCCTCCTACAGTTTTTCACCCACATCCTTGAAACTTCATAGAATGTTTCAATATATATTGAAGATGTGCACCTCACTTTATGGAAGTATTTCAGGAATTATTTCCCATTTTTCCAAACTTTGGAACTTAGTCGTTTTTTATTGACATCCTCAATAGAGGGTACCTATTTTGTGAAATCAACTCCTCCTACAGTTTTTCACCCACATCCTTCAAACTTCATAGAATGTTTTTATATATATTGAAGATGTGCACCTCACTTTATGGAGTTATTTCAGGAATTATTTCCCACTCTTCCAAACTTTGGAACTTAGTTGTTTTTTTATTGACATCTTCAATAGAGGGTACCTATTTTGTGAAATCAACTCCTCCTACAGTTTTTCACCCACATCCTTGAAACTTCATAGAATGTTTCAATATATATTGAAGATGTGCACCTCACTTTATGGAATTATTTCAGGAATTATTTCCCATTTTTCCAAACTTTGGAACTTCGTCGTTTTTTATTGACATCTTCAATAGAGGGTACCTATTTTGTGAAATCAACTCCTCCTACAGTTTTTCACCCACATCCTTCAAACTTCATAGAATGTTTCTATATATATTGAAGATGTGCACCTCACTTTATGGAAGTATTTCAGGAATTATTTCCCATTTTTCCAAACTTTGGAACTTAGTCGTTTTTTATTGACATCTTCAATAGAGGGTACCTATTTTGTGAAATCAACTCCTCCTACAGTTTTTCACCTCTGTGCTCGTACACCAACATACAATGTGTCTGATTTTGTCTATATAAATATTCATGACTGCCAATGTGCAATATGATCTTGTTATCACCTTTGTCACCACTACAATAAACACCCAGCAACCCGGCCATTTGTGTCTTTGACCCATTTTATATTCTTTCGTATTCTTTAACTCTGTAATATACATGTATTTCTCCTCTTCTTGACATGTTAAATCGGTGGGGTAAAAATACAAAATATTTGTTACCACTTCCCGCTGATTAAATTTCTGCTGGGAATTCCCGCCGTTTTTTTTTCTACAGTTATTGGAACGATAAAGTAGAGAAGTCCCGAAATGAGGTCTATGTAAACAAACTACATAGCAACGACATTTTCTTGAGGTTTTTGTCGAAAATCACAGGAGAAACAAATTCTCCTTCAATTTACTCGTGAGTTATGGAATTTCTCCCCTCTCGATAGTTAAATTTTAGATTTTAACAGGTTCACAAAAGCTCAGGTGTTGAAAATCGAAAATTTAACTATCTTGGATGGATAAATTCCATAACTCACTCGTACCTGAAGGAGAACCTATATATGTACACTATGTAGTTATTAATAACGGTCTTTTGTTTTCTTTGTGGCTGTTCTCGTGAAGTCGCTGTTTTTGTGTTTTTGAAAACAAAATCCTCTCTTCATTATTTATTTTGCATTTTTTGTCGATATAAATGCTAAAATGAAAAATCCTTAAATAATTATAGTACAACTAATCGCTGAATTCCGTTTAAATACCAGAAATAAACAAACGCGTGACTGAACTACGCAGTAAATCACGAGTGCGTGCATCGCGCAAGTTATTTACAGCTGCAGTTCTATCACAAGTTGTTTATTTCTGGTATTTCAATTCAGCGATTTTGTTAAAGTTTTATAACATTAAACATTTTAGCAGAAATAAATTTTAATAACAACCATGATAGACGAATAGAGAATGGAATCGGGGAATGTGTTAAAGAGACTACAATCCGACCAAAGAGCAGAAAACAGTTGAAGGCTACCTATGGGTCTTCAACGCAGCGAGAAAATCCCACACCCGGAGGCTGGCTTCGGCTGGCTTCAGCTGGCCCTTAAACAATAATGTATACTAGTTCAGCAAAATGGACGGCACACTAATCTCCGAAACATAAAAATGAATCAAAGTTGAAAAAAACACACATGAATAACAAAGGCTAGAGGTTCCTGACTTGGGACAGGCGCAAAAATGCGGAGGGGTTAAACATGTTTTGTGAGATGTCAACCCCACCCCCACCCCCCATACCTCTAACCAATGTGGAATAAACAAACACATAGCGATACACACAGTGAAACCCAGTTCATAAGATGTCCGAGACCGATGTTAAAAAAGGTAACAGAAGAAACTAAGCAAAATGACAATGATCAATATATATTAACAAGGGACTACTATTAGTTACTGACATGCCAGCTCCAGACCTCAATTAAACTGATCGAAAGATTATATCATATAGAAAATCAGCCACAATCCCTCCCGTTAGGGGATTTAGTATCATACCATCATAATAACAATCCAAAGATACTAATATTAGATATAGTAAATTTATACTATGCTGTATACGACGCATTTCAAGGAGTTACCTCTCATCAGCAGCATTAAAACCGAAACATTTGGAAGACCAAAAACCAAACTTATATTAAACAAGAAGTACTCAACCAAAAATACCGAAATAGGAAGCCAAATTTCAGCTAAGGAGATCTACCATGTGCAATACAAGGAATGAACCCTTAGTACATTGTATTTCTATTATTTTTGAATTTTGCAAAATACTGTTAATTTCTGTAACAAATCAATGAATAATCATGTCAGACAAGTCTGACGACTGGGTTGGCGAATACCCTCGGGGACCTATGGTAAATTATACGAGAAGAACATAACTCGTATCATGCCGACAACTGGTTCTAGAATAAATGTGTTTATTTCCGATGCAAAGACCCTATAAGTTAATCAATATTAATTCCAAAAAATGCCATCTTTAATGACTTGACAACAGTCTTCTTACTATATCCCTTGTTGATAAGTATGTTTAAAGGCTTGATTAGCTTTTCAGGTGAATGGTGACATTTTATGGTAATATTCTATACAAAGCACAAAAATATCGTCATTCACATGAAAAGCTAACCAAACCTTTAAACAGACTTATACACGGCTGTTCTTTTCACATGTGATTTAGGAGATTTTCTTTCACTCGGATAGTGCGGTAAATCACCTATTACAGTGTAATAATATACCCTTTTACCTACAATTATAGGTTAATATCATTTTAAAACTTGTATATAAACTTTCATTTATAGTTCTAAAATCAATTGTACAATTTCAACATTGCAAGCATATAAAATAGGTTAATTGGGTCAGAAAATAAAGTAATTTTGCGACAAAATAAAAAAAAAAACAAATTATACTTCGTGGTAATAATAAAGTGATGTTAGGCGTAGAATTTGTTTAATATTCATAACACTAGTCTTTTCAGTGAAATATTTCATATAAAAGGTTAGATTTTAATAAGACACTTATAAATCCCACGTTCTGCAGTTAATTATTCAATAGCTTTGTCTTTTCCTCCTGCTAATGAAGAATGTGAAATCCTGAAACTATTCACCACGGCTCCGGCTGACGTTTGAAATTTACTTTTTTAAAAAGTGGCTCAGGGTTTCGTTTGACTTTTGTGATAGATTGTATTGGCGTTCCAAGTGTGGCTAACGGTGGTATCTGAAACGGCTTTCGTTTACGTGGTTCTGGTATATTGAAGTCTACAACCCACAATAACCCAGCCAGGAAGATAAATACAGTACTCACTATTACAAGATAAAATATGACAAGTGGAGACGCATCAAATGTCTTTCCATACAGCGTGTATGTTATTAACGTACTCGTGATGAAGCAGGCTGAAAAAAGAATTGCAAATTAGATCATGAATTACTAATGATGGGGAAAAATAATAGTGAAAATTTTGTTTTATATACTTTAACTCTAATGTTATAAGATTGTTAAATTTTGTGAAAAGCTAGGTGTATCACCCTCCTGCATAGCTCTGTCCTTCGACGCTTTTGGCTTTACTCTTTTGGTGATTTTGGGTGTTTTTAATTTGCTCTTTAACGTTCTGGATTATTGTTTTGGTTTTCAACATTTTAGACCTTGAAAGACTAATGAGTCACAAATCGACCAATTGTGCACATTTTGTGCGTTAAAATTGGTATCATAGACATTTTATTTTATCAAGATGACAATATATGTTGATTTTTTTAAATTCAAAATGAGAATGTTCCTTGGTCGTATGGTCATCACTGTGTTTGACCAGCTTAGAAAATTCTATCCTATTAGATTTAGACACCCTACTGGGCAGGACTGTGGAAAAAAAAAAAAAAAATGGCGGATTGAGGAGATGTGTTGAAAAATGGTCAGCGAAGATTTCCAATTTGTTTTTGTCTAAAGGGTGTTATGTGAGTTTATATGAGATTAAATGTTCCAGTAAAGGACTATTATTCGATGGAAATGGATAGAATGACATTTATATGCAAGTATACGTTATTTGAACATATTTTATTGTGTCCAGTGTTGACTTTGGTTCAAGATGGCCGAAAATCAGAATGAATTCAGTTCATCTGACTCAAGTAAAACCCCGGTTGGAAATTCAATAGCAAGTGCTCGAAACGTCCTATACAATAACGCAATGAGTTATAGTGTACCCTGCAATACACCAGCCATGATACCCTCTCATGTTCAGCAGAAATTAACATTTTCTGAAAATCGATCCCCCCAAACCCCTAATGTGCAAAACCAACCTGTGAGCCTAGATCATGTATTGAGTGACATCTACGCCAAACTTGAAAAACTTGAAAAACTGGACTCTTTACCCTTTATAATGGAAGCACTGCCGTCAATAGATAAACGCTTGGGATCCATAGAACAGCGTTTTACAAACATTGAAACAGAGTTAGTACATATTAAACATGATGTGCAACAACTAGGAAACAGAGTATCTAATAATGAAATGACAACAATGAATATAACACGAAGATTAGATGAAATAACGTATGAACGTGACCAAATGAAACAGGAAAATAATGAATTGAAAGAACGAGTAATTGAAGTCCAGTCTAGGTCGATGCGTGAAAACCTTTTATTCGGTGGCATCGAGGAAGACCCTGATGAAAAAACAGACACCGAAAATGTAGTCACAGAATGTGTACTTAAAACATTTATTAAAAACAAATTACACATAAAAGATGACATACACTTCCACATTGTCCACCGTCTTCGACCAAGACCTGATGGCAAAGCTAGAACAATTGTAGCCAAATTTCAGAGTCGTAAGGATCGTGATAGGATCCTGAAAATTGCACCACAAAAACTAAAAGAGACACCTTATAGTATCTATGAGCAGTTCCCAAATGAAATAATTGAAAGACGGAAAGCTTTATTTCCCATCTTTAAACGTGAGCAGAGGTACGGGAACACAGTTAAATTTACAGAAGACAAACTATATGTTAATGGCCGCAGAGTGTACCCCGACATCGAGCAAACACGATATAATGTGAACAGCAGACCAAATATTCAACCACAACCCGAACATCCATACCTTAGACAACATTTTGGACCCCGAGCTCATCCAGAACTACTAAACAACAAATAGGACAGGCACACAAGAGGACAATTTAATTCTAAACAAAATTTACAGAACAATGTTTCAAATCTAAAACTGACCTGTCTGAATGTTTGTGGTCTAAAAAATAAACTGTTATATCCAGAATTTGTTGAATTAATTAATGAATATGATATTATTGTATGTGTTGAAAGCAAACTTGATGATTTAGATGTTCTCCTTGTACCAAACGGGTATAGTTATTTCTGTAAAAATAGAACGGAATTTAGTAAAAAGTCGGGTGGAATTGCAGTAATTTATAAAGATAAATTAAAAAATTTTCTTATTTTTCCAAAAACAGATTGTAATTTTGTAATGTGGATTAAGGTTAAAAATCTTGTGGAATCAAAAATAATACTGTTTGGTTGCATTTATATTCCGCCTGAAAACTCCAAATACGCATCTCCTGACGCATTTGATGAAATTGAAAAGGAGCTTATTTCTCTCAAAGACGAAAATATTTTAATTTCATTGATTGGTGATTTTAATGCGAGATGTAGGACACTAGCAGATTATGTAATTCCTGATGATAATCTTATGAAAATTCTTGACTTGGAATGTATTAATGATTTAAGTACTTATTTGTATGATTTCCAAAAACTACATTTGTATAATGTACCTCTAAACAGATCTAGTCAGGATACTGGACGTTGTAACATGTATGGTTATAAATTTATAAATTTTTGTAAAAACAACAATGTATTTATAGCTAATGGTAGAATTGGAGGTGATAAAGGAATAGGCAAATTTACATGTAAAAATTGTAGTGTTATAGACTATTTTGTTGTTTCTCCCGAGTTATTTCCCTTTGTTAGCGAATTTGATATTGTAGATTTTGACCCACTTGTATCTGATGTTCACTGTCGAATACACACCAAACTTTCAATTTTGCCAACAACTGATTTGCATATGAATATCGAACCAATACAGGGTGATTGTAAGCCTATTCGTTGGATTAATGACATGAAAAATCAGTTTGTTGACACAATTGAAAGTAATATGACAAATGTTTTGTTAGTTGAGTTAGATCAACTCGATGTCCATAGCGATACGTTTGAGGCTGATTTGAATAAGTTTGTTGAAAATTTAAACAAATTGTATACCGTTTTGGCGAAAGAAACGTTTGGTTCATTCAATAAGCGTGATATAAGATGTACGTCACAACAAAAATATATGCAACCTTGGTTCAATAATCGTTGCAAAGAAAAGCGAAAAGATTTTCATAGAGCAAAGAAAAAATACAATTTACTTAAATCCGATGAAAATCGCATTGAATTAAGAACTGCGAGTAAACTATATAAAATTGAAATTAATAGAGCCGTTACGGAATATGAGTTTGAAATGGAGAACAAATTGCGTACTTCCGCCGTAGATGAACCAAGGCAGTTATGGAAAATATTAAATAAACTAAATTCTCCGTCCAATACTAATCAAAACAAGATACCGATAGATGAATTATATGAATATTTTAAAAATTTGAACACTGACAATGAACATACTGATACTAATTTTAATATCCCTGATTGTGATGATGATTTAGCAAATAATATACTCAATGGTGAAATAAATGATGACGAAATCATGATTGCTGTCAATAATTTAAAAAATAAAAAAGCACCCGGGTATGATGAAATAGTAAATGAATATATTAAAAATACTATACATTTGCTGGGTCCTATTTATAGAAAGTTATTTAATAAAATTTTAGATACTGGGATTATTCCTGAGGTTTGGTTAATTGGTATCATATTGCCTATTTACAAAAATAAGGGCGACCCTTTAAACCCTGATAATTACAGGGGTATCACTCTAGTCTCGTCAATTGGTAAATTATTTACAGCAATTCTGAATAATAGACTATCAAAGTATGCAGATTTAGTTGAAATTATTCCTGACGTACAAGCAGGTTTTAGGAAAGGTTATTCGACCTTGGATAACATGTTTTGCCTTCATGTACTGATTGAAATTTATTTATCATTTGGCAAAAAATTGTATTGTACTTTTATTGATTTTAAAAAGGCGTTTGATACTGTTTGGAGACTTGGCCTTTGGCAGAAACTTGTGCAAAATAATATTTCCGGGAAAATACTTAAAGTAATTTATAATATGTATAATAGTATAAAATCATGTGTTAAACAGGGAAAAGAAATTTCAGGATTTTTCTCGTGTGATCTTGGAGTGCGGCAAGGGGGAAATTTATCGCCTTTTTTATTCTCTATTTTCCTTTCGGATCTTGAAACTTTTCTGAGCAGTAATAATGTTACAGGTCTCGAAACAATATCAATTCAATGTCAAGAAAATCTTAGAATTTTTGTATTATTGTTTGTGTTGCTTTATGCAGACGATACTATAATATTGGCAGAATCCGCTGACGATTTACAACATTCTTTAGAAGTGTTTGAACAATATTGCTTGAATTGGAAATTAGCTGTTAATGTAAGCAAAACAAAGGTATTGATTTTTTCAAAGAGGAAACAAAAGCTTGATCATGAGTTTAAATTATATGGTTCAGTCATTGAAAGGGTCGATTCTTATTCGTATCTTGGGTTAATTTTCAATTATAACGGTAAATTTACTACTGCTAAAAAGAAATTAGCTGATCAAGCCCAGAAGGCACTTTATGCATTGTATAAAAAGATTAGAAATATTTGTATTCCCATTGATCTGCAACTTAAATTATTTGAGTCTCTTGTTGAACCGATTTTACTGTATGCTTGCGAAATATGGGGTTTCGAAAATGTTAATTGTTTAGAAAAAATTCATTTACAATTTTTGAAAAGAATACTGACAGTTAGGTCGAGTACACCTAATTATATGGTATATGGGGAGACAGGTAGATTCCCATTAGAAATAAAAATTAAACTTAGATTATTAAATTTTTGGACAAAACTATTAGCAAACCAAAATAAGCTATCAAGCACTATGTATCAATTATTATATAATTTGAACCAGACTGAGATGTGTCGTTCAAAATGGTTATTTAATATTAAATCCATACTAGATTCGTTAGGACTAAGTTATGTATGGGATAGTCAATTTGTTTTAAATAATATTGATATAAAAACATGCATTAAACAAATTTTGTGTGACCAATTTATACAACTAGAGGCTCTCAAGAGCCTGTGTCGCTCACCTGTATCTAATGTGATTTTGGAAATTATGTAAAATTATATAATGATTGAGACCAAGATTGGTTTAATTTGACACAGTATTTAAAATTAAAAACAGGTCATCTTAGTGTAGTCTTACAATAGCTACTGAAGACATCTTATCATTATTATTTTTGAATATGTGGTCAAGTTGTGACCATTCAGAATTTTTTTTACAATTTTCTGATAGACTTCTAAACATCTTGGATGATGGATCGGCAACAAAGTAACAACACTTGGTCAGCACCTCATAAGGAACATTCATGCTATGTTTTGTTACATTCCATTCAGTGGTTCTCTAAAAGAAGTCATTTGTATGCATTTCCCATAGGGTCCAATGTTAAACTTAGTACCCCGCTGGCAGCCATCTTGGATGATGGATCGGCTACAAAGTAACAACGCTTGGTCAGCACCTCATAAGGAACATTCATGCCAGATTTAGTTTCATTCCATTCAGTGGTTCTCTAAAAGAAGTCATTTGTATGCATTTCCCATAGGGTCCTATGTTAAACTAAGTTCCCCGCTGGCGGCCATCTTGGATGATGGATCAGCTACAAAGTAACAACACTTGGTCAGCACTTCATAAGGAATATTCATGCCATGTTTGGTTTCATTCCATTAAGTGGGTCATTAAAAGAAGTCATTTGTATGCATTTCCCATAGGGTTCTATGTTAAACTAAGTCCCCCGCTGGCGGCCATCTTGGATTATGGATCGGCTACAAAGTAACAACATTTGGTCAGCACCTCATAAGGAACATTCATGCCATGTTTGGTTTCATTCCATTCAACGGTTCTCTAACAGAAGTCATTTGTATGCATTTCCCATAGGGTCCTATGTTAAACTAAGTTCCCCGCTGGCGGCCGTCTTGGAAGATGGATCGGCTACAAAGTAACAACACTTGGTCAGCACCTCATAAGGAACATTCATGCCAGATTTAGTTTCATTCCATTCAACGGTTCTCTAAAAGAAGTCATTTGTATGCATTTCCCATAGGGTCCTATGTTAAACTAAGTTCCCCGCTGGCGGCCGTCTTGGAAGATGGATCGGCTACAAAGTAACAACACTTGGTCAGCACCTCATAAGGAACATTCATGCCAGATTTAGTTTCATTCCATTCAACGGTTCTCTAAAAGAAGTCATTTGTATGCATTTCCCATAGGGTCCTATGTTAAACTAAGTTCCCCGCTGGAGGCCATCTTGGATGATGGATCGGCTACAAAGTAACAACACTTGGTCAGCACCTCATAAGGAACATTCATGCCATGTTTGGTTTCATTCCATTCAGTGGTTCTCTAAAAGAAGTCATTTGTATGCATTTCCCATAGGGTCCTATGTTAAACTAAGTTCCCCGCTGGCGGCCATCTTGGATGATGGATCGGCTACAAAGTAACAACACTTGGTCAGCACCTCATAAGGAACATTCATGCCATGTTTGGTTTCATTCCATTCAGTGGTTCTCTAGAAGAAGTTCAAAATGTGAAATGTTAACGACGACGCCGGACGACGACGGACGACGGACGACGGACGCCAAGTGATGAGAAAAGCTCACTTGACCCTTTGGGTCAGGTGAGCTAAAAATGGCATAGCGTTACAGAAGAATCGTCGAGGGGTCAGTTTTATTCTTCAATTAAGAGCAATTTTGGGTTAGAAAAATATTTAATCAAATTAAATGCAAACAGGAGGGGTTATATTGCCAAATTTAGGTGTTCAAATATAAAATTCCCGGTTGAAACCGGGCGCTGGAATAACACACCAAGGGAAGAGCGTATATGCCATTTATGTGATACCAGAATGATTGGATCAGAGTACCATTATATATTTGAATGTAAACATGTAGAAATAATGCAAAATAGGGTAAAGTACGTTTCAAAATATTATCTAAATAATCCAAGCCACCATAAGTTTTCGGGTATGATATCATATTGTAATACCAGAGTTCTAAATAATTTGTCTCTTTTTCTACAAAAAATAGTGAAGTTTTTGTAATCTAAATTAATTTAACTTACAAGTATAGAATCGTATATTTAACCATTTACATATGTTTAGTCTATTGTATTAACACTCACTTAATGTCAAGGTCACAAGTACTCTATTGTATATTGACACACTCTATTAATTCGCCATTTGTTTACTTTTGTATATATCATGTTTGCCTCTTGCTACAGTGTATACTGTCTCTTGAGTGAATAAAATCTTGAAATCTTGAAATCTTGGATATTTCAACAGTTGACAACATAGAACTAACAAAGGCAGTAATAGATTATATTAATGATACTGAAAGATTTTCTCAGTTTTAATTCAATTATGTCATGTTTTGCATAAGATTAATTTTGTTTTGTAATACAATGCTGCTATAGAAGTGCGCTCATGTTATATTCCACCATTCTTGAGCAAAATATCGCAAATTCATCATTGTAAGTCACATTATACAAAGTACGAAATGCTTTTTTTTCTTTATTGACACTTGTTATTCCTCTCCATATTCTTCATTTGTTTCTTGTTCTTAGTTTTTTTTTTGTGTCTCTGGTTAACAGATCCTTAACTTTTATGTTTTAAATATTTTTATTTTATTTTAAAAAAAGTGATTTCTCTTACAGATGGCAACAAGTTTTCTTAGAATACAACACATTATCCTATTAAAGTTTTAATTCAAATAGCATAAAAATATTTCCAGTCTAGATACCAATCATTGCTTTGTTTCTATCATGTTTTATGTTGTTTTTTTTTTAATTTTCTTCTTGATTATTTTCTGTTGACATGCTTGAGTTTTATTGTGCTTGTATATATGTTATGTGTCTGTCTTGTCTCCTCCATCATGTATTTGGACAGGATAAACATAGGCCTAGCCTGTTATCCAATCCTATTGGTATGAATATCAATAAAATGTTTGAAATAAAATCACTGTTGAATTTTTTCACTAGAACACAATGATTTTTTGCCAGGATCTAAAGGTCATTTGTGTTAATTTTTTAAACATTTATATTTGGGGATAATTCCACTAACCAACCCTTGTACAGTGAACATAAAAATATCCATATTACTTAACGAGTGGCTCCATTTGATTGTGGAAGAAATGGGAAATAAAATCACAAAGCTATAAAATCTGACATTCGAAAAACATTGCTGTAATTAGGCCAAATATAATCCTTAGAACTAATACTTTTCTCTTATAAAATATACTTAAAAATAATTTGAATGAGGATGAGGAAAGTGTCTGTTCCATTCCACGAATAGAACTTACCGGCGGCAAAACTGGTCCCAACAGAAAGTTGTACGAGTCTTCTCCTTTGCTCTTTTTTCCAGTTGATTACCATCAAAGCTGTGATAATTACCAATATGTAGGCCACGATCCCAAGGCATGCGCACACAATTGACGCCATTAGCATGACTGAAAAGAAATATTGAATGAAAAATTCGTCTAAAAACCATCAAGATGGTTTACTGCTATATCATTTGAAAGTCTCTCGCGTAATGCTGACCTTAAATCGTCTTTATTTTCGGTTTTAATTTATTTTGAAAAAAAAATACAAAAATATTTGGTTACCTTTCGACTCTATCTCAATGTGCATATTGGTGCATCAGAATTGGCATCACATAATACAGTTGTATTTATTTTTAGGAAAATCACGGAATCGCAAATTAATGAAGTGTACGTTTAAAATTACGTAAGTTTTTCTTACTCTTTATTTACATGTTACCTGAGTTTGGCAAAACTATTTTTATTGGACGTAGTGTATTGGTGTTTATTATTTGGCTTTCCGAACTTTTGATTACAAGCCTACCTGATAAAGCCGATTAGTCTAAAAATGGGCATTGCACGTAAGGAATTTACATATTTAAGTTTATTTTTGCATGTTTTTGTACAGAAACTGCAGATTCTCCAATAATATTTCAGTGACACTGTATTTCGAAGAATCTTTTTGTTTTTTCTGTCGTGTCTTCTTTTTTTTTGTAACCCTTGACCTTCTACTTAACCTGGTTCTCTGCATAGTTAAATCGGATTAGAGAAATTCCGGGATCACTATATTACTTTTAGAACCTTTTTTTCTTTCTTTTTCAATGCATATTTGTGTCTCATGTCTGGAACAATTTGGTCACGAGGACTGCTAATTAGGAACAGCTACACCAGAGTCTTCTCTATTTTTTTCCGATAGAAGTAACATTTTGATTAAATTAACACTACCGTTTGGTCTTGTCCACAGAAATGTGTGCAATTGATCATTAATAATAAATAAAAAATAAAAACTAGAGCCTCACTAGAGCGTGTATTGCTCACCAGGATTTAATCTGGCATTCAAAAATCATAAACGTTAATTTAACATCATCGAAAACAAAGCCTGATATCAGTGCTTTTTGTCGCTTTTTAATATCAGTGATAGCAATGTCAGTAAACGCCAGGTGGAGCTGTTTTGGGGGAAGTTATTTAAAAACTGGATTCCGCTTCTTTACAACCTTTTCCAGCCTGCTTTGGGACCAGTATACTGTAAACAAACTCTGGTTTCCGCTCAGTGGCGCCCCTAGTGTTTACGGCTGACATTGCTATCAGTGACCATATTGATCTATTGTCCTGACTCCATACAACATTTTGAAAGAGGAGCGCATAAGGAGCATGCCATCAAACATCGGCCAGAGGAGAAGATTTTTAAATATTCTCATGCTAATTTTTCTATTTTTAATAAAGGTGGACATATATGTTGAATGTTCGGACCTAAGGAACCAAGTTTTATAGGGCCTAGCGGTTTCAGAAAAGAATATCTTTAAAGGATAGTTTACTACGACGAGGGACGAAAAGTGGTAGCAATATTTTAGCTAAAATCTTTAAAGAAAAGTTTCAACGTCAGAGGTAAAACTGCAACGCAATCTAAAATATGATGTCGTGCGATGTGCATGAACAATATTGTAAGTGAATGTCATATTTGCTCTGTTTGTTGTTTGTATATGAACAAAGAAGAAAGAATGGTCGTTTTGAAGATTAAAGTTGTTGTTGCATCGCGATGTTAAGATGCGATGGTTGTAATATTGGTGTATTTGTGTATAGAAGATACTATAGTATTGAATATTACTTTTTTCTGAGTTTTTAATTTATTCAAGTGGTCACTCGAAAAATAATTAAAAAAAAACAAATCAATTAAAAAGGCGCGAACATTGAAATATTTTATATTTTAAAGGAGTTTGCAGATTGAAATCTGTATTATCATTGTAGTTCAAAATTTTACTTTCTTACCTGGATACTTTTCCACGTTAGCACAGTTCAATTTTCCTGCTGTTTTTACGCATGTTGCAAACAGCCCGCTACTGGAATCTAACTTTGCCGTATCTGATAAAAATGAAATCCAGTAAGGTGTGGCAAACCCCGCAAGGTAAAGGGAAAATCCGATCACTTCTATCAAAAGTATGGCCTTCCTAAAACGTACTCTCGTCTTAGGATTCGTTTTCAGTTTTTCCATTTGGTTATCTTATGTATATAATAAAGTTTTACAATAAAATATGAACTATTTTTGTTCAGAAAATCTTGCGGGATTTTTACTTGAACTTTCAGGCACCATTTTTTCAAATATACCTTTGGTTGCTTTTTCTTCTTTAAAAAATGTAATACGAGAAATGGGACGTATATACTTATTAATATGCTAACAGTTCAATTCATAAATTAATGGTTTTTATAACGAGGACAAAAATTGGAAAATTATACGCCAATAGAATTATATTCAAATGGGTGTAAAATGTTGAATTTATTAAAATTAATAAATAAGTACACTGTATAAGATAAAATAAATAATTAATTATATTTATAATTTATGTTTTTTTTTTGTTATATTATAGTGCTATTGCACTAATATGGAAGATCATTGTAAAAAGCAGCATATCGTATTGTACGAATGTGCATTGGTAGCGCAAAATCTAACGTTATACTGCGAGGGACGTTTTATGATATAATTATAGATTTCGTATATCGGCAAGTTATCTGAATTCCGATCATGAACTAACTGTGCACCACTTATTGCGGACCTGTTTCTGTATTGTTACGAATCCCAATTTATGTCTAAAATCAGCAAAGACCCAACGAAACAGCATCTGATACAAAAATTTAATAACACTTTTAGACATTTGGATGATATTTTGGCCGTCAATAATGACGACTTCAGTATGTACACTAAAGAGATTTATCCTATTGAACTTGCTTTAAATAAAGCTAATATAACAATGAACACTGCCCTTTCCTGGATCTTGATATCTATATCTCTAACGGGAAGCTTAATATTAAAATTTACGATAAGAGAGATGATTTTTCATTTCCTATTGTTAATAATACGTTTTTAGATTGTGACGTTCCCTTGAGATCTCACAAAACATTTTTAACCCCGCTGCTTTTTTGCGCATGTCCCAAGTCAGGAACCTCTATCTTTTATTAATCTTGTGTGTTTTTTGAAATTTTTATTCATTTTTATGTTTCGGAGTTTGGTATGGCGTCCATTTCGCTGAACTAGTATGCATTATTGTTTAGAGGCCAGTTGAAGCCCGCCTCCGGTTTGCATAGTAACAAGGCTGCAATGTATTCTTCTGCCATATTTTAGTCTGTTCTACCGTGCAATATCTTTCTCCTTTATCTGACCAATTCCAGAATCCCGTCGCGGCGTTTTATCAGTGGGAGTGCAATATTGGGTCATATTTTGATAATTTTATTATTGATAATTTTCAATTTATGTGATACTTGTAGTCAATCTTAATCTTTAGGGCTATCAGCATAAAAGCAATCAAGGTTAGTAAGCAGGCGAGACATTTCAGCGTGTGCACTCATGTTTTTGTTCCTGTTGTTTTTTTATTTATAATTTTTTTCGGGGGGGGGGGGGGGGTTAATTTAAAAAAAAAATTATTTCAAATATTTTGACGACGAAATCTGTGCACGATTACTAAAGAGGTTAGGATATTTTAATTTCTTTTCAAATTCTATTTACTATCTTTCTTAAATGACGAATTTCAATTTCTATAAAGGATAAATAGATGCAATTTTTAAATGTCAAATATTATATTTACACAACCTTATATAAATAAACACTTAATGTACGTTATATGTTTACAGTAATCATAACGGGCTATAAATCATATTTTGTACCATCAGTAATAATCAACATAACTTTTGTGTATACTGTATAACTAATTTTAAAATAATTATATCTTTCATTTTAATTGCTTTACTTTATGAATTCTGAAAAGAAAATGGTCTGTTTTGTGGGGAGTGGGGGGGGGGGGGGTTTAAGACCAAATCCCCTTTTTTACGGATCTGTCACGTTGGGACTGGGAAAATGTCATCTGCACAGAAATTCAGCTCCTCCCTCAATTTCGAAACTTGTCACAAGATGAGGTAAAGGTCTACTTTAAATGATCATTGTAATGTACACATTTATAAGTGCAGAGTCTGAATATAGATAAAAATGTAATTCATTTTAGAATTCCTTTTTGAAACCATAGTACTGTTACAGGAAAACTGTAAATTCTTGTCAATTAATACCGGAGTTTAACATTCTTTACTACAAGCTGGATTCGAGCTTGTGAACCTTTCCATGCACGTTTTAAAAACTGCTGAAATTGATCTGTTGTTACCTTTTTTACCAGAATACATCTGATGAAAAGCCACTAGCAGACGTTAAGCAACGAACAACCAAACAACCACAGATACACTCGGATGCCAAAAATACAAAATGAATATCGAGTTAGTGTTGTAGAATTTCTGCGGAGATATCAAGGTTTTGACGACTCAAGTATTCGTCCATTAGGTTAATAGTTGAAGACCTTACGGCGAAAACTGCCTCGTTGGTCTCTTGCTTGCCTCGGGTGTGGAAGGTCGTGGGTTACATTACAGGCCGGGTCAAACCAAAGACTTATGCATCTCCGCCAAAAACACGGCATTTAGGAGTAAGAGCAGAGACTGGTCAGCTCTGATTCAGAATAATGTGTCCGGATGGGATGGCACGTTTTCCTGTGGACCGTTACCGCGTCAGCTGGAAAGTAAAACTAGAGGCTTCCAGTGACCCGTATCGCTCACCTGGAAATCATTTGCAAACCTAAATCAGAATACATTGTTTGACTATGTCCATCTTGGCTGGCAGTCTGGAGGAACTTTGCTGCCAAGTTCTAAATGGCACAATGGTGTTGCCAAATTCCTCACTGGTTTCAAACCAGAAGATATTTTAAGTAAATCTTCCCATAGGTCTTATAAGCTAAGTTCGGCCAAGGATTTAAATAGTAGACTAATATTTAAATTCTTGGTTCGGCTTTGGTCCGGGCCATCGGACATAATTGTGGTAAAGGACCATGTTAGGACCATTGCTGCTAAGTCTGTTTTTAACTGGCTTACTCTGATTTCAGACAAGATTTTTAAGTCAACTTTCCCATAGGGTCCTATGTTAAACTGGCTGCCAAGTCTGGTTCCAATTGGCTCAGTGGTTTCGGACTAGAAGATTTCAATAAATTTTCCCATAGGTTACTATGTTAAACTATGTTCGGCTGTGGAGCCATCTTTGTTGACAGTCAAGATCATCATATACAATTCTGAAAGATAACCATTGCTGCCAAATTTGGTTCCAATTGGCTCAGTGGTTTCACACAAGAATTTCTTTCAGTAAATATCCCATAGGGTCCTTTGTTAAACTATGTTCAGCTGTGGTGGTCTTCTTGGATGGCATGCGAGGACATTGGATACAATTCTGAAAGAGGACCACCTAAGGACCATTGCTGCCAAGTTTTGTTCCAATTGGCTCAGTCGTTTCAGTGGAGATCTTTTAAGGAAAGTTTACGACGACGACGGACACAAAGTGATCGCAATAGCTCACATGGCCCTTTGGGCCAGGTGAGCTAAAAACCGGCTCAGCGTGTCGATTTTAAACAAATCAGGGTTCATATTCATATCATTTCAACACATTCTCGTCCTGATGTGAACGATAGGTCTGGAGCTGGCATGTCAGTGACTGTTAGTAGTCCTTTGCTAATATATATTGGTCACTGTCGTTTTGCTTAGTTTCTTCTGTTACCTCTCGCTGTTAACAGCATCCAGCAACAAGTAGGCAAGAAACATGTAATGGGTCCGTTACACTACTTTTCTTGAGGGTGTGGACAGGGTACTAGGATATCTGTAGAAGGGAGAAAAGGGGAGGTAGAAGGGAGAGAGTGGGCAGGAAAAAGAAGATTGTATCTGGTAGTGTTAACATCAATAAAACATGACAGAAAATCTTTTATAACTCCAAAACCAAAGATATGGAGATCTTCTGTTCATCAAATTAAAATCATGAAAGTGTAATTTCAATATGAATGTAATTTCTGTTTATCCTTAAATCTGGACCCGTAATTTCGGAATCAAATTCCCTCACTGAAGACTATGGGAGAGAGGTGGAAGGGGGCAGGAGAGAGTGACGGGAGAAGGGAAGGGGAGAGCATATCAGACATTTTGTAGTTTTGTCTGAATATTTTTAGCTTTTGTTTATATTGGACCGGTAAGAGCTTGTTACAGTTTGGTCTCATTTCCCGTGCAGCCGTGCTGACGGCTATACTATAACATTTTTGAACTTGTCTTTTTGAACCTTGTTAGTTCCATTTCAGGGTTTTTGTCTCATCACATTTAATCCATATCTTCTTCAAGTTTTATCTGAACATCCACCACAGAATTATTTGTTACTTTTAACTGAAATCGTGCACCATTCCATAAATACAAAGACCAAAAAAAACACTGTTAAAATGATTTATTAAACAACCTTATTTTGTCTACAGCACAGTCATTTTAATGCACTTCATTTACAATATAATATGATATCATAAAAAACATCTAAATGACAGAGATCTTTATATGCTGCATGTAACTGATGAATTGCATAGCTCCTTTTTTATATAAAAACAAACCTAACGATACCCTTAATAAAATATATTTTCTCCAAATCTTAAAATTTTGGTCGTTAAAAAAGTTGAAAATATCAATCTTTGTCACAGTTTCATATATATTTCTATTATTCCTTAAAATGGAAATAGAAGTTTCAATTAGGGGTTTATAATTATATTACACGGACATTATTACAAAATGCAGTATTCAGCTGATGCCTACAATGAATCATTTGTTATCTAAATGTATGTCAGAATACGAGGCCCTTTGAGGGGTTTATAATCCATTGAACAAACTGTTTTTTAACATCTTTAATCAAAATTTTCCCTCTTTAGTTAAAGTTTTATTTATTTTTTTTGGTAATATTCTGTGAAAACTTAAATTTAAAACTAAACTGAAGAATACCGGGAAAAAAATATCCTTTTTATGACTAAACTTTGCAGGCAGTAAAATTGAAATTTTTAAATCAATTTTTTTCTGAAAAAGAATATAGCATTATTCAGAGAAGTAAAATAAAACGCAAAAAAAAAAAATAATAATTTTTGAAAATTGTTTGCTTATATTTTCCCCTTACTGATATGTACAGAAAATTGTATATGGCACGTTTAAACTGTTCCTTATCAAACAAATGTTAATGATGATTTATTTTGATGTTTTGTTTAAAATGATTTGTTTTAGGTTTTATGTTGAAAATGAGAAATTATATCCACATCTATTAGATGATAAATGAATAAAAAAATGTCATAAAAATGCAGATTTTTTTGTAAATACTTTTTTGTATTGCATGCTGAATGCAGACGACTCCTCTTGCTGGTGGGACATTATTTTTATAAGAGAGGTGCATTAGGTACAAAATTTAAGGGAATGTGTAAAAGGTACTTTAAAATTTCATGGTTTGGAAACACAGGGTCAAAAAGGATAGTACTCAAAAGAGGGTGTCATTCTGAGATTTGGTCAAACGAATCACTACTGGACATCAGTGTCACTCATTACAATATCTATTTTGTTTTTCAATTTTCATATCCATAAAGAAAAAAAAAACTTTCGAAGTAGTTCTGGTTTCTTTAAATATGAAACAGTTTACATAATATAGTTCTCTTCATGCAAAACTATTGCACAACAGTTATCAGATATTTATGGGCCAAACAGGATCCAACATCTGGGACCACTGGATCTCATAGCACGCGTCATATACAAAGGCACATCTCAACTCCATGAATTTTTAAAGTTTGAATATTTCCTCTCCATGAGCCAATGAAATTTTAAGTCCAGAAGTCAATGAAAATTTTAGAGTTGCAAATTTAGTTTAACAGTTATCAATTAAGCTATTTTTCTAAATGTTATATGGATAATCAGAGTTTTTACATTTTTAAAAGTTATTGAATTTCTAAATTTTAAGCGGTTCAAAAAGTTATATTTCTAAAACAATAAATTAATTAATCCATTATATTATATCACTTGACTCCAAAATAAATCATTCTCTTACTAATATTTGTTTGTTTGTTTGTTTAGTTGGGATTTTTTTGCCATTTTCAGAATATTTGGCTATTTTGCGGCGGCCAGTTTTTATTGGCGGAGGAAGCCAGAGTACCCGGAGAGAACCACGGACCTTCGGTAGGAAAATTGGCAATCCTTGTCAATTAAGATTGGAGTCGAACACACCCCGCCACGGGTGAGATTCGAACACACCTCAGCGTTGACAGGCTAGTGATCATTATTAGTCATGACGAACTACCTAGACCACTCGGCCACCAAGGCCTCCACTAATATTTGTAACCATAAGCTATATTGTACTCTATAAATGTTGTAGTGACATGACTTTTGTATTTAAAGTTAATGCTATTTAATGCATTTTTTTTACTATAAGACTATCACAGATGAAATATGATTACTCACGGAGACAAAATACCAGTTCACAGAGCTGAAATGTGCCAATATACAAAACTGGTATATTTGCCAATCGATTCAAAAAAAAATTTCACATCCTGGTGCCTCAAGCTTTTTGTTTTTATATCTGAGGGATAAACAACTAGTATGTATAAGGATTATAATGATAAGTATCAATTATATGGGAACAGCAATAAACTATGCTAAAATGGCTAATTTCCTATTCAAAAATTTACCAGAGTTCAAATTAAAAGAAAAGAATAATGCTACTGCAAAGGAGAGTACAAAATTCTATTGTCTCAAATGAGTATCTTTAACATGATTGATATGATAAGAGTATCTTTTGACTCTGTGAGATTCCTTCTCCAACATCCATTTAAAATCTTCAGGGTCAGAAATTTACAAGCTAAGTTAATTTCTTTTATATCTATCATCACTTTTCCCCTAAACAATTTTAAAAATGTTCAATAATTATGCATTACTTTATGACAGACCAATGTTACCATAGCAACCAGATTCACTTGTAAACATAACTTTCAGCATAAAATTTTACTAACTTTTCAAATATGATATACTTATAGAATAAATAGAACATGCC
The DNA here is from genome assembly GCA_028015205.1 of Mytilisepta virgata. NCBI lineage: Eukaryota > Metazoa > Mollusca > Bivalvia > Mytilida > Mytilidae > Mytilisepta > Mytilisepta virgata. The sequence continues at coordinate 9,670,487 of CM051510.1, forward strand.
AGAAGGTAAAAGGCAAAATATTATTTCCTGCAAAGATTGAATCTCTAAAACACTTTCACAATTTTTTACTTATTATCTGATAATAAATTTTCAAAAGTTCAAGCTATTTTCAGTCAAACAGAAATATAATTTACGCTGATGATCTATTATGGTTCAGATACCTAAAAATCCATAGCACGGGCACTTCGTTTGTAATAAAACAAAAAAAATTTAAAATGACAATTGTAAACATCTATTTACTGTTAAGTATCAAGAGCTGGCAAAAAAGTTAATTTCAACAAGTGAAACTGGCTCCCTGTGTAAATTGCAAAAATGTTCTTTTTAAGTTATAGTTACAGTTTTATTAGATGGATCATTTCGCCTAATTTTACAAAAACTGAAAATTGGTCAATTTAAGCTAACTGCTATATCTGGGTTATCACTGATGAATTATAAGAATAAATCATTTCAATTTTTTTCTGAACACCAATGGTAAATATTTCAATCATAATTCTTTGTAGCAAAATTAAAAATATACAATGCAAAAAAATGTTGGTAAATGCCATTCTGTTTTTTATTAAATTTACACACCGACAGTATAAAAAAAATATATATGATGAAATTCATACAATTTAGGTAAAAAAAGAGTTTAAGTATTTATTATTTTGAAGTTGTTACCTCCCTTCCCATACCCCCATCTTTAAACACAACAATAACATCTTTTGAAAAACTTGTAAAAATTCAATCTCCCTTAACAATTCATTTTCATAACAACAAAATTAAACAATGTATAAAACACTAAGAGCACTTATTTTTCTCGACACATAAATTCGTATTTACAGGAGTATTTGTACCTTGGGTTATATATAAATGATTTAACTAATGTATATGATACATGATAAAATGTTCAATATGATTTTCTGCAAAATATAAAAGGATATGCAATCCTATCATAATTAAAATTGCAAATTGCGAAAAAATTCAACGAAATTCAAACATTTTCTAATGTCACCACAAATGAAAGTAATGTTATATGAAATTTATTTTGCTGCATATTTATCATACTAATAAAAAGAAATTTTGACTCGTTGCTCAACATGAAACAAAAAACTGAACTTGAAATTTCCGTAAGTTTAATGAAGGGATGGTTTGGACAAACCAGAAAATAGGCGGAAATGCTGTACTGGCAGCCATTTTACTATATGCAATGGTCAAGTTTAATCTGTAAAAATTCTGTCAGAAAATACACAAGGTATATACCAATAAAACAGTCAGATTTCCGTTAAATTAAAATTCGTTTGTTTTATTTAGTTGGGGTTTTACGCCGTTTTCAGCACATTTGGCTATTTCGTGGTGGCCAGTTTTATTGGTGGAGGTAGCTGGAGAACCCGGGGAGAACTACCGTCCTTTGGTAGGAAAATTGACAATCCTTGTCAATTAAGATCAGTGTCGAACACATCCCACCATAGGTGCATTAAAATTCGTAAGAAACAATAAAATAAAAGAACTGACAACTATAAGATTTTAGTTTCATCTTGTATTCTGCAGAAAATCATTTTAAATGAAGTACATGATAAAATTCTCATATTGTTTTCTTCTATTAAAAAAATCTAATAAAAATATAAGCACTTTAATATCATATTTACAATGTACAATGTGACATGACAAAATAATACAAAATGTTCTAGGTGTTAAAGTTGCATAGTAAATACAGCACCATTTAACATGATTTAAAACGCACCAACAACTGCAGGTTAATAACATATTAGAGAGCAAATGTTTGCTCTTATCTCTCAAGGAAGCACTAATGTAATACAACATTTAACATGTAAAATATCATCTAATCTCAGGTTATATTGTTTGAGCAGTTTTTGTTATGTTTTATATAAGTTTCGTTGGACTTTAAAAGTCAGTCATTTCTGCCTTAGGACAGTAATTATTGTTAGGTATTTTGGAAGCATCATCAGTCACATGATCTATGGAAATAACCAATCAGTTGCAAGTTTAATCAACCAGAACTGAGGTGAAATCTTGGGGTTTTTCCTAAGAACTTATTGAAATTAAATTCAAAATAATCATTCAACCGAGTGATAAAATTTCTTCCTGACAAAATCGAAAATGATTAAGATATGAAGAAACTTAAATTTGAGGTTTTATTTATAAATATGTAGGTTTTAATAAAATATAGTTTCTTACATTGATACGAGTGGATTATCAGATTTCTCAAATCAAGATAGTTAAATTACGGAGTTTTTAGCACGAGCTTTAGCGAGTTTAACTATCGAGATTGGAGAAATCTGACAATACACAAGTAAAAATGTAAGACGCTGTTTCTCTAATTTTCAATTCGTTCTGAAATCTTATGATTTGTGATCAAAGGCATCCGATTAATGTGTACGATGTCATAAATTTTGTTGGGGCTTCTCCCAAATCCTGACAAAGTCTCAATTAATTTCCACCAATCAAAATCCTAGAACTAAAAAGTCACTAGTGAGATTATCTATCTTTACACAATAGGTCGAAAGACGATTAAACTGACTGAAAATTAGAAAAAAATGTCTTTATAACTTTTCAGGTTCTGAATGGATGGCATATCAATGGATCTGTCTATTCTGCATTGCTTTCACTTTAATGGTTGTACCCCCTGTGGTTCCAAAATATCTCCTAAAACACCTGTTCATCTACGGTCTGCATACACACTGGGTGTACTTTATAACAATAGGCAATAATAAGTGAACAATTTTTGACTGATATTCAAATATTTGGTAAATATATCTTACACTATCTGTAAAAATATCCAACAAGTTAATGAATTAAAGGACGCCAAAAAAAAAAAAGAAATGAGAAACATGGGTCAGGTATCTTCTTTATCCAAATTATCCAAGGAAGAAAACAAAATTACCTCCCTTTAGCCTTTGAGACAAAAGAGATGACACATTATCTCCCCTGGATGATTTTGATTAAAGGGAGATAACTCATAAAATATAAATCACCAATTGTACTCGACATAACATTTCACTAACAAAATACATAACATAAAAATCTAAATATCAAAATATCTCTCTGTAACAAACAATCTAACCAAGTAGACAGATTAACTTCACTTGACTCCCAATAAATCAGCAGAAAAATGCACAAAAACTTTTACACCATCACAAAACTCATGAAACAAGGCACGTCATTAGTGTCGCATGTTCAAATATTTGTTTTCCTGAGCCAATTGAGTCAAAACTGAGCTCATGTCATTCACCACCATATTGTTCGACATCATCGAGTATCGTGATGTCTGAGATTCTGATCTATTTCCGCCAGGCGGAACATAACTATTTGTACAGGTGTGTTCTGATACTGAGCTCATATTATCTAACAAATTTTCTGATGATATCGAATTGATATTTTCCATGAAATCTTCGATGGGTTGAGCAGGATCGTCGCGATCAGTTGAGCTAGTCACTTGATTGCATCCCGGGGACATTTCCATCGGATTTGTTGAATACTGCTGATTGTTCGGCACTTGCGGATTCATATTTTGTCGATTCCACATTGATTGTGCATTTTGTTGATTCTGGTTGAACATGTTGGCAGGAATCATTACATTGCTCCCTTGATTAAAATTTTGGCCCATTTTTTGTTGGCTATAATTAGCCTGCATCTGTTGATACATATCTTGATTGTTACAATTGTTCTGATTAACAAACATCTCGTTATGTTGACGCATCATCATCTGGTTGCGATTCGCTGCCTTCCCCCGAGCAGGAATCTGTGATGTGCTAATATGAGGTACTTGAACTTGGGGGGACTGAGATTCTCGTTTATTTTTGGGGGGTTGGGTAGGTAACATAAGGCCAGGTGGGTTCATTTGATTACTCATAAGTTCATTAGTCATATGACCCTGCATCTGCATATTGTTCATACCTTGATTTCCACTCATTTGCATATTGTTCATTCCCTGACTGCCATTCATTTGCATATTACTCATGTTATCACCTCCATTTGTTTGCATATTCATATTTTGTCCTTGCATTTGCATATGATTTTCATTTTGAGCTCCGGACATTGACGGATTCATATTCTGATATCCGGCCATTTGTTGATTGTGCATGACATTTTGATTGTTGCCTGTCATTGCGTGTTGCATTGCTTGCATACGCCGCATGTTCATGCGCTGTTGAGATTTTGGCATATTTGGAGGCTGAGGTGGCATAAATTGCGGATTGTTGCCAACATTTTGCATCATTTGCCACTGGTTCATTCCCATTTGTTGTCCATTGCCACAATTTCTATTGCCACCTGGCGACATTTGCATATTTTGCTGCATATTGCCACCATTCATTCTGTATTGCATATTTGAGTTTCCCATATTCATCATTTGCATATTATTCATTTGTCCACTTTGCATAGAATTTGGCATTGTCTTATTCATTAGTGGGGGGTGGGGAATCATATTTGATGATGGTGGTGGCATCATGTTTCCAGAATTTTGTTGCATCATATTATTTGATGAATTTGGTTTCATCATATTTCCAGAATTTTGTGGAATCATATTATTTACTGGATTTATAACTGGAACCATGTTTCCTGAATTTTGTGCCATCATACCGCCTGACATGTTTTGAGCCATTTGATTATGCATAGGGCTATTATTGTTCATTTGGCCAGGAGACATATTTTGCATATTGTAACCTTGACCTTGATTCTGATTCCACATCTGGTTCATTTGCATATTATTATTTTGCATTTGTCCTTGACCATTGTTCATGTACATAGAATTTTGATTTCCAGATTGGTTTCCATGGTAATTAGGAGACATTTGCATATTATTCCCATCACCCATTTGCATTTGTTGATTTGAGCATTTCATTGAGTCTTGCATAGCCTCATTTTGGATTTCATTTTCTTGTAATGCTTCCATCTCCTGCATACTACCTGGCATGCGGTAATTATAACACTCATTCAAAAATCGCTGCATATCGTCAGGTATAATCATATCTTCATTGTCGGCCATTAACTGTTGTTCCAAAGCTGCTTCATGATCGGCATCTGTTCGACCAGGCGACCCATATTCATCGTTCTCCTGTAAACTATAGTCAGTAGCTATACTACTACGAGATGAATGAAAAGTATTGTTTGATCCCGCTTTATTTAATAAACTTTTCATTGACTGTGGAACTGGTAATGGCTTCATCATATTTAAACTATGAAACCTTTGCAATTTTTTCAACGCACTAAAATTTGGATCTAACGTCCGAACTGGATCACTTGCTCTTCTTACTTCACGATTGGGAATTTCATGAGGTAGTGGTGTACGACATGGCGTACTAGTTCGAGCTCCATCCAAATCATGTCTGGCCGATAAAAACCGAGCTACTCGTTCATTTGCATATTTACTAGATGGGCTACGTAAAGTCATGGCTTGAGACTGAACCACAAGATTTGGATGACTACCAAGTTGAGCTCTCTGAAGCTGAGAGGCAATGTCACTCATATTACTTGTCTCACTCGATCTTCTGCTATTAATCTGAACTGCCGGACCATGAATTGGAATATTTCCCATTATGTCATATTCATATGGCGAGTTAGTAATACTTAGGCGATTCGAAATTTGTGAAACCTCACTAGAACGTCTACTAGAGAAATGGCTGCTAAGAGGAAACGGACTTGCGTCAGATCTCATGCTGCTAAGATATGAACTAATTGTACTTGTATTGCTATCTCGTCTATTTCCTCCAGGAGGATGTAATTTATTTCCAGGTAACAAGTCACTTCGACCTATAAAACAGAAAAAAAAACATTCATACCATTCTCTTATGTATCAAAACAAAGGTTATCAGTAAGATTTGTTTGCTTATTTAGTTGGGGTTTTATGCCATTTTCAGCACATTTGGCTATTTCGAGGCGGCCAGTTTTTATTGGTGGAGGAAGCCGGAATACCCGGAGAGAACCACCGACCTTCGGTAGGAAAATTGGCAATCCTTGTCAATTAAGATTGGAGTCGAACACACCCCGCCACAGGTGAGATTCGAACTCGCAACCTCAGCGTTGACAGGCTAGTAGTCACGACGAACGTTATCAGTAAGACAATATTACATCAGAAGACTATAAGTTTTACAAGTGGACATTGAATATTATATGGTTTTTTTGCATGAATATTGTCAGGAGGAAGCTTAATATTGCATGAACCTGCAAGTGTAAAATGATGTACTCATGGGACAATACTCACCAATACTTATGCAATAAAGTTTTATTATATAATAATAAAAAAATTCTAATATATTCACATTTCTATCTAGAAAAAGTTTATTAAGCTTAAGTTTGGCCTTAATACATGTAAATAGACAGTACAGGGCAAATTTCATCAAATTTTCAGCAAATAGCATTCTTGAATAAGAAACCTATTGTGTTAAAAACTCAACTCAGTTTGGTCCTCATAAGGACTGTTTGCATTGCATGGTTTAATTCCATTTCATTATTCTCCAGAAGAAGTCAAATGTTCACAGACAATAGAGGGCAAATGATGAACAAAGCTCACAGGTGAGTTAAAATCATTTTTTCACTCAATGGATATATTTTCTTCCATAAATCTAAACATACTCTTAAGATCTGTAATGCTTTTGTGTTGTGGCCTCTTCTGCAAACTTTTTAAATCTGTTAAATCAGTCATATGATTGACTGAAAAAAAAATAAAAACATTCTAAATTAGTGTGCAATTTTTTATGTAGCATCTAATTCCCCCCCCCCCCCATATTTTTTATCATAAGAAGCAATTTGTACAAAAAAATCTTTTAACAAGTATTTATTCTAAGTATTATTACACACCTTTTGATTTTTGTCAAAATTCATTTACTTGACTTGTGCAAAACCTTTTCTTTCACAATAAAAGTAGTTTTATCAGAAAATGGTGGATGGATGAATTATTGTTTAACGTCCAGTGGCAACCAGGTGTGTATATCAGGAGTAGAACATTTTAATATATGAATATGATCCCTGCTTTGTACTAGACCGACACGCTGAGCCAAATTTTTAATGTGAACATAGCATGAAGTGTTTGATTTCAGGCTGGAACTATTTTCTAAAGGCTTCCATTTTGAGCAAGCTCACAAAATGATAATCCCCTGCTCCAAAATATGTTGCTTATGTTAAATTATCTCCCCTTTCAAGATTTAAAACAAGAATTTATTGTTTCGTGCACATCTTCATACATTCTTTTTATTCCTCAGTAAAATACGTTTGTTTCGAAGCATGTCCGCCATCGTATAAAACTCTTCAATTTCGTTAGTCTTTATGACATAACCAGTTTTTAGGTTAGCTTGTATCCCAGGCAATATCTATAAATTGATCCATTAATTTTTATCTGTCATCCAAATAAAAACCCTTTTCATGAAGAGGAGGGGGAGATACTTCTTCAAGATAAATTTTTCTGTAATTTCATAAATTTAAACCCTAAGCTCAACACTGTACCAGATGTATTATGGTTAACCAATGCAGAAGTGATGTTTACCAATGACAGAATTATCCCAGTGGCGGACGTGATTTTAAAACAAACGTATTCATTGGGAGATGGACATGGGGATTCCCCTATATATCCCTCAAAACTTCTTTTGTTAGTGTATATAAAGTAAGGTGTGGTATAGTGTCAATTTTACAAGTTCGTTAAATAAATTCTGTGTTTTACTAAGTAAATTCTTTCAAACTTTTAATGATGATACAACAATTCTGGATTTATCGGATTTTTTTGTCAAAAAAAACTTATTTAAATGTAACAAAAAATTGACACAAATCAATAAAATTAGAAGCACACAAAACATATAAACATGTATTTTATTATAACTTGAACACAAAATGGCTTTAGTGCGTAAAATTAAATGTCTATAATTTTTGTGTACTTCTCATCTTATTCATTTGAATAAATGTTTTTCTCAACTTTAATTTGTATTTTGACAAAAAAATTCTTTTTTAAGACTGATTAAGAACATACTATTTTCCTGACTAGATATTGTAGGGAGGGGATTTTTCCCTGTCAATCTGTTGTTCATTTTACTCTGCATAGTACGCTGTATATTAAGACGATTTGCCCTTGAAACAACTGAAGTTCCACTTCCAGGCACCTGGAAAAAATAACAAAAAAGATATTTTTTATATTTCTGTAAATAAATGTGATAATGTTTAAGTTTTTGGTAATATTATGATACCCCACTCCTAAAATTCCTCAAATTCTTTAGCGCTATATTAAAATTTTCAGATCTAATAATTTTTCAGGAAGAATCTCACCCACGATGCCTTCAACACTTTGGATTCATCATATGTATGTACTACGCAACACAAAAATAGTACTAGACTGTAACTGAAGAACTGTGTTTAAGATCTATAAAATATGTCCTATTTAGAGTTTAGATATATACACATATTTTTTTTCAAACTACGTCAAGAGTTATATGGGCCAAAAATTTATTCTAGCAATGAAAATTACCTAACATAGTTTTTATGTAAAAAATGCTTATTCAGTCTCTTCCACAAATTTACTGGAACTTTTGATCTGCTCAATTTGTCTTTTTTCAAATAGCGTTATTGTCCCACAAACTCACGTTCTGCTGTTCACTGAAAATCTGAAGATGATAGATGCAAGTTACAAGCAGATATGTATGCAACTTTTTGATTTGACACATGGGTCAGAAATAATATCAGTCATCTGCACCAATGACTTTCACCAAAACAATCAACACACACTGCAATCTGAGAACTTTTCATGTTCATGACCTTTGAACTTACATCTGCCTCATCAGGTTCGGGTATATCAATCTCCTCCTCCTCCTCCATCCCATTTTCTACCGTACTGATCTGCGTAGTCAAATGGTCCTCTATTAAATCAGGCTGAATATTGCATGTGACATTAACCTCTGGACTACTTTGTGGGGAAGGTTGATTGTGTGATACAGCACTGCCAACATTATCCTGTACAGAAAAAAAAATAGGATATTAATAATAAATAATTTTTCCCATAGACCACTCAAGTCAAAACTGTTATGTAAGAATACCGTTAAAATGTAAATAAAAAAAATTAATATGGCAACAAGAGTGTAATTACAGAACATTCTAACAAAGGGTTATTCCATTAAAATGGATGTGGGAGGAGAAAGGAAGTTTTATTTTTAGTGTTTGCTTACCAGATGTATGTAAAGTTATCTAAAGATATTTTTTGGTTGTGGAGGTATTTTGAAAGTCCCTCCCTACCCTCCCACATTCATTTTAATGGAATAGTCCAAACTAAATAACAAACTGATAGGTTGTTTACAATATTCCTATGCACAGTTCAAAGGTATCAGTGATGGCATATTACAGGAATAAATCACATGGTGCCTACCTATGACCTAAATAATAAACTCATAACTATCCGCAATATTTTATTAATATTAATATTCCACACCCGACTGCTCAACACAAAAAACAACTCATGTGCTCTGCGCTATTGTGTTATGTGGTCATTCAAACAATATTTATATATACAAAAATTCTAATTAGTTATATTGTGAATTCTTTGTTGTTCCTATGCTGTGTTTTGTGATCTTTAATGGTTTTTTTTGTCTGAAGATCTGTCGACGGGATGGCGTTAGTTGATTGGTGTTAATTCGTCCATTTTATTATTCACTACCTTTACCTGAGATCGTCTTCTCTCTCCAGCAGCCTGCAACGGTGTTACTGTCAGACATTCTTCCATTTTATTATTCCCTTCCTCTTTTTCTTGGTCCTTAAAAAAATATTGCAAATATAGTCAAATAATCTGTATATCACAAAATCAAGCTTTTAAATCGATCATAATGAAAACAAATAATTTTGTCAAGAGTCAATAATTCAAATGTTGTTTTCAAAACATCAAATGCAATAATTTCATTGGCTAACAGCAACTTCCGGTAAAAAGTTTATAACTTGATAAATTCCTTTCATGACGTTGTGTACATACGCACGCAATATAGTGCATGAGGAAAATGTTAATTTCAAATGGAAAACGTCATATTTCTGCATTACTTTGAAATTATTAGTAATAAAGGTTATTTTTATGGAATTTATCAATGTGTAAACTCAGGCTTATCCCTTAGAAACTTTGCATTAAGTCCTTTGGACTGTATTTAGATTGTGAGTGAATTGCCCGACTTTACATATTGACAAATTCCTTCAAAATAACCTGTACAAACACTCTACTAAGTTTGAAGGCTGTGGATTGAAAACTGTAGGAGTTTATTACACAAAATAGGTACTCTAATTTCCCTGCCTGCCTGCCCCGCCCATCCCCCCGAAATTCACCATGCTATAACCTGAATTTCACTCCGTGTTACCCAGCCAAAAATGAAAAATCCTCATTTTTTACCAATCTTAGGAGCAGGTGAACATTTTTTATTCTTAATTTCTTGAAAAGTGAAGACTTTTTTCCTTAAAATTTACAAAGTCTGTCCACATCGTTGTCATTTTTTGACTCCATATGATCGACCTGGTCAATGTACTTTAAGAATAGGCAATCAAAAGAATGGTTCATACTTGAGGTATTGTTATTTAATTTTGCTTTCATGATTTATCTTTTTGTACCTTCAAATTAATAGTTAATTTAATGATGAAGACGAAAACAGTAGCAAACTTCAAATGACCCGCCATGTTGTTGACTAATGTGTGAACATCTCACAAATGATTTTTACAACAAATGCTACGTTTGTAGTTTCATCGTCTTTTTAGAACATATTATAACTATTACATCTAATAAACAATGATAAGAGGATTTGTTTTGTAAAAACATTATTCATTTCATTTGAAAAATTTTTTCTCTGAGTAACGTGAATACGCAATTCTATTCCGAACTCGTTTCGAATTTCTTTTCAAAAGTAAACTTCCAGGTAGGAAAAATTCAATAAAATTTACATTAAAATCGATCTTGTTAAATCAATTTTATTAAGGGCTGCTCCAGCAAAACTTACATGAGACAGGGGAAGGCACTTGAAAATTGGAGTAATCATCCATAGAAGTGATTTTATTTCACTTATACCCACCCACAGAACCAAAAGCAGAAGCTTTATAGGCACCAACAGAATCGAATAAAATAGTTAAAAAAGCATGATTTTGAAAATTCTGCAATTCTGGATTATTAATTATGCTGATTTTTAAATAATATATAGCAAATGAATGCTTTTTTAAAATCATGTTAATATCAACTTAGTTTTCATTTAAGTAAAATAGTCATGTAACTTTGTGTTTATATATTCACATCCTTGTGTTTTCATGTATCACATTATTTGAAAAAGAAAACAGATTCCCCCGCAAGCACATAATTTCTGAACGGGCAAAAAAACTGGTATCGTAAAATTTACAATAACCAAATTTGAACTTAATCTGTATATAATGACTAGAGGCTCTCAAGAGCCTGTATCGCTCACCTGGATTTAACTTTCACCTTGAGCAGACCTAAAAATTGAAGTGTTGCAGTCAATTTGGCTGGTTTTTCTATAGGATTCTATGTTGAACTAATTTCAACTGTGGCAGTCATCTTGGTTTAGTCCAGGTCAACGGATATATTTCTAAAAGAGAACCATCTAAGTACCATTTCTGCTAAGTGTTGTTCCAACGGGCTAAATGGTTTCAGACAAGAATATTTTTAAATGAATTTTCCTATAGGGTCCAATATTTAACAAAGTTGTGGTGGCCATCTTGGTTGACAGTCCAGGTCATCGCACAAAATTCTGAAAGAGGACCATCTAAGGACCATTGCTACCAAGTCTAATTCTAATTGGCTTAGTGGTTTCAGACGACAAGATTTTTGAGTGAATTTCCCATAGGGTCCTATGTTAAACTAAGTTCTGCTGTGGTGGCCATCTTGGTTCACAGTCCACGAAATCAGACACATTTCTGAAAGAGGACCTCCTAAGGACCAATGCTGCCAAGTCTGGCTCCAATATGTCAAGTGGTTTCAGACAAGAAGATTTTTCAATGAATTTTCCTATAGGGCCCTGTGATAAACTATGTTCGATTGTGGCGGCCATCTTGGTTGACAGTCCAGGTCATCGGACACACCTCTGTAAGAGGACCATCTACATGTAAGGACCATTGCTGCCAAATCTGGTTCCAATTGGTCAAGTGGTTTAAGACAAGAAGATTTTTCAATGAATTTTCCCATAGGGCCCTATGTTAAACTAAGTTTGGCTGTGGCGGCCATCTTGGTTAACAGTCTGGGTCATTGGACATATTTCTGAAAGAGAACCTCCTAAGAACTTTTTTTCTATTTTTAGTAACAGCATCCATCTCGGTTGGAAGTCAGGGATGCCAGACATAATTTTGGAAGGGGGCCACCCAAGGACCATTCTACCAAAGTTTGGTCTCAATTGGCCCACTGGTTTGAGAGGAAAAGATCTTTAAAGGAAAGTTCACGCTGGATGCTGTCTTTAAAGGGTAAAAACTCCTATAAGGGGTCAATCAATGATTTTGTAGATCTTACTTTGTTGAACATTTTTGCTGCTTACAATTTGTCTTTATCTATAATAATATTCAAGATAATAACCTAAAACTGCAAAATTTCCTTAAAATTAACAATTCAGGGGCAATAACCCAACAAAGGGTTGACCGATTCGTCTGAAAATTTCATGACAGGTAGATCTTGACCTGATGAACATTTTTACCCCTGTCAGTTTTGCTCTAATTGCTTTAGTTTTTGAGATATAAGACAAAAACTGCAATTTACCCCTATGTTCTATTTTTAGCCATGTCGGCCATGTTCGTTGGCAAGCGGGGTCATCGGACACATTTTTTAAACTAGATACCCTAATGATGCTTGTGGCTAAGTTTGGTTTAATTTGGCCCAGTAGTTTCAGAGGAGAAGATGTTTGTAAAAGTTGACGGACGACGGACGCCGCACGACGGACGCCAAGTGATGAGAAAAGCTCACTTGACCCTTCGGGTCAGGTGAGCTAATAAAAAGGATTGTCTATAAGTTTTAAATGATCATGATCAATTAATTAGGATTATTACAGTACGTAAACCCCAGGCAAGAAAATCGGCATTCCTTGTCAATTTAAACAAGATAGCTGACATATATCCACGAGATTTGAATTCCAAACTTCAGTGCTAACAAGTTTAGTGATGATCAGCAGTTTCAAACAAGTTTAAATTTAAGTTGAGGAATTAAAGTTTTACCAACTGAAATTAAAAGAAAATGGCCTGCAACCATCCACCTTGGTCAAGTATGACCGACACAATGGTCAATTGTTTATGAAATCTGTATAATAAATAACAAACCTGGTCACATTCTTCTTTCATTTCTTTCTTACATGTGCCATCTCCTTTGTGTTTCTTGTTGGCATAAAAATCTGGTCCATGGACGGTTTTGACGTGTTTACGAAGAGAACTGGGATCTGTATATCGTTTTGTACAACCAATAGCTTTACAGACATAAGGTTTCTGGAAAAATTAAAAAATAAATGTGACAGTATAATATCGCAACAATTATACCCTGTAATTCATATTTTGTTACACCCTATTAAAAATCTACTGTAATTGCATAATTACATTAATTAATAATTAATAAATAGCAATTAATAATTAATTATATTATTGTTGGGTATCGACGAAAAAGATAATAGCAATTGCACACATTAATTTATAAATTTACATAAATTAAAACTCAGAAATTACTTTTTTCGTAGTAATATATTGAAATATGTACAAAATTCACATCAACTGGTTGTCATGGATTTTAGAATAATGGTGTAAAAGATATACTAACAGCATTAGAATGAGTCCGATTCTGATGTTTTGCTCGATCTGAAGCATTACTAAAAGCTTTCGTACAGCCTGGGAATTCACACATATATGGTTTTTCTCCTGTATGGGACCTCAGATGAGTTTTTAGGTTTTCAAGACGGGAGTATGCTTTGGAACATCCTTCAAACTGAAAAAGAAAATATAATTTTAATGTTTAGTTTTATTGGGAAACACACTGTAGCAAGCTGAAATTATCCCATTATATCATTGTCGATACAATTTTAATGTAATAAAATTTGTATTATGTTAAACAGGGTTCATACACATTTTTTACCACAAAATTCAAGGACATTTCAAGGACTTTAAAGGACCAATTTCCAAATTTTCAAGGACCAGAAATAAACTGATATGGACAATTTAAATCCATATGGTTATGACCTATATGTAATTGTAAGAGAGCAAACATTCTTTAGTTCAATTAATTGATGATATATCGAAGTCTTTTTTTGCATATTTCACACTTCGCTTTGTTCCCAGATATAACACTTCTCTTCAGCCATGCCTTATACTGGCTTTTCTTTCCATACATCCGAGAATTTACATTATCAACGTTCTTTCGAACTACTTTCAGTTTCGGTTTGCTCACTGTGACTAAAATTCATCGGCAAAATATATTTAATCAAGTAAATGAAAGATGTTTTATTAGTTAAAGTTAATTTAATTTACCAAAAAATCAATCTGGATCGTTTAATTACTAAAATTTTTACGCAAAGTCAGATTTATTTCTTGACCGGATCACAGAAATTACTACGCACCGGTTTCACAGAAAAGTAGCTTTTTTTAGAAAAGGGAAAATACGCGAAACTTATATAAAGTCTTGACAAAAATACGATAAACGCGAGACCGAGTGATCTGAAAACGAATTAAAAACACTTTTATGAAAGAAAATTTAACCAATTTTTTTGATTTTCAAAAACACAGTTTTTCAAGGAGTTTCAAGGACCTCCTTTGAATTTCAAGTACTTTCAAGGCCTTAATTTCCAATTTTCAATTTCAAGTACTTTCCAGGTTTTCAAGCACCCGTGCGAACCCTGGTTAAAAGTCCATAAATTTGTAGACAAATCATATCAACAACACTTTCTGTGTTTGGCTATAAAACTTCTGAGTGTCTGCAAAACAGATTTTTCTTCATTTCTGTTTTGAGCCACCAAAATAATATCCAGATATTTTCCATTGGAAAATCCAATAAATAAAATCCTCTCCATTTTTTTTCTTAGACAGAGGGATTGAAGCCCAGCAATGGACATCTGCCTCATTTTTACCTTTACCTGCAAAACTTATTCCTTTAGCCAGACAAAGTCTGTTTCCCCCTTCTCACCAAGAGATAAAAACAATTAACTCATAAAATTTTAAACATTAATCCCTAGAAATACTGCTTAAATCCTATATGTTCTAACGTAAAACAACTAAAAATGCCAAAGCCAATGAAGGTGAAAAATTGATATATAAGTTTTCATAAATTTTTTCTAAAAATTTTTGATTCTATTTCGACCATTTTTTATTTCAGCATTTTGTATCATATTGCATTCAGTCAGATTAATTTGTTGTAAATGGGCCTTTTTGAAACCGGCGCTTATGTCAACTTTCGAGTGGCGCAAATGTCCTTTCACATCTTTTAGAAAATGGTGCAAATGTCCATCGCCCTGCAAACCTACACATAAAACGGAATCAGTACAATTTTGTTCTACTTACAGTACATTTATGTGGTTTTTCTCCGGTGTGACGCCTCATATGAACAACCAACATATACTGAGCTTTGAATGGCTTCTCCTCTCGGTTACATTCTTTCCATCGACATACAAATGATTTCTTGTTAGCCTGGATATGATCTATGTTGATATGCTGGAAAAAGAAATATCCAAAATTAAAATTCCTTCCATCTATACAAACTGAAATAATTCAATAGAAATTAAAGTTGACACAGGGTTAACGTTAGGAAACAACACACAAATGAAATGTGCAAAGTAAAAAAGACGAGGTTGTTTTAATGTCGGCTTGGGTGTGGTCTATGTATACATGACAACAGATCAAATTCTTAAGATGTCCATGTTGCTGTACTGGTAAACTGAGTAAATGTATGTTAACCATCAAATCAAATATGCCATCAAAATATAAAAATACAATACTGTTATCTCTATTCTAATCTAAGCGCAAAATTACATTTTTGATGAAAAGGCCTTTGAAATCAAGAACTGATATTTTTTACTTGTCATTCATTTCT
The DNA here is from genome assembly GCA_028015205.1 of Mytilisepta virgata. Classification (NCBI taxonomy): domain Eukaryota; kingdom Metazoa; phylum Mollusca; class Bivalvia; order Mytilida; family Mytilidae; genus Mytilisepta; species Mytilisepta virgata. Next base: position 9,686,478 of record CM051510.1, read on the forward strand.
ACAGCTTCAATCATTTATCATAGTGTCACCTGTCCTTATAAGCTGAAAGTAACTTAGACTGGTACCTTTACAAGTTCGTCCTGAGTATCAAACTCTCTTGTACAACCTTCCCAATGACAGTTTGTTTCAATAAAATCTGGTTCCCCTTCCTGTGGTATGTGATCTGGTTTTTTGTCAATTTTCTCATCATCTTCATATTCATCGTGACCTATTAAAACAGATGCTTGATACAGTAACCTTAAAATCACAAAATATTCAAGCCATTTCATTTAATTGCTTCCCATAGTAAAGCTTTTATTATATAGTGTTTCTGAGTTTTTCTGCAAGGAATATTCAATGATTTGACTGTAACTTCATAATATTATAATAGTGAAATCAATATGATAAAAATATTTGATGTTCAGTCATTTTTTGGTGTATGTCAGTCGTACTTGTCAAGGGGTAAACATCTTGCTACTATTGACCTCTGCTTCGTGTCACTCACTATTATTTTTTCAGTCAATTTAACACCATATTGAAAACCTCAAAAAGTTGATAACTGTATATCATTAAAGCTTTAGAGAAAGTTATCATAATACTTTTACAATATACTTACGAAATCCATCATTCTCTTTCTTCACCTTTGACCTTTTAACCTCCATTCCCTGGTCTACAGTACTACTGACAACACTACTCCCTGCTTCTTTGGATGTTGTAGAGATTTGTGGCTGAAAAATATAGAAAAGTTAGAATGTTGAATTAGACTTATCTCCCTTGAGTCATAATGGTGATACCTGAAAAGGCCAAACAAAACATTTATTTGTAAAAGTTACTTTTTAGAGATCACAACAAAACTGTCATTCTTTCAATATATATATTTTAGAACCTGGCATTTGCTTGTTTGATTTTTGTCTAATGATGGTGATTTAAGGTGTGTTCATGTCAAAAGGGAAAAATTGGAATTTCTGTACTGAAGCCAACTTATGTATATATTAAAGATGTTAAAATTGACAAATCCAGGTTGCAAAAGCAGAATTCTGGTGAAATATCCACTGATGAAGTTTCATTGATACACTATGCTTAGTTCCAAAGAAATGAACCTAAAGACAAAACTTAACCAGAGTTGCTCAAGCATAAAATGTAGGTCATAATGAGCTATGCTTAATTCCAAAGAAATGAACTTAAACACAAAACTTAACCACATAGTTCATATGCACATACAGACGGACAAGGGTAACTCTGTATGCCCCATCCACATTCGTTGGTGGGGCATAAAAATCCCGCAATTTCATGAAAAAAATGAATCAATGATATTTAATTTGTATTTACCGATGGTTCAGGTTTTGGAGGCATCTGCATCACTGGTTGTGAGGTAGGTTGCATCATAGGTGCCGCGGCAGGTGGCAGTTTGTTGTTGTGACCCATCATCTGCGGTGGCATCATGGGATAGATAAATGGCGATCCTGGTATACTGCTTTGAGGCTGTCGGAAATATGGATTGTGAGGATGCTGTTGATGAGCTGGACTAGCTGTCCCAAGGGAGGCTGAAAAAAAGTTAATACACAACTGTTATCTGGCAGTCCTAAGAAAGGCCAAAATAAATTTAATAATCTATAGTTATGTGACAGTCACAATCAATTGTCAACTCAAAATTCTGGGGAGTCTGAAATCAATAATCAACAATATATATGGTTATCAGGAAGTGTTATTTTTTAAAATCCACAATTTTAAAAACAAATAAAATATGTTCACAACATTTTCCCTATTAAACCTATGTAATATTGACATACATAAAATCTTATTTGTGTTTAAGGATGCTCCCTGGTCATGTTTTGGTCTTTTTGTCAGATTTTCGGAATCCTTGGGTTTTATCAATTTCTTAAACATTAAATTCTTTGCCCATGAACCCCCACTTTTTCTTTTATAATTCAATCATATGTACCTTAAAATGGTATTTGACAAAATTTTATGAAATCCTTTTTATTTTTTCATACATTTTTGAGAGACTGAAGTTGCCAATGCAAAGACAATGAAAAATCCAGAGAAAACCTATTTCCTGCAAATTTTCAAGGTTTATAGCTCTAAAATGAGCACATGAATCAATATTTTTTTCTTGTTTATTTGTTTACTATTCATATGTTCTCTCAAATTAAAACACCTATTTCAAATCCTATTTATTTCCTATTAGACCAGCGATCATCCTTAAATAATTATTTCTCCAAAATTCAGAATCACAGAAAAATTCAAAATTATCTAAAGAAACTTTAAATATTTCTGAGATTGGTAGCAACAATTTTATTATTATAGGATAAGAAATAACATCAGGACAGAATTTTGAAGAATTTTTTTTTTATATAAAAATATAAAATTTATAAGAAATTTACAAGTTTGAACTCATTTATGGCCACTGAGTGTTATAGTGGTAACCAGATTTTATTTGTATAGAGGAAAACAAATATGACATGAGCTGAATAATCTTGCCATGAAGTGGGATTCAAACTCCCAACATCAGTCTTGTGATCATTAATACTTAGAATGTACAAAATGTATCATCATAAGAAAGATTATTTTGTCGCTCTATGTCAAATTTCCCATTTAAGTTCTATTGTGTTATGTTCAAAATGGTAGATAACTCCTACAAAAGCAGCAAAATATAAAAAAAAAATCAGACAGGTCACCAAGTTCAAGTTTCCACAAAGAAACCAATACCATATATTTTTTTATATAAATTCTACATATGTATGCTGTAAATCAAAAACAAAATACAGAAACTGTCAGAAAGATTTTGATAAATGATCAGTTTACACTGGGAAATATGTAAATTACATAAACACCAATCTTTGTAAAAACTTAATATCTTCCAGACAACATTAGATTGAAAGCTGATATAAGCCAGCTGATAAAGCTATCACTGAAGAAGGCATACTGTAAAATATGATACGGTTCTAACAGTCGGAAGTAGTATATCAATATTTTACCATGTGTATTGTAAATTGTGTCATTTTTGGGATTTCAATTATGTCCACCTACTTTTCATCAAATTTATACAATGCAATCTGGCAAGTCAATTTGTGTTTTTATAGCTGTGTTAATAAAAATGCATTAAAAGAACGGAAAGTTACTCAATAAAATCAAAAACTTACATTAAACAATTCTTAAACCCCAAGAACATAGCTGTCGACATCAAAAAAGGTCAATTAAAAATGAAAAAACATTTTTCTGGAATATTTTTGCCTTTGATTAAGAAATGAATGCTTCATTTTTTTAGTTTTGTTGGATTGTTAAAGCCTTGACCAAAGCACATTTTGAATGAAGTGCAAAAATGTGTGCACGGTCAAGGCTTTTACAACCCCATAAAACTAATAAAATGATGCATTCAATTCTTATAATTACATTTTACATTTGATATGTATAAAATATGACTGTAATTCTTAAATATTCTCCATATTGTCTTGAAATATTATCTGCTGCATTTCAGCATCATCAACGTTGCAACAGAGCATACGCTAAAGATTTTGACTTTTATTGAGATAGTAAACATTATTTTCCAGAACCATGTGACTGATATTCTCCAATGAGAAATGCAGATTTTAATTAAACAAACAAGGAAAGTAATTATTAACTTTAAAAAAGAAAACATAAAAAATGTTACCATAAGTCTAGAAAATGCAAACATTTTAGCAAGATTTCTTTAGACTTGCCACAAGTCTATGCGTAATTACTTTTTCGCTAAAAAAATGTACCTCTACTATCCATACTTATTTACTATCAAACAGTTTACAAAGACCTATGTGCACATAATGGGGACAGAGAAATAATTTATTTTCATAGAAAAAATGTAAAAAAAAATTACATATAGACTTAAATCTAGTCTATAATTCAGTTTAAGAAAACATTTCAGTTATATCCAATTTGAACAGCTATACCATGTTTTAGCATATGCCTAGAATAAGAGGTATTTTTTAATTGTCAGCTGATAATGCCATCATCCTGAGCTGTTTCGTTTTCTTGGCATCAAAATCATCAAAAAGCAATTAGATCTTTGAACTGAATGATGGGAGAGAAGTTATCTAACGCTTAACTCAGCATGAAAACAGAATTAGAAAAACAGAAATAAATAGAATGCATACACAAGCATTTAATTTCTGATGGGGAAATAAAAGAAATTAATCTAAAAAACATGAAGAATTTTCACAGAGAGAAAATGTAAGTTTAAAAATACAAAAAGTTTATATTTAGAAATTATGCAGGTGATGAAGACATTCATGATAATAAAATATTATAAGATTGCCTGCCATATGTACATATTTTTAACTTTCAATTGAAAACAAAATTAGCTCATATAATATAAATTAAAGTCTTTGGTATCTCATATTTGAAGAGGTTCAAAGCTGGGAAAGGGGAGATATGTTTTTCCCCAAAGATCTATCAGGGGAGATAATTAATTTCTCTTTTATTTCCCCGACAGAAGGGAATTATTAACTTACAAATCAAAGATGTAAAATTTTGGCTTTAAGTATGAAAGACAGATGAAATCAGGAAATTTTATACAGTTAACTAAAAGCTAAAAATAAATAGACAGAATGGAAAAGAGATAGAATCAAGTGTAACACAGTATAAAAATATGATTGACGTAAATTTAAAAATCTAATGAAATAAGCACCATTTCTTCATAAGGCCAATAAAAGTTAATTGATAGATAATCATCCCAGTCCGCCCCTCAAAAGTCTGCCACCCCCATGTTTTAACAGAATTTGATTTTTGGAAATTTCAGGGGTCTTTTTTCTATAAAACCTTTAATTTGACAAATACAATGATTCTGAGAAGCCAAATTGACCATACCAGCAGACAGCAAGAATTTCCGTACACCTTGGGTGTTGACAACAGAATTTGATCCATGTAATAAAAAATAAACAATAAATTACTCCCATCTATCCCATATTTTTTTTTTAAAAGGGAATAAATTTAGGAATAAATCTGGATTTAAATCCTTTAAACAATTGGCTTCACTCAAATAAAAACCTGATCTCATATTTCAGACTCCATCAAAGCCCAAACAGATAGATTTATTACGTAGATGATTGACATGTGATAAAAAAGTATTATAAATCATGACCTATCATATTTCAGATATATCATATTTTCATCTTGTGGGGACACGAACATATGACTTATGGAGTTATAAAAGCTGTGTAAGTATTTTCCTTACACAAAGAATAACACAAAAATCTATGTGTGTAAGCAGTGATATGACATCAAAGATTTTCTTCCTGAAAGAATTCTTTATCAATGTAAACAATGATGTTATATAATACAATAGTTTTGTATTGAAGATAAGGTGATACCTGATAACCACACATTTCATGCATAAAACATCTTCTCTAGTGAAATTCATTTTATATATGACATATCAGGTATATTTAATATGTTTGTAAAACCATACTGAATTGGATTTTTCAAAATCGTGGGCAAGGTTTGACAAGCTTATTTAAAAAAATTTCAGTGTTTCTCAAATATATCACCTAACTGAAGCAATTTACAAATTATTTGCTAACTAAAATGTGATGAATATTGAAAATTGTACTCATGTAAAGCTATGAGCGAACAATTTAAAAAATATTTATCACATGGACATCACATGACTTCATATTCATTTAATTTTTCTAACATCCAAGTTTTAAATTTAGAAGGGACGGAGGGCACTGTATTAAAAATACTTAATATTGTATTTCATGTGCCAGAAGATTTGGAATTTTTCAAACCAAAAATTTGTTTTCCCATACATCATAGACAGATTGACAACTATATTAAAATAGTGAAGAGTATACCTGCAGACAAATGGCCATAAGATCCACTGGCACTGGAACTCCTGGAGTTATTCTGGTGCATATATGGGGTGAGGTGAAGTGAACCTTCAGAGCTTCGAGTAAGGCTCTGAATATCCAAATAATCAGAGATAGGTGAATGAGACAGAGCTCGCTTCCTACTACTCTTCCCAATTATACTTGGGCGAGGACTTGTTAAGCGAGAACCTAAAATATAAACAGTATTGTATTTAGACCAATCCATTAATCCATCAATTCCTAGTGGAATAATTGTACATAAAGTTTGAGTTTTTATTGCTGTTCTTCATCTTGTAGAGTATTGTAATTAGACCAACACATTAATCAAAAAATTCCTACAAATCTTTATGTAAATAGTGCCAGAAAGCATCTTCTTATCTTTACAAATATACCAAATTTTTGTGCAGAATCTTAAAAATTACTGGTTAGGCTTATTTCCATTGAAATGCCACATAAAACCTTTATTTTCAGTGGAACATTGGTAAAATTGTATACTTTTTTAACCTTTTTCACAAAAATTTTGAAATGTTGCTATTGTAATTCTGTTTCAGTCCTATTTTTTTGGTGCTTAAATTCCTGCCTGAATTTTACCATTTCTCATCATATATACATGTACTTGAGTAATCCACTTAATTAAAAAAAAATCACATCTTAATCAACTCATTGAAAGAAATAGATGCAACAGTTCTGAAAAACTCACAATTCCTTAATGTTACCAAATTTGGTAAATTCTTAACAATTATGAGTTTGCAAGAACATCAAAATAGGCAAAAAAATCTACAAAGTATGCTGATATCATACTAACTTTCTACAGATCCAGGCAATGTAATACTGCCACTTCCTGGTGTGGGTGGGATATCGCCAAACATGCTCCGCCCACTCTGTGAAGCATGACTAGGTGGATAATCTCCATATATTGACCCAGGACCACTTGGAAAACCTGAAAAAATACAAATATGTCAAGTAATTTCCCATTATCCATGGATCCATTAGATGTGGTGATTGGTAATCATTTTATAAATAAGATATGATCTTTGTGGAATAGACAATTATTCCACAAATTATTGCTAGTAATATTTTTATACATCAGCAAGAAAAAAACAACTCAAACAAGGAAATTTAATCATCATCCTATTAATTTTCTAATGAAGGTGAACCTACAATTTGGAAGAAATTTTTCAGGAAAAAATAGTTTGGCAATTTGGATTAATCGGAAACGACAAAATATGCAAAAATGTGCACATATGCAAGCAATACTGACAAAATAGTAATATTCAAGTTAAGCCCTGATTACAAGCAAAACATAAAATCATAAGCACCACATCTCTTGTGTCTATTTCAAACTAAAGAAATCCTTTCAGCAGCATTCACAAAATATTCGGCACAATGAGAAAAAAATCATTTCCAAATATTAAACTCACAATAATGCTGTTAACAATGTTCTTATGCTGCTATAAGCATCATCAATGAAACATGAATAGAAATTCTTATGACGATGTGGATTCATTTCTTTTTCCACATGCAAAATTTGTATGGTTTCATGATAATTTGTTGATTAGACAATTTTGTTGGTATTAAAATTACGTTATAAAAGTGAAATAATAATTTTGTTAAATAATCAAGATTTGGAGTTATTCTGCTTATCGGAAAATTACAAAATTTAGTTTCCCCAAAATAACAATCAATCTCATGTATTTTAATTGTTCTTGATAAAATTTCTCCACTGAAAATTGTGAAAATAACAGAAACAATAACCATCATTTTCCAAATTAACAGAAAAGTTTACTCTCATTCCACCAAGACATGTCACCCCACCCAGATATAATATTCTGACTCCAAGCCAACCAGTATTTACTCTTATTCATGTATGTGCAGTAGATGAAACCAATGACCTTCATTACTTGATGCAAGCACGCTACCACCGAGGTGGTTGACGAAAGTTATGACATATCAACATATGCCACAGACCATACTAAGTGTATACCTATGACTTTCACATATTAAATTTTTTTTACCAAGAAAAAAGGTGTTTTTAAATCTGGGACAAAAAAGAAGCAAGAAAACTACAACTAATATTTTTTTCAATTTGTGTTTTATAAAAATTCAAAGAAAATTTTCTTTAATAGTTCTTTAAAAATGCAGTATGAATTTTTTTTTTTTTTTTGTTGCCACTTATTACAGAATAAATATTTAAAGAAATTAACCTTGATATTAAAACAGCAGATGCTGAAAGGATATATACTGCAATAAAATAATTGTGTACTCTCTTTTTTTTGGGGGGGAGGGGGGGTTAAGTTCTAAATTTGGTCAAAATGCAATAACAAAACATGTGCTAATAAACTCGGGAAAAATTGCAAGAACGTTCTTTATGTTAATTAATGTGGCTCAAAATACTGAGAAAAGTGCAAAAAAATGAATGATATAATTATAGTTAAGCTCCATATCTGATGATTGTTATTTATTTTTCTTCTCACCTTGGTATCCAAATGTTTGGGACAATCTGCTGTATTCTATAGGATAAAAAACAAAATTTTGTCATTTTATTTCCAAATTTCAGTATTACAGAATAACCTTAGTATCATATTTTAAAAATTATAACAATTTCACAACATTTATATTCCAACCCAAGAGGGAAGGTAATTCATAGTTCCTTTATCCAAATAATATCAATAGCCAAAATTTTTTTTTTTACCTGTAATTCACAATTAATTTTCAATATAAAGAAAACTAACTACAATGACCGGTTAAGTGATGAACTTAAAAAACATTTCTTACTACGAAAATGTTTAAGTCTATAATTTCACAGGATTTTCATCTCTTCTAATTTTTGTAAAAAAATTGTTCACGCCAACTTAATTCTCTCATGCATAACAATTGATAATGCTAAATCTTCTCATTATTATGTTTTATTTAAAAATGCAAGAATATGATTCGCTGTGATATTATTTCCTTTGCCTGTTTGTTTAATTCTATACGAGTATAGCGGCAAAATCCACTCTGAACGAATTTTCAATCTCTTTCATAGCCAACATTAGTTCAGAATAAATATTTCAATAATAATTGTATTTATCTAAATTGGGTATTACAGTCCTGTTCATCGAATCACATTCCCCAAATTTTTAAATTAGTCACATATTGTGAAAATTTAACGAAAACCAATCGTTATGAATTAGCGAGAGAAGTGGGCGTGTTTTGTTTTACCAGCCAATTTACAGATTAATACAACTCTCCCGTATATATTATTTGAAGGCCTTGCTAGCAGCCAGGGGAACAAACAGACATGAAGTCTCTGATTACACATTTTAGTAATTAGGCAAATTGATTCACCAATCCTTTTGGTAGGGTGTACTGGTGTAGCTAACAGTAAACCCCGAAACTGAACTCAGGAACTAAAAACGTTAAAATCAAAAGCACAACCCAACAAACACTTCCAGCTATCATGAACAGCTGAGTGGAAATGCAACTTTAGCGACCTTAATGAAAATGTCACCGTTGATGCAACTTATAAATCAATTGAATTTAGGACACATATAATTTTCAGGAAATTAACTAAGATGCATTTGAATTGGAGAAGTATGTCTACATTAGATCTGAACAATACGAAGGACAAAGTGGCTTCAAACCAAAACTTCTGCTCCTTAAAAATGTTAAAAATTTAGTCATCGATGCAATTTTGCAGTCGGCGAAAATTTGCAGACACGAAAAAGTCTTTACAATCATCTATTATAAATGCTCACCTTGATCTAATAGAGCTTGTCTATATCTGTTATAATCTGTCAGAAAAACAAAGGGAGATATTCAATAATTATAAAATAACTAATCTTGAAATTCGAATATATCTAAAATCTACAATGAGTAAACGAACATTACATTAATTCCCACATCCGCGTAGTTCATGAGTGCTTATGGATGCTCGCTGGTCATGTTTTGTCTTTTTTGTCAGATTTTCGGAATCCTCGGGTTTTATCCATTTCTTAAACATGACATTTTTTGCCCATGAACCCCCATTTTTCTTTTATAATTCAATCATATATACCTTAAAATGGTATTTGACAAAATTTTATGAGATCCTTTTTATTTTTCATACATTTTTGAGAGACTGAAGTTTTCAATGCAAAGACAATGAAAAATCCAGAGAAAACCCATTTCCTGCAAATTTCCAAGGCCTTATAGCTCTAAAATGAGCACATGAACCTATATTTTTTTCTTGCTTATTTGTTTACTATTCATATGTTCTCTCAAACTAAAACACCTATTTCAAATCCTATTTATTTCCTATTAGACCAGCGATCATCCTTAAGTAGAGTTATTCAGTCAGGAGTTGTAAATCGATGTTTGTATAGTAATTTTGTTTTCGACTGCTATTGTTATGTCAGTCCCTAGAGTGAAATATGATATTTCTGTTCACTAGTGAATTGTCAGATTTTCTTTCACTTTGAAATCCCAGTCATTGTAATAACAACAATCAGTGCACTGGTAATAACAACAGATCTTACTGCTGTTTCCAAATGGCCCATAGCAAAAGTTTAGTGGATTTTCTGCTAATTCTTATCGCAACAGATACAAGTACATGTATGCTTATTACTGGCCCTAACTGATATAAAATTATACCAGCATTCATTCAATTCAAGCTAGTTGATTCCATTATGATCTAACCTTGGGTTAGGGTCCCTGAAACTGATATTAACCTATCAGATTTTCTTGCACATGTCCCAAACCTGGACCCTGTTCAGTGGCTGTCTTGTATTGTTTGGATTAGGGTGTTTTCATCAGAAAATTGGTTGTTTCATTACAAATATCATATAAATATTTTAGGCAGTCAATAAGAGCTTAAAATTCTAAGCGAGTTTCGTTTTTTGTTGAAGGATATAAAGTGACTTATTTTTGGTATCTGCTTACAATATTGGTCTTCTTGTTTCATAGGAATTTATAACACAACCCTTTTTTTCTACTTATGAATTTGTTTTTATTATGCATTTGACCCGACTTAAATGATACTGTCTGCAGTACTCCATGTATTCTAAATGTGAATACGAGTATTAACCCACCTGGTAAACTAGCAGGGCTGTATCGTCTTTGTCCTAATGGACCCTGTTGATAGTAGCTACGCTGAAGTTGCTCAAGATGTATTCGTGCTGCGAGGTTCGTGACAGGCTCGCCAGGAGATAATTGGCTTCTCATACTAAGTAACGAGACATCAGAATGTGACGGACTAGTCGCTAGACTGTAAATTAAAAAGAAAAAGTTTAACGAAGAAGAAAGTTGTGATAAGAATATAAAATTCTGTGACAAGGGACAATGATAATAACAGCAGTTCCACAGGGGAACAACAGATAGGACTGCAGATTCATTTATGTGTGTGTGACTATCAATATAAGTGTGCTGGTTTGATGAATACTATAAATGGTTTTGAAATGTTATCACACTATGAAAAGTATATCTGTTAAACCCTTCTATTTGTCTTTCTTCCGCACCAATGAACACTGCAAGAATTCTTTTCCATTAATAGATATATTCTGCATTAGAGCTTTTTCCGACTGCTGGAGTATTGCTTGAGGGTATTCAATAGCCCAAGACCTTGTACCGTTGTAGTGTCATGACCTTCGGTTTTAAAACTTTTTTAACAAATTGTTTGTTTAACATGCAGTGGCAAAACGTCCTGATATGCACCTGGCTGCCACTGGACGTTAAACAACAATTCATCCATGCAGTGGCAAATATTTCATGCTTCTTCAGGATGATTAATAAAAAAAAATTGTTTAATTTAAAGGTGATCTCCCCTTGTGAACAGGTTTCCTAAGCAAGATCTGGTTTCTTTTCTGTTGTTATTTTAGCTTTATTATCTTCAATGTCTACTGTCATGACATCTCAGTTCATAAAATGGATTTTTCGCGTTTTGAAAGTTTAAACGTTGGAATTATCAGACAATCTTTTGTTGTTTAATTAACCATATTGAGTTGTCCAAGAAAACATCAAAAATGTAAAGTTTTTTTATAAAGGTTATGTTTGTATACCCCACAAATGATTCTAAATGGGAAATTTCCAACAGAAAAATAAATGCACTTGAACATTTCAAAAAATTAACAATTTGCATTTATCAACTCAGACCTATCTTAAAAATTTGTAAAACTGTTATATTAAATATTTTTAATGCACTTTGTGCATATTTTTTGCATCACAGGGTTGTAATACTTAATATTATAAAAATCTCATAGAAAGAGTTATCTCCCATTTACATTGAAAATTCCATAGGTGGAATTTTTTTTTTGTTTCTTTGGAAGACATGATTTAACAAAATTAGGTAAGTTCAATTGTTTCAGTTATGACTTAGCTCATTTCATCTTTCACCAAAGTGACTAGACAGTTCACATTAAGGTACTCAACTTATGAAAAATCCATTTTATGAACTGAGGTGTCCATACAGTAGTAATATTTGAATTTACATAATTTTGCTTCAGGCAAGACTAGCGAGAAGCAGACCTTTTTAACAGATGCATGCAGTGCATAAATTTTGAATCTCTTTTAATTTGTTCCTCAATAATTCCAATGCTATTCAGCTTTTATTTAAATGTTTATGTTGAAGAACATTGATTTCAGGCCATTTATTCTATATTTCACATAATATCTCAACAAAATACGTTATTTTGGCATTCTTTTTCATTTTTGTATAAAAACATCAAGATTCGTAAGCAAATAGCAACTCCAACTGGTCTGGTACCTCATTTACACTTTTTTCCCTTTCTTGGTCAAGGTTGCTCATATTTTTGTTTTGGTTTTTTTACGATTGTTTATTCTAATCCTATTTGGATTGTTTCTGATTTTGTCAATGTCTCTGGATTGTTTATAACAGATAACTCCACTTAATTGGATATCTGTTAACACACTCATCGATACAAATTTGCGATACTTTGAAAATGTCTCATTGAATTTAATGGCAAAAGTTGTTTACATAGTTCATAATATACATATTCATATAGTAATTATCACAATTAGTGCCAAGAGAAATGACATGTTGTCTCTTGACATGGAAAATTAAGAATTCTACTTATTAGCATACTCATGTTAATTGCATAATTTATTATGTCAAAATGGTTACACAATTAGAAGGTGTGTACTGGAGGATGATGGGATAGATCACATGACTTACCCAGAAATAGGATGATGATATGGTGATGGTGGTGGCCAGTGGTAACGTCCTTCCAGAGTTCCAGAGTTTAGAGGCAGTGGTGGGTTGATGGGGTACGGAACATGATATGGCAGGTTGAAACCTAAAAATAGAAATATCAAGTACATTGAAAACCAGATATACTATGTGCAAACAGTTAAATCAATCAAGTTGTCATTTTTTTTCTTTTTCAGAAATAGGTTAGTACTATAAAAAGACTCAAATTAAGTTTATTTGGGATGTTAATCTGACCTGCCATCCCTCCACCAAACAGTCCAAGTATTTACTATATTCTGTTGAAATCTCAGCAACACTTGCTTCATAAATCCTGTTGTTTCTTTGTATTCACAAGAGGAAATACAGATTAAAGTTTGGGTACCCTGCATATTGTTGCTATCATAAATGTAAATAATTTAATTTGAATTTTAACAGACAATTTGATTGGTTGTTGATGGTTCAGGAAGTTAGATTATATTGTAAATAATTGGGTACTGTGATGTCACCAACTTATTACTTCGCAGTCCTCAATTTATATATTCCTGAGTTAAACAAGTTATTCAAATGACTCTATTTGCAATTTTGGATCCGAAAATTTTTGAAAATTAAATTAAAAAGATTATTATAACAAGTATAACCTGTTCCAAAATTATATATAAAGTTTAATTTTATCTTGTGTTACAAGGCACATTATTTCTTGACTGTCCTCTGTTTTACTTTATATAAAACATTTTTAACACATATTCAGACCTGTTTACCCCAATTAAGCTAGTAGTGTAGTTTATACATTTAGAAAGTGTAGTTTTCAATATTTGGGTGTACTTTTAGATTTTACAAATCCTAAAAATTACTATCACTGATGAGCGGCGCAATGCGCCGCGAACTTGCTAGGGGGGTCTGGATGCAAAATCCTGCATTCTGAGAGCTTTTAGAGTCATGTTTTGAAGATACCAAATATATAAATTCAATAGGATTAGTTATATTGAACACAATAATGATATATGTTTTCTTCTTAAATTTTACTAAGTCATTCTCTTGTAAATCCAAAGATACAACCATGGTCTGTCCTTGGTCCAAACATAAAAAATTTATGCTTGTCAGTGTTACCTTCAACAACATTATTCTTTCGTTTCGGCATCGCGCCATGTGTCAAACTTGACAGTCAACAATCACCAGAGCGTTTGTAATACATACTTATATATTCATTATCAAGGGCGTAAAAGACAAAGACTCCGTTTTGCGTTAGGATAACTTCCTTTACACACAAAATTACATACTGCCGATTTTTTTTACTGTAACATCTTTGAAATCGTAGAAATGACCTATTTGGGCGTAGAGCGTAATTTGAGTACAAAAAATCGTAGAAACTACACCAAAATCGTAGTGGTAAACAGGTCTGCATATTTTAGATGATTTGATTTTAGACTTCACAGGAAATTGACACCTCACTGAACTAGATGCTTCACCATATTTTACTCATTTGAAATGTGATGGATGCCACTGATGGAGTAAAATATGCTTACCCTTATGACAAACGTCGCTCACATTTTTTAAGGGAGTTCACATTGATAGTTTTTGCTGGGTCTTGTTCTTATTCTTTTTTGTGTGCTATATGCTTTTATATCTTGGTAGTATTTTTTTTTGTGTTGCTATTTCATAAATTCAATTTCTCGTTCCCTATTTTCCTCTGTACCTTATGGTGTCAGTAATTTTCCAATCTATATCTAGTCTTAACAGTATCAATACACTCTACCATTTTCTCCATAAACCATGAACTAAGTGTAACTTTTTCTCACCTGAATATTGAGTGTCGAATAATCCATTTCTAGGATCAATCAAGGGAGGGAATCCAAAATATGATGGCGGGAGACGAGGGTCCCTTAAGTCCCTTGGATCACGTGTGTCAACATTTGGTGGGTGTGGGGTTGGTCCAACACCCCGATCGACAGTCTCAATCTCAGTTTCCCGTGTTTTTGAGGTAGTGGAGGGTTCTTCGTCTACTCGTGTCAGGTGACAGCTTGGTGGCCGGCTAGCCAACAAAGTTCTTCTTGATTTCTGTAGTGTTTCTGCTGCAAAATAAAATGAATTTCAGTAAGTTTTGTATATGAGCTTTCTTTCTGGACTCTTTAATGGCTCTGAATATAAAATTAAATATGAAATTTTTTTCTCTCTAAAAATCATGATCACTTTTTTTGTGCATCAACATTGCATTTTAATCAATAAATAGAGGGTTAAACAAAATTTGGAAAATCCTGAAAGAAGTAATTCTAATAACCATATCTCGATTATAAGTTTGGTATTGTATTAAAAAGAATGCATTATGTCCATCAAATCTATCTTACTTCTGGTAGACATATGTATAATTAATTTCATTATATAGTATATTACTATTAGCCCCGATTAATAGATTTATTGGGCAACAACTGATATTCATCAGTCACAAATTAATTCTTAATTCTCTGACCCAAATCAATGATTTTAAATTTTTTAGTCATGCAATCGTTGTCAAACTTAATTACAGGGAAGATATTTTGGGGAAAACACGAGCGGCGAGGGAATATCGTTACGGGAGCAAAAAGTTGGGGTCAGATTAAGTATGTAAACAGAAATCTTTGTTGAAACAGGCTGGAAGGAAGGAGCATTAAAGGAAGATAAAATGTATGGAAGAGAAAGGAATGTATCTGAGACTCCTTGTGAGTTAGATCAAATTATTTTAATGGTCAGCTGTGCTTTATTCATTTCCCACAATTTTCTACAATTAATTTTTATAACATCAATCTGAATCTTCACAAACATTTTCAAAAATCGACTCTGATAAAAAAATAAATTGGGCCAAATAAAACGACTAAAACCACATTTTTTGTTAACATACAAAAATTCTTACTTTTAATTTATCACAATCTTTGTTGTCAATCTAAATTAAAACAGTTCTACGATGAATCATATTTAAATTTTGAACGATTTAAATTTTCCTAATTCAAATGTCATATAAAAATGTAGTTCTAAAGTTTATCATGAATAACAATCTTAATTAACGTGAAAATATTAAAATTCACATCCAAACATTTGTTGATTAACTCTGTCACCTATGAAAACCTAATCTGAATTTAAATGAAGGGAAAAAAAATGTCCAATTAACTTTGTTCTTTTTTTTAAATTCAATGCTTACAAACAGAAAGGGAAGGCTAATCCATTGTATATTCTATTTTTGTTTGTGTACTGTATACTTATTACAAGCTTTATGGTAATGACACTTTTTTGTTATATATATATATATGTCAGCCATTATTGTCAATATAACAGTGCTGACATTTTTGGGTTTAAAGCTTTAACAATTCTTTTATTATAAATCACTATTTAAGTCCATTTGATTAGATTGTATTTTTACGCCATTTTCAGCACATTTGGCTATATTGCGGCGGCCAGTTTTTTATTGGTGGAGGAAGCAGAAGTACGTGGAGAGAACAACCGACCTTCGGTAGGAATGGTTAGATTGTATTGACACTCTTTTTGTTTTTTTTATTATATGTCGGTGTTACAGAACTGACACTTTCTTATGGTGATTTATGAAAATAACAGTACTATAACACTTGTTTTGGTCATAGAGATAATCATATTGTGAAACCTGTATTTGTGTTCCATCTAATTTTAATATGTTGTTGGCGTGGCCAATGATGCAAGCACAGCAATAGCCCGTTCCAGAAACTCAATTCCTGCATCATGATTCTGACTCTAAAATTATAATTTGAAGCGAGTTATTTCCCTTACTTTACTTACTTCCGTTTCCAGCGAACGAAACTTTTTCTAGCCTTAGTATGTAGCACAAATAAAATCACTTCGGATTGCATAATGGCTGGCCCAATTAAACAATAAACTGTTATCACAGAGATATGTCTCGCCTTTTTGTAATTTTGATTATGCAAATGTTGAAATCATAATAGCAATACCTTAGCATCTTACACAAGTTATGCAAATATTCAAAGTCAATAGACCATGACTGAGGGGGTGGAGCCAAATAATCTCCATGGCAATGAGATGTGGCAATGATAATACATCTGCATACCAATTATCATTGACCTACCACTAGTGGATCCCCATAAACTGACCTAATCACAAACTAATACATGTAAAGTAAGCAAACCATTCAAAGTCAATAGACCATGACTGCGGGGGCGGAGCCAAATAATCTCCATGGCAATGAGATGTGGCAATGGTAATACATCTGCATACCAATTATCATTGACCTACCACTAGTGGATCCCCATAAAACTGAGCTAATCACAAACTAATACATGTAAAGTAAGCAAACCATTCAAAGTCAATAGACCATGACTGAGGGGGTGGAGCCAAATAATCTCCGTAGCAATGAGATGTAGTAATGGTAATACATCTGCATACCAATTATCATTGACCTACCACTAGTGGATCCCCATAAAACTGAGCTAATCACAAACTAATACATTGTTGACGCCGTCGCCGCCGCCGGAAACAGCATACCTATGTCTCGCCTTTTGACTCCGTCAAGGCGAGACAAAAACTTTTCTAAATGACACATATGTATAAAATGCATAAGCTCCTATAGTGCTCACTGAGCTCGCTATTACTGATTTCTGCTAATAAGTTACTAATTTTTGTTATTACTTCTTAAGTCAACATGAAAATACAAAAGTATATCAATTATCATCTATCAGGCAAACATTTCAATTTACTGACTGCTGAAGAGGACATTAATCTTTATGATAATAGCTGTATAATTAAGAAGGTGCCATCGACCTTTGGCATGTGTTGCAATCTCTACCGTTAAGGTCTACATCTTCAGAGATGCACAGTTCAAGATAAGGCCACCTGAAATTATTTTTTTGTACTTGATAGGCTGCTTTCCATACCAATTTTTTATCCCAATATTTAAATATAACAAATAAAATTTCTAAAAATCACACGTTAAAAAGGGTAAATTCTATTTGAAAAATAAAATATTAAGTGTCATTTGCTCCAGTAATTCCGGATTTCCAAATTAACAATTTTATTGACAACTGCATTCATTTTAGACATTTGCCCAATCTGAAAAATTTGGTAAGGAAAAAAGTAAAATTACAACAGCAAAACCAGGTAAGTATCAAAGTTGCTTGCACGTGCCTTCTTCTCTAATAAATTCTAAAGAACGATTTGTATACTCTTTAAAAACTAAAGTTTAATATTATACTTTTACATTTTTACTACTCTTTTTATCTAAGCCGGTCCATATAATGTTATATGGAACGCCTGTACATTATATGGACCGCCTCGTTTTGGAGAGATCGATTAAATTCGATTAAATCCCAGAAAAGTATAATATAACAGCTTCGCTTCAGTCCATATAAATTTTGTTAGGCGACCAACCGGTCCATATACTGCAATATGACCCTCAGTGTCATGAACAATTTGTTAAATATAATATGAATTACCCATATGCACAGGAATAGTTGGTGTTTGACGAGAGATGCCAAAACACAGAGACAAAATATTCGCACTGAAAATTGGTTGAAGTAAAATTAGCTGTACATTAATATGTTTTTAATCATTTTCGTCTTTACTCTTTATATACTGTTTTCCATCAAGAGGATTCACCCTATGGTTTCATTTTTCCCCCATCTTTTTATTCTTGTGATCTTATTATCATTAAGAAAAACAGGTATCTTAAAACAAACACAGATGGCCCGAATTTCATTAAACGAGACAAGAATTGCATTTAAATGCCAAAATATGCACTTTGATTACACAATAAGACTCAAGGATGCATGTCCGACAAAAATAGCATACATCATTTAGAACACCTCCCTGATAAATATAGCATATTACACTAATTAAAATGTCACATTTACACATATATACGATATCAAAATGCAATTAATGCGTTCATAAAAAATAGTAGAAATTTTTGTAAATGACTGTTCATATCATAATAATTATCTAGAACCTAAATATAGAGTACAACTCTTCTTGTGGAACAGATAGTTAAAATTTTTCCAATCTCAGAAACGGGTCTACTGATGTATATACAAAACGACTGCAGATTATATATTGACAATGGGTTTCTTATAGGCCAAGGAAAAAAAAATTGTATATAAGGTTTCCCAAAACGACAATCATTTTCATGAACATATTAGTAGTTGTAACCACAATCCACATTTATCATTGTCAGTTTTTATAATGCACTAACAGATTACAATCAGTAAATATTTAAATTTTGGTATGTGTTAAAAACCTCCAATATATATATATTCTTCAATTTTGGTACATGGGAGTGGTCTCCCATTTACGGAGTTATCTGCTCTTTGGAGAAGATGTCTTCCGTAGATTTCAATTGGACAAATTTTCATTTTTCTGAAAAACATTTTTCCTTCCTAAAAATATCCTCCACACACAATAATGATAAGCTATGGCATATATTTTCCCACATTTTTCAATGTCTTATGAAGGATTTACCCTATTCAATATTTCTAGAAAAGATTAAAATTATTTTTGCCCTGCATGTTTAACACAAAACACCTTCTGTCAGAAAATATTACTTATACATATGGGAGATAACTCCAATATCCGCATATAGGGATTATATACCATAACTGTACTCAATATAAACCTGAAAGTTATTTTTTTTATTATCAACGATCTTCCCACAAGAGGAAAATATCCTAGCGGACAACTGTCTGTAATACTATGTACACGTAGAGGTCGACAGATTACTTAATTTTCGCTTTGTGTGTTTTTCTTAATATTTCTAAATCGATAAGAGCTGTTTTTGAACAGCGATCAATATAATAACTGCAGTATGGACATTGTTACTGATTACATATACCATATACCTTACAAGGCTACAAAATTTCCATGCAGTTCTTATAAGCTCTGATCTAGTGAAATTGTGCAAAAAATTTCAACCCCCTACTTCTATTAATGGCAAATCTGTGTCAACTTTATTTCTAAAAAATCATACAATGAATGTTCCCTGAATAATAGCTTCCAAATACTGCCCCCCCCCCCCCCCCCTTTTTTTTTTTCCAATGCTCACCTTGGGGTCTATAATAAAATCTTATTGCTTTTCAAAAATATTAATTTAACCTCGAAATCTACACCCCCCACTCCCTCCCTCCTCTTCCATCCTGCAAAACAGGTGTAAATAGCCAAACAAACATTTCCTGTTTTTGTCAGCCAAATAATCACTTTTCTTTTATGATTTCTGAAGACATTATTAAGATATTTTCCATGCTCTATAATAAAAACAACATATGTCTGTTTAATGTAGATTTCATTGCTTCATGTGTTTTTTATTAACCTCTGTAATACTAGTGGGTCATTACACACAATGTTACTACAACTTTTTCTAGATCAATTCATTTTGAAGAAAAAAAGGTCAAAATATATGATTATAGATTTTCTATTGAAATTTTTTGTTGGTTCACCTCCTCTCTTTTTAATTGATTTCACCAACGAATAATAAAAATACACATTTTTACTGTTCTCTCCCTTTCAGTTCAGAAATGTACATCATTATACATTTTTCTATTTCATATTTCAAATTTATCTCGGTATTTTGTGATACATTTTATTCTAATCAATCATGCGTAGCTCTGTCCTTTCAATATTATTTGGCTCCACTCTTTTGGCAATTTTCGTATTTTTTATTTTGCTCTGCAACAATGCAGGATTATTGTTTTCATACAACCGATGAGTATGAGCCTTGTGAATAAACCTCTTTTCTGCCTTGGCAAATGAAAAGGGAATTAAACCTCTTTTAAGGTATTTTGTATTTGTAACCTTCCATTCTAGTAGCAAGGATTTTGGATTTTTTGTTTGAATTTGGAATTTCAACTATCTAATGTAATTAAAAGCCATTTAACCTCTTTGGTATGTTAAGAAAAACAACTGTTATTTTGTCAGGGCAATTTAGGAGTCCCCAGTCATTGAAGATTGTGTGGGGACAAGGTGTCTTTGATCTTGACTCAATAACAGAGATGGGGATGTGTCTTCTTGAAATTTTACTCCATATCCCGATCTTTCTCATTTTTGAATTTTTTTTTTTGCAGTATGGTAATGTGTTCAACTTTTAATTTTATCTGAAGTTTAATGGACATTTATCATTTAGTCATTTTCCTTAATTTTACAATCCATTTTCAACACAGTATCAATAGATGGCTGACACTGGACATCTTTACTTTTTGTAAACTAAGAATATATTAAAATTGACTGCGGGCAAATCTTGTTGACAGCTTGAAGTGTTTTCAAAACAAGTGTTCATGCGTAAAAAATGGGACATATTCTACAATTTGTATATTGAGTGAAAAACCCAAAACTACCTTTTTAATAGCTTAAAAGTTTCATAAAAAAAAAAAAACACCCCATAAAGGATATTAAAAAAAATGCAGTTACCAAGGACCATGAAACAAGAAACTGAGAATGAGAACAAAAGATCCTGACAATGCCATATAGCCTGAGGCATAGTTCAGGGACGATATAGAGAGATGATTTTCCCAGGCCAAGAAAAAACGATAAGGTGTACTAGAAGCCATATTGCTATGTATAATTATGAAACCATTACGGAAAAATCCAAACTACAAAAAGTGGAAATCCGCTAAAAAACAGAATAAAATTACTCCTTGATATGTGTTAAGGAACAGTATTTTGGGCTGACACATATATATGTACCATCTGTTTTTCAAAGTAAAGGACACCCAGGGTTCAAACACCATTTGCTTTGAAACTTTTCCCAACTTTTCCAAAACAGATTCTGGATTTTTCATAACCTATCAGTAGTTAAGTCAATTGAAATCAATTCACTCTGAATTTGATTGTTGGCTTAAATTTTAGTCAATTTTTTTTTTATAATTGGCTTAAAAACTAAAAAACAGACAAGGGACTAATATTTTGAGCTGATGATATGTACCATTTGTTTAGCATTAATACTTCCAAAGTATAGGACAATTGTCACATCTGAATACAACTGGGTAATGTGATGTTTTGTCAATCTGCCTTGGTAGGTTGACTTGAAAATATGTTTTCTGGGGAATTCTTTCATTGGAACCCCCCTTCATGTTCTGTCATTCAAGGGAGGGGAGGATTGGGGGGGGGGGGTATCAGAGCATCAGAGCATGGTATTAATACCACTTATTGGACAAAGTAATATACAGTCAAACCTATCTATAAAGGACACCCAAGGGACCAAAGAAAAGTGCCCTAAATGAGCAGGTGCCCTCTATACAGAGGATAATTTTACATGCTTTGTTCATGAATGGGGCATTTTTACTGTGCCCCTTATAGACAGTGATTTGCTACATAGAGGTGCCCTTTAAGGCAGGCTTGACTGTATATTTCAATTCAATTCAATTCAAACTTTATTGCAAACATAAAACCCAGTGGGTTATAGCAATATAAATTCATCACAAATGAAACAGACAAATACATAATGAAAACATTTCAGCCTACCTTCCTCAGTTATAATGACAGAAATATAAAAGAAAACAATGTTTCTATATCATCTGGTGTTGATGGATATACATGTATAAGAGTGTCACCTGAAGCAGTCTCCACGAAGAATCGAAAGATTTTGCTGGACATTCGGTCAGACAAGGATGTAAGATTTGCTGGACCGAAAAAAAATTAGCTGAAATTTACAAACATTTGAATAACTGGGATTTTTTATTGCGATTTTAATTCTCGAACTGATGTCCGACTTTGGGAATGTTGAAAATTCCAGTGGACTGATTCCGATCTTGTTGGAATTGTCCGACAAACCGACAAACTTCGTGAGGACTGCTAGAGAAATTTATTCCAGTCATTCTCACAAGAAAGACCAAAATGTGTGTTTCCTGTTCTACTGTTATGTATTTCTTTGTACACTGACTTTACTCAGAAGACAGTCGAGTCAATTTATATATTTTCTAAAAGTTTCTTTTATAGGATATTAAAGATATGAAATCTTCCACAATCCACAATGAGAATAGAAAGTTTAAAGTTTCATTCACAAAAACAGCTAAGGAACCTATAAAAACAGTTCCAGTTACAAGTCACTTTGAACATTTGAAGTTCTACACTATTTTTTTTACCTATTAAAGTGACATATGAACTATTATGAGATATTAGATATTATAAGTGTTGAATTTCAGCTACAAAGGTCCCGATGTCATCATATTAGGGAAATAAAACCTTGCTTGAAACAAAACATCTTTCTAGGGATTGGCTTATGATCCAATAGATTTCTCTGACAGATGACTTACAACCAGGTACATTTTTCTGTATGAACATTGCTCATAATTTGTTAGATTTTTTTCTGAAGATTGCTTAGGGACGAGATCAAAAGTTCAATGCAGGATAAAAAACTTAATTCAAATAGTTTGGGGGTGGGGGGGTAAAAATCGCAAGTAAAGTTTTGTTATCCGACATCGATTTTCGGATATGCCCATATTGGTCAATCAATTTTTTCCAAATTAAAGTAAGAGGGGGGAAAGGGGGGGGGGGGGGGGGGGGGGTCAGTGAAAAAACTATGTGAATTAAGTTTGTTATCCTACACTGAACTTTTGAATTCGTCCCTTATGATCAGATAGATTTTTTCAGAATATTGCTAAAGTAGCACGGGCGAAAGTAAAGGAGGTGCCAAAAATTTAATATTTTCTACAGAGATATATCGGGATAAAAATTGTCAAAAGCCAGAAATCTGGCTTATATTCCAGAAAACTTTCAGGCATGAGGTAGAGATTTGTCTTTCAGAAAATTGCTTGAAATCAGGTAGATTTTCTTTCAGAATAAGATTGCTAAAAAATGATGCAATTTTTCTTTCATAGGATGGCTTATCAATTTATGACCAAGTTGATTCTTCTTTCAAAACATTGCTTATAATCAGGCAGATTTTCTTTCAAAAATAACATGCTTAAATCCTGGTAGAGTTTACTTTCAGAATCCAGAAATATACTTATTTTCGAACCAAGTTGACTTTATCTACAACATTCTATGACTGGCAGTCGTCAGTATTATATAAACATAGATGTCACCGCTAGGCTACAGAATAATATACTTTATCTCAGTTATGGTGGCGCTATAATGTGTTACGACATTTTATAACCTCCTAAAGGCAATACACAAAGTTATATATAATAGGAAGTATAAATTTAATGAACCTTACAATATCTGTAAAATGACATATTATCGCAGATAGGTGAATCTCGATAAATATTAGTATTTTTCAGTGTAACTTAGTCAATGAATTTTACAAACTATACACTTGTTTCCATCATCTGATTGACTAAACTTTTATTTGTCAGCAAATATTTCATTTTAACACACAAGATTCACTTAAATTTTATATTTATCCAGAAATTAGGACTTGTGTTTTTGATTAGAACTTTAACATTATGTAGGGAAATGCTACCTAACACTAGCCTTTAGTATAGTGTTCTATTCTTAAATTACAACCAGGTAAAAAATGCAGTATACTGTACATGAAGCTGAATATCTATTAAGACATTCGGTAAACAGTAATGGACAAATCCTAAAGCTACTGCAGAAAGCAGATTTCGGAGAAAAACTGGAATAAAATCATTCCAGGTCAATGTTTAAATCCCCCCCCCCCCCCACGCCATTACCGAACTAGATGGCTGCACACTGTTTCAAGTTTGCAACCTAGGAATTAACATACATTTTGTACATACAAATGCAGCTTATAACATGTACATTACTCAACTTCATTATAAGTACATCAGAATATTCATTCATAGAACAGAAAATGGAAACAGGGAATGTGTCAAAGAGACAACCCAACCAAAGAGCAGGAAACAGCTCAAGGCTACAAATGGTTCTTCAATGCAGAGAAAATCCCACACCCAGAGGCAGGCTTCAGCTGGCCCCTAAACAATAATACATACTAGTTCAGCGAATGGACGGCACACTTAACTCAGAAACATACAAATGAACCAAAATTAAAAAAACACAAGACCAACAAAGGCTAGAGGTTAATGACTTGGGACAGGCGCAAAAATGTGGTGGGGTTAAACATGTTTTGTGAGATCTCAACCCTCCCCCTATACCTATAGCCAATGTGGAATAAACAAAACACACAGTAAAACTCAGTTCAAACGATGTCCGAGTCCGATGTTAAAAAAGGTAACAGAAGACACTAAGCAAAATGACAATGATCAATATATATTAACATTAAAGGACTACTAGCAGTTACTGACATACCAGCTCCAGACCTCAATTAAATTGTTGGAAAGATTATGTGATTATCATATAGAAAATCAGCCACGACGCCTCCCGTTAGGGGTTTAGCATAGAAAATCAGCCACGATCCCTCCCGTTAGGGGTTTAGCATCATAATTATACGAGAAGAAAATTCATGTTGGTGTTATGAAAAAATATTCATTTTGCTTTTAAAACAAATTATAGGTTACAGAACAAGATTGGTATGAATAAATTTGTACCATGAATCATTTTTGTAAAAAAGGAAAATTTGATTAAATTATTATTATATTATCTTTATTTGCAAATTACACCCATTGTTTTTTTGTTTGCTTGTTTATTTTGGGTTTTACTCCGTTTTCAGCACATTTAGCTATTTTGTGGTGGCCTGCTTTTAGTGCTGGAGGAAGTCGGAGTAGCCGGGGAGAACCACGACCTTCGGTAGGAAAATTGGCAATCCTTGTCAATTTAGATCCGGGTCAAACACACCCCGCCACAGGTGAGATTCGAACTCACAACCTCAGTGTAGACAGGCTAGTGATCATTAGTGGTTATGGCGAACTACATAGACCACTCGGCCACCGAGGCCACCCCACCCATTATGGGTCAAGCAAATACAAACAAAACATTAAAACAATTAAGAAGCAAATCCAAACAGAAATACACTGACAATTTGAATAAAAAAAAATTACCTTAAAAAAATGTCAAAAAAATTGGAAATTTTCTATAATTAGTCAGAATGACAGAGTGTATACATATTACATGATACATTCTTTGACAAATGAGGCATATGTCTGTCTCAGTGTTTGTGTTCTTAGGAAAGGTATTATTTCTAGAGGCTAAAAAACTTAGCAAAGACAAAACCATAAACATTTTTTTTAAACTTACGATCAATGTGACCAGCTGGCGAGAGTCGGTAATTTTAACATTCAAAATCAGTTGCTTATCACAAGTCTTTACCGAGTGTTTATTTCACCTTTATAGACAATTTTTGTCATATATTTTATTGAAAAGATTAAAATAAGAACGTTTTTTAGTAAATCTATTTGATTTTTCGAGCTAAGAAGTTTACTAGTGATACCCCCGCTTTTCGATAAGGTCGAAAAATAAATGAAGTCATCAAACAGTTACAGGCATAAGTCTGACTTTTTTTGATAATTTTGTCTATAAAATTGACAGGTCCCTGAAAGGTCCCTTCTCAAATATCTATTGATGCACAATTTTTTAATTTAGGTGTATCAAGCTTTTAATATGCATATTTACCAGATTAAAAAGCCCTTTGACTTCTCAAGAACATATGGGTCTTGTAAAAGCATATGAAACTTCGTTACTCTCAATTTTTTACTGTAATATTCCTTTCCTTGTAATAACTGTAGTTTTTGCTGATGTATGTTGACCTTTGCATTTATCATCACCTAAAAATAACTCCTTTATTACTTTGTTATCTAGTCGAAAACAAAGAATAATTCCATCACAAAACAGAACACTGGTTCAGAGGCTATTTTATTATTTTTATCTTTTTCAATGTCTTTATTATCTGTCTCATTTTACCTTCAAATACTACATTAAAAATGGCCTTAGCTTGTCCAGCGCATTTCATTCATAACTAGAACTGTCCTGAAAGGAACTAATACCCCCCACAACATGTCTGTTTTGAAGCCTACACAAAGTTGAAATCATCATATTTTTCAAAGTACTCGCCCAAACAGAAAATCCTGATAATATCCACATCTCCATAATGTGATCTAAAACTCCATAAAATGTCATGAGAAGTAATGTAGGAGGAGTTGAGGACAACACATGGAACGAAGTTTTGTTAAAAATGTCAGTTTTGTTAAAAAATGTCTAAGTACAAACAGCAATATCTTTTACATTTCTTGTCCAACCAGAAATTCCTGACAATATGCAAATCTCCATAGAGTGATCTAACAGTCCAGAAAGTTTCATGAGAATCCTGCAAGAAATGTAGTAGGAGTTGCGGACAGCTTTATTTCAGATAGAGGGACAGACAAACAGATGGACAGAGACAGACAGACAGACCGACTGACAGACTGAAACCTGTATAAAAATAAAAAGAACATTTGCATATAGAAATATTCCATCCTAAATTTGCGAGGCCTGGTACAGGAAAAATCTGTAAACATTCTTGCTATTTCCTTTTACCAGTCCTAACCATATTCTGTTAAAGTACATCAAAAAATTTACATTCAACTGTAAAAACTTGAAACTAGAAGTAGAAAATCAGAAATGACACATAATTTTATGAATGATGGATGGGTTATTGTTTAACATCCAGTGGCAATTACTAAATGCATATCAGGACAAGAACATGTTGATATGAAAGGAATATGAAGCCTTGAGGTAATTGTCAGGAAGACATATCATTCCACCGGGACACATTATACTGACTCTGAGCACACCATTCCTTTGCTCTTACACCTAGTCTAGCTGGACCTAGATGCTGCATGTTTATGGCAGGGAAGCAGCAAATGAATTAAGTACCTGTCTTAATAGTTTTACCTGACTGGGGATCTAACCCCTAACCTTCCATACTCGAGGCGAGCATGCTACCACGAGACAACCAAGGCAGTTCACATAATTTTAAAACAAATGTCAAAATAATCTTTCTAGTAATGGTTTTATTGGTGTTTTATGCCACTTTCAGTTTGGCAGGAAAACGAAATCCTTGTCAATTGTGTCAAACATGCCTTGCTATTGAGCTAGATTTGAAATCACAACTTTAGTATTGACAAGCTTGTGAAGACTATAGTAGTTAGAACATTTGGCCAGTACGTCTCTGTACTGGATACGAAAATTGTCTTAAAGATAGGCACAAGTTAAACTTTGTAGTCCATGAAACGACATTGTTTCAAATACCTTCGATTAAAGAATTTATAAGGTAGGATATTTTTCTCCATATTGAAACCCTAACTGCCACTTTAAGATGTAGTACATACAAAAGCAGACTTGATGTACCTGTGTTAAGGGACAAAGGTGAAGTTTGTATTGAACCAGTTCCTTTTTTTTAAAGAAAAATTAGAGATGAGTATCAACTTCTAAAATCTTAAATTGAGTATTGCAAGCTTAAGAGGCAATTTGTTTAAAAAAAATATTTTTTAGTCTTAGGTCTATTCAACAAAACATTGATGTATTGGCTGAACTTACTTGCCCAATGAAGTAATCTAAATAATTTTTCTCCTCTTTAAACCATGCCAAATGTAAAATTAAAGACCATCCTTTAAAGTTGTGTGTGGTCCCAGGAGCCTTTTGTTAAAATCACAGAACCTAACTAAGTGTGAACAGTATTATCATTCATGCTGCGTTCTGTGAACAAATTGGAAGGTTTTGTGTGATACAGTTGAGTAGAGGCCTAGGAAACATATGATTATAGAGTGGAAACTTATAATTAAATAAATTTATACCAGATATTTTACAAATAAAAACCTGTTTTATGACGTGTTTTGATATTTTTTTGTCAGTCTGGTATTTTTTAGGATAATTCACTTACTTTAAAAACTTATGCAACAGGGAACTGCAAAAATGAGACACAGTCATTTTTTTTTTCAGAAAAATGTTAGCTTGAACATTTCTTATTTTGACAAAAATTTTTTCCCCAAAAAGAAAAACTCTGAAAATTTTAATGAAAATTCAACATCTAATGAATGAAATAATGTGAGCTCTTTTAGGAGGAACAAGAATAAATTAAGAGCTTGATTACTTAAGTGTAAAAAAACGTAATATATGAACTTTATAATACAGATAATATTAATTAAAAAAATAATATATATATAAATTCATAATTTCAAAATAATGTACTTGGAATATGCTGAATCTATTTTGTCATCTAATTTTTAAAACTGAAAATATTTTCATTTTGCAAAAATTAAATTTCTATTCTTTTCAAATGAAATATTTCAATATATAACTTCTGACCATAGAAGATGAATTGCTTCTGTGCATTACAAATACCCTGTTATATTATCCATCAATTCCATGGGCAGATTATTTCCCAATTAAGTCACACAGGTTTATAGGCACATGACCTTTGGTGACCTTGGTCTTTTTCATGTATTGGACTTGACCTGTTGACGCTATTCTGTCTGATGACAAGATGTTAACCTAAACAGAACATGTATATTACATGACATTTAGCAAAGAAAGTCCATTCAAACTTGTGTCTGTGTTGAACTTGTAGTTGGGTGTGAGATTTTTCTCTTTGTTTATGACGTCACAGTAACTTTTGGATCAAGAACTTAGCCTCAGCAATTAAAACACATTTTTCATCAAAACTGGTATAAATGATGCTAATTTCATTAGTTGGAACATAATTCAAGTACACGTAGAAATTTAGTTTCTAAAAGTCATTAATACTATATAAATTGCTTTTTTTCATAAATTACCTGTACCTGCAACTTTGTCCACTTTAAAAATTTCAAAACCATCAAAATTACAATTAAAGGTACCTTGTCAACAATTCTTTCTTAATTCCTTTGAAAATTTTAAATTCCATTACTCTGTGTCTCTGGCTACTTTGTGTGTGTTCTAAAAATTTATGATCCTCATCAAAGACAATTATTTGGTCCTAATTACTTCGTAAAGACCAAGTAATAAGGTAATTAGATTATCTGATTAACTGATTAGTGCAATGTAATCTGTAAACAAGGATTATAGTATTACAGTTAGTGATACATGATCTGTACATAAACGATACCAGAATCAAAAGAAACCTATTGACATTTACTGCAATACGATATTAAGGGTAGATGTCTGTTCTAGAAATCTGGACGTTTAAATGAAATCTGACTCTTGCTTGAAAATCTGAATGAGGGCTGGGTTTAAAGCATTTCATTTCTCTGGTCTTTAGCTACAAACGGTCTTTTCTTTTTTATTTTATTCTGGATTTTGTTCTCATATCTGTAATTATTTTCTGGTAAATTTTCTGATTTTTTTAAATTTCCGAACAGTTGTATCATCATACCTTTTACGTCTAATTCAGACGCGATGTTGACAACAGGGAATAAAGATCAGAAATGGTACTTCGGCAGCCATTATACTATGTATTCTAAAGGAACAGTAATGGACAAATTTGGACTTCAAAAAGCGGAATTCAGCTTTGACGTGTTAGAAAATCATGCCTAGTAGCCGAAGGAAAATTCTTTGTTCAGAGTCTAGTTTTATGATTATGCAATATTTGGTAGAGTACATGGAGGTTTTACGTCGCTTTCTGCAAAACTGCCCATAATGTTGAACCCGGTTTTTATTCTTGGAAGAAGCTGGCTAACATGGACAGAACTAATGATCTATGGAATGAACACTGCCCATCCATGTCAATTCAGATCTGAATCGAACTTGTGAGCAATCTTTTATGAAAATGCACAATGAATTACACAATGCACTAAATTTCATTGAAAAAAAAAAAAATTTCTGTAGCCTCCAAAAATGGAATTGAGAATAATATGAATCAGTTGTACTTTAAAGTAAATTTGATACATTTATAAGCCTTATTTGCAGTTAAAATCAGAAGATGGAGCTCTTCAAACAAATAATGCAACTTTTCTTTTTTTCCCCAAACATTATGCTTATAAATAAAGCCTTTCTTAAAATCAGAAATAAAAGAAGATTTTTTTCAAGGCATTCCAGCTTAAAGAAAGATCCCGATTTTTAAGCAAAATTGCCACCATTAAAAGTCAAATTGCTCCATTATCACTCTTAAAAATTTGTGTTTCTGGAAAAAATTATTTGATCTTAAGTATTGCAAATGAACAGTTAACATGTCAAAAAGCTTGGGGACAAGACAAATTTTATACTTTTTATACTTTTATTGTTTGAGCTTTTTATGACTTAATTCATTATTAAATTTTCTGATTTTTTAAAAATTTCTGAATAGTTGTATTATCGTACCTTTTACATCTAATTCAGACGTGATTTTGACAACATGATTTTGACAACGGGGAAAAAAGATCGTAAATGATACTTCAGAGATATGCAACTGAACATACATGTACAGCATATAGAAGGAATAAATGATTTATTTCATTATTAAATTACACAATGCACTAAATTTTTACATATTTATGACAATATTTTTTTTATTACAATTCCTATTTATTTATTTATTTATTTATTTATTTATTTATTTAAACATTTTATTATCTATTGATTTATTTATTTATTTACAACTCACCGATATATATCTGGTCTACATCAAATTCTTCTTCATTTTTCGTGATATACATTTATTTCTCCATAATAAAATAAAAACACATATTTTTCACAACTTTTCTTTAAAATAAAATGAATACATCCAGTGATCCTGCTCTTCTAAAATTTTTCCAGATATAAATATAATTTTCTGTGTAACTTATTCACTTGCAAACTGATCTCCTTAAAAACATTAAGATAAGAACTGATTTCCAAAATAAAATGTCACAAATTAATAATTCCTTCAAAGGACTTGATAAATTATAAGTTTTGCACTTAAAATCACTCTATAATCCCAGCCATCCTTTGCGCAACTTCACAAAAAATCTTTAAATGCAACAAGCTACCGACGGATGCTCCACGGTCTCCTATTTTATTAAAATTTCAAAAATTTAATAAATCCAGTTTACAAGAAATCAAAGAATAAAATCCACATAAAACATAAAAATCACAGAAATTTTACATTTTCGACACAATCTTTTTTATTTTTAAAGATGAACATCACTTCACAGTATCAACTTAAGAAAACTTCTATGGTGGGATGGGATGAATTCAAATTGTGAGGTGAACCAGATCTATACTGAAGCAGACGGTCACCTTAATTCTCCTTCTAATTTGGATAAAAAAGTTATAAAACTGTTATTTTAATAAAAATTATCAATTGTTTCAAGAAAAAGTTATTGAATTAAGTAATAAACCCAGATTATTTTATCAAATGTCTAACCTTTCCGCCCTACTGTTAAACATAGATTGTTCCAATGACGTTAAACCATACAGGCCTCCCTTGATTTAACCATAGTTCACAAGACCACCCAAGTGTAGAAGGTATTCATATGTTTAATGCTTGTCAACAGTAGAAATGTCTATGGTGTTACAAGGAGGTGATCCTAAACAAAATTAGATCTATTTTTTAAACATGACTCCATTGAAAATAGCTCAACTTGATACTTAGGAAGTCAAAGCAATCTAATGTTTTTATCTTTTAAACAGATTTGAATGAATTCTGACAACTTCAAGTTATTGTTTACAATTTGATTGAAGAGTTGTCTGTCAAAATTAGTTCTGTCATCTGAGGTTTCTGTAAGTTAGGATTCTTTTCTTTATTTAATTAATATTGATTATGCAATTGTTACAATTTCAAAAACTGTCATAATAAAAAATTTGACTGTGGTTTCAAGCAGGACATTTTTATTTTGGCACTTGAATAAGCTGTGAGTAAGCCAAACGCAAACTTAACATTTTGAATTTCATATTAATCACAAACTGTACTTAGAAACCTTCCTGCTTTAGAACACATGGACAACATAATGATATTAATGGTGATTTTTCCTGATTTATCTCCCTTGTCATCAATTTTTTACACCACTTTAACCTGGGCTATCTCTGCCTTCACTTGCCAATAAAAAGGCAATTTCTAAGAATAACTTCATCAAAATCCTTAAATTCTGATTGGTAAAAAAACCTGTGGTCAAACTGAATATTTTCCATTTTTTTTGTCAATTAAATAAGACAATAAATTGGATAGATGGATTATTGGTGAACATAGATCTAAAAGCATGTCAGGATGAGAACATGTTGTTGATGTGATATGAATATAAACCTGCTTCAGCTAAAGCAAAAATGTAAGGAAACAGTCTGCAGGAATACATGTCACCCCACCCAGACACATTATTCCGACACTGAGCAGACCTAGTTCTTTCTCTTACTCCTTAATGCTGTATGCCATATGCTTTGTGGCAGAGAATACTTGACATTGTAATAAAATCTAAAATTTAGAAAATATTCTGTTTCCAAAGCTGCAACTCTTTGAATATTAGCAAAGGAATACAGAAGCGACAAAACAGTGGGAAAAGTGACTAAATTCGAAATCCTAGGAAAAGACAAAGTCATTAGAATGGACCACAATAAACACACGTAACAAGGCCACATGTATTTAAAATATAATAAACTAAAAAACATAGAACAAGGCAGCACAGAAACTAAAGCAATAGCAATGTAACTTCCACTAAAATCCGGGAGTGACAAAAGGTGCTCCAGAAGGGTTACGCATGTCCTGCTCTGTACATTGCCAGTGAGTAAAATTCAGTATAGTGTCAAGTTTGGTAAGGTTTTATCCAGAGGGACATGAAATCTAACTGAAGATATCTAGTCTCATACATTAGAAAGAAACTTTGTATTGGCTAATCAATTTGTGATGATGACCCTAAAGATTTTTAGTGACAAAATTAACAAAGACTGAACATAACCCTGTTTTATAAGTTTCTGCAAAACCAATCTTGCCCTGCCGAAAATATTGAAATTGTACACTTCAAACACAAATGAGATATTCCTCATTAAAATCTTTGCTATAAATTCAACCAAAATGTAAAGCAACTTTCCGAAAACCTTACATTTCTAGGGGGCATAACTTATAAAAAAAATTGGCATTTTTTTCAAAAACAGATCATTCTTAATTATTTTTCAGTCTGTCAGAAATACTATGAAAGAAAAGGAATGATTACAAGTTTTAGTTTAATCTAATGGAGTTTTAGTTATTAGCAAAAGTGGCTGTATCACCACAGCAAGTTTCTATTGAAACAGGAAGTCAGAAAACCTGGAGATAACCACTGACCAGCAGCAGGAAAACTGGCCATCATTCTTAATTAAGAAAGAAATCATCAAACACACCTTTTCACCAGTCTCGGTTCAACCTCAAAACTAAAGTCTTGACACACTGGGAATCATTTGTAAAGAAACAGCCTAAAAATTAAACAAAGACAGGCTTATCATACTGAATCAAAGCTGCACAAGAACTATATGCATTCAAAGAGAATTCCATCTATATGCCTAGGGTAAGTATTATCATACTAAAAGATTTTAACTAAGCATGAGATTTGCTGGTCCAAGGTTTGGACAGAAGAAGAGAAGTCAGTCACTCAATGACCATTAGGCCAAAAAAAAGTACACCTGTTTCCCCTAACCCTATATACCTTAATTTGTAGTGCCTATCCTAACACTTTTTATGCAAATTTTGAACAAGTACTGTTAAAGTCTGACTGTTTCTCTAGTAGCTACCAGCTAAAAACTATTTGTAAAATAAAATAATATTGCCTACCTACCTACCCTATTGTTTTTTCAGCACGTTAGAGGAAACATGTATTATTTTTGTTGGCCTGATCCACAATGACCCTTTACTTTCATGGATATTTAATAATTTATTTTGACGAAAAAATTTATTTCCAGTGAGTACTTGATGTTCATGAATAGTTCTAAAAGAATACCATACATTTAAGGGGGTACAGAACACCTAAGGGAGTTAACTCTTTAATAATCAACTGAACGTTTTAATCACATATTATTAGTAAAGAGAAACCAAGCTTCTCAATGATCAAAATTAGTTTTTGTCAAACTGCTATATATCCAATGAAATATTTCCCATAAATTGTGTAGTTCAAATTTCTTGAAATTTTTATATTTTTGTCAACAGGTCAAAGTAAATATTTCATCAAAATTTTATGAAAATTAAACAAGCCAAATCTATATTAGTCAAAGTTTTGGGTACCTCCTTAAGGTCATGCAGTCATTGACAGTACTAGAGAAAAGAAAGCAGGAAATAGAATTTTGGATGAATTATGAGCATTTTCATAATATATGGAAGCAAAAAAATTAGAGGTTCTTGGGTTACATTTACTGATCACCAGTAGAACCTTTATGCAAATTTTGGCTTCAGTTTAACAAATATGCTTAAAATAATTTTTTTTTATTAAAATTCTCTGTACTTCCTGATATGCTCAATTCAAATTCACAGGATAGAAATTTATATTTAAATTTGTTTAAATAATTTTACCAATTTAATGACAGAATAAAAGTTTTAACAGCCATTTGAAATGAAACTTTGGCCACAGACCATTGTCCCCATTTGTCAAACTGGCACCAAAGAATACTTTCCTTTTTTTTTGAAAATATAAACTGTGTAAATTGTCTGGTATGAGTCATATAACCCAATATAAAATAGCCCAAGGACCATCTTCCGTTAGACAAACAACGATCTTTTATAAGTGAGAACGGTTCTCAATTACGTTGGTTCTATTATACTAAAGTTTAAAGGAATTTCTCTGCTTTGTCATTACCCAGTAGGAATGATTTGCCCTGAACGTATTAAATTCAGTTCTTGTGTCCCGTAATAGTTTTCAAACAGTATAGTAATTTATTTGACGGTAATTACAGGGTTCGACAGTATGGTTTTTAATTCATGACCTTTAATACGTTTTATCGTGACAATCAATCAACACAAAAAGTCGAAACTGAAGAAATATAAAAAACATATTTTAGATACAATACCGAGGTAGGGATGACACTGAATGAGATAATCACATCATTATTATAAATATCTGACCCGAAGCACATCAGGACCTAACGAAGCAATCTGTTTGTATAACATTTCTTTTAAGCTTCAATTAACAAAAACAGGCACTCCTTTTGTGATTTCAACATGAACTTTAACCTTTTCCTGCTACCTGAGCCATATAATGATACCCTACATATATCCTACTTTTTAATTTCAATCTGGATGTATTCATAGACATCGCCAAGTTATACCACACTATGAATTCAATAGGGAGGTCCGATACACAATTCCTTTTGTATATCTTCAAAGACGTTACTGAATGAGTTATAAATGTAAGAAGACATTTTCTATATGCCTATTTGACAAATAGTTAATACACAAACAGTCAAGACAGACGCTTCTGTATTCAATGACATAATAACGCAATCAGTGTCAAAAATAATTATGTGTACTGAAATAAATCGAATAGAACAGTTTCTTGTGAAAGGATGAGTGGGTACGAGTACTCACTATAAACTACTTCAATTCCGCCATTTTTTCAGTGCCTTTCCAAGTCAGGAGGGTTTATCAGTGCTTGTATGCTTATTGTTTCCTTAAGATGCTAATGTATTTTGGAATATACTTTTATTTCACACATTTTGTAGTTTCAATAGAATTTCTTCAAAATGTTATAACTGTCAAACCTGTCTATAAAGGACACCCAAAGGACCAGAAAAAATGCCCATTATGAGCAGATGTCCTTTATACAGAGGTTATTTTTTTAAATACTTTGTTCATGAATGAGACTTTTTCACTGTGTAACTTTAGACAGTAATTTGCTACATAGAGGTGCCCTTTAATGCAGGTTTGACTATATATCTGGCACCATCAAGAGCTTTTTATGCAGTGTGGGCACATACAACAAGTAGAAGGCTTTATAATAACTTTGTATTTTTGTACCTTTTGAATATGGTTTTTGGGGTTAAATCAGCATTTGCTCATGTCTGCTTTCATTTCTTCCTTAAAAAGTGGCATAACTAATCATTTTTGATTTAAAAGATAATATCAAATACTATATACATGAACTGTAGATTCCTCCTAATCACAATTTTTGTCCGAAAAAATTATGCAATTAACAGCAGTATACTAACAAGTGGAATTCTTTATTTTCATGTAAAAATACAATATGTGTCATTTCTATTGTCACTAATTGTGATAACTATATAAACATGAGTATTAAGAACTTTGTAGAATAGAGAATGGAAAGGAGGAATGTGTCAAAGAGACAACAACCCAACCAAAGAGCAGAAAACAGCTCAATTGAGCAATTTTGTTAATCAATTTGATCTGAAAAGCTTAAATTTTGTTTTATTTATTTCTATCAGATATTTTCAGTTAAAGTATAATTTTGGCAATTAAGAGCAGTTTCTAAATAACAATCCAAAGATACTAATATTAGATATTGTAAATTTATACTATGCTGTATACGACGCATTTCATGGAGTTACCTCTCATCAGCAGCATTAAAACCTAAACAATTCAATATGTAATTATCACGTTTCACAATCTTGTACAAATAAGAATAATATTCTGTTAACAGACATTCAATTAGGTGGAGTTGACTGTATATGTGATCAATTCAAATTGTCAGGGGCAAAATTTTTCTCAATTACAATTAACATTTTGAAAATTTACCAAGAATTTGAAGAACAGTTTGTTTTACAAGAATTGTAATGTTTTTCTGGGAAGATGGATTTCAAAACTAAAGATGTTCCTGATAAGAGTATGATTTGGGTTTAGCTAATGCAATACATTGTACTGTGTATGATATATAGGTTTATGTGAAAGGTGTATGATAAAATGGGTGTAGATGAAGCACTTTTAATAGATATTCAAAATCACTGTAAAATATTAAATATATGATAAATAACTCTTATATTTAGCAATGTTATTTGCTTTGTTAAGAAGATAAAATTCTTGCAATTATCATCTACAAAATAAAACAGCCATTGAATTAATGACTTATTTTTTGGGCTCACTGAGAAAACCTCTTCCTGTAGTCACATACTCTATACAAGGATTTAAGGATTTTGTCCATACCCATAAACAATGGGCACAATAAAAAGGCAATAATTATTCATTTCCATCTAAGGTAAATTATAACGCTTCCAAATTGACTATGGGTAGTTGGATTGTTGTAACTCTCTCCTTTCACAGTGTGTATATGATTATCTTGATCTCTTCATAAGCCATTAACTTTTGTCCATGTGAAACATCAATCTATCAATCTTTATGTCCTAAAAAGCTTTTTCTTCATTTAAAATTTTGACTCTCAACAAGGGCAAAATCATTTTAAAGTCATTTTAACGACAGATTTACCAAATCCATTTATAATGTTACTGACAGAAAAATTAAAATGTTTAAAGAAAACAGCGCATTAAAATCGCTGAATGAAATGCGTCCTATCAGCAATGATTTGGTTAAATTTGAATAATAAAACAACCCAAAAGTACAAATCTTGAAAAAAATGGCGCGATTTGTACTCGCTGCTCTTTGATATGACATATAGAGATAGCACTCGCCTCTTTACCAATTATTCCTGATGGGTGGAAAAAATTCGCATGAATGAACGAAAATTTAATATTTTGTTTACATCAGCAACAGTCTGATAACATATTTGACAAAGGTATCTCAGCTTTCATGCAACACCTGGGATTTTTACCTGAGAAATTTCTTTACTTCTTTTTTCGTATTATATAATTCATTTAACTTGAACATGTAATTTAAAGAAAGACGCTTTTGATTTTTCCAAATGGACTGAATTAAACTAAGTGAATTTCTATACACTTGGTGTGACAAAAAATATATTGGGGATGTGCAGTTATACAAGTAAACCTTTTCTTTGTCTACTGGGAGTTGATCTAGATTTAGTGTCTAAAAAAATAATCCGGAAAAATCTTCAGGGTCATATTATATAAATTTAAAATAAATATGTGATTATGCCTAAAATTTAAATGATTTTTAAAAAATATCAACATCTGCAGTTTTATTTGATTTGTACTATCAGTAATAAAAAAAATATACTGATTCAGTCTGGGTTATCCAGTGCGACTGCCGGTTTTGATTGGTGGTGGACAATCAGGAAAACTGGCAAATTAATCCTTGACAATTAAGGCCACATCAAATTGATCTTTTGTTTTCTGGATTTCGCCCGTCCGATTATTCCGATTTAAGAAAAAAAAATTTTGCCGCTTCATTTTGAAAAAATGCTAAAAATAAATTCACCATTTTTCAACAAATTAAAAATAAAAATTGTTTGCCCTTTACTAAAACTTCAGTAAAATTTGGTATTTTTTCCAATTTTTGCAATATTTTAGTTACAAAAATTTGTGTCACACGTAAATTGATCTTTGCTTGAAAAAAACTCTTCCTCAAGAAAAAAAAAATAAAATTAATTTCGCTCGCTTGCACATATTTTTGCCATCCAAAAATCCAAAGAACTAGAAATCAATTTGGTGTGGCCTAAGATCACTGTAACCAATAACCTCAGTGTTACTGGCAAGTGTTCCAGAGTCGTTAAAATATATCTTCACCACTCTGTCACTGCTGCCCTGGTTTTTTGCTATTCATCATTAGAATAAAGAGGAATTCAGATATTATATTTATACTTTGAAAAAAGAATTTGACTAAGAAGCAAACAATAATGACATTAAGGTTTGTGTGCTTTTTTTCAAAACTCAATGTAAAAGTCACCAAAAATTTAGTGTAATAGTTAGACCTTCATGATTTTTCATAAGTTTTGTATTGGTTGCTCATGCCTCTAAAAACCCATTAAAAAATGGCAAGGATTTCTTTATAATTTTCATATGGCTCTTTTAAGGTATATGGAACAAAAATTTATATTATTTGTTTAGTTGGGGTTTTACGCCATTTTCAGCACATTTGGCGATTTTGCGGCAGCCAGTTTTTATTGCTGGAGGAAGCCGGAGTACCCGGAGAGATACACCAACCTTCGGTAGGAAAATTGGCAATCCTTGTCAATTTTAGATCGGAGTCGAATACACCCTGCCACAGGTGAGATTCGAACTCACAACCTCAGTGTTGACAGTCTAGTGATTATTAGTAGTCATGACAAACTACCTAGACCACTAGGCCACCGAGGCCCTCAAAAATTTATAAAAGACATTTGGATGTCAGTGAGAAAGAAAAAACATTTAATGCCACAAAATGGATAAAATAAGAGTTAAAAAAATCTTACAAATTGATAAAAACATCCTTAAATAACACGTTCCATAGAATGTATAAAAGAACACAAGAAACAGGCATGAAACCGTCAGACTGATAATTTTTGGAGCAGACTTAACATCAACAACAAAATGAATCTATCAACCATACCGAAAAGACAGAACCCCGGACAAAAAAATAACATAAAAGAAGGCAAAACACAAACATGAAGACAGCAGAGAGTCAGGATAGTCTGAATTGGTACAGACACTGAACAGTGGTGAGGTTAAACCGGTTTTATAGGTACCTAAACCTCACCCTTATCTATCCTGACACTCTGGTGTATAAATCGCACCATAAAAACCAATACAGTATGATTACCAACAAGGTGACCGCTTGCTAGGACTGCAATATTAGAGTGGAACGAACATAATTTAGATAACAGGTTCAGAATGTGCTTGTTTTAACTGTACATAAACACCTGCCCGCCCAACATACTGTTACGGCCGAAATCACCTTTAAATTATAGCCAACAAAAGACACAAATCAATAATAAAATTTAACAAGATTTATTATATACAAAGTTTACAAAAATATTACAAAAAAACTAAAATGTCAACTTAACTGTTCAAAATCCTGTTTTTTCTTGATCCGGAATTCTGGTCACTGTTGCCTGAATCCAAACGGAATATTATATCCAATCAGTCACAATCTAGTATGATGTAACGAAAATGAAAGTCTGCCAAGTACGATATGTGAAACGTAAATAAATCCAACAGCTGAGAACACAAGAATGTCTGGTAATACGTTCTGATCTGCAAGTTTAACTTTCGTGTCCATATATATAGTGTAGAACGGAAACTTCTGGAATACGGTAGAAGTTCGAATCGCACCATAATTATTACGTAAGTCAAATAGAAAGTTCTAGTCATTCCATCAGTATCCATTATTGTTCCAGTGATTTCTAAACTGCGCAGTTATAACATTATTTGGTAAACAACTATAAGTATTATGTAAACATAGTATACATGTTATAAGGCTACGCAAAACAAATCAGGCCAAGATAAATAAATATAAATATAATAATTACAATATCATAACACCTCCCCCCTTAAAAGAAGTTTGAATGTAACGAAAACTTCATGAACAATATATACAAAAATATATAGTATACATACAATGTTTTAATAAGATCTAGATAAAGCATCTGCTATTACGTTATCTTTACCTTTAATATGTTTTACAATAATATCATATTCCTGTAACAATAAACTCCACCTAGTCAACCTCTGGTTCTTGTTTCTCATTTTATGTATGAAGGTGAGAGGATTATGATCAGTATAAACCAGAATAGGATGCATAGTGGGATTTAAATATACATCAAAATGTTGAAGTGCAGACAACAGTGCAAAACATTCTTTTTCAATAGTGGAATAATTTTTCTGATGTTTATCTAATTTCTTGGAAAAATATGATATAGGTTTCTCAACATTATCATCTGTTTCTTGATATAAAACTGCTCCAACTCCTACATCACTTGCATCAACGGCAAGTTTGAATTGCTTTTTAAAGTCTGGAGTGATAAGAACGGGACTGTTAATTAAAAGTGATTTGCTTTTTTCAAAAGAGTTTTGACAATTATCACTCCAGATGAATTTAGAATCTTTTCGTAAAAGATGAGTCAATGGTTGAACAACAGTAGCAAAGTTTGAACAAAATTTTCTGTAAAATCCAATCATGCCTAAATATCTCATAAGTTGTTTTTTATTTGTAGGAGGAGGAAAATTGGTAATTGCATCCACTTTAGCCATAATAGGTTTCACTTGACCTTGGCCAACTGTGTGCCCTAAATAATCAACAGTGGCCTTACAAAATTCACTTTTAGCAAGATTAACAGTCAAATTTGATTGTGACAATCTATCAAAAGTATCATATAAATGTTTTAAATGCTCTTCCCAGCTATCACTACATACAATAAGATCATCAATATAAGCATAACAACAGTCTAAATCTTTTATAACATTATTGATCATTCTTTGAAACGTAGCTGGAGCATTTTTCATACCAAACGGCATGACAGTATATTGAAATAAGCCGTCTGGTGTGACAAAAGCTGATATTTCACGAGCTCTCGGTGTCAGGGGGACCTGCCAGTAACCTTTTAATAAATCAAATTTGCTTACGAATTTTGATTGTCCAATGTTATCAATGCAATCGTCTATCCTTGGAATCGGATAGGAGTCAGATTTTGAGACTGAGTTTAATTTTCTGAAATCAGTAACGAAACGAAAGGTTTTATCTGGTTTGGGTACAAGAAGACAAGGAGAGCTCCATTCACTGTTACTCGGCTCAATGATATCATTGTCAAGCATATATCTAATTTCTTGTCTCATAACATCAAGTTTAAGTGGATTGAGCCGGTAAGGATGTTGCTTAATTGGAGAAGCATCGCCTACATCAACATCATGACAAACAGCAGTGGTTTTGTTTGGCACATCTGGAAAAAGATTTTTAAAAGAAAATACCAAAGTTTTCA
Organism: Mytilisepta virgata; assembly: GCA_028015205.1. Classification (NCBI taxonomy): domain Eukaryota; kingdom Metazoa; phylum Mollusca; class Bivalvia; order Mytilida; family Mytilidae; genus Mytilisepta; species Mytilisepta virgata. The sequence continues at coordinate 9,728,930 of CM051510.1, forward strand.
ATTTTTCTCTGCGATCGAAGGTCAGATGTGCAAGTTTTGAGTCTAAATCTGATAAAATTTCAGAATTTTTCAATCTAACAGTTTGTTCCAAAGTCTTGGAATCAAAAGATGGTTCAGTTATATCTGGTTTGTCATGATCGTTCTCCAATTTAACCATGGCTAAAGTGGCAACTGGTTTACTCTCATCTTCATTAGTACGCTCAAAATATGGTTTTAACATATTAATGTGACACACTCTATTTTGTTTACGCCGACCTGGAGTTCTTACAATATAATTCAAATCATTGATTTTACTGTTGATTGTATAAGGACCACAGTATTTAGCCTGTAAAGGATGCCCAGGGACTGGCAAAAATACAAGTACCTTATCACCAGGCTCAAAAACTCTGTCCCTGGCATCTTTATCATACCATATTTTCATCTTATTCTGTACAGTTTTTAAGTTTTTCTGAGCAATTTGACAAGCAGTATACAATTTTTCTTTAAATCTAGATACATAGTCTAGAAGATTCAAGTCAGTGTGTTCAGTAAGCCATTTTTCCTTAATCAATTTTAAAGGTCCCCTTACAGTATGACCAAACACTAACTCAAAGGGGCTAAAACCAAGGGATTCTTGAACAGCCTCTCGGACCGCAAAAAGTAGAAAGTGAACACCATCATCCCAGTCCCTGTCAAATTGAAGACAAAAAGTTCTAATCATGTTCTTCAATGTTTGATGAAAACGTTCTAAGGCACCTTGAGATTCTGGATGATAAGCACTTGATCTATACTGAGCAATCCCTAACTGATAAACGACCTGCTGAAATAAACCTGACATAAAATTTGAACCCTGGTCGGACTGTATTGACTTAGGAAGCCCTACTAATGTGAAAAATTTGATAAGAGCTTTGACAATAGTTGGTGTCTTAATATTCCTTAAGGGAATAGCCTCAGGAAAGCGAGTGGATGTACACATGATCGTTAGTAAATAAGCATTTCCTGTCTTGGTCTTTGGTAAAGGTCCAACGCAATCAATAAGTACTCGGCTGAAAGGTTCTTCAAAGGCTGGAATTGGCAGAAGTGGTGCTGGTGGTATTTTCTGGTTAGGCTTGCCAACAACCTGGCATATATGGCATGATTTACAGTATTCTGTGACATCATTTCTAAGTCTGGGCCAGTAGAAATGTTGTAATATCTTAAGACAAGTCTTCCTTATACCTAAATGTCCAGCCAAGGGGGTGTCATGGGCAAGACCAATAATTTCTTGCCTATAGACTTTAGGCACCACCACTTGGTATACCACTCTCCATTCCTCCTCTGGGATAGCATCAGGGGGCCTCCACTTCCTCATCAAAATGCCGTCTTGATGGTAGTAACATTCGGCCACTTTGTCTGCTTCTTCTTGGGGTAGAGCCCTCTTGCAGAGCTGAAGAACCTCAGGGTCTTTATTCTGTTCTTCCCTAAATGTTCTTTTGTCTAATGAATGGCTGTTCACGTCTGGCCATGGCATAATTACACGTTTGTTAGTAACAGGTGGTCTTATTATGGCCTTTTTTGAGCTATCGGGACCTTCAATGTCGGCAAAGAAAGTGTCAGAAAGGTCCATATAATCATACTGGCCTTCTTGTAAATCCTCATCTTGTTGTTTTCTTGCCATTGCCCTAGTAACAACACAAGCTGGATACAGTTCAGTATCTTCTTCAGGTGATTTAACATCCACCACCGGTTCACTTGTAACAATTGGTTCAGCAACCACTTTGTTCCTAGCTAGATCATTTCCTAGCAATAATGAAACACCCTCAACAGGGAGAGTAGGACGAACACCCACAACAACTGGTCCAGTAATTAAATCTGATTTCAAATAAATACGATGGAGGGGAACATCTATACAACCTAACTCCACACCTCGTAACAAAACGGAGGCACCAACGGACGTCTCCTCGGACAAAGGCAACACACCTTCTAACAACAAAGACTGAGAAGCTCCAGTGTCCCGTAAAATCTTAATAGGCTGAGGAGTAGTATTATCAACAATAGAAACAAACCCATCAGACATAAAGGGCTTATAATCCTCCATGTAATCACAAAAACTGGACTTAAAAGCCTGACTCGCAGGACATTCCAACTTATTGGTAACAACGGGTGTCGTACAAGCACTGGACTTGGGCTTATGATCTCTTTCATTCTTCTTCTGGAGTCTAAAACAATCAGCCATCAGGTGACCATTTTTCTTACAATAAGCACAAGTTAATGATTTCTTCTCAAAAGTATCAAACTTTGGACCAGACATATTATAACTAGACGGACTCTTATTCTGTGCAACAGGCTTACAATCAGTACGCTCAGTGCTTTGATTTTTGTAATTTCCGCTAGAAGTATTAAAATTTTGACCTTTGAAAGTTCTTTTATGTGAAATGGTATAATTATCGGAAACAACAGCTGCATCTTGCAATGTCTCAACAGTTTTGTCATCTAAATGTGTTTTTAAGTCTAAATTAACACACTGCTTGAACTCTTCTAATAACATTAATTGTCTTAATTTATCAAAATTTTTATCTATTTTCTTTGACGTAAGCCATTTATCAAATAAATCTTCTTTTTCCCTAGCAAATTCAACATAGGTTTGTGTTTCAAACTTTTTATAAGACCTAAATTTCTGTCTATATGCTTCTGGCACTAGCTCATAAGCTTTCAAAACTTCCTGTTTAACAGTATCATAATCAGAACTTTTTTCTGAAGATAAAGCTGAGTAAATTTCAGCGGCCTTGCCCACAAAAACACTTTGCAGCATTGTAGTCCAATAAGGCTTTGGCCATTTCAAATTTTGAGCAATTTTCTCAAATTGTGGAAAAAATTTATCCACCGTTTTTTCACAAAATTTAGGAACCAAACGTATATTTTTTGCTGCCTCAAATTGTTCTGATTTTGACTTAGTGTTGCTTTCTGCTTTGACCATTTCCATTTTTATTTTCTCCATCTCTATCCTTTCCCTCATTTCAAGTTCTGCCTGTTTTTCTTCTTTTTCTTTTTCTAATTGTTTTAATTTAAATTCATCTTCTTTTTCTAATTGTTTTAATTTAACTTCGTTTTCAAATTGTTTTTCCAATTGTTTTAATTTAAGTTCGTGTTCTAATTCAAGCTGTTTTAATTTTAAAGCATCAACATTTTCGACCTTGAGGTCAAGAGCCTCTTCACCAAAAATTTCTAAATCAACTAAATTGTCTATTACCAAATTTTTTATAATTTGTTTTCTCATAGATGTTCTAAAATCTATTTTTAGATGTTTAGCAAGCAACACTAATTCTTCTTTCTTTAATTTATCAAACCCTTCCAGGTCTGGCGTTTTCAAAAATTTACCAGCATCAAATTCCATTTTGTAGAATTTTGTTGGCTAATTCTAATAAAAATACGGAAAAAATTTAATAAGATATTAACGTTATCCCGGACGAGCCCCCAATTTCTGTTACGGCCGAAATCACCTTTAAATTATAGCCAACAAAAGACACAAATCAATAATAAAATTTAACAAGATTTATTATATACAAAGTTTACAAAAATATTACAAAAAAACTAAAATGTCAACTTAACTGTTCAAAATCCTGTTTTTTCTTGATCCGGAATTCTGGTCACTGTTGCCTGAATCCAAACGGAATATTATATCCAATCAGTCACAATCTAGTATGATGTAACGAAAATGAAAGTCTGCCAAGTACGATATGTGAAACGTAAATAAATCCAACAGCTGAGAACACAAGAATGTCTGGTAATACGTTCTGATCTGCAAGTTTAACTTTCGTGTCCATATATATAGTGTAGAACGGAAACTTCTGGAATACGGTAGAAGTTCGAATCGCACCATAATTATTACGTAAGTCAAATAGAAAGTTCTAGTCATTCCATCAGTATCCATTATTGTTCCAGTGATTTCTAAACTGCGCAGTTATAACATTATTTGGTAAACAACTATAAGTATTATGTAAACATAGTATACATGTTATAAGGCTACGCAAAACAAATCAGGCCAAGATAAATAAATATAAATATAATAATTACAATATCATAACAATACTTTAGATCGCAAACTATTAAATATTTAACTTTTTTACAAAACTAACAACTAGATTTTTTTCTTACTGTAAGAAAATCCAGAGAAATATCTGATTAAAAAAAAAAAATTATAGATCCTGATGCTGCTCCTTTTTGGATCCTCAAAAAAAATAATGAATAATATATATAGAAGCAAATACATTAATCATCATTAGAGAAAATTGTTTAATTGTGAAGTCAAACAATCATCATAGACTACTAATGAGTTGATGAAAATCTGTCAAAAAATAAAAAGGTTTCAAGTATAGTCTACTAGACATTTTTTTCTCTTCAGAAAATGCCCTCTGTCTGGGTTAAATGCATACTGATGATGGATGATAATCTATGTTTTATGTGGTTATCTTGAAGCTTGAATATAATACTCTTTTGTTTTATAAAATAAGAGGTCCTGGAATTTTCTTTGACCAACAAGAAGCAAATTGATGGAGTTAATTGTACGCTTTCAGGTTTCATAGAGGCTGCTTACAGTCTGGTTATTACTTATGAACTAGCAATCTCAGTGTTAAAAGTGGCTACTGATTATGAACTAACAATCCAAGTGTTAACAGTCTTGTTATTACTTATGAACTAACAACTTAAGCAATCAAATTGTTAACAGTCTGGTTATTATTAATGAACTAATAATCTCAGTGTTAACAGTCTGTTTATTACACACAAAACTATCAATCTCAGTGTTAACAACCTAAATATTAAATACGAACTAGCAATCTCAGTATTAACAGTCTGGTTATTACTTATGAACTAGCAATCTTAAGTGTTTACCGTTTGATTATTACTTATGAACAGGCAATCTCAGTGTTTACAGTCTGGTTATTACTTATGAACTGGCAATCTCAGTGTTAACAATCTGATTATTACTAAGATCATTTTGATGATCACACACACTAGGTAACAATCTCAGTGTTAACATTCAGGATGAGGCATGATCAGTAGTGAACTAACAGCCCAGCTTAAGTTTCACAGTGGAGCTATAGAAATCAACATCAGCTCTCAATTTACTCAAACTCAGTGTGCTTGACACAGGTGATACAATCTTATACTGCACTTTCAAAATTTTTAATTTATCTATGCCAAGGTATACTATGAAACTGATCAGGCGGCTTTCACCAAAAAAAACTGTTTTACTGCATTATAAATATTCATGAATTTTCACCAATTTATAATTAGTTCTGAAAGAATACACAACAGTACTGTGATCTATGTCGTCTTTGCTGACTGGTAGGTCACATATTCAGATATCATATTCCATACTGATTGACAGCCATGTACATTACAATGAAATCTGATAATGAGATCTAGGTCATGTTAGTTAATAAAATACTTGACACATGCAATAAATATATCTGCTCCTGTTTTCTTAAATTTAATACCAGGCAACTATTTGATTCTGAATGGGGCAAGGATCATTAGAAATAAATATTGTTGCCTTCATAATGCGAAACTAATATACCTAATTTAGGATAAGAAATTTTCAGACAATGTACATGTAATGCTTTGATAAACCAGAACACAAAACAAACTATCACAGCAAGTGATGACAAGGGTACCAGGAGATGGTATTATGCCAGTAGCATTGGAAAAAATATTTGACATCTTTTTTTTGGCTGGCAGGATAAAATTTACCTCCACCCCTTGAACCCCAAAACCCTGGTATAACCTCAGTTGCTCAAGTATTCAAATAAAAACATTTTGTTCTGTAACAGTTCAAGCCACTGGGTAGTTCTGGTAACAGTTTAAGCCACTGGGTAGTTCTGGTCACAGTTCAAGCCACTGGCACTGGGTAGTTCTGGTAACAGTTCATGCCAATGGTTAGTTCTGGTAACAGTTCAAGCCACTGGGTAGTTCTGGTCACAGCTCAAGCCACTGGGTAGTTCAGGTAACAGTTCAAGCCACAGGGTAGTTCTGGTAACAATTCAAGCCACTGGGTAATCCTGGTAACAGTTCAAACCACTGGGTACTGGTAGTTCTAGTAACAATTCAAGCCACTGGGTAGTTCTTGTAACAATTCAAGCCACTGGGTAGTTCTGGTAACAGTTCAAGCCACTGGGTAGTTCTGGTAACCGACAGCAAACCAGATGCTCCTTCCATAACTGTTTGGAGCTGTCTGACTGAAAGCCTAACTGCCTACTTTCCATTGAAAAGTGAGTTCGACAACAGGACTTTTAAGTTTTTTCAGACACTCAGGGTGTATCCAAGTTTTAGGGACCAAAGTTCTACTGCACTGAAAAATTTTAAAACCATGAAATTCAAGTCCTAAAAACATCAAATCTTCACTAAACCAACCAAATGCTGCAGTTTTGAAAGTCTACACACCTGATGAAATCTTGTCCCATTACCCAAAGGAATAATTATAATAAGTTAAATGGAATGAAAAGATTTATGATATTATAAAACTTATATTTAACTCTTGAAATCAAACGCCATGAAAATTTTACACCATCTCATCTTTCAATGTTTAAAATGACCTGAAATGATGACTGTCATCAGTTCAAAATCTTTAAATCCTTGTTAACAGGGGTAAAATTATAGGTAGGTGAAAAGTTTGGATGAAACTGGAAATTATTTACTGTCATATTTTTATGCCATATTATATCATGACCTTTTCTTCTCTAGTTCTTTTAACCTTTGTCAGGTCTGCAAAATGAAATCTGTATATAAAGGTAAACATGCATGCATTGTGTCTCCATTATGTGATCTTGTGAAAAAAAAACACCTCATTAACCATACTGCCGAAATCCAAAGATTTATTAATAGAATTCTAATACATATATACTATTAGCAAATAACATTGATGTAATAAAATGTATCACAAAATACCGAATGAATTTGATGCACTGTATGGCCATTTCGTTGACTTACAACTCATCAGCAGTGCTCGAAATCTAAATGTTGGAAATCCAGAACTTTAAAGATATAATGATAAATAATAAGCACAACCATCAAAACCCAAAACAATTAAAACTAGAGTTACTGTGGTCTAGTGGGCCACAAATACCCCCCCGCGCCAACTGCTTTGTAAACCTGTCCACATAATCTGTCCTTAACAGACTATTGATACCCCCCGATCATGCATCTGTTGAGCCCTCTGCACGTTAGAAAGTAAAAGCTGTAAGAGTAGATGAAACACCCTGCAAAGTTTCAGACCATTGATTTAAAGCTGTAAGAGGAGTTGATTACACAAAATGGGTACTCTTCATATAGAATATTGTTGGAAAATGAGCAAGTTCAAAATGCAAAAATGATGATAGAAAATCTTAACGACTTGCTGCATGTATGTAGATCACCAGTAAAACATGCTGAGTCAAAATCTATGGGCGTTTGAAAAGTCAAAAGTTCTACCATCAGTCGAAGTGCCGTGAGGATAAGTCAAAGTTCTTAAAGGGAGGAGATATTTGCTGGAAAAAATGCTGGAAAAAAAAACTTGAAAAAAATTTGGGCATAGTGGCCCCTAGAAAATATGCTTTTTTACCCCCCTTCCCATCACCCAGACCATAATAGAGGGAATTAAGAGAGAGAGTGAAAGACAAGCTGGGACAAATTTCATTTATCCTAATGAAATCTTACTTGTCTTTGTGAGAAAGTGTTTTTATGTCGATAGTTGATAAAATGATCTACATACCTGCAGCAAGTCATTAATCTGGAAACATTTCCTTAATGTAAATTGTAAAGAGCGGAGCTGTACTAAATGGGAATTCATTTTGAGCTATGATTATGCACATCATCAGCCGCCCTCGTTTTGTCCTCTTCCGATTTCCGCACTTTTCCAAATTTGTGAGACTTCACCAGTAAAATCTACCTCCGTGAGCACATAGAAATATTTGTGAGACTTCAACGACTGACATACATAATATAAAGGTTTCGCCTTTTGATGAAGATTGAAGGAATTTCCAAAGATCAGTGTATTCACGTTTGGCTGGCATGTTTTTTACTGGCTTCATCATGCCGCCATTAAATGATGCCGAGTCAAAATCTTATGAGCGTTTGCAAAGACGAAAGTTCTACCATCAGTGAAAGCGCCGTGAGGATAAGTCGCGAAAGGTTCCGAGCGAACTTTGCGTTTTTCTTTTTTTACCGTTTTACTTAGTTGACGTAGAAAAACGTTTAAAAGGGCGGAAGGCGTAATTTTGGGGTCTGAAAATCGTAGTGATAATGCTTAAATCATAGCGGTAAACAGGTCCGAATAAGCTGTAACTGGAATTGATAACACAAAGCATGTACACGAGGTTCGGACAGACGGTCAGACGGACAGACAGACAGACTGAAACCTATATACCCCCCAAAACTTCGTTTTCGGGGGGTATAACAAACAGCTAAGGGTTGCCTCTGCATCAAAAGGAAGAGCCTTAGAAATTTCTGATTAATTTTTGTCAAATTTTGAACAGATAATTTAAAGGTATTTAAGTAAAGATTTATATAGGAATCTAATTCTTGGACTAGTTGGACAGTAAACTGATGAATCCATGTTTGATAATGTTTTTTGAACAGTCACTGTTTGGACAAAGCCAGATAGGCCACATATGTCAGGCAACCATTTAATCAACATTCAGCTTTATCTGTGAATTTTCATTTCGGATCCAGAATAGTCAAGATTATAGTACACAAAGCAAACAAACATGGTGGTTCTTTTGAAGTCATGCAATGTTTTTTCTACATTTCAAACTTTCATGAACAAAGCATTTGATAATTCGAGAGATAATTAAGCAATTTTACTAATTAAAGATAACTCAAAAACAAAACAACACATGTTTTAAAAAGTCTGGAAAGAAAAATGGCTGCTTAAGGATGTTCGCTGGTCATGTTTTTGAAATTTTGTCAGATGTCCAGAATCATCTGGTTTTATCCATTTAAATTCCATAAATTATTTTTCCCCCGCTAACACCCATTTTTCTTTTCATAAATCTTTTGCATGCAAAATGATAAGCCATTTGTAAAAATCTTATAAAATCCTAGTTATTATTTAATGGTTTTTGAGAAATAAAACTTGTCAATGATAAAGCTATGTAAAATCAAGAGAGCGTATCTTTCTGCCAAATTTCCAATGGCTTATATATCGAAAACAGGCACAAGGACCTATAATTTTTTTTCGCTCTTTTAGTTCCTTTATTAATCCACTATCAATATTTACCAGTGTTATGAAAAGCATGTTATTTTGAAACTGAGCAGGGAACATACTTAATGCGGGCAACTGTTTATGGTGGGATAACTTTCATGTCATTGCATTAGAGAGGAGACCACTTATTCAAGTTTAATCCATACATAAAAAACTCTTATAACAAATCTAATTTGACCATTGGAGGCAGGTGGCCATTTACTGAAGGTAGCAGGTTTGACTGTAAATAATTCCTTTGTAATTATTTACCATCTGAACTTGTCTGAGAACTTTTCATCTTGTGAACCTGAGCTTGTTTTGTTACCAAACTGGTTTTTTTTCTAAATGAACATGTGCAGCCTTACTGACATGAATGAGCTTGTGAACTTTAACTGATATGTTTGTGGACTTCCTTTCTCTTTCCATTCTTTCAGTCTTGTCATTTCTATTGACTTGTTCATGATCTTCCTCTTAATTACTCCACTTGTTTGTGACCTGCTAGCATGCTGAATCTATACTAAGTAATTTGTCTGTGAACTTTAACCATTTAATATATGATGCAGGGGATATGGGGAATTAAAATAGACTAGCCACAAAATCTCAATATACAACACAAGTTAAAGCAAAGGAGAAGCTTTTCTATTGCAGTTCTAGGTCCTGTTTCACATATATTTGTGCCACTACGATTAGGCCAAACAAAAAAATAAGAGTGGTTCTTGTTACATAAATAAATAATAGGGAAGGTAGGTAGGGATTTTTTTTTCATTTTACAAATTCTTTTAACAAAGAGTCAGTCACTATACAGAGAGAGTCTGACTAACAGTGCTTATTGAAAAATGTACAAAAAATCTATAGGTTAGGTAGGGTAACCGGAACCACACATAGTTTCTTTTATTTGGCCTTAGTCATAAATGTGATCTGATTTCCTATATTCAATGACTATATATTCTATTTATGACTTGAAACCACTCTACATCAAAGTCAATGTTTGTGAAACAAGGAACTGCTTTCTCCAACTAATTTGTAATGACTTACCATCTGGGCTTGTCTGTGAACTTGTCGACTCTTTACTAACTGGTGCTGAGTCGATGTCCGTCACATTTGGACATTCTTCTTCATCGGACATGCTTACTTCTTCTTTTCCTCATTACTCCTAAAAAAGAAAATTTGAGATTCATCACTGAACTGGCAAAATATTCTCACTAACAATAACATTTAAATGAATTAACTCTACAACGAAATGTAATGATGTAGCATATATGCTGACTAGCACATGGATGGATGAATTATTGTTTAACGTCCAGTGGCAGCCAGGTGCATATCAGGACAAGAACATGTTGATAAGATAATGAATATGATCCCTGATTTGTACTAGACCGATACACGGAGTCAGATTTCTACCATGCTAGCTCAGGAGGTAACTGTCTGCAGGAAAACATATGATCACACCCGGACACATTATACTGACTCCAAGCCGACCAGTCTTTGCTGTTACTCCTAGATGCCGTATGCTTGGCGGAGTAGCAGCAAATACCAATTTTAATATCTTTGGTTTGACCCAGCCGAGGATCGAACCCGCGATCTTCCACACTCAAGCAAGGTGGGCACGCTACCACGAGGCTACCTAGGTAGTTCACATGGATTTGAAGGAGTGTAATAGAAAAGGGAAGGGTATTATAGACTCTATTTGTGTATAGGTTGTATTGTTAGGACAACAACTCCTGAGACACCCATTTCTGCACTAATATAGACTTGTTTCATGTGGAAGAGTTATTTGGTGAGAGATTCAACACAAATTATGGCATAGCAAGCTTGTGAAATATGTACTGTTGCCTGTGATTCTTTTGTACTACCTCACATCACTTAAATATTGTGTAAATGCATATGATCATCCAATGTAATATAAAATGTTTCGAAAACACTAAATTTTTTCCTTAACATCTTACAATACTTTCAATTTGGATATCATCCGAAACAATTAGGCCTAATGTATTCGATCATCCGGTACTGGGAGAAGAGCCCACAGAAGGCCTAAATGCACATGCATGTGAAATGAAGAAAATAGCAATAAAGCATTATTTTCATTGGGGATTTAAATTCATTTATTTCGAGAATAAGTATCATCAACGAAAATAAATCCCCAAAAAAATATAACCTTTAAGTTAATAAATATTTGTTAAATTTGGAATCCATGAAATTGTTTTCAAAAAAGATGGATGGATGAATTGTTTAAAGTCCAGTTCCAATTATTTAATGCATATCGGGATGAGAACATGCTAATGTGATATAAATATGAACCCTACTTTGTATAAGACCGACACGCTGAGCCGGATTTTTAACGTTATTGTGGTAGATCACAAGGTAACAGTCCACAAGGAAGACATTTCACCCCATCCGGACACAATGTACTGACTCGAGCTGACCAGTCCTTTTTTCATGCCTAAATGCTGTGTGCTTGGTGGTTTTCACAGAAAGTAATCAACAAAACTCTGATGCCATGAAATCTACTGATTTCACAGTATTCACAGATTTTTTTGTTGTATGTTTAATTTATAATCAGCATTGTAGTGTTCATAACTAAAGTAGGTCATTCCCTATACTAGCATGGTTTTTTTCTGATGAATGGAAAAAATATGACTTTGTCATTTAAAAAAATAATAGCTCTATTGTTGTAGTAACAGGACCCTACAGCAATGATATGATAATTATTATACCAAAGAAATGAATACAATTTTGCCTATATATTATGTTGGACCTAATAAAAGAACTACAAACTACACAATTTTCACAGTAAATGGTGTTTTTTATGTCATACTAATATGCAATATGTAATAATAAATGTTTTTCTCACATGATGTAGTTGCCATCACAAAAAATATGATTTTTATGTTTTACTCGCACATTCCGCTTTCATTTTTTTTTTTTTTTTGTTCAATAGAAAGGGGAGGGGGGTAGGTTTAAAATAAATCAGAAAGATTATAAAAGGACTTTTAAGCAAAACATGAAATTATTTTAAAAAAATATTTTAATCTTGCACACTGTCATTTTCTAAATTTTTAAGAATATGAGTTGTCTAGAAACTGTTTAATATTTTATAAACTACACATGAACTATGTGACCTATTTTCATGGGCCTTTTTAGGACTAAAACTTGAAAAGTGCATAGATAAAAAAAAATATGTCTTGCGTAAAACAATTCATCAAAATAATTACATTTACCATCCATCATTTTACTACAAAGTAATTTCAATTTTGTAACATTTAATTCCCTATAGAAACCTCAGTTTATTAAATGGGCAGTCTAATGGTAGTGTGCGCTCACCTTGAACGCAGGAGGTCAAAGGTTAATCCCCAGTAGACTCCAAGAAAAACTTTAAAATTGGTATTTGCTGACTCTATGCTGAGTACATGTAAAAGTTGGAGAATTTAGGACTGCATTCCTAAAGCTATCATAAACTCAAAACTGATGGATATTTTCTTGATTGGTCTGAGGTTATCCCTAAACTTTCTTGTAACCTTGCCCCTTGAAGTATAATTTACAGAAACTATAAGCTCCTCAAACATCTGTTAAGTTAAAAGCCTTAAAACAAGGTGACAAGGAATCAGTTTCTAAATATTGGAGGAAGATACACCCAGCATTTCTATTCAATTCCTGGTGAAAAACAGCATTGCTATGGAACCTTAGTTTGTGAAATTGATATTTTTGAATTTTGAAAGTCTAAATGTTAAAATCATAAGAAATTTTAGCGTTGGTTTGTCGAGTTGTCTAAGAAAACATAAATATTTTCTGTAAAGGTTACATAAATTTCTATACATCAATGGGGAATTTCCAATAGAAAATTTATTGCACTCAAAAGCTTAAAATCTTAAAAGTTGAAAATGACTAACTCAGACCAATCCTAAAATTTGTAAAAACCCTATTTTAAATATATTTCATGCACTTTGAGCACAGTTGATACAAACCAGGGATGTAGTACCTTATCTAGTAAAATCTCATATGAAGAATTATCTCCCTTATTAATCAGGTATGTTTAATTGTATTCGTTACACATAACTAATTGCATTTGTCATTTGCATTTTGACAAGAAAAAAAAAATGAATAAGTTAGCTTTTTCAATGGTACTAAAATTTACCTAACAGTCTTGAAACACAAAGTTGAAAATATTCCCCTGAAAATATTTTCATAATTATTTTTAAAAAAATATTGAATCATTTTTCACCCCCTCCAGATCCCTTTCTCAATATGTGCAAACAATTCAATTTTCTGATAATTCTACATACTTGAAATTATCAAAAGACACTTTAATTTATCAATATATTATCACAAATGATTAAGTCCATTAGAATGTAATTACCAGTAATGTATACACTTTCCATATGATGAAAGACAATCAGAATCTCCAGAATGGAGGCAAATTAGTCTCAAATCAAGAATTATCACTAAAAATTGATAAAATATTACTGATAGTCATTTCAAGAGAATTGAATCATATTTTTATCATGCAAGAATTATAATGATTTACTACATAACTTTATATTCTAAAATGCTAACCATTACACATTTTTTTTTAGTCCACCATTCATGTTGCCATTAGTAACAAAACAAAACTAGAAATGTGCATAGAACCTGTAATATCCCAATGCCAACTGCAGTCAGATATGATTTTTGAACACTGGAACACTATAATCTCCAAAGTTAATACAGATTTGCCACCTTGACCTTCAAAATATGGATTTCAACCTACTTATGCCACAAACCTTCTTGGATGAGAACAATAGTCAAATAGAGACCTCTTTTAACTCTTGGCAGTATCTTAGCAGTATTGAAGAGGGCTGACAAAATTGTAAACATGGACCCACAGTCAACAAAAAAATAATAACTTGACCTTACTTAAAGGTTTTAATCTAATTTATGCCACACTTTCTTAGTGGTGAAGGATCAAACAGAACATCATCATTTAACTCTTCAAACTACTGAATACAGAATGAACACAAACTGTGAACATGCACCTATGATCTGCAAAATTTAACTAGTTTGGGACCTTGACCTTTAACGTAGACATTCAAACTGACATTTGCAACACCCCTGCAATAGGGTGAACAATCACAAAAAGTTTTATCATTGAATTCTGAGTAGAATTGAAGGTTATCTTGTTTTTGTCTCAAAAGTAACATTAGGTTTTACTTCCAAAATGGTAAGATAGGGGTTTCATATGAGTCTGTAGACTTAAAGATCTTTTTTTTCATTTTTTGTTTTTGACCAGTTTAAAATAAACGACTTTTCTACATTTTACCACCCCATCTTTTCAAATTATGAATTAATCAGATTATCTAAAATAGTTCTACATTTAAAAATTTAATTCAAACAAAAAACTAATTTACATATAGATTCTTTCACTGATACGACAGCATTATCGAGATTGTTAAATTATCAAAGTCCAAGCCTTGGCAAGGAATTTCAATAATTCAAAACTATCCTAGCCTTGGCAAAGACCTCGATAATTGAAGTATCCTTTTTGATAAATCTGATGTTGAATAACGATGTCTAATGATACCAAATTTATTAATTTTCATATTTGATAATCCAAAATCCTATTCAAGTACCTTCACATTCCTGATTAGGCCAGTCGGTTGCAAAGGGGAAACGAACAATATTTCAATTTATGCCTTATTATGTCATATACACTTACACAATATCTTTATAAGTTGCTATGGTGCTATTAATCTGACAATTCAGAGAAATCCGAAAGTACAAGTCAATTCAGGTGGTTTATGACCTTTTGTCTTAACCAATCATCCGCTGAGATCATCGTCAATCACACATTGATTAAATTTTTTATAAACAACGATTTCAGAAAGGGTTAAATTGACAAAGAATTAGAAAAAAAGATTAACTTATCAGAGAAATAAAGAAAGAATATTAATACTACTAAAAGAATGAGACAAATTTTTGTTAGCCGGGTTGCCGTTTCAACAACAAATGCGACGTGCGATCTTTATATATCAGAAGTATGAGACCATTGTGCAGTTTAAAACTTTTATCAGTACATACGCAATTGTTTCCACGTTTTGCTAATTACCCCTAATTAATTAATGCGGATCACGAAAACCGATACCGTTCCGGAAGTATACATCACAAGAAGTTTCCGGTATCGATTGAGGAAAAGTTTGTCTAAAGACAGCTCGACAGAAAACGGTTTAGGATTTCGTTGCGTAAGTGTAAAGAAAAATGCACAAAAGAAAATGAACAATCGTCTTTCTATTCAATCATCTGCACTGGGAATTTAAAAAGCGACCACATGCTCAAAATGAATGAAAATAAAAAAGGCAAATATGCTTGCTTCCCCGTCTTATAAAGAACACTTCACCCAAGGCTCCAGGGATTAAATATCCAAAAAGAGAAGATGCACATCGCGTCTTTATATTTGTAAAAACAAACATTTTGTCGGCAACTGGAAATTTTAAAAACAGAAAGTGACCACATGCCCAACATCACATGCATGAAAATAAAAAAGGCAAATCTGCTTCCCCGTCTAAAAACACTTCACAGGTTACTACCCAAGACAACAGAAGATGCACATCACGTCTTATTTATTAAAAAAAACTATCGTCTGCAATAATGTGCGTACATTGAGTTCGGGCACCATGGCCTAAAATCAATTTTAAAATTCACCATTTTTAAACGAAAAAGTAAAACCATGAAATTTTCTCTTGACTCGCGATATTGACCTAAGGCCATTTATTTTTTATTACTTGATTTACGGATTTTTTTATCAAAAATGTTGGATGGGTGGTGGGTAAAAAAAAAAAAAAAAAATCCAAAAATTTATTTCTTGTCAAATATTTTTAGTTGTTTTTTTTAAATAAAACCATATTTCAACTGTTGTGTTCTAATACAAAAACACTGGTGTATATTTTGTTCAAAGGTTCTACTAAGAGGGTGTACCGCTGGACATGAAACCATATTCTGTTATTATTTTATAGGTTCAATGAGGTATTCATTAAAACATGTTGCACGTGTTACTGAACACTAAATACAATATCAAATTTATTTGATCTGAACAAATAATATCTTATTAAATTGGTGAATACTCCCATGTATGTACTTGTGCAAGTGATATTTTAGAAATATATTTCGGTTTTTCGATGCATCGCCAAAGCAACTCACACACACTTTGAAGTATGTGGAGGACTCCATCTGGCCAAAACCGAATTCACCCCAACCTTCAACTGTCAATATTAATCTTCGTTTTGTTTTTCGTTTTTCAATGACTTCAAAGAACGCAAAAGACGAAGACGCTTTTACCCGGAAGTCGCATAAAACCGATATCGATATCGGACTATAATCCGGACTACATAAAACACGAAAACACGACGATCATCGCTTGTTTCGACAGTTATATGTGATACATTTTACCCACCAGAAAGATTTTTTTTTTGTTTCTGAAAGACTTTTGCCATCGGCGGCAATATAAAAATAAAAAATAATGGAAAAGTGAATTTTTTTTTTTTCCAATTTTGAAAAAATACGGACGGCGGATCCGTAAATCAAGTAATAAAAAATAAATGTCCTAAACGACGTTACGTATATTGCAGATTTGACAATGATATACATGTATTCAGGTATAGTATATCAGCCTGTAGTAGGGGTTAGCCTACAGGTTGAAAAACATACACAGACTAACCCCATTTATCTCGACAAAATTTAGTGGCAGATGAGAATAGTGATCAGATAGATGTGGCCAAGTTCCCAATAGAATTGGCATATTTAGTAAAATCACATGTATGATTTTGCTTCAAACCTATTTTTGTTTGGGTTATAAAATGGTGAATGTTGGGCGGGCAGGGAAAAACAGACATGAACTTCCATAACAGTTTTCTCAGCAACTATCAGTCAGAGGCTCCTGATATTTGGTATGCAGCCTCAGGTGAGTGACCCATACTATATATGCAATTTCAGGTCTGTCGCTCATCAACTTTCTGTTTAAAAAAATTCAGCTTTTTCTGACTTTGACCAATTTTTTTTATTTATCCTACTGGAAATTACATACTTATTGCAGATAGAAACATGAAAAATTTCAAAGGAATTTCTGGCATTTTATCAGTATTTGTTATTAACTTGACTAACACTGGAAATTGCGTTTTCTTTTACTTAGGTAAGGCCAAGGGAAAATGATGGTTGGTTTCCCTTAACCTGCTCGGGTCAGTTTTGTGGTGACAGGTTGTTATTTTTTTGCCACTTAAAAAAAAAATAAAATTAAAGCCCAAAAACTACATGTACAAGAGTCATATAAACTTGCATGTAGATGTATCTATGATGGTTTGTCAGCATCCAGCTGGCAATAGATCACTGTGACTTGCATTTCACGACTGAGTGACTTGCCAAAAGTTTACAGCCAATTTATCCATAACTCGGCAAGTACATGATCTTGAGAATATAAACTGTCATGCCACAACATATATGGTGATTTGTCAGTACGCCGGCAAATAAGTTCAATGTGACCTCATACTGATGCATTTATGGTTGATGGACAGCATCCAGGTGAACTTAAGTAACTGGGAGCACTTTTACTTCTTCAATTCATGGCTTTGTGCCTTCCGTCCAAAAGCATATTACGTTCACTGCTTAGTACTTCAGCTATGAATGGTGCATTAATCATATATCATCATAAACCACGGGTTTCTACTAGTATATATATATATATATAAAACACAGGGAGCTGTCAATTAGGCAAAAAAAAAATTATGTGTGTTTACTGTCACCCGACCGACCCTCATTTTATTGTTGTGACCCTAACTTTTTTTATCGGCAATTTTCCGTCACCGGTACCAGTATTTATCTTATTAAACAACAATGGCGGCCTCCAGTGCCAGCACTGTCAGCATTTTGTCACTAACTTTTAAACAGTGTCACCATTTAAAAGCAGACAAAAATGTCATAGCTCCGTTTAACAATCCAAGAACTTTCATTGATATATTCAATGAATATCACGATAGTGATGATGTTCATTTGAAAAACAATGATTCATGTATAACTTCTGAGTTTTTGAAAATTCTTGATTTTATCATCGTAAAATTTAAAGTATATATTGCATAGCAAGTACCAAAATAAATCATGATATGCATGTTCAATGGCAGCTTGTTGGTTCTGACATATACATGTGAATTGCCTGTTGTATTCAAAACAGCAAAACTGTCATATATAAAGCTATTTAATAATGAAAACAAATAACAATTTAAAAAGAAAACTAGCTTATAGAGAAGCATGTGCACCATTACAGTGTCTTCTGTTTCTCTGTATGTAGCTAATTAATCAAGAAACTACAATTGAACTCCCCCCCCCCTCCCCCCCTCCCCCTTAAAAAAAAAAATCGACCTACCGACCCTATTTTCAGCATGTGACAGTAAACTCACATATTTTTTTTTTTTTTTTGGTCTTAAACAGAAAACCAGGTTTTCTTTTACTAATGTTTCACACTGCCTGAGAGATTAATTTATAATACTCCTAGACTGAATTTTCTGTTATTTTTCTGTTAAAAAGTTAGAAAGAAAAAAACAGCAAGTAATTCTTAAAGTTTAAAAAATCCTCTTAATTTCATAATGATCAGTCTGACATTTGGAACCATTGAAAAGGCTGCTAATTCAAAATCAACAATTTCACACTTAAATCTGTCCACATTAATCTTGCTGCTTTTCAGAGAAAACTTGTAATTGTCCATTAAAATATTTGTGGCCATGGGGCAATAAATTACGGACAATCCTTTTTCCCTCTTTATTTAACCATTCAATGACTCAACCAAACTTTCTTAAAAGGTTGTGCTTGTACATTGTCGCCATAAGTATTGTGAAGAATTATTTACGAGCACTAACTATCCTTAAATCATAAACTTGGAGAATATTAATACATTTATAATGTAACTAGCCAAAAATATTGTTCTTTGTTTAGAACCTGTCTAGTCCTTTCTAATTTATGTTTTCTTTTTAAAAGTCTTCTTGTTAAAATTCTCAGCACATTTGCATTCTGGAAATCTATTAATACAAAAAATTTTCTGATTTATTCAAATGAATTATGAATGCTAAAATTCCTTTCTGGAAGAAAACCAGAGGCTCCCAGGAGCCTGTAATCGCTCACCTGGCATACAGTTGCCAAAGTTGACATTAAAATTTTTAGTTTGTACAGAGTAAGCAGTTTAAAACAAAAAAAATCAAAATATCCTATAGTGATCTATGTTAAACAAGTTTGGTTAATTGGTCATCTTTGTTTGTGTCTGATGTCAATGATTTAAATTCTAAAAATGACCATTTTATTGAAGTTTGGTTCTAATTGTAAATTTAGATTTTTTCTATGAACTTTTCATAGTGTTCTTATTAAATGTAGGTTTCTTGTAGTAGTAATGTTAGTTGGCTGGTTGGGTAATTGGATAGGATTATCCTAGGGTGAGTTTGGTTCCAATTGAACAAGTAGTTTCAGAGGAGAACATTTTCCATTGAATTTCCCATAGGGTCCTATGTTAAACTAAGTTCAGCTGAGGCGGCCATCTTGTTTGGCGGGTGGGGTCATCGGATACAATTCTGAAAGAGACCTACCTAATGATCATTCCACCAAAGTTTGGTTCCATTTGAGCAAGTAGTTCCAGACGAGAAGATTTTTTAATGAATTTCCCATAGGGTCCTATGTTAAACTAAGTTCGGCTGAAGCAGCCATCTTGGTTGGTGGGCGGGGTCATTGGATACAATTCTGAAAGAGGATCATCTAAGGACCATTCCATCAAAGTTTGATTCAAATTGAGCATGTGGTTCCAGACAAAAAGATTTTTTAATGAATTTCCCATAGGGTCCTATGTTAAACTAAGTTCGGCTGTGGCAGCCATCTTGATTGGCGGGTGGAGTCATCGGATACAATTCTGAAAGAGGATCATCTAAGGACCATTCCACTTAAGTTTGACATAAATTGGTTGAGTAGTTTTGGAGGAGAAGATTTTTTAAGAAACCACCCCCTTTTTTCTATTTTTAGTAACGGCAGCCATGTTTGTTGGTGGATTGCGACCCCTGATACAATTCTGGAAGGGGACCACCCAAGGACCATTCCTGCAAAGTTTGGTTGAAATTGGTCCAGTGGTTTCAGAGGAGAAGATTAAAATGTGAATTGTGGACGGACGGACGGACGGACAGACGGACGGACGGACGGACAGACGACGGACGCCAAGTGATGACAAAAGCTCACATGGCCTTTCAGGCCAGGTGAGCTAAAAAAAGATTGGGCTCCTGAAATTTTTTTGGACCTTTAAGCTTCCAGACACACTGTACAGATTAACTGATTATTGTCCAATGCCTTGTGTTGAAATTATTATATGCATTTTAGGATGAGAACATGTTGATATGATATGAATATGATCTTTTCTGTGTACTAGACCAACATGCAGAGCCCAATTTATGTGCAAGCTCATAACGTAACAGTTTGCAATAAGACAAGTCTATCAACTTGTCAAGTTTTGACCCGCATACAGGTATCTAACCCGAGACCTGAAACACTGGATGAGAGCACACTACTACGAGACCACAGAGGCATCTGCACTGAATAGAAGATTTCTTAACTTCACAAATTTTGGAGTTAAATTTGTTCTATAAGAATTTGAAAAAATGTTACAGTTTCATTTAAGTTATACAGGTAGTAGGTACAAAAATCGTGATTTCAAAGTATCTCGGAAAACTGCTTTTTTTAAACCCAAAGACATTAATTAACATATATTTATAGGTCTTGATTTGAATAATTTTTTCCAATCAATGCAATTATACTAATTTCCATGAACATTTGGCAATTATCTGTAGAAGTCAGGCTGATTAATTATGCATGGGTACCTCTTTACAGAAATGACTGAGCTACTGAGCTTCGTATTTCTTTCCCAAAATAACCTAATTCCAAGGAGTGAGAACTTAAACATTGTAATGCATTTCAAACTGTGAAGGTATTTTTGCATTATTTTCCCCTTCCACCTCGGTTTAGATTGATTTCAATAACAGTCTTCAAACTTCACATATTTGTTTTGAGGAAATTAGTGTAAAAAGCTAGTTACTGTAAAACTTATTTTAGGAGATATTTTGGGAAATCGTAAATATAAAAACAAGTGTTGATTCAATCGATAAAGTTTATAATAATATAATTCATTCTCAGCCTCTTCTGTTCCATTTGATGCCTGACAAATGTCGTACATTTCTGTGCAATGTATTTTTTTAGCAGAATCAATAAAGGATTTTTTCAACTACAATACTATAGACATTTTATTTGCAACTTTCACTATACGCACACGCACAATTTTCACGGAAAGAGGTCATGTTGAAGTCATATGAAAAGGGGTGGGAATTAAATTGATTTTTTGTTGGACCGATAAAAAATCAAACAGGGTTTGTTTAAACCTATTACTAATTTTTTTTTTACACAAAATAATACTCTAGAATACAGAATGGAAACAGGGAATGTGTCAGAGACATCAACCCGATCAACGAGCAGACAACAGCCCAAGGCTACCAATGGGTTTTCAATGCAGCGAGACAATCCCGCACCCCGAGGCGGACTTCAGCTGGCCCCTAGTCCATTTTGAAGGATAGTTTTATTATTTTCTTCCAACATATTATTCAAACATCGTAGCTACTGTAACTTTAATTTAGTTTGATCATTTTCCGTTCATTCTTGTAAATTTTAGAGCCCAACTAGCCTGAAAGTCTAGTACCTAAAAATGTTTAAGTGTCAGCCATTCTTCCTTCTAAAATCAGTAAGTCAAAACAATTTAACATTATGGCTGTTACACCTCCAAAAACCACAGAGAGACTGTCATGTCAAATGGAAGACACAAATTATGACAACAAAATGTCAAAATATCTTTTTTTACACAAATATAAATCCCCTATCACATATACTGAGTTAACTCCCTTTGGTAACATTTTATTTATTTATGATATGAAGCCTTCATGACGTTAAGCAACAATCAATCAATCAATTCTTAAAGAATACGTTATGAGAGAGTACTTTTTATATCATGAAAAAGTAAGTCTTTGGTCGGAGAAAATATTTATATGCTTTGAATTTTAAATAGTAGGAACTGTTTTAGTTGAACTAAAACATATGTCTCCCCTTCGTACATGTGAATCATCTGCATCTTCATTCTGAATATATGTATATCTTAAAGAAGAAAAAAAAATTTGGCCCGCACATGGATATTTCCCCAAAAAGCTTAATTTTTTACCTTGAAGTCAAATGAAGATAACCATGATATGCGATATACTGTCTTATCACATAAAACTTCATTCTGAATAAGATATAATAAGATATGTCTGTCTTAAAAAACAAAAGGTTGTATGAGAATAAAATATGACATATTCTGGGAAAGGGGAGACATTTTCTTTCATAGCTGGTTTGATCAACCTGCCTGCCTAACTTTCTTATCTTTTTCTGTTGGAAAATCTGGATAAAAAGAGTTTTTGCATTAGAATAGCGGACAATTCATAAAAATTTGATACGTATTTACAGATTTATATCAAGTATATTTTGTGATCGAGGTAAAAAATTTTGAAATACAGTTGTCTTGATATCTTAAAATTCTTGATACCTAACAAGAGGCTCACCAGAGCCTGTATCGCTCACCTGGAGTCTGCTTTTCATTGGACAATTAATCAACTATTTGACCAAGTTTGTTGCAATTGGTTCAATTGTCCAGGGAAAATTTGTTGAAGATTTATTTTTCATAAGGTTTAATGTTAAAATATGTTCCCTGATGGTGGTAGTCCTGGCAGGAATTTGATAAAATTGACCAGGAATAAGGGTGAACCTTAAATAAATGTAACAGAACCCGACCTCAAATTACACAAACCAATAGAATTTGGGAATCCTTTCAAAATTTCAGGGTATGTAGATCTCAACATGGCAAACATTTTTCAATTTACATTTCACATCTATCTCAAATAGTTTTGGAGATAAATGCAAAAATGTTAAAATTTTAAAAATTTGACAAAAAAAAGGGCAATAACTCCTAAATGGGTTTTGGGATTTCCTTTAAAATTTTTTCAGGGTATGTAGATCTCAACATGGCAAACATTTTTCACATTTACATTTCACTTCTATCTCAAATAGTTTTGGAGATAAATGACAAAAAATGTTAAATTTTGAAAATTTGACGAAAAAAGGGCAATAAATCCTAAATGGGTTTTGGGATTTCCTTCAAAATTTCAGGTTAGGTAGATCTCGTCATGCTGATCAATTTTACCCGATGTCAGATTTTCGATATCTGTAACGGTTTTTAAATTATAAGCCAAAAACAACACATCCACCCCTATATTCTATTTTTAGCTACGACAGCCATGTTTTACGTCAGATCAAAATAAATTGAGGATCGTTTGTAGAGGACATGTCATAGATCATTCCTATTAAGTTTCAAACCAATCGGCCCAGCGGTTTCAGAGGAGAAGATTTTTGAATGAAAAAATTTTGAAAATTTGACCAAAAAAAGGGCAACAACTCCTAAATGGGTTTTGGGATTTCCTTTAAAATTTCAGGATAGGTAGATCTCAACATAGCAAACATTTTTCAAATTTACATTTCACTTCTATCTCAAATAGTTTTGGAGATAAATGACGAAAAATGTTAAAATTTTGAAAATTTGACGAAAAAAGGGCAATAACTCCTAAACGGGTTGTGGAATTTCCTTCAAAATTTCAGGGTAGGTAGATCTCGTCATGCTGATCAATTTTACCCCATGTCAGATTTTCGATATCTGTAACGGTTTTTAAATTATAAGCCAAAAACAACACATCCACCCCTATATTCTATTTTTAGCTACGACAGCCATGTTTTACGTCAGATCAAAATAAATTGAGGATCGTTTGTAGAGGACATGTCATAGATCATTCCTATTAAGTTTCAAACCAATCGGCCCAGCGGTTTCAGAGGAGAAGATTTTTGAATGTTAAAATTTTGAAAATTTGATGAAAAAAGGGCAATAACTCCTAAATGGGTTTTGGAATTTCCTTCAAAATTTCAGGGTAGGTAGATCTCGTCATGCTGATCAATTTTACCCCATGTCAGATTTTCGATATCTGTAACGGTTTTTGAGTTATTAGCAAAAAACAGCAATTTACCCCTATGTTCTATTTTTAGCAACAGTGGGCATGTTTTTCATCGGATCAATATAAAATGAGGATCGTTTGTGGAGGACATGTCATAGATCATTCCTATTAAGTTTCAAACCAATCGGCCCAGCGGTTTCAGAGGAGAAGATTTTTGAATGAAAAGTTTACGACGGACGGACGGATGGACGACGGACGACGGACGAAAAGTGATGGCAAAAGCTCACATGGCCTTTGGCCAGGTGAGCTAAAAAGTAGTTTACTGGTCACAAAAAATCGTACTTTCTTCTGTAGTTTCTCTGATATTTCATAGTGATGGTACATTTATAAATTTGAGACAAGAGGCTGTCTGATTCAGATAGCAAACCATATCTTCCCCTCATTACTGTTTGAAACCACCCCATGCCTATCTGACTGCGT
The DNA here is from genome assembly GCA_028015205.1 of Mytilisepta virgata. Lineage (NCBI taxonomy): Eukaryota > Metazoa > Mollusca > Bivalvia > Mytilida > Mytilidae > Mytilisepta > Mytilisepta virgata. Next base: position 9,753,641 of record CM051510.1, read on the forward strand.
GCCCGCTGTACATTGCCGAACTAACAACCGGACTTTTCCTGTCAGAAAATCTGGTTAGAAAAAACTATTTCAGCACCATATAAAATTTCATATTAGAACTGAAATTAGTAAAACAAAAAAATTCCAACATACAAACTTTTAACGAACTACTTTTTAGTATTTAGGCCAACTAAAATTAATTAGTAGATTTTCATCCAACTTTTTGAAAAAAAATGGGGTGGGTGGGAGGATTTTATTTTTTATTTTTTCATATGAAACTATTTTGTAAGGTGTTATTAATATGTAAACGTTATAAAATGGCTTATATATGTTTTTATTCCAGAAACATGCACAATAGAAATTTCAACTCCAATCTCTGCGGACTTAAGCTGACCAAAAGACATCTAAAGGTCACAAAAATAGTCGAATCACGAAAACCATGTTGAATTGTTACAGGAAGTTAACAAAAAACGAAATTATTGACACGGATACCGGTAACAGAGATGAACAAAATCCGGAAATTTTAAATTTAAGAAAATAAAAAAAAATCGGGGCGGCACGATTTTCGAGGGGCGGGCGGGGATGAAAATCTATCAATTAATTTTAATTGGCCTTAAGTTGAAAAGAATTTGATTTTTACTGTATTATACAGCTTGTTGCCCGAGACTTGAAAGAGCATTCCATTCCTCCACAAATAGAATATACAAGCAAAAAATAAAATGCAAGGCTTATTGTGATTTGCACCATGTCACATTTTTTTAATTAATAAAAATATTCCATTATCACAATTCATGTTACTGTAAATTCGGAAATTATTGTGATGTTTATATTTTTGCGAAAAATGGGACAGGGTTGTAATCGCAATAATTTTAACTCGCATTTTGGAATTTTTTATATAAACGAAGCAAGATTTTTCTCAATATCACAAAAATTAAAATCGCGTTTTGGTCTAAAATCACAAAATTGCAATAATAAATTCACGCAATAGTTTCTGACTTTACAGTAATTGATATATTATCATCTGGACCTTATAAAATTGGAGCGGGTGGGAGGTTTTTATTCCGTAGATTTTTATTGCGAAAAAATTTTGTTCTTTTTCATAGACCAGAAATGAACACATGTACAAGAATCAAATGTTTATCAAAACGGACATGAAAAAATTTCTGGAAAAATTTTTAAAATATGGGGTGGGCGGGGGTGATCGTCTGTCTATAAACACGTAATTCGCCTTAATTTCTGAATTTATGATGTCAGGGAAGAAAATATATTTTAAGATAAAAGCCCTCTTTTCAAGTTTTTCATAATCTGCAACTGTTGTAAAATTCTTTCAAGATCAATTTATATCAAACTATTAGTATTGAGGATGCACACATTTCATACCTATATACAACTTTTTGTATTTCTTCAATTTATATGTAATCATATTGCACAGATTTATATCTAGAACCTGATTTAAACCTGTATGTCTCAAACAAAATAATCAAAACTGATTCTAAACAGGGACTTATTGTTATAATAAGAATATCATATATCTTTTAATAATTTGGACCTCAGACATTTGGTACAAACCCACTTTTTTCAAAATTATTTTTAGATCATATTTGTATGACAAATTTTCAAGTGCATGGCCATAAATAAAATTAAATGTTTCTATAACAAATTCAATAGTTTTGTGCAATTTTAAATATATATTCTCTTTTGTTAATTGTTATCGAAATTTCCAATCAGTTGAGCAAAGTTAAATGAAATTTTGTACGCATTTTTTTCAATTATAAGTCGTGATTATTTATCATGTACAATACATAAATGTTAAGCAAATAAGCTGTTTTTATTTTTTTTGTTTACATCAATGCATTTTCAAATTAAATTCCTTCGTTCAGTTTTGTGGTTTTATAGAAAATGTATATACCTACATTCAATATTTTTGAATTAAAGCGGCATTTTTTTCCCTTCCTCGTTGAAGTTCTTTAGGTGATATTTAAATTCCATGATATACTTTTTTATGATCATAAAATCCTGAATAATGATATATTCTGTATTAACATCACACTTTGGTATCATACGAGGCCATGAAACTGATATGTGTTACTCCATAAAAATCTACAAATAGCTCCAAGCTACAAAGTACCACATGGCTTTCTTAATACAAATCGTATATCATGTACTGACAAAATTTTTACACATAACACCTTTCTTAATGAATGCCCGTACAATACACACTCAGTGAAACTTAATCCCTCCAAAAAAATTGTAAAATTGGTGAAAGTTCTAATGAGCAGACGAAATGACCACTGTGCCGTCTGCTTGAAACAATGCCACTGGTAAAAGTATCCTTACAAAATAGATTTCACCCCCAAGGGCACACAAATCGTACTTAAAACTTCTTCACTAAGAATCACTGAAGCATGGCTTCTAACAATGACAGAAAATATGGACTTCAGAAAAAGAGAGATATTTTACTTTACACAGGAAATACCTCAGTGTAATAGGCATTAGGTACTTATCATATGAATGCCAATGAGGGCTAAGGTTACACTCTGTGTAACATTACACATCTATTTTTTTGTCATAAGAACTTTTTTTGTGCTGGTTCATTTGAAATGGGGCTTTAAAGGGGTGTCCCTTATTATAAAGATAAACCATTAACTTTTTCATTGATATTTTTTTATTTATTTTATGAAAGATAATAAAAATGACGATGTTATATTTAGTTAAAAAATTAATAGAAATGTCAAGGTTTGAATTCTATAAACAAACATAAAAAGGATTTTAACCTCTGTTAGGATTTATTTACAAATAATGTTGTTTGTAAAAAAAAAATTTTGATTAAGATAACGAATTTAAATACACAATTTCCTGTCTTCCTAGATTACAAAAAACATTTACAGAGGATTTTTTTTTTAAATGTTTCTTTTGTAATTTTTATCTTCATTCTTCAAATGCACATTTACAATTAAATTCCTTTACTTGTTCCATTTTCAAAAAATAAAACTTGAGAATTTCAATCTAACTTTTCAAAACATTTTCAAAATTTCTAATCTATGATAAATGAACATCATGCCCGCCATTTCAGAAGAATAGTTATGGAAATTAACGCCCCATCAGGACCCAAAGCTCATCAATCAAACAAGGTAAAGAAAACTGTCATTTGACAAATACAAGATTTTTATACATAAACACCGAGATTTCCTGCATGATAGCAATCTCCTACTGTGTTATAGGCTGGAAACTATTTACTGAAAATGAGAAAGTTCGAATTCTTTGTTTGGGATGCAACATGTTTTTATGATATGTTCTTGGCCTTAGATGAGGGTGTGGACAAGGGGTGAAAACAAATAATCCTAAGTTAAATACATTAAATTTTCTGCATTACCAAGGGACATAACTCAAGAAAAACAGGTCTCCAAATTGTTCAAAATATCACAATATCATGATGTCACTTTGAGTGTAGCCAAAAATTGAAGAAAATGACCATTACAGTGATAAATTCAGAATATGATATCTGCACACAAAATGAAAGCGAAAAAAAAATACAAGATCCAGTTTAGTTAATAGAAAAAATTTAAAGCAAAGTTTCCACACACCATATTTATGCAGCCAAAATTTTTCTATTTTATCATTTTTCTTATTTCTGCCTAAAATGAATTTTCTATTTGTATCAGACTGTATTTTTGAACAAAAATCTTGTCAGAGGCAGAATTTTTCCATGCTTTTTTTAGACTTTGGCCACATATAATTTCAATTTATTACATGGTTAAAAAATCATGGTTGGTAGGTCACAAAATATTTTTATTTGACTTTTAATATCTTTTCTTCCTGAAATTGGCAAAGTCTGTAAAAATGACTATATGTTTTCCACATCTCTGTCATTCCTTACCCAAGGTTGGGTCCCATTTTGTATAGAAGTCAAAGAAATTAGGAAATTAAAATCACAGGAGAGTCGGACCAGTAAAAGCCCAAGTTTTACTTGGTCCGAACAGAATTTAACAGGTCCAACATTTTGTCGGCGTGAATAAAGAATGGAAAACCCCAGAGCAGTTCCAAGAACTTGTAATAGTAAAGCATGATTAGTGAGTGACTATTGATTACTGATTTCCTGCCGATTTTTAGCGTATAAAGGGACATGTTGACTCCCACACATATCTGATATTGCATTGTCCTTGAAAACACAATGTTGACTTTTCGGAGCACAAAAAGAAGTATTTGAATGACAAAACAATTATCATAAGAATATATCTATGCTGGTTTTAATATTTTTAACCTGACATTTGGGCCAGTAGACTGAGGAGTTTACCCGTCCAAGTTGAGATTTACCCATTACAGTCAATTGGACTGGGGCTTTTTTCGACTGCTGGTATAGCACTGATTATGAAATGAAAATATCATTAAATATTATACTTTTACATTTTTACTACTCTATTGATCTATGTTATCTAAGCCGGTCCATATAATGTTATATGGACCGGCTGTATATTATATGTACCGCCTCGTTTTGGCGAGATCGATTAAATCCCAGAAAAGTATAATATAACAAATAGTTCATGACACTTCGGGTCAAATGTCAGTATATGGACTGGTTGGTCGCCCTCCAAAAATTATATGGACCTCATCTTTGCTTGGTCCCTATAATTTTTGTTGGGCGACCAACCGGTCCATATACTGCCATATGACCCGAAGTGTCATGAACTATTTGTTAAATAATATCACTGCTTTTGGAGAAAATTTTGAATGCAGAATTTAACAATTATATATCTTGGAGATCACATGAAGTGTTAAATGGCAGGCCAATGTTTTTATTTTCAATTTGTCGAAAAAAAAGTTTTTTCGGGCTCAAAAATAAGGGTGACTCAAATAACTGCAACCACATGACACAAACTTTTGAAACAATAATCTGTCATGATATTCGAAGATGCCATATTGAAAAAAATCATACCTTTTGTTTATTACATGGAAAACTAAGGTGAAAATCTACAGGTAGATATGTCGAAAACACCCCAAAATACTAAAAAAAAATAATTTAACACGAAAAAGACAAACTTTTAAAAAATTATTTTGGCTGATGTAAACACTTTTTCAAAAATAAGATTCATAAAGTACTGAAAAAAGATGTCACATAAATCACCACAGCAAAAAATAAAACAAAACTCCAAGACAGATGACAATAAATACAAATGTAAAAAACAAATGTCATAATTACTCAATAAATACTATAAAAAACATTAAAAACTGCACCAAGGAAACCCGGAAAAAATAATTACTCTAAAAGAAAATTTACAAAAATTTTTATGTTCCTTGGTACATTTTTACAATTAGGTCAAACATTAACATGGCCATGTGTATATGGAAAACAAATGGTATGTCTGGCCCAGGGCTATCACTGGGGAAATGAATATATTTATTATCTATTAAGAAATATGTATCTAATAATTTAAATTTGCAGTGGAATGGCTATACTCATTATGTATAATAAAAAGACTCTTTGGAATTTTTAAATTTATATTTATGCAATTTTTTGCATCATCAGCAGCATGTGATGAAAGGCACGACCATTAGCAAAACAAAACTAGATGTACTGTGAGCAAAGCTCACAAAGGATACCCCCCGCTTTGAAGTCCAATTATCTCCCTTGTGTGATATCGGAAAGCAAAGATTTTTCTTCATGCACATCTTTGGATGATGTACTTCCTTTCTGTAAAGTTTCGTTGAAATCCATTGAGCGGTCTAGGAGGAGTTGCGCTTACAAGATATATGGACAGACGGACAGACAGACAGACAGACGGACGGACAAGGTGATTCCTATATTCCCCCCCAAACTTTATTTGCAGGGGGTATAAATATTCAGCCCATATTATTTCCTCGATTAAGTTGCTTCTTGTGTATAAAGTTTAAATTTCAATTTACCTGCTCTTTGACTTCATTCTTGTTGAAATCTTTCTTTAAAATGGACACATCTTGATTCTAGAAGAAGAAAAAAAGTATATATATTCTGAAAATAAATATTCCTGTCAAAGCATGAGACAGTGTTTTTTTAAATGTTAGCACGAAAAGTTTTCCAAAGACTGTTAGTGATCTTACATTTTTTCTTAATAATACGATACAAGTTTCATTTTTTGGTAACTCAGCTATATAAAGTTGAGGTACATCTACCAGTAAGTAAAAAAAAAAAATAAATGACCAGGATTCCATCTCAAAAATCGTCTTCCACTCTTCTACTTAAATCTTTGAGTTTTTGATGATCCCTAAAGCCTTAAAATTTCTTAAGTACTCATCTTTCCTGCTTATAAATAACTCTTAAAACTATATTGTTACTGCCCTTCTTTATCTCAGAATCAAAGTAAGGCAATAAACAGACTGAAAACTTGCAACTAACAGCAATTTCAAATTGTGCCCAAACTAACTGACATGTACACATCTAACTGCCATTTCAACAGGCATGGTGCCCAAATTTAACTGTAATAGATACTGTGCTCACATCCACATGTAACTTCCAAAGACACTGTATTCATATTTAACGCAAATTCAACAAACACTGATCAAACCCACAACTAACAACAATTGCAACATTTTCATACATGACTACATTACAATTTTCACAGACTGTGCCCACTGTCCATATCTAACTGCAATTTAAACAGATACTGCACCCACAATAAACTGCAACCAAATCTAATTGCAACTTCAACAGACTGTGCCCAATCTATCTGCAATTACTCATAAAATCCAATTTCATTAGGGACGAGATCAAAAATTCAATGTAGGATAAAAAACTTAATTCACATAGTTTTTCACTGACCCCCCCCCCCCCCCCCCCCCCCCAACCACCACCCCCCTCTCTTAATTTGGGAAAAATTGATTGACCAATATGGGCATATGCTTTGAGAGTATACGTTTTGTATCATGAGTCAAACAATGTATGTTTGTTCTGTATATTGACTTGGACATCACTTGAATCCGTATTTTCAATCCAAAAAATCAATGTCGGATAACAAAACTTGCAGCGATTTTTACCCCCCCCCCCCCCCCCCCCCCCCCCCCACCCCAAACTATTTGAATTAAGTTTTTTATCCTACATTGAACTTTTGATCTTGTCCCTTAAACATTTTGCCTGTGCAATTTCCACACATATTTTTCCTCAAACTAAATCCAACTTGAGCATGTACTGCGCCTACGCCTAACTGCTATTTTTAAAATGGTTCTTGCACCTTTAAAAAAACTCATTGCAATTTGAACTCATATTGTGCATGCACACATCAAAATGCAATTTAAGCAGAAACAGTGCCCACACCCAAATGCAATTTCAGATTCAGACATTGTGCCTTGATAATCATTGGATTAGAGTTGTGTTAGATGTTGACAATTCTGGGACTGGATGAATCTTGTACAAATTTTGTTGAAAGTTTCACTTGTGATGTCTGAACCAAAAATTCAAGATACACTGTGGAGAAATATGACAGAGTTTACTGAGAAAACATTTCATGATAGTGGCTAAGGGGATTGAATTGTCTATCTACCAAATATCTATTTTGCAGAAAAATATTGTGACGCTCCAACTGACCACACTGTAGGGACATACCAACCATCTATTTACCTGTATAATTTATCAACATATTTATGAAATCTGTCAGTTAAAGAGAAAAAAATCTTTCCGCATGAAATGAAAACACCATATATCATGTGTCAATCATAACTAAGAACCAAGCGACCAAACCGAGGAACCGTGGCGACAATCCCATTATATCGTGACGAGATCGTTCCTCATACATCAGATACACTGAAAACGTATTATGGTAAACGACAAGAAGTTTAATGGTCTTCTTGTGGACTTCAATAACATATTCGTTCAGGTGAAAATTGTAATCCACTCAACCATAGTTCTAATGTGTAAAGTTTGACGATCATTAACCATGATAAGATTTTATGTTGTCCGAAAAATATTGTTCTTTTGGACATTTATACATGTAAATTAGAAGTCAATCATGGTCTGTTGATTTGGTTCAACAAACTGCCCTTCACCCGAAGAAGCAAATATCTGGTGTTATCAGAACAAAGACAAAATACAACTAAATTTTATTTTGTAAAATATTCTGATAATGAACTTCAAAATCCAAATAGAAGACTAAGTCAATGAGATCAAATATTAAATATTCATAAATTTAATATGAATTATAATATTGTTTCAAGCTCCTATAAAGCTAAGAACAAATGTCTATGTGATATCTAAACATGAATGTCATAAACTGTTTTTAAATGTCTGGCCTAGTTTACAAAATATCCCATTCATAAAAGAATTAACCAAACTGATTCCATTTCATATCTCCACCCCACTCCCCCCCATTACCATTAAAAAACTACTGTATCACTGGCATGTCCTTAAATAGAATTGATCTGATCACAAGACAGTAAATCACAGCGAAATCATCCATATTTGACATGTAATAGATCTAAATGTCAATCAAGGTGTGATAACTTTCCACTTCTATAAAAACCTTGGGGGCCTTTTCTTTAAAACAGCAATTTGAATTTTTTACACAGAGAACTTGCCTATGGATATGAACAAGGGTACATTAACCGTTTTTATCTAAGTTCATGGTGCCACTAATTTTTTTCAGTAATATTCAAGTAAGTTACTTGATTTCAATTACAAAAAATTCTAAATTTTGAAAAACCTGAATGTTCATATTATATCCCTACAACAATTTCAAATCAGTACCATAAGTTAGCAATCAATTTATTATCTAATACATCCATTTTTATTTTGATATAGGTAGATCCTTCAACAAAAAATACAGTTGCATATGAAAAGAAGCCATTGTTCAGCAATTCAAACCAGATTTTCAGGCTGCAACCATTAATTTGTACAAGTAAGAAGTTGACTAAATGTGGCTCCGACTCACCCCTTTTGGTTACAAATCACTTTGATTTTTCATAAAAGTTGAAAATCTCTCAAATACTTTAGGATACTTTGTAAATTTCCTAAAATTCCCAAAATCCCACCCCGAATTGAGAAAAATCTCAAGTGTTACCAAGGAAGTTGTTGAGGATAAAAAGGCAAAAAAGGTACACGTTCTCATATCAAAATGTTATATAATAAATCAACTACCAATGATAACGTGACCATAAATCTAAAGTCTTCATTCAAATAATTTCCATATAAAATTCTCATCTCCCAACTCCCCCTTTGACCCTTTCATCCCTTCCAAATTGTGGCCCTCCCTGAAAATGAGAATTTAAAACTCTTATTAGAAGAATTTCTTTACTATACACTTTTTTAATTAGCACATGCTGTGACACAAAATTACTTGAACAGAAAGCAAATATCTATTATACAATACATGAAAAGACTTCCTCGGATGAAGACGAAATTCAAACAGAAAACTTATCCATGGGACCCAATTCGTACTAATTCAATAACGACCTACAATAGACCTATTATTAAAGTAAATTTACTAAGTCCTCTATGTCAATAGATTTGACGATTTCCTTTACAATTTGCAACAAGGATACATCGGTGAAGGAAACTTTTTTAAAATCCACCTGAGAGTGTTAAGTCATCCAAAAATGTGTTTAAATATGGAGCTGAGTATTTAATTGTACCAACAAACATTAAACAACTTGAATGTTCTATTGGAGGTTTGTATTTGTCCAAGGATGGAAATTTTATGATGAAATAAATATTTTATCCCAAAAATGTGTTACCTATAAATCCATATGGAAAAAATCAGAACTTAAATTTAATGTTTGTTAGATGCAAAAAAAATTAAGATTGAAAAAAAATAAAAATTTACATATTTTTCAATACTGCTACATTTAAAATGCAAAATATAAAAATTCATAATTAGCAAAGACGTACCAATTGTAAAAATATCCCAAAAAATACGAAAACTGTATATAATGTCACCGTTAAAATAGGATCCCGCCAAAAGTTATTTTAAACAAATATGATTGTTTTATGATCATAATGTGTTAAATCAAATATTATGGTTTCAACGACTCTCCAATTAAATATTGACCTTAGTAATAAAACAGTCAATTTGCTGTTGTAATTTACAATATAGCTAAAATCTGTTTACAGTTAGCCTCAGTTCAAAAATAAACAACTTATAAAAATAGTATTAACTTGTAAACAAACTTTATTGCCTTTAAAATTAACTTATATCACTTAAAACTTAAAAATGTAATTCTTATATTTCTTGAAAGAACGTCATTGAAACACTAAATGAAGCCAAATATAGAAGTTACGGGGTGAGTCTAACATCCAAAATCTCAAATTCTAATTAAAAAGGATGAGCTTTGTATATACATGTACCAATACTCCAAAACAAATGAGATTTGTGAATTTTGACCAGGAGCCTTTATTTCAAATCAGGACATTATTTTATCAATTTTACATGAGAAATCTTACTAAATTTTCTGAATGTTGGTCAGATGAGATTTTTCATCAGGAGGACATTCTAAATATCAGGAGATTTATGCCTCCTGAGTGGACGTTCCCTGTATGATTGTACTTTTGGGATTCCACTTCATGACGGTTGTCTTGCAGATAATTACCACAAATATCCTTTCTTTTCTGCTGTGGGCCAGGAATAGGCCAAAGATAAATATATTCTTGTTTCCTGCTTCCCGACCGTACTTTTTCACTGCAGACCCTAAACGGCATTATCAAGAATTTTCTGCAAACAAACTTAAAATAGGTAATTTAATTCCTGTATGAAATCCAGAATTTTTCAATAGAATCAACTGTTTCTGATTTCTAATTTTTCCATAACAATCTGCATGATGACAGAGCAGGAAACAAACATTTTTTTTTTGGCCTTATTGTGGTTTAATGGGTTTTATACCACCTTCAGCTCGTTTAGCTATATTGTGAAGGTTTTTTGTTGGTGGAGGAATCTGGAGTACCAAGAGAGGGGACCACAGAAATTCGGCAGGATAACTGGCAATCCTTGTAAAATTATTTAGACTCTCAGAGGTAAAGAACACCTAGCCTAGAATTAGGTTTGAACTCGTGACCTCAGTGTAATTTTTGAATTTTTTAAATCACATTTCATGAACCCACGAACCTTACTGTTCACAGAAATTATGATATTTTTTTTTAATCACATTTCAATGCTTTTAGCATGGGGACAATTTTCTCCCTCTATCCTTTTACCGAAGGCTCATGATAAAGCAGCTGCTGATTCTTTTAATGAGTGAGAGAAATTATCTTGCATGCAGAATTATTAGAATTAGGTCAAAAATGCAATAAAAGCAGAAATAAAAACAAAATATTAAAAGAAATTTTGACAAAATTAAAGGGCTAACTGATAGCTCCAAATTACATCTTTATAGTAAGATTTTAAAAGACTATAAAATGGCAAACTACTTAAAATGCGAAAAAAAACTTTAAAATTAAGGGAGCTCTTAGTAAACTACGTTTGAGTGATCATTGGTTACATATAGAAACGGGTAGATATAAAAATATCCCTAGACCACAATGATTGTGTAATATCTGCCATGTTCTGGAAGATGAGCAACACTTCCTTCTTGACTGTGATAAATATAATGATTTCAGAATTACCCTTTTCAATAGTATAAAAGATAAGCATATTAATAAATTTTTATCTTTGTCTCCCTTGGAAAAAATAATTCCCTTGCTCGACCCCGAAAAACACTTTTGTCTGATATTGTTACCTTTTTACAACAGTCATCAGTATTGGAAAGATGAGGTTGATGTTGGTCAAAGGTTCATATCATTATACATATATATAATGTACTATATTTGTAATTGTTTGTATTAATGTTTACTTGTACTTTTTTGTTTGCTTAACCTTATGGGTATATCTGCATTTATTAAAGAATATATTACTTTAAAAAAAAATACATACCATCAACCTATACTAAAAATCTTAAGCCTTAAACTAATATTCAAACTTTTACTCTCATCCAAAAATCACAAAATGTCTGAATTGTTTTGAAGTTCACACTGAACCAACAACACAACAAAATTTTAAAAATCCTACATAAAATCGTACTGACTTGCAAATCAATGGGCTATTAAAATACCACATATGGACAAAAATCCTCTTAAAAATGATGAGACACAAAGCCAGCATTTAAAACTACTGAAATTGTCATTGTGCCCATCAACAATGTCAAAAACTATCCTTCTTTTAATCAATTCTTCTCTAAATCTCAGTTAAACACCCAAATAAACATTTTAACACAGATTTCTATTGTAAAAGTATTACATCGGGGAAAATTATTACAAACCCCTAGCCATGTCCTTTTCATAATTTGGTTGACCTGATGACAAGAAGATGGACAACGTTCTCCACGGTAACAAGAAAATATTTCAATACATTTTGATGTAGGAATTAAAGTTTGAGAGGCAAACACTTGAAAAAGTCAGATTAATATTAAATTTGTATTGCCTTGAAAGTGCAAGAAGTTCTGACAAGTGTAATTTTGAGGTGAAAAGGTATAAATTTGATATTAATTATTATTTTATAAATTCCAACTGTTTCTCTCAGATAATAATAAAACAAATTTTTTGTTAATTCTGGAATTTTACTCTTGACAAAAACTGCATTTATTTCACATTTTATTCTGAAATTGGTTTTTAAAGATGTGAAAGGATATGAGAGAGCAATAAACATAAGTCTTAAACCATCCAGACAGGTTCCTATTAGAATGTAACAATACAACAAGATACACAATTCAAATGTTCAAATCAGTCCTGATAGGCCTGAAATTCAAAAGGGAACAACCGTTTCAATTTTGAAAAAGGAAATGGTATTGGATCATAGAAATATTTTAGCAGAATCCATGAGCCTGTATTTTTTACTACTGTCGCACAAGTGCACCCATCATTTAATGATAATATTACAAATTAACCATCGAGAGGAAATGACCACAGTGAGGTCACCGTTCAGACAAACTTCGAAATGTTGGTGTCGTAACTTTTCAAGACATTTTTTTATTAAAAATTTAAATTTTGCATGATCTTTTGACCATTTTTATAACCAGACAAATAATTTCCCCGGTCCGGACAATAGAAGGCTTTCAGATAATCCTTGGTCTGTAATATATATATGTTTATATAAGACTATGTCCAATGTTCCTGTCTTACAATTGTCAAATAAAATCTTCCTGAGTACTGGCATGCGACTCGGGTATGTACAAAAATTAATAAACATGCAAGAACTTACCTGTTTTAATTAATTCAGCATGTTCATATTTCCGTTTAGAAAATAACGACAAACAAACTGATTGTAATCGAGTAAAATTCCAAGTGAAAAATTAATATCACCAACGAAGGTCAAATTATTTTCAACTCGCATTAAAATTTCACCATTTCATGTCACGAAACTAAATCCATAATTATGAAAAAATAATTTTTAAGTCGTCAATGTAATTTTGTCTGATTACATCTTAATTGCTTGTTTAAACCATGTTGGTCTGTAATTTAAACAAATAATTTTACAATTGGTATGTAATTTATTTTTTTGTTCGAAATCGTCGTGTGATTGTAGGTAATTGTAAATACTACAGCGATACATGGCTAAGATATAATGAAGGCACGGTGGTAGAGAAATATAAAACACAGAAATACACGCCTTTGTTGTGAAATATACCCTATTGTTCAGAACTACATCAAAGGGTTAAATGTAACCAAACACCTACATCAAAGTCAACCATTTTGTCAACCGTCAGGACCTCGTTAGATAAAGTGCATGTCTTCTTATTAATTAAATTACCTACCTACCTGGTAATTAACAATTGTGTATTGCCTTTTCTTGGTCTATATTACAACTAATTAATATTCAAGCTTATATAATTGAAAAATCTTAATCATAGTTTGACACACTGTAAATAAAAGCATGTTCTAATTAAATAATTACCAATACCACTGTGATAATAATTTGTAAAATTTGTATATATGTTTAACATGGTTTAAAAAAATTCCAGAAAGAATTTCATTGCATAATTTAATTATTTTGCTATTTTTCCTTACATATTTTTGGCCGGCAAGAGGGAGAAAAAAACAGGCATTTTGATAGTTTATAATTGCTGAGCAATACAATGTCCCCTACCGGTTTGAGCTGTGAGAATCAGACGTATATACAGAATGATTCCTAAAAATCCTAAAACTATGTTTACAAGGGGTACACAATAACCCGAACTGCCTGGAACTCAATCTTGATCTGTAGCTCATCCTACCAAAAATAAGACCACTTGGTAAAAGGGTTTACAAAAGTTCATAAAACTATTATTTTGGCAATAATTTCTATTTCTAAGGGCAATAACTCTCACAATAATTGATTGATCAGCGTGAAACTCAGACTTGATCTGACTGTAACTGATAAGCTCAAATACCAAAAATAAGATCAGCTCAATGGGTCATCAATGAGGATGGATTTATTTTTCATTTCTATGTACACTCATATTTACAAATCAAGATTTTTAACAATTTATGTACCTTTGATTAATCTTCATCCTTAAGGTTTATTTTACTTCAATATTTGTGAATATCACAAAACACAATAGACTTTCAAACTCGTTTATCTCAAAATAAATTATATAAATCTCAAAGAAGTTTGTTTGTCCAAAATTTTAAATAGGACATGTTGCTTTTGCATTGCAAAAAAAGATATATTAAAATTTTCAATTTATTATGGGGAGCATGCACCTTATGTCACTCAAAATTACAACACAAATTTTCTGAATCTCACAAAACGAACTGTCAGAAAGGGGAAATAGTACTGTTTGGACTTTTTATGCTCAAAATGAAATAAAAATTTAATTAAAAGTAAGAGTTAATATTTTCAAAGTTATTTTTTTACTGCTCTACCATTTTTGATTTCATTTTTAGAAGCTGCAAAATCAGTATGGCTGAGATTTGAGAAGCCTATAGGTAACAATACACCATTAGAAGATTCATTGGCGCAGCCATTTTATGAAGAGGTGATTGAGCCCCAAAATGAATACATGTATCACACTCGCTTCCGATTGGTCAACATCATATTAATTTGTAAATCATTTAAAATGAGAGTGGGTCTTTTTTTAAGAAATATTCTAAATCAAACTATTTCACATGAATGTTTAAAATTGTTTAAAAATTGAAGATTTAAATTGTGCATCCCCCATTTTTCAAATCTTATTTTTAGGCAAGAAAAGCAACGGGAACATATATTTTAAATTGCTTTACATTTTTCTGTTACACATCCGCCACAACGGAATGCTATAATTTTTCTATAAATTAATATGGAAATTTATTAAATTTTATTGCATATTGGGGTACCCCCATGGGAAATAACATAGAACAGCTAATTGTTGTTTGTAACCTATAGTATCACTTTGTTTAAATTTAATTTTTGTGTTTTCCATATTAGAATCGAAATAATTCATGGCAGCCATACATTCGTATTAGATTTAACTAATGTTACCCATATTAAAATCTCCAACAAAAGTGATAATCAAAACTGTATGCCCTATTTTGATGTATTTTTTTTACTTTTCAATGCAAGAAGTATATTTTTAGACAACCTACATTTTTTTTCAATTTACAGATAAGCAGTACTTGAGAGAGATAATTTATCCTATTGAAACTAATGACATGGGTTGTTCTTCTATTTCAAGAATCTGACTTTTTCATGGTTTCAGCATCTGTTGTTGATTACCTCATGTTATCTGATGTGTTTTAACAAATGTTTGGGGCACTTTATGGGGTAACTTTATGAAGTATAGTATTTTCATGTCAACCAAATTTAGAAATTTTAATAGGTGCCGAGGTTTAGTAGTTAGCATCGAACCAAGGGTCCTTCGGATTCTGGAATTACATTTTCAATGCCTTATCAACACCACTTTGAGTATTGTCTTTACAAAAGATGCAAGTACATTTGATAGGAGCCAAACATTCTTGCACCTATAAAGTGGAGGATGATTACTCAATATATTTATTTTCATATTTAATGATGTTTGTGACACATATTCATAGAACCATAGAAACACATAAACCAGCGAAACGACAAATGACAAGAAGCTGGGACAGCAAACCCTAATTTTCCTCATCAGTGTTTGGAGGCGCACAAGGACCCACCACCCACCGTCATACATCCCCAAAATAATAACCAGATTTTTTCCATTGGAAAAAATGGTTAAAAAATATTTCCAATAATATTGGATATGAACCACAATCTGGTATGCGAACCTTTGGTTTCTTTGGTTTCCAAATTTTTAATCACTTGAATTTGAATGTTTGATCTTTGGAATATGTATAAAACAACATTTTATAAGAGAATCAGGTGGACAAAATATTTTCTTTAAACCCTCTTTGCTCAACGCCTTTTTCGTGACAAGATACCATGAGATACCGAAAATAAAATTAGAAAATTGTGCAATTTTGTGTTTATAATAGCATTATCCAAGACCCATTTTGTCTTTTTCATAAGTTTTTATGCATGCATGATGCATTTGTAAATGCTGAATTCATACTTTAAATTTTCGACAGGAAACCAAAAGAAACCAGAATGAAAGATGTCAAGACATTCCTCCTGAAAAGAACCAATATTATTTGCATTCTATCATGTTTTGTATACTCTAATAGATGGTCAAATGTACTTATTGAGGAGACATTTTTTTTTATTATCAGATTTTATTTATGAGGGTGACAGGAAACAAAAAGAAACAGAGCTTTAAAATAACTTTTTTTTGGTAAAAATGTGCGAGTCTTCCAAGGAAGACATGTGTCGCCTGCGGACGTCAATTTTTACAAAAGATATTAAAATGTTCTAAAACTGAAATATATATGCACACCTTTGCATTAAGGTTAATGCACAGAGAAAGTTTCATCAAATTGCTTTGAGTGGTTATAGAGTAGTTGAGGATAGAAGTTTTGAACCCCCCCCCTTTTTTTTTTCAAAAATGTCAATTTTTACCAAAAATAGAATTAAAATTTTCTAAAAATGAAATATATATGCACATCTGTGCATTAAGGTTAATGCACAGAAAGCTTCATCAAATTCCTTTGAGCGGTTATGGGGTAGTTAAGGATAGCAGTTTTGCCCCCCCCCCCCTTTTTGCGTTCAAAAAATGTCAATTTTTACAAAAAATTTTTTAATTTTTCTAAAAATGAAATAAATATTCACACCTGTGCATTTAGGGTAGTGCACAGAGAAAGTTAAATCAAATTCCTTTGAGTGGTTATTGAGTAGTTGAGGATAGAAGTTTTGCCCCCCCCTTTTTTTTTTGCAAAAATGTCATATTTTACCCAAAAAAAATTTAAAATTTTCTAAAAATGAAATATATATGCACACCTGTGCATTAAGATTAATTCACAGTGAAAGTTTCATCAAATTCCTTTGAGCAGTTATGGAGTAGTTGAGGATAGAAGTTTTGCCCCCTTTTTTTGCAAAAATGTCAATTTTTACCAAAAAAAAATTTAAATTTTCTAAAAATGAAATATATATGCACACCTGTGCATTAAGGTTAATGCACAGAGAAAGTTTCATCAAAATCCTTTGAGCGGTTTACGAGTAGTTGAGGATAGAAGAAAAGTGTGACGACGCAAGACGCAGGACGACGCAAGACGACAGATAGTGATCCCTATGTGTTGACCATGCGTTCTGCAGGCGACACAAAAAGGGCATGAATTTAAGGCAAATGCAAGATAAATTTCAAACTACATGATGCAGTTAATAGGGAGAGTTGTCAGATTTTTCCCTGCTCAATTTCTGGACTGCAAAACCTGATATTTAAAAAGACGTTGTAACTGAAGAAACAATGTTTGTTGTTTCCTAATTAAAAACATAAAAAATAAAATGCTCCGCTGGGCGCAGCTAGATACGACCGCAGATGTCGAACCCTGAATAGTTGGGGCAATTATGAACACAACATTCAAGCTTGATACAATACTGAATTTGGATTGTGAATAAATATTTGACACAGCATAGGTTTCTGACACAGAATGAATGTTGTCTAAGAACTTAAAAATTTTTAATTTACCTATTCAAACCATATCAGTATTATTTGTTTTTATATATAAATCAGAAATAACCAATTTAAAATTTAAAATTGGGCACACATATCAATTTCTTGCTAGTGCGCAATACTGTGTAATTGAAAATTTTTTCAAATATTTGACACATAATAGGTTTCTGACACAGAATAACTGAAATCAAAGAACTTAAAATTGGTCATATGATTTGAATTTATATTCAATTTTTTGCTTTTGTGTAATACAATATGCTGTGGAGAATTGCCCCCCCCCCCCAAAAAAAAAAAAAATTTACCCCCTTTTTAGCTTTAATTTTGGACCCCGATTTGGACCAACTTGAAAACTCGGCCCATAATAAAAAAACTAAGTACATGTTTAGATTCAGCATATCAAAGAACCCCAAGAATTCAATTTTTGTTAAAATCGAACTAAGTTTAATTTTGGACCCTTTGGACCTTAATGTAGACCAATTTGAAAACGGGACCAAAAATTAAGAATCTAAATGCACGGTTAGATTCGGCATATCAAAGAACCCCAATAGTTCAATTTTCGATGAAATCAAACAAAGTTTAATTTTGGACCCCGATTTGGACCAACTTGAAAACTGGGCCCATAATAAAAAAACTAAGTACATGTTTAGATTCAGCATATCAAAGAACCCCAAGAATTCAATTTTTGTTAAAATCAAACTAAGTTTAATTTTGGACCCTTTGGACCTTAATGTAGACCAATTTGAAAACGGGACCAAAAATTAAGAATCTAAATGCACGGTTAGATTCGGCATATCAAAGAACCCCAATAGTTCAATTTTCGATGAAATCAAACAAAGTTTAATTTTGGACCCCGATTTGAACCAACTTGAAAACTGGGCCCATAATAAAAAAACTAAGTACATGTTTAGATTCAGCATATCAAAGAACCCAAAGAATTCAATTTTTGTTAAAATCAAACTAAGTTTAATTTTGGACCCTTTGGACCTTAATGTAGACCAATTTGAAAACGGGACCAAAAATTAAGAATCTAAATGCACGGTTAGATTCGGCATATCAAAGAACCCCAATAGTTCAATTTTCGATGAAATCAAACAAAGTTTAATTTTGGACCCCGATTTGGACCAACTTGAAAACTGGGCCCATAATAAAAAAACTAAGTACATGTTTAGATTCAGCATATCAAAGAACCCAAAGAATTCAATTTTTGTTAAAATCAAACTAAGTTTAATTTTGGACCCTTTGGAACTTAATGTAGACCAATTTGAAAACGGGACCAAAAATTAAGATCCTAAATGCACGGTTAGATTCGGCATATCAAAGAACCCCAATAGTTAAATTTTCAATGAAATCAAACAAAGTTTAATTTTGGACCCTTTTGGCCCCTAATTCCTAAACTGTTGGGACCAAAACTCCAAAAATCAATCCCAACCTTCCTTTTGTGGTCATAAACCTTGTGTTTAAATTTCATAGATTTCTATTTACTTATACTAAAGTTATTGTGCAAAAACCAAGAAAAATGCTTATTTTGGCTCTTTTAGCCCCTAATTCCTAAACTGTTGGGACCAAAACTCCCAAAAACAATCCCAACCTTCCTTTTGTGATCATAAACCTTGTGTTAAAATTTCATAGATTTCTATTTACTTATACTAGAGTTATTGTGCGAAAACCTAGAAAAATGCTTATTGGGCCCTTTTTTGGCCCCTGATTCTTAAACTGTTGGGACCAAAACTCCCAAAATCAATCCCAACCTTCCTTTTGTGGTCATAAACCTTGTGTTTAAATTTCATAGATTTCTATTAACTTATACTAAAGTTATAGTGCGAAAACCAAATGTCTTCAGACGACGACGACGCCAACGTCATACCAATATACGACCGCAAAAATTTTGCGGTCGTATAAAAATTGGTATATACAAACCCTTTTGTCCATTTTTTTGTCTCTTTGAGTAATATCTCTCTCACATATTTAAAACAACAAAGATTAACATATGGTTCATCATATAAACGATACTTGAAAAAAAGTTGTCACAGGAAACCAAAAGAAACTAAACAATAATGATCTATAATTTACCTATTATGTGTGATTACTTGCAAGTTGTTGGACCATAGATCATTTTCTCAAACTATTGAGCAACAACAAAACAAAACTTTGTTTTCTTTGAACTGTTGTAATTTATAGCAAATTAAGGGACAAAAAGATGGTGTTACAAAAGAAACCATGAATGTTGCTTCTTCAAACTCTATTTCTTAAATTTCAAACTTTAATTATACAACATGTATTTCACCAAATTCAGATGGCCATTTTGGTTCTTGTATAGTGCTTTTGCACCTCCTGTTAGCAATGCATTTCTCCAATATTTAGAAAAAAAATCTGGTCAGTGTTATTTGGGTCGAAGTGTAATATAAGAAACAAAGCATTTGAAACTGCTGTAAAAAATGTTAGGGGCCAAATTTTGAATTTCGATCCCTTGTATGTTGCAGTATACAGACAAAAATAACAATCACTTAAATTGTTAAACTTAAACAGTCTATATCGTTTCTTAACATGACAATCTGTTTCTAGTTCTAACATTTGAAAAAATATTCCTCTTCATGACTTCATCACTAAGTTATTAGTACAATTATAATGTATTTATTCATCTTGGTGAGAGAGCAGTAAAATTAACCCTCTCCTTTGAAGAGGTGATATTCTGTTTTATGGTAATAGCACAGACCTCATTTATCATAACACTGCAAGCATAACGTAACATCTGGCAATCTTATTTCCCTAAAAACTGAAAAAAATGTCTTTGATATTCTAGGGGGTAGGCAGCGTTTTAACTTGAGGCTCATCTGAGCAACATCTTGCAAAAAAAAACCTTCTCTAGCTTGAAAACTGAGAAGTTATCCGCATAAAAAAACATCTATGCAGACCGACAGAGGTAACGTCAATGTCCCCTGACTACTTGTTAAGTGGACATAAAATGGCAGGTTAAAAATTACTTGGAAATATCAGCAAAGACAAGGTGAAAAGAAAAATCAAGTACAAAAACAAAGCAAACAAAACAGAATTAGAAACACAGGGTCCAATGCTTAACTAAGTTTAGCTGTGGAAGCCATCTTAGTTGGCAGTCCATGATATCGTATATTGTAATCTTGAAAGCTGACCTCACAGGAACCATTGAAGCAAAGTTTCATTCTATCTGACCATGTGCATTTTGTAGTTTCATAAAGATTTCTTAAATTCGTCTCCCCTTTTTTCTATTCTTTGGAACAACAGTCATATTGGTTGGAAGACTGGCTCATCTGGACTAAATTTTGGAAGGGGGACACCCAAAGACCATTCAACCAAAGTTTGGTGCCAATTGGCTCAGTGGCTTCAGAGAAGTTGCAATTACTGTACAACAATCAATCTAAAAAAATTCAGAGTCCAAAGGGTCAGAACTCTGGAAAAATAAAAAATTCTACCCACATGCACAGCTGCACTGTTGGATCTAACAATGCACCAAGATTTTTTTGTATACAAATTCTTTATTAGCACAACTTACACCCAAATAGGGTCAAAGGCTACATACAAACAGTTTATACAACAAACCATGTCATAGGAGTTGTGATGAAAAGGTGTCAAATTTTCCAGAGGGCCACAAATTTAAATACATCTATTTTATGTGAGTTTTAAGGCACATATATAAATTTACAAGAAATTATAACTGATTATCAAATTTCATTATCAAAAGCTCATCAGAATATCGCTATGATCAATCTATTTATAACTTTGTACAAATAATATTTCAATCAGAACATTTAAAACATCAGAAACGTACAACCAAAATTATCAATATTTAATGTGCAATTATCATGATAACATTCTGATAAGAAAATTAGCTTGCACCCAATACCATGATCTGTAGCAGATATCTGCACTTGGTAATTGCATTTTCACACATTTAGTGGTAAAATACAAATTATATTTAATTAATTTGACCTCTGTTTTTATTCCCGGAGGAAGTGCATTGCAATTTTAGTTATCCTTTTACCTTTTCTTCATAGATCTTTGCCTCAGCACCAACAAATTACTAAATTAGCAAGGTAACCATATCTGTGGTGTCATGAAATATGTATTACCACCGAATTGATACAAGTACCTCTGCTTGCAGAATCCAACTCACCGAGGTGCAAGCTAGGGTAACAAAGTAAAATTGCTGTTAAAATTTACTGTTACAGAAATGTTAAATGAAATTTTGTGAAAAACTAAGGAGTATATACTTCATGCAAAGCTCTATCCTTACATCGATTTGGATGAATTAGTTTTTGGTCATTTGAGTACAGTGGAACTCCCCTAAATCGGGCACCTCTGAAAACCGGATTCCTCCACAAACTGAACGCTTTTTTTTTTGTCTGGAATTTACACCTATGTTTTCAAGTAAATAAATCCTCCAAAAACTGGCCCCTTTGAATTCTGTATACCGGAGATGATTTCCAGTCCAAAACATCTATATTCCTGTCAAATACACCTCTAAAAACCTGCCAAACTCTAATAATTTCATTGAGAAGTGAATTTTAAACAAAACCTCATTGATGTGTACAAGTTCTAAAAACCTCGTTCTAATAATTGATTTTAACTTAACGTTCTACCAAAAACTAACGACGAAGCTTAAAGACTATGATGTAGTGACAGTTAAAGAAGAAACAATGGAAATGTAGTAAATATGTAAATTTCATGCCTTTCGATATTTCAATTAATTTACAGTCTGATTTCAGTACAGACCGGAACCTCTCAAACAGGCACCTCCGAAAACTGGCCAATTTCTAAGGTCCCATAGCTGTTCAGTTTAAAGAGGTTCCACTGTATTTGAATTTGCTCTTATTGTTTGGCTTTTGACATTTTAGACCTTGAGCACAACTGCTGAGTTGTAAATCATCAAAATGTGCACATCTTGTGCATACAAATTAGTACCATGAAATATTTAACAACTGCATAAGGCTGCATTATTTTTATAGCCTCAGGATTTGCATTCTGACATGGAATTTTTAAAAATTCCATTTAGCCCAAGTGATAAAACATAATTTTATCTCAAATTTATTTATGTCAGTACCGGAAAACCAGAAATGGCACTGAATTAATTTCTTATGTGGTCATTGACATTGATTTCTTGACAAGTCATACTTTGATTGGTTGGCAAACTTGCTAAGCACTGTGAGGCCATTTATTTTTAATTAGTTGGTTTACGGATCCGACGACCGGATTTTGCCGATTTGAAGAAAACAAGAGGCTCACCAGAGCCTGTATCGCTCACCTGGAGTCTGGTTTTCATTGGACAATTAATCAACTATTTGACCAAGTTTGTTGCAATTGGTTCAATTGTTCAGGGAAAATTTGTTAAAGATTTATTTTTCATAAGGTTTAATGTTAAAATATGTTCCCTGATGGTGGTAGTCCTGGCAGGAAGTTGACAAAATTGACCAGGAATAAGGGTGAACCTTAAATAAATGTAACAGAACCCGACCTCAAATTACACAAACCAATAACTCCTAAATAGAATTTGGGATTCCCTTCAAAATTTTAGGGTAGGTAGATCTCAACATGGCAAACATTTTTCAATTTATATTTCACTTCTATCTCAAATAGTTTTGGAGATAAATGCAAAAATGTTAAAATTTTGAAATTTGACAAAAAAAGGGCAATAACTCCTAAATTGGTTTTGGGATTTCCTTAAAATTTCAGGGTATGTAGATCTCAACATGGCAAACATTTTTTCAAATTTACATTTCACTTCTATCTCAAATAGTTTTGGAGATAAATGACGAAAAATGTTAAATTATGAAAATTTGATGAAAAAGGGCAATAACTCCTAAATGGGTTTTAGGATTTCCTTCAAAATTTCAGGTTAGGTAGATCTTGTCATGCTGATCAATTTTACCCCATGTCAGATTTTTGATATCTGTAACGGTTTTTAAGTTATAAGCCAAAAACAACACATGAACCCCTATATTCTAATTTTAGCTACGACAACCATGTTTTATGTCAGATCAAAATAAATTGAAGATTGTTTGTAGAGGACATGTCATAGATCATTCCTATTAAGTTTCAAATTAATCGGCCCAGCGGTTTCAGAGGAGAAGATTTTTTAATAAAAAAATTTTGAAAATTTGACAAAACAAGAGGCTCTCAAGAGCCTGAATTGCTCACCTGGCAAACAATGCACTATTAACTAAATTAATATATTAATGTTTGTTGTAAATTAAACTGAGTATTAAAGGTCACGTAAAATGCTGAAAATACCTTTAAAAGCCTTTCAAGAACCTCTGGAAAGAAATGGGCATGAGTTCTCCCTACGCTTGATTAAGATACAGTCATGGTCAATCTGATGATTCACAATACAAAATACAAGCTTTAATTCATCTTCAAATACAAGTATAAATCTTTTGGTCTATATGTTGTCTTCGTTTTTTAAAATGTTTGAAAGAAGTTATGTAAAAATTGTGGGTTAAGGCTTTTTATTGTACTTGAAAAGGATATATTGCAGGAACAATCATGCTAAGTTTAATCCAAATCCCCCTAGTAGTTTCAGAGGAGAAGATGTTTGAAAATTTGTTAACGATGATGACAGACACCAAGTGATGGCAATTAAAAGCTCACATATTATGAAGTTTAATCATTGTTATACAACATTCTCATCATCACCATTCACTAAGGATACCATGTTTACTTTAAAAACCAAATATTGTTGAAATCCGAGCAAGTGTAAAAAATGGCGGGAAAATGGCAGCCATTTTAAAAATGGCCGTCCAAAACAAACTTTCATCATCACCATTCAACTCGGAATACCATGTTTGCCTTGAAGGTAGCTTTCATCTTCATTTTATTTCTATAATTCAGGAAAAAATAGCAAAAAACAGCATTTTGACCCCTATGTTCTATTTTTAGTAAGGGCGGACATGTTTTTCGACCAATCAAAAATCCAAGCATTAACTTTTTGCAGGATACCCTAAGGAACAATCATACCAAGTTTCATTTGATTTTGAATAGTAGTTTCAGAGAAGAAGATTTTTGAAATCATAACATAAAAAAAAGCCAAAAATGTCAAAAAAGGACAATAACTCTAACATCAGTTGACAGATTTTCATGAAAATAAACACACAGGTAGCTCTCATCATGCTGAACACTTTCAACCTGCCAGAATTTGCCATAACCTTATGATTTTTGAGATAGTTGCGAAAAAATGTTGTTTGACCCCTATGTTCTATTTTTAGTAACAGTGGCCATGTTTTTCGACGGATCAAAAATCGAAGCATAAACTTTGTGCAGGATACCCTAAGGAACAATCATGCTAAGTTTTATCCAAATCCATTCAGTAGTTTCAGAGGAGAAGATTTTTGAAATAATAACATAAAAAAAAACCAAAAATGTCAAAAAAGGGCAATAACTCTAACATAAGTTGACAGATTTTCACGAAAATCAGCACGCAGGTAGCTCTCATCATGGTGAACACTTTCAACCTGCCAGAATTTGCCGTAACCTTATGATTTTTGAGATAGTTCCGAAAAACTGTTGTTTGACCCCTATGTTCTATTTTTAGTAACAGTGGCCATGTTTTTCGACGGATCAAAAATCGAAGCATAAACTTTGTGCAGGATACCCTAAGGAACAATCATGCTAAGTTTTATCCAAATCCATTCAGTAGTTTCAGAGGAGAAGATTTTTGAAATAATAACATAAAAAAATTTGGAAAAAATCAGGAAAAAGGGTGATAACTCTGAAATGAGTGGTTGGATCTTCTTCAAAATTTCAGGGCAGGTAGATCTTGAGGTGCTGATCACTTTTACCCGATGCCAGAATTTTGATATCTGTGACCGTTTCTGACTTATTTGCAAAAAACTGCGATTTACCCCTATGTTCTATTTTTAGCCATGACGGCCATGTTTTTATACGAATCAAAAATCCAAACAATAGATTTGTAGCACCCATACCAATTAATAACTGTACCAAGTTTGGTTGCAGTTGGACTTATGGTGTTGGAGGAGTTAACGTTTGAAAAAGTTAACGGACGACGGACGGACGGACGACGGACGCCAAGTGATAGCAATAGCTCACATGACCCTTCGGGTCAGGTGAGCTAAAAAGGGCAACAACTCCTAAATGGGTTTTGGGATCTTTTAAAATTTCAGGGTAGGTAGATCTCAACATGGCAAACATTTTTCAAATTTACATTTCACTTCTATCTCAAATAGTTTTGGAGATAAATGATGAAAAATGTTAAAATTTTGAAAATTTTACGAAAAAAGGGCAATAACTCCTAAATGGGTTTTGGAATTTCCTTCAAAAATTCAGGGTAGGTAGATCTTGTCATGCTGATCAATTTTACCACGTGTCAGATTTTCGATATCTGTAACGGTTTTTGAGTTATTAGCAAAAAACAGCAATTTACCCCTATGTTCTATTTTTAGTAACAGCGGCCATGTTTTTTGACAAATCAAAAATCCCCACATTAGTTCTATGCAGGGTACCCCAAGGAACATTCATACCAAGTTTGGTTCTAATTAGTCAAGTAGTTTCAGAGGAGAAGATTTTTGAAATAATAACATAAAAAAAAAGCCAAAAATGTCAAAAAAGGGCAATAACTCTAACATCAGTTGACAGATTTTCACGAAAATCAGCATACAGGTAGCTCTCGTCATGCAGAACACTTTCAACCTGCCAGAATTTCCCAAAACCTAATGATTTTTGAGATATTTGCGAAAAACTGTTGTCTAACCCCTACGTTCTATTTTTAGTAACAGCGGCCATGTTTTTCAACGGATCAAAAATCCCCACATCAGTTCATGCAGGATACCCCAAAGAACATTCATACCAAGTATGGTTCCAATTGGTCAAGTAGTTTCAGAGGAGAAGAGTTTTGAAAAATTGTTAACGACGACAACGGACGACGACGGACGACGACAGACGACGACGGACGACGACGGACGCCAAGTGATGGCAATAGCTCACATGGCCTTCGGCCAGGTGAGCTAAAAAATAAAATTGAAAACCGACCCTCTGAAATCAGCCATCCCAAAAATAACTAGAGGCTCTCAAGAGCCGGTGTCGCTCACCTGTATCTAATGTGATTTTGGAAATTATGTAAAATTATATAATGATTGAGACAAGATTGGTTTAATTTGACACAGTATTTAAAATTAAAAACAGGTCATCTTAGTGTAGTCTTACAATAGCTACTGAAGACATCTTATCATTATTATTTTTGAATATGTGGTCAAGTTGTGACCATTCAGAATTTTTTTTACAATTTTCTGATAAGACTTCTAAACATCTTGGATGATGGATCGGCAACAAAGTAACAACACTTGGTCAGCACCTCATAAGGAACATTCATGCTATGTTTTGTTACATTCCATTCAGTGGTTCTCTAAAAGAAGTCATTTGTATGCATTTCCCATAGGGTTCTATGTTAAACTAAGTCCCCCGCTGGCGGCCATCTTGGATTATGGATCGGCTACAAAGTAACAACACTTGGTCGGCACCTCATAAGGAACATTCATG
Source organism: Mytilisepta virgata (assembly GCA_028015205.1). Taxonomy (NCBI): domain Eukaryota; kingdom Metazoa; phylum Mollusca; class Bivalvia; order Mytilida; family Mytilidae; genus Mytilisepta; species Mytilisepta virgata. The sequence goes on from CM051510.1 coordinate 9,781,106, forward strand.
CCATGTTTGGTTTTATTCCATTCAATAGTTCTCTAAAAGGAGTCATTTGTATGCATTTCCTATAGGGTCCTATGTTAAGCTAAGTCCCCCTCTGGCGGCCATCTTAGATTATGGATCGGCTACAAAGTAACAACACTTGGTCAGCACCTCATAAGGAACATTCATGCCATGTTTGGTTTCATTCCATTCAACGGTTCTCTAAAAGAAGTCATTTGTATGCTTTTCCCATAGGGTTCTATGTTAAACTAAGTTCCCCGCTGGTGGCCATCTTGGATGATGGATCAGCTACAAAGTACCAACACTTGGTCAGCACTTCATAAGGAATATTCATGCCATGTTTGGTTTCATTCCATTAAGTGGGTCACTAAAAGAAGTCATTTGTATGCATTTCCCATAGGGTTCTATGTTAAACTAAGTCCCCCGCTGGCGGCCATCTTGGATTTTGGATCGGCTACAAAGTAACAACACTTGGTCAGCACCTCATAAGGAACATTCATGCCATGTTTGGTTTCATTCCATTCAACGGTTCTCCAAAAGAAGTCATTTGTATGCATTTCCCATAGGGTCCTATGTTAAACTAAGTCCCCCTCTGGCGGCCATCTTGGATGATGGATCGTCTGTAAAGTAACAACACTTGGTCAGCACCTTATAAGGGTTCATTCATGCCAGATTTAGTTTCATTCCATTCAGTGGTTCTCTAAAAGAAGTCATTTGTATGCATTTCCCATAGGGTCCTATGTTAGACTAAGTTCCCCGCTGGCGGCCATCTTGGATGATGGATCGGCTACAAAGTAACAACACTTGGTCAGCACCTCATAAGGAACATTCATGCCATGTTTGGTTTCATTCCATTCAGTGGTTCTCTAGAAGAAGTTCAAAATGTAAAATGTTAACGACGACGCCGGACGACGGACGCCAAGTGATGAGAAAAGCTCACTTGGCCCTTTGGGCCAGGTGAGCTAAAAATAAATTAAAATCCTTTCTGCATCAAAATTTCATAAAAGATTATATCCAATTCAAAAAATAGATTATCCATCAATAAAATACTTGTAAACATGATCCAAAAATAAAATCTATTCATAGCCGTTAGTTGATGTCGATTTCCAAAACAAGTTTTATGAAACGAAGTTCCTAATAGAATCCATGCGGTTTTTAAGTTCGTTTTGTATGAATATCTTGATTCCGTAATATATCGAATCCACTCATTTTCTAAATGAAAAAGTATGTTGTCATAGTTGACGAGTCAGATCCCTTGAAAAGGGAAAGGCAGATGATTAAGGTAAAGACAGTAAAATGAACAGTCAACAAGTTTTAGCTTTCTAAAAAGCTGTGGACTGCTTCGCTGTATGTTAATTTATGGTAATATGTGAGCATGTGGTTGTTGATTTAGTATTGGAATTCTCTGTTGACCAGTTAAAAAAATTAAATTTTCCGCGCGAAAACAACAAATAGACACGACTCTGAAGGTGTGCCTAGATTGGCAGAAGTTATAAAGTAGAGATCATGCATTTTTTGTTGTAAACATAGGATTATAGTGTATACGATTAAGCAAAACAAACCGTGTGTATTGCAGATTAACAAAGCAAATATACACGTATTAATAATTGATTTCAATAATGAATTTCAAAATATATGAATATTACAAAAACATGTAATGACAGTTGATCGGAACTGATATACACTTAGTTAATTTTCCGGCTTTTGATGACTTATCCTGAACGAGTAAAGTCTGTAATTCTTTATCTCATTTAAACCAATGGCTGTTGCTGTATCTCAGCTGCATCATAAAGTAACCAATCAGCGATCAGTAATTATTTCAAGATGGCGTGTATTTCTACTGAAACTAATAGCTCCGCACCGTGATGCGAAGCAAAAAGTCTTAAACTGACCATTTGCAACCTTTGTATATTTGGCAATATAACCAAGATTGTTCAAAATCAGTCTTCATTGTACATGATTGTCCCTCTTTTTTTTCCTTTTTTTCCGACCGACCGACCCTATTTAAAAAAAAAAAATCTGTAAACCAATTAATTAAAAATAAATGGCCTAACTGCTTAAAGCAATAGATGACATCACAGTTAAATGAATTTTAAAGGACAAGGGGCATTAAGGCCTGTATTTGGCATAAGATATGGCCAAAAATAAAACCCAAACCAAGTAAAGAGATTTATTTCTAAAAATAACATTTAAGTACCCACTTTGTCAAAGATATAGAATAGTAGCATATTTCTTACATTAATATGTCAATAAACCATCACCTAAATGATGCAATGCCATAAGAAATCTCTAGATTCTGATGATTTTCGCCACTTTTCACATAAACTTTGCAACAAAAAATTGCCTGCGCATGCAAGAAACTTTATATTTAACCTGAGTATGTATTCGGATAATATACATCTTCTACAAAAATATCTTTATATACACACAATGTTTTCTCAAGCAGAATATGCATGGAAAGCTGCTAAAAATCAGCTATTTTCATATTTTGTCAATGAAGAAATATTATGACATCATTTTGACGTCACAATGCTTGAAATTAAGTTGAATTAAGTTATTTTTCTAGCATATAAAATATTTTACCAACTTCAGGCTAATTTAAAATCCACTCCACAAATGTTCATACTTTTAGGCCTTGTCACCCCTACTCCTTTGTCACAGATGACAGTTACAATCCCTGTTCAAAACAGCATGCAGAAAAAGCTTTCACCATTTTTGACTCTCTTTATTTAATTTAGCCAGGGCTTTGTTTGTTTTTTCTAATAAAATAATATTTGAATAAATGAGCTGGTATTTTGAGACTTTCAATTTTCATTTGTGAAATCCATAAGGCCAAAAAAAAATATGTGTGTTTAAGGTTACCCTACCTACCAAAATTTTGTACCTACTCACCAATTTTTTCTCCCAATAATTTTTCAAAATAAAATGATATTGCCTACCTACCTACCCTATTTTTTGTCACAATTTAACCTTACACAGACATATATTTTGGCCTAATTATACCATACTGACAAAGAATGTAACAAAAATATGATGCATTTTTCATATTTTATAATGAAATTAATCAGATTAAAATCCCAAAAGATTCCCTTCTAAATTTTTAAAATCAATCATTTTCTACAAAGTAGTGTATCAGATCTCCCAATGGTCCAATCCTATAGATACACAGATCCCATATAACTGCCCATCCAGTTTTCTAACACATACACAAAAATTTCAAATATTCCATACCAGATCAAAAGAGAGCTAGATAAGAACAACAAAGAAATCATCAACTTTCTGTTCCATGTAATTATTTTATCAAATTCATCAGAAATGGTCACCCAGGAGTGCATATCAGAATCAAACACTTAGGTCCTGGAATAAATAAACTGTTTTATTTCTGTTGTATAAATTTTGGCTATTTTCATATATTTGTATATCTATCTGGCCATGTATACATCAACAGATGATTGATGAGTATATAAGATAATGCTAATTGTTTATCAAAAATCTATATGATTAATGAATTTATAAAGTGTCTGATGAAAGAGGGGAGATAACTCAATTTATTTTTCTAACAATGTTATAGTCTTATAAAAAGTTATGTTGATTTAAAACAAATTTATTTGAACATGATCAATTGAAATAATAAGCAAGAAAAGGAGGTATATGCCTAGGTTACAGTTAGGTCCCTAAAAATCAATGTGACATGCAAGACCAAACATTATATGTATAATGAAAAATAAATTGTAAGGGTTGCTTATAATTAAGTTCTAAAACATAAAAAATCTAGAATGTTTTCTAGAAATAACATCATAATCCTTCATGCACATCTTCAATGTGTACACAAACATTCTGCAAAGTTTTCAAATATCTGTGTTAAAAGCTGTAGGAGGAGTTGATTTCACAAAATTAGTAACCCTCAATACACAATTTTCACAATGACTGAGTTGCATAAAATGGAAAATCTAGAAAAAAAAATTCTTTAAATGAAATGATTCTCTCTCGTAAACATTCAGCATAGTTTCAAAAACCTTGGCTAAAAGCTGTAGAAGGAATTGATTACACAAAATTATAAATATATAAACCCTATTTTACCGACTGCCCGTCTGACATTCACCAAATTATAAGCCGTATTTGCTCTAGGTTCTTTAGGATTCCAGCAAAAGCAGTAGCTAGATTTTCTATAATTATTTGGCAAAATTTTTTTGAAGCATCTTTACTCAACAAATTCTTTATTAGCACAACTTACACCCAAATAGGGTCAAAGGCTACATACAAACAGTTTAATACATAAAAGTTAAAATCAACTAATGAATCAGGTGCCCCTCTCCTCAGTTCGAGGTCCTCAGTTCTAGCGACTGTTTTATATAGGAGCTCAAAGATTTCACTTGTTGAGTCGTATTAGGATTTAATATATATTTGATTTTATCATTAGTAGTTATATCATTTTCTGTTTGGAAAGTGTCTAGAAGTTTAGTGCGAATAGTTTCATTTTCCTTTAATAATTCTGGTGTGTCATCATGAAGAAGTCGATCTTCATATAGTAATGATTGTGTTTTAACGAAACAATCAACTGGATATCTTTCCAATTCTGATCTGGATGCAAAATTGCTCGAGCATTAAAAAAAAAAAAAAAACTAAAAGAAAAACTTTAAAATTGGTATTTGCTGACTCTATGCTGAGTACATGTAAAAGTTAGAGAATTTAGGACTCCATTCCTAAAGCTATCATAAACTCAAAACTGATGGATATTTTCTTGATTGGTCTGAGGTTATCCCTAAATTACTGTAAATTATAATTCTGTGCAAATTTCTGATTTAACTACATGTAATAGACTTGCATAAACTGACACAGCTCTACACTGTAAAAACAAGGTCATAGCAGGGATACAGGAGTTAAACATAGTATAATACCTAACAGTAACCCCCCCCCCCTTTTAAATTCTAGAAATTGGTGTTGCAGTATCCATGGGCCTTTTTTTTCAAAATATTCTAGTCTCTACTCTTTAATGCCAGGTAATCTCCAAGTCTGCCTTTTTTTTTTACACCTATCAGATGCTGCCTTCTTCAAATTTTGGAATCTTATTTTATCCTACTTTCTCCATTGATGGTCAAAATGGTTGCTCCTATTATTTACTAGTCTTGAGTGTAGATGAAAAAAAAAAACCACCCAAAACTTTCAGGGCGAAGGCATTTTGAATAAAACAGCAATAGAAAGCAATAAATATTTGCCCAGTTTATATAAGTCAGAAAATGTCTTTACAATTACCATAAATCTATTGAACATTACAACAATTTAATAACCACTCACTACACACACATGATTTTTAACATTTTTTGGCAAAAAGCATAGTTAATATTTATTCTCAAATTTTTGTAAAAACATCCCTCCATAAAAGACTCACATAATCCTAAAGCCTGTTTAGAACAGAAATATACATTGACAATATTTCGGTTACAGCAAAAAGTTAAAAATATATTTATTTATTTACCTACCTTTATAAGTTTACATTTATCCAATACACAAAACACATGAATGAATACACATTTTTACTGAATCATTTTAACCCCTCTCAAATTACAATGAACAGCTGATCAACTGATAGGCCAGGCTTATCTTGGTTTTTGGTTCTTTTCATTATCATGTTGCTTAATAGCTGAAAATAAAAAAAAACGATACACTTAAATTAATTACCTGTACTTTTTCATTCAAATTTATGTGAATTATGTACCCGTACATATATACATTGTTCCAGCAGGATTTTTCTTTCTTTTTTTAAACATTTTTAATGACCATAAAAAATTAATTTTGTGTCAACAAGATTCTTTTTTATTTTATAAACTGGTTGCTCTAATATATATACCTGAGAAAAAATTCAAAGAAAGTAGGGCTTTTTTTGGGGGGTGGGGGGGGGGGGGGGGGGTATTTTGTTAAAAAAATTAATTAAAAGCCAAAATAAAACAAAAAGGTTTCCATCATGTCAATATTAATTATTTTTTTCAATAACTTATAAAAAAAGACTGTTTTATTTTTAATACTGTGCATGTTGATTCAACTTGCATTGCGCTGTGGCATAAAAATTAAAATAACGGTACATGTACACGTGTATAAGCATTGGATTATATACTCTTGACAGTGTTAGCATAGTGAAATTTGCCCTCTGAACCTAACTATCAGTACTCTGCCCCTTTGGCTAAGGTCCAAAGAAGTTCCTACTTAAACAGATGTCACATAATGCTTGTCATAAATGAAAATGGAACTTTTTCAACTGCAATAAGGGTGAAAATGTCAGTGCAATTTACTACTAAACCATGAAGGTAAGTGAACAACCTTTCCTTTTTCGTTTTTGTTTTGGTTGAAAAAATGGCTATATCTAAATATGTTGGAGGATAAAATACCAATAATCTACTACATGTTATTTGTAAATTAATTTTTATTTGTCTGGTTTTGCGTCTATTTTTTATGTATAAAATGCGACATGCAACGTAACAGCACTCATGAAAATCCTCAGTGATCCAAAAGTTTTGCAAAGTTCAAATTATTGTTTTAATTCAAAATTTTATTTGTTTTATTTTGATGTTGTTTTGCAACTTTTTAGAATTTTTTTTTCATCACTCAAAATACAGCTTTCTTTCAAAGCCCAGTTCTTTACTGAGACCAAGTAAATAATAAATGTGGTTTCTTGATTCTGGTCGGTCAAATTTTCAAATTGTTCCCCTCTTAAACTACTAGATGCCAAATCTTTTCAAGCTTTATAGGAATGATGATTGGATGACCCTCTACAAAGATTCCTCATTTGGCATTAATCAGTGGCATATATGGCAGCTACTGTGACACATAGGTTTGCACTAAGGCCTATGGCAAATGACAGTTTCATCATCTCGATACAAGCCCAATAATAACCATACTCGACATGAATAAAGAATGGAAAGACGAAGGTCCTTTACAAAATATATGTATTTCATTTGGATTGGATGAAAAATATCACCGTTGCGGGCATTTCTTGATTTTGATCGGTAAAATTTTAAAATTCCTCTCCTCTACAACTAAAAATGCCAATCTTCAAACCTATCTGGAAGGTACTTTAAAAAAATGTCTCAGTTTTAGATGATCTGAAATACAATTAGTCAAACCTGTCTATAAAGGGCAGCTAAGGAACCAGAAAAAAGTGCCCTTGATGAGCAGATGTAAATTAACAGGTTAATTTTACATACTTTGTTCATGAATGGACTTTTTCACGGTGTCCTTTATAGATAGTGATTTGCTATATAGAGGTGCCCTTTAAAGCAGGTTTGACTAATAAGCTTATCAGGTTCACTTGAGCTTCTAGTTTTTATGGGGGGGGGGGGGACAAAAAGATTTGGTCAGGTATCCAGTACTATGTGAATTTCTTTATTTGTAATAATGATTATATTGATTGTCAGACAAACAAAATTAAAGAAACTAGAGGCTCTCAAGGGCCTGTATTGCTCACATGGATTAAACTTTCACCTTGAGCAAGACTAAAAATTTAAGTGTTGCAGTCAATTTGGCAGGTTTTTCTATAGGTTTATATGTTAAACTAAAATCAGCTGTGGCAGCCATCTTGGTTGACAGTCCAGGTCAATGGACACATTTCAAAAAGAGAATCATCTAAGGACTATTGCTGTCAAGTCTGGTTGGATTCCAAATGGTCAAGTGGTTTCAGACGAGATTTTGCAATGAATTTTCCCATAGGGCCCTATGTTAAAACTAAGTTTGGCTGTGGTTGCCATCTTGGTTGACAGTCTGGATCATCGGACATATTTCTGAAAGAGGACCATCTAAGGACCATTGCTACCAATTCTAGTTCTGATTGGCTCGGTGGTTTCAGACAAGAAGATTTTTGAGTGAATTTCCCATAGGGTCCTATGTTAAACTAAGTTGGGCTATGGCGGCCATCTTGATTCAGTCCACAAAATTGGACACATTTCTGAAAGAGGACCTCCTCAGGACCATTACTGCCAAGTTTGGTTCCATTTGGCCTTGTAGTTTCATTGAAGAAGATTTTTAAAATTCATCCCCCATTTTTTCACCGGACACATTTTCTAAACTAGATACCCTAATGATGCTTGTGGCCAAGTTTGGTTCCATTTGGGCCAATAGTTTCAGAGGACTCGATTTTTGTTTAAGTTAACAGACGATGAAGGAGGCAAAGTGATGAGAATAGCTCACTTCACCCTTTGTATATCTTACTTTGTTGAACATTTTTGCTATTTACAATTTGTCTTTATCTATAATAATATTCAAGATAATAACCTAAAACTGCAAAATTTCCATAAAATTAACAATTCAGGGGCAATAACTCTACCAAGCGTTGACCGATTCGTCTGAAAATTTCATGACAGATAGATCTTGACCTGATGAACATTTTTAGCCGATGTCAGTTTTGCTCTAATTACTTTAGTTTTTGAGATATAATACAAAAACTGTTCTATTTTTAGCCATGCCGGCCATGTTGGTTGGCAGGCGGGGTCATCAGACATATTTTTTAAACTAGATACCCTAATGATGCTTGTGGCCAAGTTTGGTTCAATTTGGCCCAGTAGTTTCAGACGAGAAGATTTTTGTAAAAGTTAACAGACAACGGACGACAACGGATGCCAAGTGATGAGAAAAGCTCATTTGACCCTTTGGGTCAGGTGAGCTAAAAATCGACGAAATACTAAAATTCCTGGGCATCAAAATTGGTATTGAAGAATTTATCTATAAAAAGTTCAGGCTTAAAATCTTAAGAGGATTTCAGAATAAACAAACTCGTATTCTTTAGGCTAACAGAACATAATAATTACTGTATTTTATGGACGATAGATCTAATTTCTCCATTTTCCATTTAGTAAAAAAGGCAGGAAAACATGGTATATACATTGGATCAAAAATATATCACTTTCAATAAAATGTGTTACATGTAATACTATATAAATATTATAAATATTGAACTTATATATACACGCATATCAAATAACAGGAAGAACTGATTTTTGCATGACTATTTCACAACATATTTTTAGTTTCAAATTACAATCTAATATGCAGTATCTCTACCAGAAATTAACCTTTTTTTACAAAATTTGATTGAAAATAAAACAAAAACTGTACATTTCATATTTATTTTATTTACTTCAGGCCTTTTATCTTTAATATATAACACAGGCTAAAAAGAACTGAACAACTCTGACCAGGCTTAAAATCAATTTGAACTTTTTATTCTATTGGCTGATTTTTCTATAGGGTTCTATGTTAAACTAAGTTCAGCTATGACAGTCATCTTGGTTGACAGTCCAGGTCAATGGAAACATTTCTAAAAGAGAACCATCTAAGGACCATTACTGCTCAGTTTTGTTCCAACTGGCTAAGTGCTTTCAGAAAAGAAGATTTTTAAATGAATTTTCCCATAGGGTCCAATATTTAACTAAGTTCGGCCGTGGCAGCCATCTTGGATGACAATCCAGGTGATCAGACATATTTCTGAAAGACGACAATCTAAGGACCAATGCTGCCAAATTTAGTTCCAGTTGGCTCAGTAGTTTCAGACGAGAAGATTTCTGAGTGAATTTCCCAAAGAGTCCTATGAATATGATAAACCAAGTTAAGCTGTGGCGGCCATCTTGGTTCACAGTCCACGAAATTGGACACTTTTCTGAAAGACGACCTCCTGAGGACCATTGCTGCCAAGTCTAGTTCCAATATGTCAAGTGGTTTAAGACAAGAACATTTTTCAATGAATTGTCCCTGAGGGCCTTATGTTAAACTAAGTTTGGCTGTGACGGCCACCTTGGTTGACAGTCCGGGTCATCCGACGAAATTCTGAAAGAGGACCATTGCTAACAATTCTAGTTCTAATTGGCTTAATGGTTCCAGACAAGACAAGAAGATTTTTCAATAAATTTTCCCAAAGGACCTTTTGTTAAACTAAGTTCGGCTGCGGCGGCCATCTTGGTTCACAGTCCATGAAATCAGACATATTTCTGAAAGAGGACCTCCTAAAGACCTTTGCTGCCAAGTTTGGTTCCAACTGGCCTTGTAGTTTCATAGAAGATTTTTGAAATTCATTCCCCCTTTTTCCTATTTTTAGTAACAGCAGCCATGTCGGTTAGAAGTCGGGGACGCTGGACATACTTTTGGAAGGGGTCACCCAAGGACTATACCACCAAAGTTTATGCCAGATGCTGTCTTTAGAGGGCAAAAAAAAGGGGGGGGGTAGGGATGTTGGGGTCTCATCCCGTATTCCCGTGAAAATAAATGATGGATCCCAAATTCCCATGAAAATACAATGTAACGGGCCAATTCCGATTTCCCGAAAAAAACAACTAAATTCCATTTTTAAAAAATTTGTCTGCTACCGGAAGTAGTGTAAGCAAATGAAAGATACTGGTGTAAATCCAAAATCCAAATTCTTACCTAATTCATACAAGACCCACATACCAGATGACATAAAAGTATTTTTTTGTCATTTTCCCTAGTTAAGTATCAAATAGTTTTAGATAAAACCTGATTCACTTAAAAATAGTAAAGAAAAAATATTTACTTACGAAAAATCCTTTCATGTTAGCAAAAAATCCTGAATTCCCATTGAAATAAAAGACATTTTCCAGGATCCCACTCCGAGTAAATCCCGAATTCCCGTCGATTATTTAATTAAATCCCGAATTCCCGTAAAATAAAATCGCCGATCCCGGCATCCAAAAAAGGTCCTTCTGCCCGTAAAATGAGATCAATCAATGATTTTGGTCATGCTGACTTATTTGTAGATCTTACTTTGTTAAACATTTTTGCTGTTTACAGTTTGTCTTTATCTATAATAATATTCAAGATAACCTAAAACTGTAAAATTTCCTTAAAAGTAACATATCTGGGGCGATAACCCAACAAAGAGTTGACCAATTCGTCTGAAAATTTCATGGCAGGTAGATCTTGACCTGATGAACATTTTTACCCCGTCAGTTTTGCTGTAAATGCTTTAGTTTTTGAGATATAAGACAAAAACCGCAGTTTACCCCCTATGTTCTATTTTTAGCCATGGCGGCCATTTTTCTCGACGGACAAGAACATAAATTATCAATTTTATTCTAGATACCCTAAGGATCATTCAGACAAAGTATGGCTGTAATTGGGTCAGTGGTTTCAGAGGAGAAGATATTTGAAAAAGTTTACAACGGACGGACGACGGACGCCAAGTGATGGCAAAAGCTCACCTGTCCTAAAAGGAAATCTGCTAAACAACGGAATAAAATCACCCCTGGTGAAATGGGTTTTCGTCCTTTTATATTTTACTTCTTGCTGTGTATAAAGCTTTTTTTTAACTAACACCTACATGAGGGTTTAAAGTATGCTCATTTCTTTTGAATTTTAGTGCAATTTAATAAATATATGTATGTTTGTTTTTTTATTTACAAAATTAGATCTGGTTTTTAAAGTAAGTAAAATGGTGTCGTGTTTTTGTCCTAAATAATAAATTGACTGGAATTGGTTACGAGTGTAAAATCAGGAAATAGTTGATTTTCAAACTTTAATATAAATTTCTTGTATTTATATTTCCATAGGTATAGTTTCAGAAATTTATTTTCTGTATTGACCAACTCACAACTGAAAACTGGCTTGAAAGAAAAGCTTCTCATATAAAAAAAACAGGTAGAATTCTACAAGAAACATCAGACTTTCTGATAGTGAAAATAGCTATTTATAACACTTCTAACCACAGGACTAAAATATGTGATCAGGAATGACCAGACGACGCTGCTCTTATATGTATTACCCATCAAGATTTCAGACAGAGGAGAAACCATTAAAAAATAACTTATCAAAAACATACAAAAATTCTATCTTAAAATAATACTTTCAGGCCAAGGAAAAATGATTGTCAGTTTTCCCTAACCCGACCAGGTCAAATTTTAGTGCCAGTATTTTACCTGTTAACTCGGATACAATATATCAGGTCTGAATTTAATTCATTTTTTAGGGATTCCCATAGCTTGTTTTAGAAGGGGGGCCCGCCCTGCCGCCTTTACCTGCCGCCCTTCTGCCCTTTGTGCAAAAATTTTAAAAAATTGACGCCCTTTTTGCCCCTTGACAGTTCTGTCAAAAAAAACCCTTATGGAACTCCAGTTTTATATCGTAAGAAGCTGATAATTGGTAATTGACAAACAGCATGATCAAGTGTTATCTGATTATTGATTTTTACACGTGGACACGTGCTACCGTTAATTTTTATTGACATGTGATGACAAAGTCGTTAAGACAAATAAAACCGCATGCATTTACAGGTGTCTGGACGAGATATAAAAATTAAAACCCGAGATTTAAAAGTCGGGATCTGACTAAAAATTAAAAACAAGCTGATAAAGGTGACAGAGTACACGACATTAATTTATTTTCAATGAGTTATTTATAACTTTTAGGTATAGATTTATAAATGCTGGTAAACTTTGCTGTGGCTATTAATAGCGTATGCAAATTTCAACGGGAGACAACTGTAACGCAAATTGTAAAAAAATGTTAATTTTTTCCCTCTTTTGAAGTATTCTCGTAAGAAGGAAAAAGTGTGATAACACTTAATGGAGTGTTGGCCACATTTTCGGACAACTGAACTGTGAACTTAAACGGTTATTTACCGGGATGTTTTACTTTTAAGCCGAATTTTAACTCTCAAATGCTAACAGGAATAAATGAGGCTTGCTAAAGGGTTTTCGGGATATGGAATAATCACTCGTTCTTTCATTGGGATAGGGACAGTCACATTTAATGTACTTGATTAACTGTAGGGATATAGAATAACAAATATTTGGAAAACAGGATCTGAGAATAGATTTTTTTTCTTTTCTTTTTTTTTTAAGGATATGGAACATTGGATATTCCCTATACAAGCTTTATAAATATTTCTGTGATACTTCATTGTTTTATTATGATGATGCTTGTTGAATTACCTGGTGACATCTGACAATAACATAGTAATAGTTTGTCTAATGATTTGATCATTTTTCATATCAACAGTTTGATTTTTTTCATTGAAATTTATTCAAAGAACCATTATTCATTAAACCACTTCTTAGCAAATTGAAATGAGATTTATTAAAGATTTTTGCTTCTACAGATATTTAACAATGCATAAAGAATGGTTTAATGAACAAAGGTGCTTTGCTTTTGACAATATATGGAAGGGCATTCAAAGACAGTAGAATAAACTACTTGGCTGTTTACAAAAATGTAAAACTATTCTTTGAATAAGGTCATAGAAGGAGATGTACATATATAAGAAAACAAGAACTAACGGAAAAAAGTACATGTACATGTACTTCTATTGCCCTGTCGAACATATCGATTCGATGGGTGCCCCCTTCTGCCCTGACCTGGACTTGAGTTTTACCCTGCCCTACACAAGCTTCTGTGGGAAACACTATTTTTTATTCTCATGGTTTTTGAGATTATTATACAAACTTATAGATCCATGTATATAAAACATATGTATTAATTAGTTGAAATAGGGAAGCAATTAAATTTAGTTCATTTTAACCTTTTTGAAAAGTAAAATATGTCCACTTATTAGTGATAGGAATCAGAAGAAATTTCATAATCGATCGTCGTTTATACACAACCAACTGATGATCGATTAATAATCGGAACAATATGAAAACTGTTATCTTCAATTTTTAAAGTTAAATGTGCATCTTTTGTCAATACTTGGTTGTGTAATTTATAAAGTAAGCAATAAAGAATATGCAAAACTGTACTCTCGATTTCAAAATTAATCAAATATTCTGGACAAAAATTCAGTCATACTGACTTCCTTACTTGTAATTTTATTTTAAAACACTGTTATCATGGTCATATTATTCCAAAAATTTCTCTTATGCACACCTTCAATGAGATACATACAAAAACAAACACTCAACTTCAGGACGTCGACAGAAACTGGAATCAAAAGTGAAAGTAGAAATTTTCTGATAAATCGGATTATTTCATTTTATACAGTATGGTCAGTGTGATACTGTGATTTTCCACTTTCCACAAGTGGACACCACTCAAATTCCACAACTTCCTGTCCACTAAAAATAGTGGTGTCCACTCAAAATTTGAGTGGACATTTGTGGAAAGTCAGTAATTGCATACCATATATACATGTAAACCGTTTATACAAAATATATATGAAATAAGAAATATTCATAATTAAATAATCATACTTTATTATTTTATATATTTTTTTTTTCATTTCTTATTGCTTAGCAAATATTTAAGAGTTAAAACTACTGACTGTCCACAAATGTCCACTCAAATTTTGAGTGGTGTCCACTAATTTTAGTGGACACCACTCAAAATTTGAGTGGACTCCACCCTGCAAAATGCAGGGAAAATCACAGTTCCACCCTGACTGTACTGTAATTGATTGCTTATTAGTTATAATAAGGCTACAATTGACTGGATTTCGATTATAATCAATCATCGGCAGGGCTTGAAATTAGCAGTCGTCTGGTCGTCACAGACAACTTAAAGTTGTGTCAGGCAACTTTAAACTGTGCAATTTAACCATTAGGCCGTCCGGTTGTTTTATGGCCGGGCAACAAAATCGTGAAATATTTCAGATGAGAATGACGCTTTCCGGTATCTTTATCTATCGCAAATTTTGTTTATTGAACAATAAGAGTAAGTGGACCGCTTTGTAGATCCGCTGAGTTAAAAGTTGTCACACAAGCTACATTACTGTAGCGAAGTGTCAAAAAGTGAGACCCCAGTATACCTGTTTTGCCTTTGGGAATATCACATGACAAACTGTATGAAGTGCCGGAATGAGCAAGGGGGTTCACTTATCTTTTCCTGAATAGAGTTATTAGTGCCAATAGTGGTTGATAAAGGATTAGGAGGGCGTCCGAGTCAGAAAAATATTAGCTTCGGAGTAATCACCTAAATCGGACAGTCCCAGAAACCAAAAAAGAAGCTGGGCACCTGTCCTATGGCTATGCCATTCCCCAGTGCCTACATTATTCAGTGTCTTTTTAAAAAATCATCCCTTTTGTTAAAAGTTTTATGTCACAAAAAGTGAGAAATGAGTACTAAATTCACAATAATTACTGAATATTTTCTCTTATTTTTCTGGCGCCAAATTTCAAGGGAGATAACCTGAAAATATCTTTATTTAACCATGTTCGGAGAGCATAAAATTCATTTTCCGCAATTCATTCAGGCCTTGAAACAGAGAAATAAATCATTATGCAAATTCTGGTTTTTCTTTTTAAAATTTTAAAACAAACATTTTTAAAGTTTTAGATTATCTGTTATTTTATGAGTTGATAAATGTTATATACAAAGTTGACATAATTTAACTAAAACAATAATTCTTCTGAATAATTATTTTGAGTGCACTACACAATAGCATCTATAGTACAGTTCGCAGGCACGCGGGGAACGTACACACAGAGACCAAGTACACAGTGAGGCCAAACGTCATCATACTATAAATAAATATATGAATATGCTCAGAGATAAAAATAAAACACCGCACGCTACATTTATATTTTGGTTTTCACGAAAGGAAAAAATAATATAAAAGTATTGTAACATGATTTATAACAATGAAATTAATTAATATCTACATCTGTTAAACAATTATTTTTAATCATGATTTAGCCGTTATTGTTTTTGTTTTGTTTTTGTTTTTACGTTCGCGGATTTCAGAGGCCTTCTTTATTTACCAACCGGGAGGGAAGGGGGGTCTGGATAATATTAGGGGGTCTCGTCCTGTAACATAGGACCTCTGTGCGATATTTGTCATACATATTTCTTTTCTTTTTACTTATTTTGCTATTATTATAAGGGGAGTCAAATTTACGGGATGAAACATTTTCGGGGAGGGCTAAAATTTTGAATTTTGTGATGTTAATTTTGTCATTTCTTGAGATGACATATAAAATATGTCTTGATTAATGCTTTTGTTGAATAATTATCTGTGGGTAATATATTATCTACCACAAGTGGTAGAAATGTGAATTTGTCAAGCTGTATCTGTCCGTTCATTTGCTTGTGGTCAAAATATAATTTTAATTCATGCATATATTATGAAAAGCTGAATCCATCACTTGAAAAATTAAACTGTTCTGCAAGATCTCAATCCGTTCTATTTTTCTTGGTAAAAAAAAAAACCGAAATTTGAAAATTCAGTGAATGGTGGAAGAAGAGATATACTACAATTATTAAATGATTCAAAAAGGTGGAGGTGAAATAAATTTTGAAGAAATAAAGCATTCTCTTGTTTCCAATAAATCTTTCACAATGCAACAATCTACATGATTCTGTAATGTTGATAACAAACGTACAGCTATTAGGGAGCACCCATTTCATTTTTATGGGGGGGGGGGCCATGGAAGGAATTTGAAAAAAGGCAGTATGCACAATTTGGTGAAAAAAAGGCAGGACCAAAAATCCTCAAAAAGAAGGCAGGATAAAAAATGTAGTTAAAAAAAAGAAAAAAGGCGGGACTTACAATTACTTCCATACGCAGCCCCCCTCCAATATAAATCAAATGGTTGCTCCCTTACTGATGTACTCTCTTTATCTCAAAACTCCTTATACCTCAAAGTCATTTTTCGTCGCAAGGGATATATTTAAAACATCACAAAACTATAAGACAGTGAAGACTTCAATAATCATATCACATTTTTTATCACCTGGAACGAACCACTTTAAATGGAAATACTATAATGAGGGTCTGGATGGGTAGGTCTGTTATTCTGTAAACATTTATTTTTCACCCCTTTTTTCTCTAATCTTCAAAAAATTAGTCTATTCTTCAAAAGTGATTTTTTACGCAGTATTCTCTAATTTTTTCCCCAGTTTTCTTTAATCTTTAAAAAAAAAGTAAAAAACATTCTTATAAATGAATGAGAACGGTTTGTTTTCACTTTTATATTTTTACAATGATAATTTTGATAATTTTCTTTAAATTTTAAGAAGGGAAAATTCTGTAAACACCTAATTTTTAGCGTTTTATTTTATTAATTATTCAATATTCATTATATTTTTAGACCACGCATTTCTCTATTCTTCATTTTTTTGCCCGTTATTCTCTAATCTTCATTTTTTAAGGGCATTATTCTTTAATCATATAACCCCATCCAAACCCTCTATAATGAATACGCATTTTAATTTGAGTGTTGGGGTGGGAGGGGGGTAAATTATATTAATGTAAGATTGAAGAGGGTCATTTTTTCATTTATCAGATAGGGATATCACTATTGTTTTTGATAGATGCTGTAAGAAAAATTCCAGACCCCTCATATAATTAATGACCGGCCCTCGGTGCATATCTTTTGACATACCACGCGGAAGAAAACTAAAATGATATTTAAATTGAATGCCAAAAATTAATTGTCAAAATTGAAAGCAGATGTAATATAATTTTATGATTATATAAAAAATGATCCTAGTACAATAAACATGTAAGATTATATCCTAACATTACTGTTACATTTGAACCATTTTTAGTACAACTAGATAGTCAGAATTCAGAATCACAAAGGGACAGAGCTTTTATTGTCTTCCAGACTGAGAAAAAAATCTAACTCCAAACTGGGCTGAAAATTCAAGACTGCTCACAAATATTACAGTAAGCTCCTGAATGTTAGTTTTCCTGCTTTTATAATAATAGGAAAATATTAAAACAATTAAGAATTTCAGTTTATATGCCTTAGTACATAAAGAAGTCAAATAATAAAATCACATTATTTTATGGTTGAAGGCTTAGAAGGATTACTTAAAAAAATATCAAAAGTACCGCAGTAATGGGTCACTCTGAAATATCTGTTAATATTTAGTACGATAGGAAATTAAGGTACATGCAGGAGGTACCTAATTGGGCTGTATTTCAGATTATTTTTATAAAATTTTGCATGCAACTAAAGCATGTTAATCTGTAACTGAATATAAAAAAATGTTTATCATTTTAACACTTCCCGAAAAATGCTTTATCGTATTTCCCTATGGCTATATCGACCTGCTGAGGCCTTCAGAATTTCCCGTATTTCGGCACTGTGACGTCGTAAAGAGTTGACCCGACCCTAATATGAGCTGACCCGAATATATCAGCGACGTCATAATGTTTGACCCAACGTTGACCCGAATATATCAGGAAAACATCCGGTTATAGGCGGATGGCCATTGAAAAGTAAGAAATTCCATTAAGATTGCTAGTTAACAATACGATAAATTTATCATCAAGTTTTCTTCAAACAAATATTGTAAAATATAAGCCGCTCGACACAATATGAAGCTTTTTGGCTCGTTCGCTGCGCTCACTCGCCGAAAAAGCTTCACATTGTGTCTCGCGGCTGATATTTTACGATATACGTTTGCAGAAAACCTGATAATATGTACGTATCAAGTTTTGGCAAATATAGAATGTGTAAATACATAGAATACACGTCGATATCGCTGCAAAAATTCCATTCTTTAGACTTTAAATTATATATTATTGCCATATAATATGTATTATTGATATAAAGTTTACTATGGGTCACCATATTTTTTTTCGTATATTAAATTTATTACTATATGTAGAGAGGAAAAAACGTCAAAAGGCCCAAATAAGGTTAACGTCGTAACGACGTCGCAATGGTAAATGTAGATTTTTAGTGTTTTTACAGACAGGACATAAGTTTGAATGATTACCACAGCAAAAACGAAGGGATAACCCTATATTATTTATCATCAATAAAATGGAATAGCTGACAGCAATTCCATATCATTTTATAGAAATTTCTAGGGATAAGTTTTTAAGAAATGACGACTTAAAGTGAAATTATTTTCTTCGGCAGTTTTTATATGAATTCTACAGAGAAAGACATTTGTTTATTTTAAGGATATTAATTCAAATTTATTGAAGAAATATAAAAACTAAACTAAATTTTTTCGATATTTAGATGCAATGTCGAAAATTCTACCTGTGTATAAAATTTCATTAAAATCCATTATTTAGCGGATTCAGACAACTTAAATGGACCTGTTCCATTGATGTTGTCCATTCCTAATATCGAATTTGACATGGGCAGCATGGCGAGTGTCCTGCAGGAAGCAGATACTGTTTACTCTTCCGGAGCACCTGAGTCTACGCCAACGTTTTTATACCCCCGCAAACATAGTTGGTGGGTATATATGAATCAGCCTGTCCGTCTGTCTGTCTGGATTTTTTTTGTACACGCAGTTTCTCAAACATTCCTTATCAGAGGTTAATGAAGCTTTGCATACTGTTAGATCCTAATACGTAGATGTGCGCATGCGAAGTATGTCCTGGACAATACTTTTTCCCATAATTTTATATCCTTTTGGACTTAGAAATTCTGTCTATCCCCCATTTTTTTGTACCCGCAGTTTCTCAAATATGCCTTATCAGAGGTTTATTAAACTTTGCATACTATTAGATCCTAGTACGTAGATGTGCGCATGCAAATTATGTTCTGGTCCAATACTTTTGTCCAAAACTTTATACCCTTTTGGACTTAGAAATTCTGTCTATCCCCAAATTTTTTTGTACCCGCAGTTTCTCAAGCATGCCTTATCAGAGGTTAATGAAACATTGCATACTGTTAGATCCTAGTACGTAGATTTGCGCATGAGAAGTATGTCCTGGTCCAATACTTTTTTCCATATTTATACTTTTTTGGACTTAGAAATTCTGTTCTGGTCCAATACTTTAGTCTTTTATTAGATATGCACATAATAAGGATTTCATCGATCAATTAGCTCCTCATAGCTTTGTTAAATTGGGCTTCAAAATTTTATAACACAGATTTGATATCAGTTTTTTGTAAATTAACAGCAGCGGGGGTATAGTTAGTGAGGTCCCCCCGCAGTTTTAGTTTTGGTGGGGTCCATGTTGTTTATATGTTTTTAGTTTTTAAGTGTAATGTTTGTATTGTTTTGGTCTTTTCTTCGTTGTTCTCCGGTGTTTGTCAGTTATTTTCGATTTTCCCCTCCTTCGAATATCCTTTTGATATTTCTTGACTTTACTAATTTTACCAGAAAGACCAAAACGGCTTTAAATCCATTTTTGTAACGTTATTTCATTCATTACACCACTTTGTGTAAAAGGAAGAAATAAAAACTAATGGATAAAGGGGTTCTAGATTTCATTATTACACTCAAGAGTTATTTATTTATCGTTGGACAAGAACTTGAACTTATTTATCTCTTTGTTTACAAATATCTTTGTACTTGATTGGATGTCACATCATTCGCCTTGACGAGAAATAAAGGAAGGTTTTGGATCCAACAAATTAAACTAGTTTCACCCCACCGCATGTTATGTTAGTCTGTCCCAAGTCAGGAATATTTTGGCTACTGTCCAACTTTATTTCATAATTAAATAACGATAAATAAAGATTGACTATTTATTCGGGGCAATTTATTACAATTTGTGAGGATTCCCATTGTGTTTGAGAACATCCCTGTGGTGAACAAACTATCTCTTATATCCAGTTTTGAGATTTGCTATAATCGCGGTTTTTACATATTCTTATGCCCTAGATGAAAATATTCTGTAAATGTTGCTACATGTAGGAATATAGCATATGCTAATTTTATTCCCTGGAGAAGTAGGCAAAGGGAAAATAGTATTGTACCTCGTTATCAGGCATTATTCCCCGTATTTCGTTAAATCCGCGAATAACAAAGGCATTTATATTTTGACCAATATTAGCACAGCAAATGGTTATCAAAACAAATTCAATCTTGATGTCTTAGTATTCAATCCCGTTGACATTTTATTACACATTAAAATCATGCAGTTTTTTATGAATGATGTTTTATATCGATATCCCGACTCGGCATGTACGTTATCAGCACATTAATTTAAAAAAATGAATTAATTTAACTAGGTGAAACAAATATTCGATTTAAGAACCATAATGGGAATACCGACGCTACAAGACAGTGGGCAAAAACAAGGCGAATACAACGTACGTGAGAATACTAAAACTGCAAACAAATACTATACACACCCAAAGGATGGAATCAAAATATGTATATAGACAATGGCTTGTGGTGAATGTACGTGTATCTCATTAAAATACATGTATATAGACATTGGTCTGGTGGTGGATGTAACTATTTCACACTACAGTACATGTATATAGACATTGGTCTGGTGTGGGAAGTACCTATTAAACATTATAGTACATGTATTTAAACAGTGGCCTGGTTGAGGATATACGTGTATCTCATTAAAAAACGTGTATATAGACATTGGTCTGGTGGTGGATGTACGTGTATCTCATTACAATACATGTATATAGACATTGGTCTGGTGGTGGATGTAACCATTTCACACTACAGTACATGTATATAGATAATGGCCTGGTGGTGGATGTACGTGTATCTCATTACAATACATGTATATAGACATTGGTCTGGTGGTGGATGTAACTATTTTACACTCTAGTACATATATAAAGACATTGGCCTGACGGTGGATATACGTATACCACACTAGATTACATATATATAGACAATGCCCTGGTGGTGGATGTACGTGTATCTCATTAAAATACATGTATAGAGACATTGGTCTGGTGGTGGATGTAACTATTTCACACTACAGTACATGTATATAGACATTGGTCTGGTGTGGGAAGTACCTATTAAACATTATAGTACATGTATTTAAACATTGGCCTGGTTGTTGATATACGTGTATCTCATTAAAAAACATGTATATAGACATTGGTTTGGTGGTGGATGTAACCATTTCACACTACAGTACATGTATATAGACAATGGCCTGGTGGTGGATGTATGTGTATCTCATTACAATACATGTATATAGACATTGGTCTGGTGGTGGATGTAACCATTTCACACTACAGTACATGTATATAGACAATGGCCTGGTGGTGGATGTACGTGTATCTCATTACAATACATGTATATAGACATTGGTCTGGTGGTGGATGTAACTATTTTACACTACAGTACATATATAAAGATATTGGCCTGACGGTGGATATACGTATACCACACTATAGTACATATATATAGACAATGCCCTGGTGGTGGATGTACGTGTATCTCATTAAAATACATGTATAGAGACATTGGTCTGGTGGTGGATGTAACTATTTCACACTACAGTACATGTATATAGACATTGGTCTGGTGTGGGAAGTACCTATTAAACATTATAGTACATGTATTTAAACATTGGCCTGGTTGTGGATATACGTGTATCTCATTAAAAAACATGTATATAGACATTGGTCTGGTGGTGGATGTAACCATTTCACACTACAGTACATGTATATAGACAATGGCCTGATGGTGGATGTAACTATATCACATAACAGTACATGTATAAAGACATTAGTCTGGTGGTGGATGTAACTATTTCACACTACCGTACATGTATATAGACACTGGTCTGATGGTGGATGTAACTATATCACATTACAATACATGTATAAAGACATTAGTCTGGTGGGATGTAACTATTTCACACTACCGTACATGTATATAGACAATAGCCTGGTGGTAGATGTACGTGTATCTCATTAAAATACATGTATAGAGACATTGGTCTGGTGGTGGATGTAACTATTTCACACTACAGCACATGTATATAGACATTGGTCTGGTGTGGAAAGTACCTACAAAACATTATAGTACATGTATTTAAACATTGGCCTGGTTGAGGATATACGTGTATCTCATTAAAAAACGTGTATATAGACATTGGTCTGGTGGTGGATGTACGTGTATCTCATTACAATACATGTATATAGACATTGGTCTGGTGGTGGATGTAACCATTTCACACTACAGTACATGTATATAGACAATGGCCTGGTGGTGGATGTACGTGTATCTCATTACAATACATGTATATAGACATTGGTCTGGTGGTGGATGTAACTATTTTACACTCTAGTACATATATAAAGACATTGGCCTGACGGTGGATATACGTATACCACACTAGATTACATATATATAGACAATGCCCTGGTGGTGGATGTACGTGTATCTCATTAAAATACATGTATAGAGACATTGGTCTTGTGGTGGATGTAACTATTTCACACTACAGTACATGTATATAGACATTGGTCTGGTGGTGGATGTAACTATATCACACTACAGTACATGTATATAGACATTGGCCTGATGGTGGATATACGTATATCACACTACCGTACATGTATATAGACACTGGCCTGATGGTGCATGTAACTATATCACATTACAATACATGTATAAAGACATTAGTCTGGTGGTGGATGTAACTATTTCACACTACCGTACATGTATATAGACACTGGCCTAATGGTGGATGTAACTATATCACATTACAGTACATGTATAAAGACACTGGCCTGATGGTGGATGTAACTATATCACATTACAATACATGTATAAAGACATTAGTCTGGTGGTGGGTGTAACTATTTCACAGTACAGTACATGTATATAGACAATGACCTGGTAGTTGATGTACGTATATCTCATTAAAATACCTGTATAGAGTGATAGTTACACACTACAGTACATGTATATAGACAATGGCCTGGTGGTGGATGTAACTATTTTTAACTACAATACATGTATATAGACATTGGTCTGGTGGTGGATGTAACCATTTCACACTACAGTACATGTATATAGACAATGGCCTGGTGTTGGATGTATCTGTATCTCATTACAATACATGTATATAGACATTGGTCTGGTGGTGGATGTAACCATTTTACACTACAGTACATGTATATAGACAATGGCCTGGTGGTGGATGTACGTGTATCTCATTACAATACATGTATATAGACATTGGTCTGGTGGTGGATGTAACTATTTTACACTACAGTACATATATAAAGACATTGGCCTGACGGTGGATATACGTATACCACACTATAGTACATATATATAGACAATGCCCTGGTGGTGGATGTACGTGTATCTCATTAAAATACATGTATATAGACCTTGGTCTGGTGGTGGAAGTACCGACAAAATATTATAGTACATGTATTTAAACATTGGCCTGGTTGTGGATATACGTGTATCTCATTAAAATACATGTATACAGACATTGGTCTGGTGGTGGATGTAACTATTTCACACTACAGTTCATGTATATGGACAATGGCACATATGGATGGTGGAGTTACGTATATCACACTACAGTACATGCATATAGACATTGGTCTGGTGGTGGATGTAACTATAGCACACTACAGTACATGTATATAGACATTGGCCTGATGGTGGATGTACGTATATCACACTACAGTACATATATATAGACAATCGCCTGGTGGTGGATGTACATGTATCTCATTAAAATACACGTATAGAGACTTTGGTCTGTTGGTGGATGTAACGCTTGCTTAGCTCGTACTCCTACTCTATTAAGTCAGTACCCCACATCCTCCTGTTTGTCACGCTTGCTTAGGTGAACCACCGGTGTGGGGTACTGACCGATTAGAGTAGGAGTTCGAGACAGACCTACGATAAGGGTTAGAGACAGGATGTATATCGTTAGTGTGATATACGTACATTCACCATCAGGCCAGTGCTATATACATGTACTGTAGTATAAAATAGTTACATCCACCATCAGGCCATTGTCTATATACATGTACGGTAGTGTGATATACGTCCATCCACCATCAGGCAAATGTCTATATATATCTACTGTAATGTGATATAGTTACGTCTACCATCAGGACAATGTCTATATATATGTACTGTAGTGTGAAATAGTTACATCCACCACCAGACTAATGTCTATATATATGAACTGTAGTGTAAAATAGTTACATCCACCATCAGACCAATGTCTATATACATGTACTGTAGTGTGATATACGTACCTCCACCATCAGGCCAATGTCTATATGCATATACGGTAGTGTGATATACGTACATCCACTATCAGGCCAATGTCTATATACTTGTATTGTAATGTGATATAGTTACATTCACCATCTGACCAATGTCTATATACATGTACTGTAGTGTGAGGTAGTTACATCCACCACTAGATTAATGTCTCTATACATGTATTGTAATGAGACGCACGTACATCCACCACCAGGCCATTGCCTACATACATGTACTGTAATTAAAAATAGTTACATCCACCACCAGGCCATTGTCTATACACATGTACTGTAGTGTGAAATGGTTACATCCACCACCAGACCAATGTCTATATACATGTACTGTAGTTAAAAATAGTTACATCCACCACCAGGCCATTGTCTATATACATGTACTGTAGTGTGTAACTATGACTCTATACATGTATTTTAATGAGATATACGTACATCCACCAGGTCATTGTCTATATACATGTACTGTAGTATGAAATAGTTACATCCACCACCAGACTAATGTCTTTATGCATGTATTGTAATGTGATATAGTTACATCCACCATCAGGTCAATGTCTATATACATGTACTGTAGTATGAAATAGTTATATCCACCACTAGACCAATGTCTCTATACATATATTTTAATGAGATATACGTACATCCACTACCAGGTCATTGTATATATACATGTACTGTAGTGTGATATAGTTACATCCACCACCAGACCAATGTTTATATACATATACTGTAGTGTGATATAGTTACATCCACCACCAGACCAATGTCTATATACATGTACTGTAGTGTGATATACGTACCTCCACCATCAGGCCATTGTCCATATACATGTACTGTAGTGTGAAATAGTTACATCCAACACCAGACCAATGTCTGTAAACATGGACTGTAGTATGATATACGCATATCCACCATCAGGCCAGTGTCTATATACATGTACGGTAGTGTGATATACGTACAACCACCATCAGGTTAATGTCTATATACATGTACTGTAGTGTGAAATGGTTACATCCACCACCAGACCAATGTCTATATACTTCTACTTTAGTTAAAAATAGTTACATCCACCACCAGGCCATTGTCTATATACATGCACTGTAGTGTGTAACTATGACTCTATACATGTATTTTAATGAGATATACGTACATCCACCAGGTCATTGTCTATATACATGTACTGTAGTGTGAAATAGTTACATCCACCACCAGACTAATGTCTTTATACATGTATTGTAATGTGATATAGTTACATCCACCATCAGGTCAATGTCTATATACATGTACTGTAGTATGAAATAGTTATATCCACCACTAGACCAATGTCTCTATACGTATATTTTAATGAGATATACGTACATCCACTACCAGGTCATTGTATATATACATGTACTGTAGTGTGATATAGTTACATCCACCACCAGACCAATGTTTATATACATATACTGTAGTGTGATATAGTTACATCCACCACCAGACCAATGTCTATACAGGATGTATATCGTTAGTGTGATATACGTACATTCACCATCAGGCCAGTGCTATATACATGTACTGTAGTATAAAATAGTTACATCCACCACCAGGCCATTGTCTATATACATGTACGGTAGTGTGATATACGTCCATCCACCATCAAGCAAATGTCTATATATATCTACTGTAATGTGATATAATTACATCTACCATCAGGACAATGTCTATATATATGTACTGTAGTGTGAAATAGTTAGATCCGCCACCAGACTAATGTCTATATATATGAACTGTAGTGTAAAATAGTTACATCCACCATCAGACCAATGTCTATATACATGTACTGTAGTGTGATATACGTACCTCCACCATCAGGCCAATGTCTATATACATATACGGTAGTGTGATATACGTACATCCACTATCAGGCCAATGTCTATATACTTGTATTGTAATGTGATATAGTTACATTCACCATCTGACCAATGTCTATATACATGTACTGTAGTGTGAGGTAGTTACATCCACCACTAGATTAATGTCTCTATACATGTATTGTAATGAGACGCACGTACATCCACCACCAGGCCATTGCCTACATACATGTACTGTAATTAAAAATAGTTACATCCACCACCAGGCCATTGTCTATACACATGTATTGTAGTGTGAAATGGTTACATCCACCACCAGACCAATGTCTATATACATGTACTGTAGTTAAAAATAGTTACATCCACCACCAGGCCATTGTCTATACACATGTACTGTAGTGTGAAATGGTTACATCCACCACCAGACCAATGTCTATATACATGTACTGTAGTTAAAAATAGTTACATCCACCACCAGGCCATTGTCTATATACATGTACTGTAGTGTGTAACTATGACTCTATACATGTATTTTAATGAGATATACGTACATCCACCAGGTCATTGTCTATATACATGTACTGTAGTATG
Organism: Mytilisepta virgata; assembly: GCA_028015205.1. Lineage (NCBI taxonomy): Eukaryota > Metazoa > Mollusca > Bivalvia > Mytilida > Mytilidae > Mytilisepta > Mytilisepta virgata. The sequence goes on from CM051510.1 coordinate 9,808,419, forward strand.
AAATAGTTACATCCACCACCAGACTAATGTCTTTATGCATGTATTGTAATGTGATATAGTTACATCCACCATCAGGTCAATGTCTATATACATGTACTGTAGTATGAAATAGTTATATCCACCACTAGACCAATGTCTCTATACATATATTTTAATGAGATATACGTACATCCACTACCAGGTCATTGTATATATACATGTACTGTAGTGTGATATAGTTACATCCACCACCAGACCAATGTTTATATACATATACTGTAGTGTGATATAGTTACATCCACCACCAGACCAATGTCTATATACATGTACTGTAGTGTGATATACGTACCTCCACCATCAGGCCATTGTCCATATACATGTACTGTAGTGTGAAATAGTTACATCCAACACCAGACCAATGTCTGTAAACATGGACTGTAGTATGATATACGCATATCCACCATCAGGCCAGTGTCTATATACATGTACGGTAGTGTGATATACGTACAACCACCATCAGGTTAATGTCTATATACATGTACTGTAGTGTGAAATGGTTACATCCACCACCAGACCAATGTCTATATACTTCTACTTTAGTTAAAAATAGTTACATCCACCACCAGGCCATTGTCTATATACATGCACTGTAGTGTGTAACTATGACTCTATACATGTATTTTAATGAGATATACGTACATCCACCAGGTCATTGTCTATATACATGTACTGTAGTGTGAAATAGTTACATCCACCACCAGACTAATGTCTTTATACATGTATTGTAATGTGATATAGTTACATCCACCATCAGGTCAATGTCTATATACATGTACTGTAGTATGAAATAGTTACATCCACCACTAGACCAATGTCTCTATACATATATTTTAATGAGATATACGTACATCCACTACCAGGTCATTGTATATATACATGTACTGTAGTGTGATATAGTTACATCCACCACCAGACCAATGTCTATATACATGTACTGTAGTGTGATATACGTACCTCCACCATCAGGCCATTGTCCATATACATGTACTGTAGTGTGAAATAGTTACATCCAACACCAGACCAATGTCTGTAAACATGTACTGTAGTATGATATACGCACATCCACCATCAGGCCAGTGTCTATATACATGTACGGTAGTGTGATATACGTACAACCACCATCAGGCCAATGTCTATATACATGTACTGTAGTGTGAAATAGTTACATCCACCACCAGACCAATATCTATATACATGTACTGTAGTGTGATATACGTACCTCCACCATCAGGCCAATGTCTATATACATATACGGTAGTGTGATATACGTACATCCACTATCAGGCAAATGTCTATATACTTGTATTGTAATGTGATATAGTTACATCCACCATCTGACCAATGTCTATATACATGTACTGTAGTGTGAAGTAGTTACATCCACCACTAGACTAATGTCTCTATACATGTATTGTAATGAGATACACGTATAGCCACAACCAGGCCAATGTTTAAATACATGTACTATAATGTTTTGTTGGTACTTCCAACACCAGACCAATGTCTATATACATGTACTGTAGTGTGAAATAGTTACATCTAACACCAGAACAATGTCTATATACATGTACTGTAGTGTCATATACGTACATCCACCACCAGGCCATTGTCTATATACATGTACTTTAGTGTGAAATAGTTACATCCACCACCAGTCCAATGTCTCTATACATGTATTTTAATGAGATACACGTATATACACCACCAGGTCATTGTATATATATATATGTACTATAGTGTGGTATACGTATATCCACCGTCAGGCCAATGTCTTTATATATGTACTGTAGTGTAAAATAGTTACATCCACCACCAGACCAATGTATATATACATGTATTGTAATGAGATACACGTACATCCACCACCAGGCCATTGTCTATATACATGTACTGTAGTGTGAAATGGTTACATCCACCACCATACCAATGTCTATATACATGTATTTTAATGAGATACACATATATCCACAACCAGGCCAATGTTTAAATACATGTACTATAATGTTTTGTAGGTACTTCCCACACCAGACCAATGTCTATATACATGTACTGTAGTGTGAAATAGTTACATCCACCACCAGACCAATGTCTATATACATGTATTTTAATGAGATACACGTATATCCACAACCAGGCCAATGTTTAAATACATGTACTATAATGTTTTGTAGGTAGTTCCCACACCAGACCAATGTCTATATACATGTACTGTAGTGTGAAATACACTGAACCGCAAAAGAAACGTCGCACAAAATGACATGTTCACATACATTTATTTCAAAGTGACATTTATATATTTTAAATTAATTTTTACAAATAATAATGAATGATTTACAGTCTTTTGGTTACAATTTTCACAAAAACGTCATAATTGTCGCAACGTCACATGTTTTCAATGCTGTGCTCCCAGGTCCGTTAATAACGTGTATGTCCTCCACCGGCACCAATTACTGCGGCACATCTTCGGTACATGGAGTTGATGAGCCGATTAATAAACGCCATCGGAATACGTGCCCATACTCTCTGAAACGCTTGTGAAAGTTCAGCTGCAGTTGTCGGACTTGGCTGCTCATTATTCAACCGTCTTTGAACTTCGTCCCATAAATGTTCAATAGGGTTTAAATCTGGACTCAAAGCCGGCCAATCCATAACATTAATGTTATTCTGCTGTAGGAAGTCTCTTGTGGCTCTTGCGGTATGCGCACGTGCATTGTCCTGTTGGAAAGTCTTGTTTTGATGACGTGCGAAATGGGGCTGAACATGGGGTGTCAAGACTTGGTCGATGTAACGGGCAGCTGTTACGCCATTTCCTCTGCCTGGGCCAAGGTTCTGAAAGATGACTGGACCAAGTTTAACGTTAAGGCCGATTCCATCCCATACCATGATGCTAGGTCCTCCCCACGCGTCTGTTTCCAGAATGCAGCTGTCTTCGTAACGTTCCCCGCGTCTTCTCCACACTCTGGTTCTGCCATCGGCTGTTGAAATGCAGTAACGGCTTTCGTCAGAGAAGATGATGTTACGCCATTGTCGATTTCGCCAATTCTGTCGCTGAGTGGCCCACTGAAGACGAGCTTGACGGTGTCGAGGAGTAAGAATAGGTCCTCTTGCTGGACGGCGACATCTCATGTTTCTAGCAGCTAATCGCCGACGAACCGTATCATCACTTATGGGTCGTCCATGTGTTCCAACAGTGTTTCTGGCAGTTTCGGCAGCTGGGGTGAACCGATTCATCAAATGGTGACGAACAATGCCTCTATTCTGTCTAGGGGTAGTGACTTGGGGTCTACCACTCCGTGGACGGTCATTTGTGCTGTTTGATGCATTGTACCGTGTCCGTAGACGTTCAATTGTTCGAACAGCACAGTTGAAGTCGTTGGCAATAACTCTGGCAGATTGCCCAGCATCCAATCGACCAATGGCCTGTTCTCTCTGTTGTGGAGTCAGACGTGGCATAGCTTCTGTGTCAACACTGATACTAACACTCTTTAATTTTCTCCGGCCTTTTATACCTTTAAAGGAGCATGAATTTCACGAACATTTAAGATTTAAGAAAAATTACCGCCAAGTGTGTCCCACGAGCGGTTTTAGGTACGGTCGCTCTACGATATCAACTGAAAATTATTCAACCGAAAATTTAATTCACAGGGAATTTAATCTTACCTGGTGATGTAATCGTAATACTGATTATATAAAAATAATTAATTAATATTTATTTTGAATTTTGCTAACATTTTGAAAAAGCGACGTTTCTTTTGCGGTTCAGTATAGTTACATCCACCACCAGACCAATGTCTATATACATGTATTTTAATGAGATACACGTACATCCACCACAAGCCATTGTCTATATACATATTTTGATTCCATCCTTTGGGTGTGTATAGTATTTGTTTGCAGTTTTAGTATTCTCACGTACGTTGTATTCGCCTTGTTTTTGCCCACTGTCTTGTAGCGTCGGTATTCCCATTATGGTTCTTAAATCGAATATTTGTTTCACCTAGTTAAATTAATTCATTTTTTTAAATTAATGTGCTGATAACGTACATGCCGAGTCGGGATGTCGATATAAAACATCATTCATAAAAAACTGCATGATTTTAATGTGTAATAAAATGTCAACGGGATTGAATACTAAGACATCAAGATTGAATTTTTTTGATAACCATTTGCTGTGCTAATATTGGTCAAAATATAAAAGCCTTTGTTATTCGCTGATTTAACGAAATACTGGGAATAATGCCTGATTACGAGGTACAATACTATTTTCCCTTTGCCTACTTCTCCAGGGAATAAAATTAGCATATGCTATATTCCTACATGTAGCAACATTTACAGAATATGTTCATAAAGGGGATAAGAATATGTAAAAACCGCGATTATAGCAAATCTCAAAACTGGATATAAGAGATAGTTTATTCACCACAGGGATGATCTCAAACACAGTGGGAATCCTCACAAATTGTAAAACATTGCCCCGAATAAATAGTCAATCTTTATTTATCGTTATTTAATTATGAAATAAAGTTGGACAGTAGCCAAAATATTCCTGACTTGGGACAGACTAACATAACATGCGGTGGGGTGAAACTAGTTTAATTTGTTGGATCCAAAACCTTCCTTTATTTCTGGTCAAGGCAAATGATGTGACATCCAATCAAGTACAAAAATATTTGTAAACACAGAGATAAATAAGTTCAAGTTCTTGTCCAACGATAAATAAATAACTCTTGAGTGTAATAATGAAATCTAGAACCCCTTTATCCATTAGTTTTTATTTCTTCCTTTTACACAAAGTGGTGTAATGAATGAAATAACGTTACAAAATGGATTTAAAGCCGTTTTGGTCTTTCTGGTCAATTAAGTAAAGTCAAGAAATATCAAAAGGATATTCGAAGGAGGGGAAAATCGAAAATAACTGACAAACACCGGAGAACAACGAAGAAAAGACCGAAACAATACAAACATTACACTTAAAAACTAAAAACATATAAACAACATGGACCCCACCAAAACTAAAACTGCGAGGGGACCTCACTAACTATACCCCCGCTGCTGTTAATTTACAATAAATTGCTTCGCTGAGTGCAGCTAGATACGACCGCAGAGCTCCAACCCTGAACAATTGGGGCAAAAATGGACACAATATTCGCACTTGATACAGGTCTGAATTTGGATTGTAAATAAATATTTGACACATAATAGGTTTCTGACACAGAATAACTGAAATCAAAGAACTTAGAATTGGTCATATAATTTGAATTTATATTCAACTTTTTGCTTCTTGTGCAATACAATATGCTGTGGAGAATTCCCCCCCCCCCCCAAAAAAAAAATTACCCCCTTTTTTTAGCTTTTGTGCAATACACTATGAAGTTGCACATTGACCCCCTCCCCACTCTTTTTTTGCTAAAAAAAATTTGAAATTTTCTTTTTAACTGATGAAATATGAAATGAGAAAAAAATTGTCCCCTCCCCAATTTCTCATTTACCCCCCCCCCCCCTAAATTATGTTTTCAATTCCCCCCCTCCCCATTTCTTTATACTTTGCAACCATAACAGCCCATTTAAATACACCATAAACGTATTAAAATAGAAAATCACATCATAGTCATGGATCAAACAAAGTTTAATTTTGGACCCTGATTTGGACCAACTTGAAAACTGGGCCCATAATAAAAAAAACTAAGTACATGGTTAGATTCAGCATATCAAAGAACCCCAAGAATTCAATTTTTGTTAAAATCAAACTAAGTTTATTTTTGGACCCTTTGGACCTTAATGTAGACCAATTTGAAAACGGACCAAAAATTAAGAATTAATCTAAATACACGGTTAGATTCGGCATATCAAAGAACCCCAATAGTTCAATTTTCGATGAAATCAAACAAAGTTTAATTTTGGACCCTTTTGGCCCCTAATTCCTAAACTGTTGGGACCAAAACTCCCAAAATCAATCCCAACCTTCCTTTTGTGGTCATAAACCTTGTGTTTAAATTTCATAGATTTCTATTTACTAATACTAAAGTTATTGTGCAAAAACCAAGAAAAATGCTTATTTGGGCCCTTTTTTAGCCCCTAATTCCTAAACTGTTGGGACCAAAACTCCCAAAAACAATCCCAACCTTCCTTTTGTTGTCATAAACCTTGTGTTAAAATTTCATAGATTTCTATTTACTTATACTAGAGTTATTGCGCGAAAACCAAGAAAAATGATTATTGGGCCCTTTTTTGGAACCTAATTCTTAAATTGTTGGGACCAAAACTCCCAAAATCAATCCCAACCTTCCTTTTGTTGTCATAAACCTTGTGTTTAAATTTCATAGATTTCTATTAACTTATACTAAAGTTATAGTGCGAAAACCAAATGTCTTCGGACGACGACGACGACGACGACGCCAACGTCATACCAATATACGACCGCAAAAATTTTGCGGTCGTATAAAAAACTGATATCAAATCTGTGTTATAAAATTTTGAAGCCCAATTTAACAAAGCTATGAGGAGCTAATTGATCAATGAAATCCTTATGTGCATATCTAATAAAAGACAAAAGTATTGGACCAGAACAGAATTTCTAAGTCCAAAAAAGTATAAATATGGAAAAAAGTATTGGACCAGGACATACTTCTCATGCGCAAATCTACGTACTAGGATCTAACAGTATGCAAAGTTTCATTAACCTCTGATAAGGCATGCTTGAGAAACTGCGGGTACAAAAAAAATGGGGGATAGACAGAATTTGTAAGTCCAAAAGGGTATAAGTTTTGGAAAAAAAAGTATTGGACCAGGACATACTTCGCATGCGCACATCTACGTATTAGGATCTAACAGTATGCAAAGCTTCATTAACCTCTGATAAGGAATGTTTGAGAAACTGCGGGTACAAAAAAAAATCTGGACAGACAGACAGGCTGATTCATATATACCCACCAACTATGTTTGCGGGGGTATAAAAACGTTGGCGTAGACTCAGGTGCTCCGGAAGAGTAAACAGTATCTGCTTCCTGCAGGACACTCGCCATGCTGCCCATGTCAAATTCGATATTAGGAATGGACAACATCAATGGAACAGGTCCATTTAAGTTGTCTGAATCCGTTAAATGATGGATTTTAATGAAATTTTATACACAGGTAGAATTTTCGACATTGCATCTAAATATCGAAAAAATTTAGTTTAGTTTTTATATTTCTTCAATAAATTTGAATTAATATCCTTAAAATAAACAAATGTCTTTCACTGTAGAATTCATATAAAAACTGCCGAAGAAAATAATTTCACTTTAAATCGTCATTTCTTAAAAACTTATCCCTAGAAATTTCTATAAAATGATATGGAATTGCTGTCAGCTATTCCATTTTATTGATGATAAATAATATAGGGTTATCCCTTCGTTTTTGCTGTGGTAATCATTCAAACTTATGTCCTGTCTGTAAAAACACTAAAAATCTACATTTACCATTGCGACGTCGTTACGACGTTAACCTTATTTGGGCCTTTTGACGTTTTTTCCTCTCTACATATGGTAATAAATTTAATATACGAAAAAAAATATGGTGACCCCTAGTAAACTTTATATCAATAATACATATTATATGGCAATAATATATAATTTAAAGTCTAAAGAATGGAATTTTTGCAGCGATATCGACGTGTATTCTATGTATTTACACATTCTATATTTGCCAAAACTTGATACAGCATTTTACGGAAAGTGTTAAAGTGATAAACATTTTTTTATATTCAGTTACAGATTAACATGCTTTAGTTGCATGCAAAATTTTATAAAAATAATCTGAAATACAGCCCAATTAGGTACCTCCTGCATGTACCTTAATTTCCTATCGTACTAAATATTAACAGATATTTCAGAGTGACCCATTACTGCGGTACTTTTGATATTTTTTTAAGTAATCCTTCTAAGGCTTCAACCATAAAATAATGTGATTTCATTATTTGACTTCTTTATGTACTAGGGCATATAAACTGAAATTCTTAATTGTTTTAATATTTTCCTATTATTATAAAAGGAGGAAAACTAACATTCAGGAGCTTGCTGTAATATTTGTGAGCAGTCTTGAATTTTCAGCCCAGTTTGGAGTTAGATTTTTCTCAGTCTGGAAGACAATAAAAGCTCTGTCCCTTTGTGATTCTGAATTCTGACTATCTAGTTGTACTAAAAATGGTTCAAATGTAACAGTAATGTTAGGATATAATCTTACATGTTTATTGTACCAGGATCATTTTTTATATAAGCATAAAATTATATTACATCTGCTTTCAATTTTGACAATTAACTTTTGGCATTCAATTTAAATATCATTTTAGTTTTCTTCCGCGTGGTATGTCAAAAGATAACGTTATGCACCGAGGGCTGGTCATTAATTATATGAGGGGTCTGGAATTTTTCTTACAGCATCTATCAAAAACATTAGTGATATCCCTATCTGATAAATGAAAAAAATGACCCCCTTCAATCTTAGATTAATATAATTCCTCCACCCCAACACACAAATTAAAATGGAACGATGCTGGTCTATTTATAGTTTACACCAGCTCAAACCTAATTTAGTGCATCCCGGCACGATTAATAATCACAAAATGCTTTGATGCGTATCATTTATTATCTTTTAAACACATTTGATATTCGATATCTCAGACGCCACCTCAAGTTAGTAGGTAATCTATAAATAAATTCCCATGATGCTATGCTTTTATCGATGACGTACTTCTTGTCCTGTAGTGTCTGACTGTCTCTCTGTGGACTGTCTCACGGTGTACGTGCACTGTTGACTGCCACTCGCACTACAGGTATATACAGTGATTAATTTTCCTCACTCCGTTAAATACATGGTACATCCGTGGTGTTCCTACGAAAGGAAGCTTATACAAAAAGAAGAAGAAGGCGACGAACTATCTAAGTTTTTTTTTTTTTTTTTTTTTTTTTTTTTTTTTTTTTTTTTTGTCAGTATGTAGAGCTAAGTCGATATATGTCATATATACACACTGAGATATGAAGAAAAAAAAGGGGTAAACGTGTTTTTTGTTTTGTTTTGTTTTTTTTGCTCTAACCCTTCGAAAATGTATAAGTTCTTGATAACGTCGTATTTCCGACAAAGTCATACTGAGGACTCCGAAGTGTAGAAACTTTTTTTTTCTGCGGTAAATTTATGTATAGCTTTTCAATATAGCGATTTGCATTTAAAAGTGATATTAATTTTCTGTTTAAAATCATTTAAGATTAATCATGAAAATAGTTTAATAAGCACGTTGATACTTACTTGGTGACAATTTAACAAAATGTACGATAAGAGTTCTTTAATTGTGATTCTTGAAAGAATATATAAATGCCCCACTGACACCAACACATGCAATTTGGAAATTACTCAGTGCCTAATCAGCCAATACAAAACATGAACAAACAACAAAATGGATAACAGGAAAGGTCAACAATGACATACCCGGCAATCAATGAAGGCAACCCAACTGACAGAACTCCTGAAAAAAATCACCTATTAAAAAGAGTATAAAACACAAACATGAACACAACAGAGAGTCAGGATAGTCTGACTTCGTGCAGACACTGGACAGTGGTGGCCTTAAACGGGTTTTCGGGTACCCATACCTCCACGTTATCTATCCTGAAACTCTGGTGTATAAAACACAATATAAAAGCCAATACAGTATCATTACTAACAAGGTGACCACTTGCTGTAGTGAACGGTACATAATTTAGATACCAGGGTCAGAATGTGCTCGTTTTAACTGCAAACCTAGCCAATGCTCTCATGACTGCAGGTCGGATGAAAAATACATTTTAGTCTTAAAACACATATACAGTATATTTTAAGATCTAAAGTTTTAAGTCTGTCTTGCTTCGAGCATAGACATTATCTTATTCTTATTATAACACACCCTATTACCGGCAACTGGGACTGCCGATGCAGTCGTAAACAGAAATGCGCCAAATGTTTTCCGATATGACAGGTTGGGGATTATTCTCGCATTTGACACTATTTATAACACTTATTTAGTAATATGTGTGACGGTTTCCGGTATTGGTCATACAATCGGCAACTTGGCTGTTGAATATAAATTTATGACTTCAACTTAAAACAAAATCGGAAAGGGATAAAGTTATGTTTTCAGCCGTCGTTAATGACAATTTGGTCTATGGGAGCACATTTCTTTAAAACTGCAAATCCATGGTCACATTTAACGTTTTATTAAATAAATTTAGACTCTCTACGACCTTACTACCAACTGTGAATACTTTTTGTTCTTTAATAACTGTACTACAACCACTTGAATTTGGTGGATCAACATATGTTTGCTATCGTGTACAACAGACGAGGCAAACGATGTCAGCAGATTTAAAACAAAAATGGAAATCGGGAACACAATGTTAGAGACATACGTTATAAATTCAAAATATATATATTTTGCTTTATATAATGCAGATATTAATTCCAAAATATATTTATTTTTGCTGTATATTAGGAATATTGTAAATATTAATCTTATCTGCATTCTGAAAGCACGAGTAAAAATATTCATTTATAACCAACATGAAATGCTTTAATTTATGGCCTGATATTAGGAGCCCGCGTAAAGTACATTCAAGATAATGGTAGTTGAAAACTTGACTCGCCTCTACAATTTGATAATGGTTGTTGAAAACTTGACTCGCCTCTATGACAAATATGTAGTTGTCCCAGCAGTCAAAGCCCCCAATAACATCGTTTTTGTCTGCAAGAACTTTTATTTTGAGTGTCTTAGAAACGAATAGATAGCATTGCGGGTAATCCAACTTATATACCGACCACACTCACTAAGCAGGAAGTCCTTGATAACCACAAGACCGTTCTTCATTCCTTTGGCGTTTCTACAAAGGGTGAAGAAATGGACCTTCCTGCTCTTTATTGGATTCCTAAACTACATAAGAATCCATTTAAACAAAGGTACATTGCTGGGCCAGCTAATTGCTCTACAAAACCTCTTTGAAAGATTTTAACATTCATATTGACATGTATTGAAGATCGGGGCCTTCAGAATTATTGCGAAACATCATATTACACCTGTGGCGTCAATCAGATATGGATTCTTGAAAACTCAAAAAATTGACTTCAATATCAAAAATCAAAAACTTTGGCTACATGCAACAACATAAAAGCATTCGACTTCTCTACACTCTACACTACCATACCACATTCTCAATTAAAAGATCGCTTAAAACAACTAGTTCATCAATGTTTTTTTCAAGAAAAAGGGCTTATTTCGTGAAGAACCACTCTGATTCTGACAAAAAGTATTCTGAAGATTAAATAACAGACATGTTAGATTTTCTCATAGACAACATATTTGATGAAATTGGCGGTCTTATTTTTCAACAAACAATCGGCATTCCAATGGGAACTAACTGTGTTCCTCTCCTCGCCGACCTGTTTCTGTACTCATATGAAGTGGACTTCATTCAAGGGCTACTACGTGAAAACAAAAAGAAACCAGCCCAATCCTTTAAATTCACTTTTGTTATAATAGATGACATGTTGCCGTTAGATAACGACAAATTCCAAGACTTTCTACATCTCATCTACCCCAGTGAGCTTGAAATTAAGGATACTACATATACACCAAAGTCCGCTTCATATTTAGATTTGTTTATTGAAATAGACAATGAGGGACATTTGAAGACAAAACTTTATAACAAACGTGATGACTTCGACTTTCCTATTGTTAAATTTCCCTTATTGAGTAGCAATATACCAGCATCGCCTGCATATGGCGGCTACGTTTCTCAGCTTATCCAATTTTCAAGGGCATGCGTGAGTTACCTTGACTTTCGACAAAGGGGATTACTACTGTCACGGAAGCTTCTTAACCAGGGTTTTATCAGGGATAAGTTGATGTCATCACTTAGGAAATTTTACGGTCGTCATCACGAATTGATTGACCGTTACAATGTTCCAATATCTAAGATGACGTTGGACCTGTTCCCACTGTCGTAACGTTTCATGTGCCTTCACCGATTTGTGACTTCCACCGGACTGACTTTGTTGTACTTCACCACGGTTGCCATATACCGAGCAGGAACTGCTTATCCATCCGGAGCACCTGAGTTCACTCCTGGGTTTTATATAAAAGGAGTTCGTGTTATTCATTGTTATTTTTTTTTTAGTTTTCAGTGTTTATTTGTTGTTCTTGTGGTTGTTCATTTGTCTTCCCGGGTTTGTCTGTCCAAATGGATTATGTTTTTTGATTGCTCCTTAGGTATATTTGTCCTCTGTAGTACGGGGCCCTTTGGGCATCCCGCCTTTTTAAAATACATTGGATATTAATTATTGGGTAAAGATCATTTTGTTTAAAAACATATGGTCAATTGAAAAAAGAACTGATCTGGGAAAATGCTATGAATGCACCAGCATACCAACAAACGCAGACAGAAATATACATACAGAGGTCACCACGAGGTCTTCAACATGTGCAACCCATAGCTAGAAGCAAGACCCCAACAAAAAATGTAATCCATCCATGGTCACAGCCCAATGGCAATTTGTCACATTAGTTATAAACTGAAAATGGACACATCAATGACAAACAGTTCCTGACTATATGGACAGCCGTGTAAAACCTGCAGTGGGATTAAATTAATTGTATAGGATCCTATACTCCCCCACCCACATCATTTATGGTTACAGATATCCAAATAATAAATTGTACACTGCATGTAATATGGTGTGGTTTCAATGAAAGATAAATGTAATGATGCGGACGAAGAAGTACAGAAAGATTCATAAGCTGAATAATACATAAAAAATATAAAAGAGAGGAGAGATTCCATTATTTATCTGCGTTAGGTAATCCTTTAGTTATACTAATACCAACGAAAAACAATGTTTAAGAAGAGTTACATGTAATTAATAATAAGGCCTGGATCCAACAGAAAACAAATCTGTCCCGACTTTTGCCCGTTTAAAAAATATAATCCGACCGAAATAAATTTCTTACATAGTGTGCATGAGAAAAAATAAATTCTGGCGCGAAATACATAATCTCGCCTGGACAAAAATCCCAGGCCTCCCTCCATGGTCCAAACCTTAATATCTCCGAATTGATTGCTGTATGTGTGTCGATCATACCATGAGTTTGTAAATATATGAAATATTTTTTTTAATAAAATAATAATATTTTAATTGAAAGATTATTAGTTTATGCGATCCGGCAAGTCTTGTTACTCATTGTAAGATTTGCAGAGGGACAGGATCCTTTTAATTTCATGAACTACCGATTTTGTACTGTCTTTGTTGTACCAAAAGGTCTGACATGAAAAAGAGGAGAAAGGAGAAGGACGACACATTTACCCCATGATATGCATATATATCAGGGGCTTCGGTGGCCGAGTGGTCTAGGTAGTTCTTCATTACTACTAATGATCACTAGCCTGTCAATGCTGGGGTAGTGAGTTCGAATCTCATCTGTGGCGGGCTGTGTTCGACTCCGATCTTAATTGACAAGGATTGCCAATTTTCCTACCGAAGGTCGGTAGTTCTCTCCCGGTACTCCGGCTTCCTCTACCAAAAAAAAACTGGCCGTCGCGAAATAGCCAAATGTGCTGAAAACGGCGTTAAACCACAACTAAACAAACTGAACAAACATATATATCAATCGTAATATTCCGTGTGGGAAAGATACAACAATTCGGCGAAGAAGAGATAGATGAATGAAGTTAAATGCATAGTTGTTTACGATTGCCAAGATCTGCTGTCAATTTTTGTCATGAAAATATCCATCTGCTGTTCAAGACAGCAACAACATGTTGACCGGCGAAATTCAATTGATTGTATTAAAGTTATTAAACAAATGACAGGGTCCTCCTATAGTAGAATGGTTGAAAATGGCCTAAATCTCTATAATAAAACGTAATGTGACCATGGAGTTGCAGTTTTAAAGATATTTGCTCCAGGGACCAAATTTGCATTAACGACGGCTGAAACATAACTTTATTCTTTTCCGATTTTGTTTTAAGGTGAAGTCATATATTTATATTCAATAGACAAGTTGCCTTTTGTATGACCAATACCGGAAACCACCACATATTACTAAATAAATGTTATAAATAGTGTCAAAAGCGAAAAGAATCACCCACCTGTCATATCGGGAAACATTTGGTGCATCTGTGTTTAAGATTGCATCGGCAGTCCCAGTTGCCGGTAATAGGGTGTGTATAATATTTACCAATAAGGCAACAATTTCAGGAGATCTATGAAAAATGTCATGTACGTGCATCAATATAAAGATTTAGTCGGCTGGGGTATAACAAGAGAATTGTCTATCATCACTTAATTAAAGGATTAACATTAATTGTATTTATTCTTATAAAATACATCATTACTTAAATTATAGTATAAATGAGGTGACAGGTAATCGACCTAATTCACACAATGCTGAAATATTTCATATATTTTTTTTTAAGTCCATGAACTGATTTACAGTATTTTAGTTGAACCTTTTCGAACACGGGTTTTTCTTCTATAGATGTGATGTTTGCTTTTATGATGTTTTCGTCTGTGATATTTATTGATGTAATTGTTTAAAAGTTTGTCTGTGATACTTTATCTTACTTTTTATTTGTAATTTTTATTTGTAAATACTTATCTTAATCTTAATAATATATATCTTTTAGTATATTTTAACAAGTTCTCGCAGTGATATGGCCGAAGTAATGACGACACGGCTTTAAACATCAATCAATCAATCAATCAACTTCTATAGATGGAGTGTGACACTCCCAACCAATTCAAACGGATTTTTTAGAGCTCTAGTGGAAAATATCCATCATCTAACCAAATTAGACTATTATATATAATAAAAGTAGCAAACACTAGCAACTTAGGATAACAAGAAATCCTATACATATACCAACATGTTTGTAGGAAAACTAAATAGACAATGGCATGTGTACATGGAAAACACGCAACGTTTATGATATACTGTTTCATTTTAATTATAAAATATCACTTTAGTTCGACATTTTATAAGTCAGCATCAAAATTACTTGTAAGTTGTTGTTTGTCAAGTATTCAGCACAGAGGTAAGCAAAACCTAACATCACAGAATAACATAATTCAATCTTGATATGAAGTTCTTAAATTTTGCCGCCGTGAAAAAAATATAGTAAATTCCTTATATAGGTATGAAAATTCATCTCACGGCATGTACTAGATATATGTTGACTATTAGATTATCAGACTTCAGTGTATTGTTTGTTTTCATTGTTTGTTATAAATGTATGTTTGTAATATGGCAAGCCGATTACTATTTATTGTAACTTCAACATATCTCATATAATATATAAGATATCTTATATAACCCAGTTTTTATAAAATATCTTATAAACTTTATAAGATATGTTATATACTTTACAGTATATCTTCTAAAGTATATAAGATATCTCACAAAGTATATAAGATATCTTATAAAGTTATAAGATATCTTATAAATATTTTGTATATAAGATATCTTATATACTTTATAAGATATCTCATATAATTCATAAGATATCTCATATAATATATAAGATATCTTATAAAGAAAATTATATGAGATATCTTATAAACTATATGAGATATCTTATAAAGTTTATTAGATATCTTGAAGTTAGAATAAATAGTAAAACGGCTTGCCATATTATTAAGATATATATCTAACAATGTTTGGTTAATATTAAATATATTTCACAGAATGAAGTTTGTCAGTGCAGTTATTCTGCTCTCTGTCCTTTGTCGGACTGTTCTCTCTTTGCCATGTCTGACAACCAAGTCTAAGCAAGATTTCAATAAAGCCAGAAATGCGTTAAAAAGTCTTGAGAGTTTTCTCAGGAATCAAGCTACAAGCATCAATAATAAAGTCAAAGCATTGGATAAAGACATGACTGACATGGAAGAAGATTTTAAAAGTAAGACTCTTTCTTCAATATTCAATTAGAACTGGTTATTAGACTTGAGTAATACAATATTGGTATTCAAATCTGGATTTAGTTTAGTTTAATTTAATTTCATTTAATTTTTCTTTTATCTCGATATAGTCATCTTACGCTTGAGTATTCTGAATGAGATGCCTATTAGTAAGAACTACCATAAAGACTCTTAATGAAAAGTTGTTCGCTGTTAACTGTTTTTTGTCAAACCCGAGATCTCTGATCATTATGAAAACAACTTCCTTTTGGAATATCTGAATAAAATGATTAAAAATGATAAGTACGAAATTATATAGTATGTGAATAAGTCAAAGTTACAACAGTTATTTAACATCTTGTAGTGTCTATATGCTTTATACTTGTTCTGTATGTACAGCAAGGACATTTGGAAACTTGTTTCCAGGCCTTTAATATTGAACACTTTGATAAATATTAAATATATATAGAGTATATATTTTCTGGGACTATTATACTAACTTTAAAAAGTGACAATAAAAATAGGTCAATCCAACCTGTAATCAATAAATATGATTTAACAACAAACAGAACTCGCGTATCTCTTTTCAATCAACAGTTATAAGAAATTTTGTAAATCATTTTTCCCACAGCGTCCCCACGCTGTAATCATCCGGAAAAATTTCAACCTTTAAATGTCAGTTTTTCACATTTAAGGCGGGATTTGGTGATTAATAACAACTGTCAAAGATCGAAATACCTTTTATCATAATAGTAATCATGATTACATAAAGGATTATCTTTTCAATTAACTATAAAAACAGCTTATAGAAATTATGCGATCAAAGCACGCTGTCAAATCAATATGGGGGTATCGTCAAGTCTGGCTCACGTTTTAACGACCGTGATGTTGAGTATAACTACACTGATTGGCGTAACGGTTTCCAGTCCCGTTAGTATAATAGTCCCAGATATTTTACTTGTTTCTCTATATATATATGTAAATATGATTCTGTTTTGTAAAAGGATTATTTTATATAATTTATATATATGTTATATTTCCAATTTTGTAAATTATAAATTTCAAACTTTATGTATAACATTATATTTAGAAATTTTTTATTTACAAAATTGGAAATATAACATACACACTGTTGAACATTATTAATTTATATATTTAAAGGAAGACAATGGCAAAAATACAACAACCACTGTTATTATTTTGGAACTGACCGTGTCATATGGACCACAGCCGAGGTCTGTATGCTATGTTTACTAGTGATAGAAACTTCCCACGTTTCTTTTTCACCCATACATTTTTATTTGTTCATTTTACAATAGAATATTTGAATTCAAGCTTTATTATTCATAAAATATGAGTTTTTTTTTAAATTGAAAAGTAACGTAAATAATAATATTTTGGTAAAAACCAAGATTTCGCATCATCTATTTGGTAATGTTCAATACCAGTATGTGAAGAATAGATCAGGACCGGTTTCACGAATGTATCCTAAGACCTGTCATAAGATATATCTTAGGACATATCTTAGGAACCTCCTATGACTATCTTAGAACATATCTTAGACCTCGTTTCGAAGCTGTCCGTTAGGACGATCTAAGCAAAGATGTCATAAACGTGTCGGAAGTTCAATATTTATGAACAAAAACTGATATAAATTTAGTATGCCAAATATTGCTAAACGTGTTTCCCAAACATTGCTAAACGCGTTTCCCAAATATTGCTAAACGTATCATTTAATATTCCCTAATAAGATCATTTGAAAATTGATATTCAAAGAAAAAAAAATAATCTATTAATTAGACACCAATTTACATATGCAAATTAAAATAAAATGAAGAGAAAAAAAATTACTACATTTTTTCTACAAGTGAGGTGAGTTTAATTTGTCAGTGTGTCGGTTATAAAAAGGTTAAAGGATAAAATCGTGCATATTTGCTGTAAGTATATTGAATGTTCATTGTTGTTAAGTCATTTTAAATATTCCGTCAACCTGTTATGATCCTAAGACCATCATAATACACCTTTCGTGTAGTCCTAACTTTATGACCAACTTTAATAGATGTCTTAAGGTAGGAGCACTTTGTGAAATCGAAATAGGACTAAGATATGTCGTAAGACAATCCTAAGACATGTCCTAGTTCTAAGACAGCTTTGAAACTGGCCCGAGTACATGACCGTTTACAAAATATGGGGGTTGTTTTAAGTCATTCTAAATTTAAAAAGCTTAATATCTTGCACTTCTACTTAGCCCATAAAAATTTTGAACCATCTTTATGCAGAGGAGGTGTAGAGAAATCGGTGGTTATTTGGTAAAGATTGACGATTCATCTGAGGACAACTGGATACTTCAGCAAATGAAAAAAGCCAAGCCTGGTTAGTATCTTCTTTTATATATTCTAATCATGCGTTTTTTATTCAATTATCACTAGAACAATTTCTGAATATTCATATTCAGATTCATGCGCAAATGAAATGTCAATGACAGTTTATTTACTGGTGTGTAAAACTCATACAATGTTTCAAAGAACATCTGTGCCACTTTTTGTAATACAATAACATTTTGGAGAATACTTTATATTCTTTATTTGCACATTACACCCATTATGGGTCAAGCAAATAAAAACAAAACAATTTGAACATTAAACAACGAAGAGAACAAATATTACAGTTTAAGACATGCAAAAGATAGTTCAGTCAGTTATATAAAACATTAGGTTCATTCTTTGACCGATACGGACCCTATTTAAATTCTAATGATGGTTTAATGTTGTTCATATGTTTTTAGTTTTTACTTGTAATGCATGAATTGTTTTGGTCTTGTCTTCGTTGTTCTCCGGAATTTGTCAGTTGTTTCGATTTTTCCCTCCTTCGAATATCCCTTCAGTATTTCTTGACTTTATTTAATAAAGGCACAAACAGCCGATAAAAGGGTTGAGTTAGGAGTTAGAATATTTCTCAGTTTATCTAAGTGCGACACATTTTCAAAATCAGGAACATTTTTTTATGTTTCAAAGAGTGTATTTCGATGTTGTTCATTTAGTCGACAGTGTATAGAGAAATGGTATTCATCTTCCTCTGTATTACAATTTTTACATATTCTTTGTTCCCTAGGTATATTTTTATAGCCACCTGTTTCTATTTCTAAACTATGGTAACTATGGTCCCTAATGCGAAATTTTGTTATTGTTTGTCTGTTTTTAAAATTTGTCTGTAGTAAATAGTTTTCAACACCGAACTTAGTTTTTAATTTACTATACAAGAAAAGCTCGGACTCGTCAATAAATGTTGACAATTTGTCATTTATCTTTTTCGTATACGCATTAGTAACTTCTCTATTAAGGTGTACTTTTGTTGAAAATTTTATTTTATCAAAAGATTTACCTAACTTTGCGTACTTTTGAAAATCTAAGTCAAACTCACGAAAAATATGTAAGGAAAATGTGTGATACGAATATTTTCCTTCTGCATGTAAACTTTCATTAACTTTGAAGGATTCTTTAACCAGCGGATTGATTTTTTTAGTTATCTTTATTGATCTTTATTTGCGAAGCATAAATACAAACAAAACATTAAACAATGAAGAAAACACACATTACAGTTTATGAAGACATACAAAAGATGGTTCTGTTATATAAAACATTAGGTTGACTCTTTGACCGTTGCGGACCCTATTTCAGTTCTTTTATCCGAGTTTATTCTAGTAAAATACATCATAGTTTGACTTTTAAGGTCAGGGCGAAGTAATTGAACGCCATCTAGTGTTCATTTGTTTACCATTTCATGGGTAACAGCCCCTTGTCATTGTATTACGTCCCCAACTGATTGTCTGACGTCGTATAGTCGACTCCGGAGGGGCAATGGCGTCGCCCCAAGGTTGAAATAATGGTGTGTTCAGACGTACAGTAAACGTTTTTAAATCGTTTCAAAACGCATTGTGCTTTCACGCCTATTCATTTTAGCTAAAATTTACTGATTCCAAAAGAATTATTTAGTCGTGTAAACGCATATTAGACTAATTCGTTTCAAAACCACAAGTACGTGTTGTCATTTGTACAGTTAATATATTTATGCAGGTAATTTGTACAGTTTAAATTTTAGGTATATTTATAAAGTACAGTGTACTACCTTCATGGTTTTACCACGCCTCGAGCCACATTTTTTCACAATTAGGTCACAGATACACTTTCATAACTTTAATAAACATCTCAACTCCTTAGACATGTTAAAACTAAGTAAATAACTCGAATGTATATATGTGACGTCAAGTTGCGCATCTAACGTCATTTCTACTTTGATGGAGAAATAAAAAATATCGAGGAAGTGTAGATGGTCTTCATTGTCCTTTTTAAAAAATATTTATACTTTTATTTTTTATTAAATGTATTTGCTATTTTTATGTTCTCACGAATTCGCCTAGTGGAATTAATTCGTACCCCTTCGGTATTTTTTCGGTATTTAGATAATGAGAACAAATTGAATCGACTGAAATTGTGCGTATTATCAACATATAGACCGACCAAGGTTAGCTTAATTTTATGACCCCATGATATGATGCATTGAGAATGTACATTTATTTTTATTTTTTTTTCATTTTGGTTAATAATTAGGCCACACAAAATTGGTTTTTACTTCTTTGGATTTTATGGTAAATATATGTTCGAGAGAGCAAAAAGTAAAAAAATAATTTTGCGGACTAGTTTTTTTTCAAGCGACGATCAAACTAAAGTGCGACCCAATTTTTAACTAAAGTGTAGTAAAAAATGAAAGAAAATCAAATTTTTACAAAATTTTAGGAGCGGGCGAAAAATTTTGAGCATTAATTTCTAGATAAAGCGGCAAATAAAATGTAGCGGCGAAATCAATTTGGTTTTGGCCTAATTTGTTAGGGATTTAACGGCAAATATTTCAGTAAAAAAAGAAAATCATCAGCTCCCACTGTTTGGCAAATATATCCAAGGGTCAGTTATCCTTACGGATCTTTACACCCCTGCTTATCTCTCGCATGCAAGAAGTTTTTGGTTAAAAGTTTTAATTTGTGATAATGACAATACTCTCTAAATTTATCGCACTTTGAAATAAAAACGGTGTTTTTAAATTACGTGGAGTTAGTTTTTGATTTTTTTAAAAAATGTTTGTTAAGCTCGACCAAAGTTTAACGCACTTTGAATTTAGAAAATATAAGTAATAAGTAGTAACTCGACAAAATATATGAAAGATATGTATTTCTTATACACAATGTATCTACATTCCATATAGCGGGGTGGATAAAAGAAAAATGTAGGTTCTAAACGTTAGAAACTTTTGAATGCTTAATATTTTACGACACTATAAGGATACAGTGGCAATATATATATACAACTCATCAATCGACAACATCAAAATCAAACACCGTCATTCAACAATTAATAGATAAAATATGCGACTCCTTAAAGAAAGTTTAACAAAATATATATGAATAAATAGAATGGTAACTAAATACATAAATGAAAATAAAAAAATAATAATAACATTAAAATGAAAAAATCTATATATCAGATGAAAGGAAAAGTTTTCCCTGTCGTCCTGTAATTATTATCTGCAATACATAAACGTTATCGAACGCCGGACGTCATGACGTTGCCTGAAAAATAAATCACCAAAATTTGTACCTTGATGTTATCTTCAGCAGCAGATACAACGAAATCGAGCATGAGGTACCCCAAATATTTGTATATCATCAGAAAGGTCGTGGATGAGGCAATATAATATTAGTTTTTCACGAAACTGTAGGATTAACATCGAAAATTTGACGTTTTCCCTATATATCCTATGATAATTCCATTTTAATTTGCATATGATGAAATACAGGAATTTCATTGGTTGGAAGTGCAAAATCATAAAAGTTAA
This sequence comes from Mytilisepta virgata, assembly GCA_028015205.1. Lineage (NCBI taxonomy): Eukaryota > Metazoa > Mollusca > Bivalvia > Mytilida > Mytilidae > Mytilisepta > Mytilisepta virgata. The sequence continues at coordinate 9,830,295 of CM051510.1, forward strand.
TACATCGATAAACACATTATTTGGCAAGTATATTCATGCGCTTTCTTGATTATTTAAAGTTTCAAATGAGACATTGAATGTGAAGAATGCTGTAAAAGAATAAATTTTAAGGATGATACCGACAATAATAGTTAAAATTTAATGAGAAATGGTTTAAAAATTGATGAAAATTGCGTTTTCAAAAATTCCGCGAAAATTTGCTGCACGGACGTCATAGTCAAGATAGCAACGTCATATATTAAACAACACAAGTTGGATTCTTCAAACGGAAAAAATTGGACATTGCGTGGATTCTGTACGCTTCAGATTATGTTAAAATCTATCAAAATGTAACTTTCCTTGTTTTTTCGATTTGTAAATGACTTTGTGGATTTTTTTATTCAATTGCTCAGCTGCCAAAAATAGTACCAGATTCAAGATGGGTGTTGCCTGAAAAGGGCAAATTTTTTTTTTTATTTCGGTTAGTAACAACTTTTCGACATTTGAAATGGAATTATAGAAATTAAATACGATTTTGTAATGTATTATAATTTTGATGTGTAAACTCGGCCTTTTCACTCACAAACTCAACATAGAGTCCTTCGGTAAACTCATACAAAATTGTATTTAACCATCTCTGTGCCACGGGCCACTTTTGGGCCACTTTTTTTTAAACTACGTTCACTGCCACGGGGACACTTTTGGGCCATTGTTTTTTTTTACGTTAAACAATGGGAATAACGTAGCATTACTATGACGTCCCAAACTTCATTGCCGTGTACACAGTGACGAGGTTTGGTAAGGGGCGTCTCCATAATGAATCTAAAACTTTTTTCCCAAAAATAAGCAGTTGATAATTACGTAGCATTTGATGGATGGATAAATTATTGTTTAAACGTCCAGTGTAAATTAGGAAAAATGTAGTATTTGAACAAACATAGATACGTCCGGGGTAATAATCCCGCTTTCCAGGGATTACACTTATCTTTTTTAAAACTTAAAAGGGCAAAGCTCCACTTTTTTTTCAAAAACAGATCAGATTTACAGTTGACTCTCGTTATCTCGAACACATTTAAGTCGAAATTCCGGGTAACTCAAATTATCTGTTTGGACCCGCAACAGCAGTAACTATACAGATTTCTCCTGATATCTCGAATTTTTATGCTTAAATTGAACTAGATTTTCAGGTCCCAATGGATTCGACTTAACGAGAGTTGACTGTATATGAGTATTACCATAATCCTGACTTTCTGACCGCCTTTAATGAAATAGCATGGATTATTTACCACCACCCCTAATGAAATTGTCTCTTGTTTTTATTTATTTTTGTAAATACTCAAATTTTTCGCAAAAAACTTTTATGAAATCAAATTTTGGTCAAAATGTTCAAATGGATATAAAGAACACTGAAATGTGTTGAAATAGTGGATGAGGAAAGCTGGATGTGAAATTGAAGATATATACCTTACATGTACGTATTTCTATTTTACCGGCAGTACTAACTCGTGTGAGTCATATCTTTTTATCAGATAAAAATAACAACATTTCATCAAACAAAACAAAACATTCTAAAAAAATATCCCTTTTTAAATGGCATATCCCTTTAAATTTTTTTTTAATTCATAGATTTATTATTGGTCCAAAAAAGTTTAAACCATAGCACAAAGTGCTCATGCCCAGTACTGATGCTAATATGCACGCTTTAGCTATGGATTTTGAATTAATACCAAAATATTGATAATTATTTACGGGGTACTTCATAAAAAAAATCTCAACCATTTTATATAACGTAGGAAGATAACAAGGGTACCTGCATCATTTGCAAGTTCCAAGACTTCATGAAAGTTTATTATCACAAGCAATCATTACAAAAAGCACTGCAACTAAAATTCACAGAGGATACTCTAAATTTATATATGGTTATACGGTGAGAATTTCAAAGTTTTCAAATTTATATATGGTTATAGGGGGGAATCTTAAAGTTTTCAAATTTATAAAGACAAACATTATTTTGAGAGGCAGGACATAATACCCACTAGGTATCCCCATTATACATCAATGAATGTGTAAACTAATAAGGAGAAAAAAATATTGTTATAGGGTGGAGATCTGTACCATTTCCAGTTCGAGATCATATCGCAATCTTATTCCATTTTTATTTCCGAAATTTATCACTTTTTGTTCCTTCAGATAGCTGTTTATTATTAATAAATAAATATTATTAATTTCTAAAAGGCAGTAGTTAATTCCCCAATGATTACTTTTGATAGCAACTAGCGTCCCCGATTTTTCTGATTTAAACTTCTATCGATTATTTTGTGCAATTTTGACCTATGATTCTATAGACTCGGACCTCTTTTCTTTTTCATTTTTTTTTGGGTGGGAGGGGGGGAGGGGTATTCGAGACTTTCAGGATGTATCATTACGGAAAGCATGTAATAAGTTCAAAATTGTACCCTGCGCACAACTGATGAGTTGAAATCGACGAAATCTGCACCACAATTTATATCAAAGATTTTGTTAAATTCAGTAAAAAATATGACAAAAAATGTATGAGGTCATATAGCTATATATTGATGCATACATGCCAATGCTCCGGATTTCTCCCTGAACCTCAGGAAATTTGACCCCATTACCGGGTTACTGGGTGAACTGTAATATTCTCCGGGATTTCTAAATTTCCCAGGGATTTTTTCAGTGCTTATACATCGTTTTAAAAAAAATATATCTGTTTGATATGATAAAAAGCCGACGGTTATGAAATTTCTTGCTTACAAACACTGGACTTTATTACAATCCTGTAAGTTTCACTGTTACAATCATGTATGTCCAAAAACTCAAATATTTAGGATACACTTTAGTTGTATAATCATTTATTTCATTTATTTATATTGGTTTGTAAATTGTAATAGGATACTCTTTCTTCAGACAAATGTGTTATTTTTTTCTAAATGTGTGAACCATTTTGACTTTTGGAATATTCGAACTATACAGTCAACTGTAATGATCTCCGCAGTTTTTCGTCAAGAATTCACTTGCTAAAATATCGTATGATACAATTTATTTGTATAATCGTTTATATCAATGATTTATATCGGAACATTGTAATAGGATACAATTTCTGGCTTGGGATGACGGATGTTGTAAATGGTGATTGGAGATGGATATATGATCAGACACAGCCTAGTTATAAGAACTTTGCCAGTGGACGACCACTTCAAACCAGTAACACACACTCTAAAACCCACAACTGCGCACTAAAGAGTCCTAATAGTTATTGGTACGACAATCCTTGCAATGGCGGTTTATCTTACATATGCGAAAGCAATTTTTGTGAGTATAGTGATAATATTAGTTACACAGTGTGCAATTGTCCTAATACGGGAATTTATCGGGTCAATAAAATTCATATCGGGTGAGGCGAAGCCGAACCCGATATGAATTTTATTGACCCGATAAATTCCGTATTAGGACAATTGCACACTGTGTAACGAATTTATCCTGATTTTGTTATCAGACCACTTATTTATTGTTTTTTTTTCCATGATAAATTCCGTATTAGGACAATTGCACACTGTGTAACGAATTTATCCTGATTTTTTTTTATGACACCACTTATTTATTGTTTTTTTCCATCTTACATACGTCAGTAATAAACAAAGGGAAGCAACTCAAAAAAAATTTTTTTTTATTAAGTCAATGGTATAAGGGAGATAATTCGAATTGACTTAATAAAAAATTGCACTGAAATTTATTAGGACAATATCAGCCAATCAAATTGCGAGAAATTACTCTAAATCAGGATAAGTATCTTTCTTTGATTTAACTGTAAAGTAATAAAATGATTGATATAAATTTCTTTTGATGTGCAATATCTTCAGTAATATAAATTATATATCAAATAAATTTGTATGACACTTGAATATAAATAAAACTAATTTGTATATTTAATGCCTCCAAATTTTTACTTATGTCATGAAACTGATACCTTAAAATTCACATTATTAAAGCATATTTTATTAACTAAGGAATCTCTTCCCTTGCTTCGCTAGTGCATTGTGAGACTTTATTGTAGGTACAAATTAAGAATATGCATGCTCAGCAGAGGATTCAAATGAAAAAAATTAACGGAACACTCAGCAGTAATTCTAAAGAATTCAAAAGAGATATTTTACAACTGAACATATGTTGATATCGATCGACCTAACATCAATTATATCAGATCATCACAACATTTTTTTTTGGTAAAGTGATATTGGCTTTCCTTTTGGCATTTTCTGGTCACAGTTTTGATGTGTATGCAATATTAATTTTAACAGAACAATCTAATTATATCCATATTGTATTTTCAGGTTTTTCCTAGGTATACAAATGAAGTATAAACCAGAAGACGTACAAGAATTCCAGATATAAAAATACAGTTTATTTATAGTAATGATTTGTTTTATATTCAAATATGACCTGTTCAGAATTCTAGAAATAAAGAAACAAAAGTTTAATTGGGTAATGGAAAAGAAGATTTCTTTTGCATTTAAGGACAAACAATGACTTTAGGATACAGAAAACAGTAATTATTATTTACATTTCTGGTGACTTTTGAGATTGTTTTGCTCTTCTACTTTTCGTTGTTTTGTTTTTAACAGTTTAGGCCTTGAGCACAACTTGTTTATTAAAATTGATATCAAAGAATTTACTATAATAAAAGACTAATAAAAGGTTAAATTATTGTAAAATATTCCAACATTTAAAACAATGTTTATAATTGAATTTTCAACAATTGTTATACTCACAATTTCACGCAAAATCTTTCAATGAGTAATATTTAAATTGCAGAGTATACGTTGGTGATGTCACAGTACCCAAGGCAGATTTTATTGCTCAATGAATTTGCCCTTTTCAGCTCGGACTCTATTATCTGATTATTTTGGAAATCCAAAATATAGCCCATCGTTGCCTTGTTGAATATATAAAATAAGTTATTTACATATATCATGGTATGGTAAACCTCGACGGCTACAACGCAGCCATAATTGGTAAAAGTGTCTTTCCTCTGCAAAGTTATGTCCATGAATGGTATTATATTTAAGATAGATCAATACAAATATTTTTAGCAGATAGATTTTCCTAATTTTTTCCAGGCAGGATGTTGGACGGATATACTTTAAAATTTAATTAAAAAAAATATGGGTCACTGTTCTTGATTTTGAGATATTGAGTCTTAATGTTGGTAAATTCTATATAGATTATATATAGGGAAAATCCAAATTTTTCGTACAATAAAAAAACTGGCAGATAGAATTTTTTTTTATAAAATTGTGAAAAGAACACTTATCTGACATGCTTTCATATTCGTAAAAGAAAAATTGGGGTCACTGCTCAATTTTTCTTGCTATTTCCAAAACACAAAAATTCCTTTAGGCCCTGAAACAGAGAAATCTATGGCAATATTTTAACCATCTATGCAAATTCTGGTTTTTCTTTTTAAAATTTTAAAACAAACATTTGAATTTTACCTTTTTAATAATAACAATAAACAAATTTTAAAAATCAATATATCAATAATTTCATGTTAGTACTACACAGTTTTAGATTATCTGTTATTTTATGAGTTGATATATATATGTTGAATACAAAGTTGACATAATTTAACTAAAACAATAATTCTTCTGTTAAGAGAATTAATCACTGTATATATAGTCCAAAATTTTCCTCACTTCATTAAATACGTGGAAAATCCATAGTGTTCCTACTACTAACTGACTAAAGGAAGCTTATACATGTTATACAAGGCAACGAGGTTTTTTTGAAAGTATGTAGAGCTAATCGATATATACACTGAAATATGAAGAAAAAAGGGGGTACCCGTGCTTATTTTTTTTTTTTTAGCTATTACCCCTCGAAAATTTATAAGTTTTTGATAGCATGTACGCCCGTGTAACACTTAACAATTCAATATTTTAAAAAGTTTTCAAATTTTATATTTTTCAATTTTTAATCAACGTTTTAAAATATCAACATTCCAAAATTTTGAAAATTTTAAAATTTTCGCCAAATAATTAAAATTTTAAAATTATAAAACTCGTTTTAAAATTTAATATTTTATATTTTTAATTAACTTTTAAAATATTAAACTGAATGTACAGTTTTGATAATTTCGCTTTTTGAAAACTTGAATTTTTAATGTTTTGATTAAAAATTAAAGAATCGAAAATGGATCAAAAGGGTCATTGGGACCATTATTGCGTTTGACACTTTGACAGTTGAGCCCACATTGATAATAAACAAGAGAATTCAGCTCCAAAAATAACCTTATTCAGTTAACCTTATACAGTTTTCATTTTTTAAGCGCGATTTCAAGGTAGGCAATGAAATTTGATGGTTAAATTTTTAAGAAAAAATGTGGATTTGAAGAATGCGTTTTGAGAACACGAATTCCACCTACACGAATAAATCACAGTTCTAACTTTTGGTTTATTATCATATGAAGATAAGGGAGCGATCATTTGAAAATTGAGTGGGGGGGGGGGTGCGAGGTTTAGTTTTGTTCTTGGTAAAACAATTGTTTCTCATACGCGAAGCAATAAAATGCTTATATCTTAACATGTCACTCAAGCATAAAATAAAGGTCAAAGGTAAGGTTTCAGATGTGGTATATACCAACTCAGAACTTCTATCAACCAAATACTGCGGGTCTAGTTAGTACTGTAGCTGAGAACTAGACTAATTTTAAAATGAAAATGTACATTAAGTTATTCAGGAATGAAATTCAGGTTAAGTTCAGGATACAGGTGTTAGACTGGCATATCCACTAAGAACTATCTACAGTGCAAATATGCTGGGCCTAAGTATTACAGGTGATGAGATATGGACATAATCTCGAAAATGTAACACAAGTCACTCAAGCATGAAATTGAGGTCAAGGTCCGGAGACAAGTATCAGACTGGCATGTACCCACCAAGAACTTTCAATAGAATAAATACGGTGGGTCTAGGTATTACGTTTCTGAGAAATTGGAAAAAAAACTCAACATTAAATTTTTCTTCAGATTTTAGTATTATTATATTGAAGTTATGGGCATCTCCGTGTGCTTATCACAGACATATTTAAGAAAAAAAACCTCAAATTTTAAGATATTATGAGGCCAGTAAAGTGATTTTCTTGCTACGGAATACAATATTCTGGCGGGAAGTGGTGAAGGAGACAAAGACACACTTTCATGTAAAATTGTGACGTCATTTTGTCTTCCTCAGTCACATGTTATGCAAGCTCCCGACCAATACCACACAGTTAAGCCGAAAATGAAATACAGCAGGAGTTTAAAATTTGTGAAAAATATTCAATAGTTCTTTGATATATAGTTGAAAATTAAACGTCCATCTGCTTGCTCTAGATCTACTCTTTACACACATCTTGAATGTTCGACTACAAAATTTATTTTGGAATTGATGCCACAGAGCATATTTTTTTTGTGTTCAATATTCAGGCTTATTTGATTTTTTTCAATATAAGGGGAAATAACAAAAAATTCAGACCAAGCTGGACATATTTTTTGGGGAACCCAGCTCCCCTCCCCTCCCCTCAGGAAAATATGGTCGGTGCCTAATGATACAGATGACCCTTTTGGTCCATTTTCGATTCTTAAATTTTTAATCAAAAAATTAAAAATTCGAATTTTCAAAAAGCAAAATGATTAAAACTGTACATTCAGTTTATTATTTTCAAAGTTTGATTAAAAATGTTATATATTAAATTTTCATACGAGTTTTAGAATCTTAAAATTTTAATTATTTGGTGAAATTTTCAAATTTCTAAATTTTGAAATGTTGATATATTAAAACTTTGATCAAAAATTGAAAAATGTAAAATTTGAAAACTTTTTAAAAAATAAAATTGTTAAGTGATACACGGACCCATGTGTAAGATAAACGTCAAATTCGATCGAAAAGTCCATAAAAAAGCATCGATATATCTATTAAAGAACATATTTACTTTTAACAGGTAAGAAAATATGTTATGGATAAATACAATTGACAAACATCAACGCATGCTCGAAAGAAAATTTTAAGTGCAAGGAACAATAAAGTGTTTGTTGCAGTATTACAGCTTAAAGTCATATTAAGGACTCCGAAATGGAGAAACTTTTTTTTCTGTGTTAAATATATCTTCTGTATCTTTCAATATAGCGATTTGCATTTAAAAGTGATATTAATTTTCTGTTTGAAATCATTTAAATTCAATCATGAAAAGAATCTAATAACATGTTAAGCTCTTGATACTTAAGTGGTGACAAATTAACAAAATGTCTGATGTTTAATTAATTGTGATTCTTGAAAGAGTATACAAATGGCCCACTGACACCAACACATGCAATTTGGAAAATACTTAGTGCCAAATCCAAACAAAAAAAACATGATATGACTAAGGAGGAACATCCAAATAAAAAACATGAATAAACAACAAAATGGATAATAGGAAAGATCAACAATGACATACCAATCAATTAAAGTAACCCAACTGACAGAACTCCGGAAAAAATAACATAAAAGAGTAGTAGTAATGTAAGATGTGTTTTAGTCCCCGTAAAAACGTAAGTAAACAAGCAAGATGGCGACCGGATTAAGTTGTCGGAAAAGATTAAGTTTTAGTCCCCGTAAAAAAGTAAGTTGACAAGTCGGCAAGATGGCGGTCAAAAGAGAATCCCCAAACTTCAAAAAATAGTAGTTTGCAGTTCATTGCGTTTTATTTTAACCAATGAAAAAACCCATCGTTCTGCATATATAAAAAAGCTAGGCACACCCTGAATTTTTTTTTCACCTGAACCAGTCCCCGAACCAACACCCGGTCCTTCTGAAAGATTCCGATGCCGTCGATGTACGGCACGTTTCCCTGACAGACGTCAACTCTACCTCCACGGAATGCAACACCATTACCAGAGTGGAGCCGGTGCACTTCAAGCCAGACCTGGGGCAACGGGGAAGCACCGTGGGAAACTGAAGAAGACGACAACAAACAAAACGCATTGATATTTTATTCATGACATGATTATATTCAACGATTTATTGATAATAGTCTTTCAATTCGTCTTCGATCTGTTTTGGGTCTCTAGCAGAGAGTTCATTGACGATGTGCTCCATGGTAAAGTTCTTGTGTCTGTCCTGGATAAATCGAACGCAATATAATCCACAGCTGTCTCCGTCCCGAGGTTGCACACGAACCTTGTTGAACATGTATTGAGGACCGTTAACTATCAAAACGTTTCTGAAGCGACGGTGATAGGTTTCGGGTGCCCGTCCAAAGGAATCGAAGAATTCGGCCGGTCCGTCTTTGGGAAAATGAAACGCTACCCAGTGAATGCCTTTTCCGTCGCAATCGTCCGTGTTGACGACAAAACTCCAAGGTCTGTTCTCGACTTTGGCTGGAAGGTCGTTGGCGCAGCACACATTGACCGGTAAGTCTTCGAGGTAACATTCCAACTCGTACCCGTAGGTTCCTTTCACGTCATTGCTCTCCTTTCTACATCGTTTGCGCGACGGTTGACAATCTCTCTCTTTATGCTCTAAGTCCCAATGCGTGTACAAACACTAGTCCGCAATCTGTGCAAGCTAAGAGGTCTGATTCGTCGCGGACGCTGTCTTCTTCGTCAATATTCATATCGTCTTTCGAGTCGGCGGTTTCTTCCTCCTCTCCCTTCCCCAAGATGTTGTCTCGCAGTCCCAAATGATCTGGTGTATCGGCCTTTCAGTCCACTAGAAGATAACTATGGGGAATCTTCGTCGCCTGTTCGAAGACCCTTAGTAGATAATCTCTATTCCGCGGATACATCTGTCTTCCCAATATGGCAATAGGTTGACGATCGACTGGGTTGTTAAAGAGGACTAGGTAATGGCAGTTTCTTCTCTGAGTCGGATCTTTGCCAAAGTACAGGTTCTGATTAACGGAGACGACCGACAGGTTCCGATGATGCCATCCTTCTGTGAAGAGGTCGTTGATTCGAGGGTCCTTGATGGACATCATGTCGTCCAAAACCACCATGTTTCTTTTGCGGGTGTCAAAATAATGGTCGGAGTCCAAGTCCGAAGGTATTCCGCGAACAAACTCCACCCTTGGTTCCACTTCCCGTCGTATTTCGTCATAGAGTGGTTGCCATCGTTTGTACAACCAGACAACTTAATCCAGTCGCCATCTTGCTTGTTTACTTACGTTTTTACGGGGACTAAAACACATCTTACATTACTACTAAGAGTACAAAACACAAACATGAACACAACAGAGAGTCAGTATAGTCTGTCTTCGTGCAGACACTGAACAGTTTTGAGGTTAAACCGGTTTTGTGGGTACCCAAACCTCCCGTTATCTATCCTGAAACTCTGGTGTATAAAACACACCATAAAAACCAATACAATATGATTACCAAAAAGGTGGCCGCTTGCTAGAACTGCAAAATTGGAGTGGACCGTGCATAATTTAGATAGCTCGTTTTAACTGTAAACCTAGCCAAGGCTCTCATAGCTGCAGGTCGGATGAAAGATACATTTTAATTTTAAACACATACACATTATATTTTAAGATCTAAAGTTTTAAGTTTGTCTTGCTTCGAGCATAGACATTATCTTATTCTTATTTTAATATTTACCAATAAGACAACAATTTCAGGAAAACTATGAAAAATGTCATGTACGTGCGTCAATATATAGATTTAGTCGTCTGAGGTATACCAAGAGAATTGTCCACCATAACTTAGAGTATTAACATTCGTTGTATTTATTCTTATAAAATACACCATTTACTTGAATTTTAGTAAATGAGGTTACTGGTAGTCGACCTAATTCAGACAATATTTCATATATATTTTTTAAAGTCCATGAACTGATTTACAGTATTTTAGTTGAACCTTTTCGAACATAGATTTTTAGTCTATAGATGGAGTGTGATATTCCCTATTAATTCAAACGGATCTATTTATAGCTCTACTGGAAAATATTCATCACTTAACCAAATTTGACTATTATATAAAATAAAATTAGCAAACACTAGAAACTTGGGATAACAGGAAATCCTATACATGTACCAACATGTTTGTAGGAAAACTAAATAGACAGTAGTATGTGTACATGGAAAACACGCAATGTTTATGATATACTGTTTCATTTTAATTATAAAATATCACTTTAGTTCGACCTTTTATAAGTCAGCATCAACATTACTTGTAAGTTGTTGCTTGTCAAGTATTCAGCACAGAGGTAAGCAAAACCTTACTTCACAGAATAACATAATTCAATCTTGATTTGAAGTTCTTAAATTTTGCTGTCGTGAAAAATTGTAGTAAATTCCTTATATAGGTACGAAAATTCATCACACGGCATGTACTAGATATATGTTGACTATTAGATTACAAGACTTCAATGTATTGTTTGTTTTCATTGTTTGTTATAAATGTATGTTTGTAATTTGGAAAGCCGTTTTAATATTTATTCTGACTTCAAGATATCTAATAAACTTTATAAGATATCTGATCTAGTTTATAAGATATCTCATATAATTTTCTTTATAAGATATCTTATAAAGTGTATGAGATATCTTATAAACTATATAAGATATCTTATAAAGTGTATGAGATATCTTATAAAGTATATAAGCTTTCTTATATAAAAAATATTTATAAGATATCTTATATACTTTATGAGATATCTTATATATTTTATAAGATATCTTATAAACTTTAGAAGATATCTTATAAAGTATATAAGATATCTTATATATTATATGAGATATCTTGAAGTTAGAATAAATAGTAAAACGGCTTGCCATATTGTAAGCCATTGACCCATATGGGCGTAAAAGTGCCTTTTAATAAAGTATAAAGTATAAAATATAGTATTAAAGTTAGATGTGGTCCACATGTCTAGAGCTCTGCGAATAAATAGCGATTTCCAGTCAAATCGAGGGAGAAATATAATTTTACACTATTAAGATATATTTCTAACAATGTTGGGTTAATATTAAATATATTTCACAGAATGAAGTTTGTCACTGCAGTTTTTCTGCTCTCTGTCATTTGTCGGACTGTTCTCTCTTTGCCATGTCTGACAACCAAGTCTAAACAAGATTTCAATAAAGCCAGAAATGCGTTAAAAAGTCTTGAGAGTTTTCTCAGGAATCAAGCTACAAACATCAATAATAAAGTCAAAGCATTGGATAAAGATATGACTGAAATGGAAGAAGATTTTAGAAGTAAGACCTTTTCTTCAATATTTAAATAAAACTTGTTATCAGACTTGAGTAATACAGTCTTGGTATTCAAATCTGTTTTTGGTTTAATTTAATGTAGTTTTTCTTCTTTCTATATATAGTCCCCTTACTTTCCTTATTGAATGATTTGAGTATTCTTGATGAGACGTCGATTAGAAAGAAATACTATAAAACATCTTCCCAAGTGAAGCAAGTCAGGGTTTTGTATCCACGATCGTTCCTACAAACCCCTGCACATCACACATTCATATTTTGCGCGTCGGAAGTGAACGATTTTCATTGGTACTTCTCAAGGTCAAAAGAGAATCCATTTGCGTCGATACAAAACCCTGAGTTGGGGGGGGGGGGGTCGGTGATGCTATAAAGGCTCTTAATAAACAGTTGTTGTTCGCTGTTAAGTTTGTCAAACCCGAAATATGTTATCATTATGAATACAACTTTTTTTTTGGTATATGTATTTCTGAATATTAAATGAATAAGAAATGAAAAGCACAAAAGTATATAGTATGTAAATAAATCATAGTTACTAAACACATTACACCGTATGTATTATAGTTGTTCTGTATGTATAGCAAGGACATTTGGAAACTTGTTTCCAGGCCTTATTAAACGTTTTGATAAATATTAAATATATATATAGTATATATTTTACTTATTTCCCTATATCAGAGACATACATGTTTTATATGTATGTGTCTATATACATGTATATATGATTCTATCTTGTAAAAGGATTAATTTATACAATTTATATATATATATTATATATTCCAATTTTGTAAATTATAAATTTCAAACTTTATCTATAAATTTATAATTTACAAAATGGGAAATATAACATATACACTGTTGAAAGTTTTTAATTTATATATTCAAAGGAAGACAATGGCAAAAATACAACGACCATTGTTACTATTTTGGAACTGACTTTGTCGTATGGACCACAGCCGAGGTCTGTATGCTATGTTTACTAGTGATAGACACTTCCCATGTTTCTTTTTCACTCATACATTTTTATTTGTTCATTTTACAATAGAATACTTGAATTCAAGCTTGATTATTCATAAAATGTGAGTTTTTTTTAAATTGAAAAGTAACGTAAATAATAATGTTTTGATAAAAACCAAGATTTCGCATCATCTATTTGGTAATGTTCAATACTAGTATGTGAAGAACAGATCAGGGCCGGTTTCACTAAGCTATCCTAAGACCTGTCATAAGATATATCTTAGGACTTATCTTAGGATTCTCCTATGACTATCTTGGAACATATCTTAGACCTCGTCTCGAAGCTGTCCGTCAGGACGATCTAAGCAAAGATGTCCTAAACGTGTCGGAAGTTCAATATTTATGAAAAAACTAATATAAATTTAGTATGTGTTTCCCAAATATTGCTAAACGTATCGATTAATATTCCCTAATTAGATCATCTGAAAATTGATATTTCAAAGAAAAAAAATAGTCTAATTATCAATAATATATTAATAAGACACCAATTTACATATGAAAATTAAAAATAAAATGAAGGAAAAAAATAACTACATTTTTTCTACAAGTGAGTTGAGTTTAATTTGTCAGTGTATCGATTATAAAACGGTTAAAGGATAAAATCGTGCATACTTGCTATAAATATATTGAATGTTCATTGTTGTTGAATCATTTTAAATATTCCGTCAACCTGTTATGATCCTAAGACCATCATAATACACCTTCCGTGTAGTCCTAACTTTATGACCAACTTTAATAGATGTCCTAAGTTAGGAGCACTTTGTGAAATCGAAATAAAACTAAGATATGTCGTAAGACAATCCTAAGACAAGTCCTAGTCCTAAGATAGCTTTGTGAAACTGGCCCGAGTACATGACCGTTTACACAATATGAGGGTTGTTTTAAGTCATTTTAAATTTAAAACTAAAAAATAAGGTTTGAGACAATAAAAAATAAACAATATTTTAATTTTTTTAACACTTAAAAAGCTTAATATCTTGCACTTCTACTTAGCTCATAAAAAACTTTGAACCATCTTTATGTAGAGGAAGTGTAGAGAAATCGGTGGTTATTTGGTGAAGATTGACGATTCATCTGAAGACAACTGGACATATCAACAAATGAAAAAAGCCAAGCCTGGTTAGCATATTCTTTTATTTATTATAATCATGTATTTTTTATTCAATTATCACTAGAACAATTACTGAATATTCATATTCAGATTCATGCGCAAATGAAATGTCAATGACAGTTTATTTACTGGTGTGTAAAATTCAGACAACGTTTCAAAGAACATCTGTGTCACTTTTGTAACACAATAAAATTTTGGAGAATACTTTATAATCTTTATTTGCAAATTACACCCATTATGGGTCAAGCAAATAAAAACAAAACAATTTGAACAATAAACAATAAAGAGAAGACATATTGCAGTTTAAAACATACAAAAGAAAGTTCAGTCAGTTATATAAAACATTAGGTTCATTCTTTGACCGGTACGGACTCTATTTCAATTCTAATGAATGTTTAATGTTGTTCATTTGTTTTTAGTTTTAAATTGTAATGCATGTATTGTTTTGGTCTTGTCTTGGTTGTTCCCCGGAGTTTGTCAGTTGTTTCGATTTTTCCTTCCTTCGAATATCCCTTTGGTAATTCTTGACTTTATTTGATAAAGGTACAAACAGCCGATAAAAGGGTTGAGTTAGGAGTTAGAATATATTTCAGTTTATCTAGGTTCGACACATTTTCAAAATCAGGAACATTTTTTTATTTTTCAAAGAGTGTATTTCGATGTTGTTCATTTAGTCGACAGTGTATAAAGAAATGGTATTCGTCTTCAACAATATTACAATTTCTACGTATTCTTTGTTCCCTGGGTATATTTTTATAGCGTCCTGTTTCTATATCTAAACTATGGTAACTATGGTCACTAATGTGAAATTTTGTTATGGTTTGTCTGTTTTGTAAATTTGTCTGTAGTATATAGTTTTCAATACCGAACTTAGTTTTTAATTTACTTTATAAGAAAAGCTTGGACTCGTCAATAAATGTTGACAATTTGTCATTTATCTTTTTGGTAGATGCATTAGTAACCTCTTTATTAAGATGTACTTTTGTTGAAAATTTTATTTTATCAAAAGATTTATCTAAATGTGTGCACTTTTGAAAGTCTAAGCCAAATTCATGAAAAATATTTAAGGCAAATGTATTCCACGAATATACTCCTTTTTCATGTAAATTTTTATTAACTCTGAAGCATCTTTAAAAAGCGGACTGATGTTTTTTTAATTATCTTTATTTGATCTTTGTTTGCGAATTAAACCCATTATGGGTCAAGCAAATACAAACAAAACATTAAACAACGAAGAAAACACATATTACAGTTTATAAACACATACAAAAGATATTTCAGTTATATAAAACATTAGGTTGACTGTTTGACCGGTGCGGACCCTATTTCAATTCTGTTATTCGAGTTTATTCTAGTAAAATAAAGGATGATAATGGGAAACGTCCCAATACTGACTCTCTTGTTGTATGACATCTTGTTGTTATTTCATCATTTTAAAGATATATTTAATATAATTGAATATATATTAGAACATGTATTTTTCTGGTATTCTGGTATTGAATTTCAAGATATTGAAATTTGTCACTGATAGCAACAGTTGCTGTTCTTCAGTATGAATGATTATCTTTTTCCCTAGGTGTAGTCACGGATGTTGTGGTTCATCTATGTAAGAATAGAAAAAAATATGGGAAAATGTCAAACTAAACAAACTATTTATGCATTAGCATAAAATCTGCTTAATTCACACCCACAAGGCTAATTAATACATTGATACACCATCTGGTATGAAAAATGTCATGTATAATGATATATATTTTTCTATACATTTTGTTTCCTCTAATCGTAATTAATTATTGTATTTTCCACTGCTGAAATGTCTCAAATATTTTGGAAATCAGATTGGATTCTCTATTTTTGGATGTAATTCACTCATGTTTGTGTAAAGTATGACGTCATAACAAACAAATGTGACGTTTCGCAATATGTGCAAGTTTTTTTTCTAAATGTGTGAACCATTTTGACTTCTGGAATATTCGAACCATACAGTCAACTGTAATAATCTCCGGAGTTTTCATCAAGAATTCACTTGCTGAAATATTTAGGATACACTTTAGTTGTATAATCATTCATTTCAATAATTTATATCGGTTTGTAAATTGTAATAGGACACTATTTCTGGCTTGGGATGACAGATGTTGTAAATGATGATTGGAGATGGATATATGATCAGACACAGCCTGGTTATAAGAACTTTTACAGTGGACGACCATTTCAAACCAGTCACGCGAACTCTAAAACTTTCAACTGCATATTAAAGCATCCGCATTCTAATAAATGGTTCGACAACCCTTGCAATAACAAAGTACCTTACATATGCGAAAGCAATTTTTGTGAGTATAGTGATAATTTAGTGTTTTGTTTGAATGTAACAGGAAGGGGTGTCTTTCTTTGATTAGACTGTAAAATATTAAAATGATCAATAAAAAATTCTTTAGGCAAGGAATATCTTGGGTAAGAAGAATCTTACATTGCTTGTACGTAAAAGATGTTAAATAAATTTTGTATGACACTTGAATATAAGTAAAACTAATTTACATATTCTATGCCTCCAAATTTTTACTTCTGTCACGAAACTGACACTTTAAAATTCCCTTTCATATTTTATTAACTTATTATTATTGCTTTCCTCGAGCATTTTTAGACTTTATTAGAGGTACAAATAAAGAACATAAACACGCTCAGCAGAGGATTCAAATGAAACGTATAAAACTGATATGCATGGAATACTCAGTAGTAATTCTAAAGTATATTTTGCAACCATTCAATAGAGATATTTTAAAATCGACCATATGTTGATAACAACAAATCGAACATCAATTATAACCATGCAAAAAAGATTGTTTATTAGGTCATACTACTGACATTTTTTGGTAAAGTGATATTGGCTTACGTTTTGGCTTTTTAGCTCACCTTTCCTAAAAGGAAATGTGAGCTTTTCCCATCTCTTGCCGTCGTCGTCGTCGTCTGTCGTCGTCGTTAACAATTGTTCAAACATCTTCTCCTCTGAAACAGCTGAATGGATTTGGATAAAACTTTGCATGATTGTTCCTTAGGGTATCCTGCACAAAGTTTATGCTTCGATTTTGGATCCGTCGAAAAACATGGCCACTGCTACTAAAAATAGAACATAGGGGTCAAACAACAGTTTTTCGCAAATATCTCAAAAATTATAGGTTACGGCAAATTCTGACAGGTTGAAAGTGTTCAGCATGAGTTATTGCCATTTTTTGACATTTTTGGCTTTTTTTATGTTATTATTTCAAAAATCTTCTTCTCTGAAACTACTTTTCAAAATCAAATGAAACTTGGTAAGATTGCGCCTTAGGGTATCCTGCAAAAAATCAATGCTTGGATTTTTGATTGGTCGAAAAACATGTCCGCCCTCACTAAAAATAGAACATAGGGTTTAAAATGGTGTTTTTGTTATTTTTTGCTGAATTATAGAAAGAAAATGAAGATGAAAGCTACTTTCAAGGTAAACATGGTATCCCGAGTTGAATGGTGATGATGAAAGTTTGTTTTGGACGGCCATTTTTAAAATTGCTGCCGTTTTCCCGCCATTTTTACACTTGCTCCGATTTCAACAATATTTGGTTTGATGAGAATGTTGTATAACAATGATTAAACTTCATAATATGTGAGCTTTTAATTGCCATCACCTGGTGTCCGTCATCATCGTTGTTAACAAATTTTCAAACATCTTCTCCTCTGAAACTACTAGGGGGATTTGGATGAAACTCTACAAAATGACAGATGAGTTCAGCATGGTTTATCGGATAAAAACCAACAGCTTAGTCAATATGATCAAAGATGAAGCATAATAGAAAATAAAAAGCCTTAACCCACAATTTTTACATAACTTCTTTCAAACATTTTAAAAACGAAGACAACATATAGACCAAAAGATTTATACTTGTATTTGAAGATGAATTAAAGCTTGTATTTTGTATTGTGAATAATCAGATAGACCATGACTGTATCTTAATCAAGCGTAGGGAGAACCCATGCCCATTTCTTTCCAGAGGTTCTTGAAAGGCTTTTAAAGGTATTTTCAGCATTTTACATGACCTTTAATACTCAGTTTAATTTACAACAAACATTAATATATTAATTTAGTTTATAGTACATTGTTTGCCAGGTGAGCGATTCAGGCTCTTAAGAGCCTCTTGTTCTGGTCACAGATTGGATGTGTATGCAATATTAATTTTTACAGAACAATCTAATTATATCCATATTGTATTTTCAGGTTTTTCCTAAGTATACAAATGAAGTATAACCCAGGAGACGTACAAGAATTCAAGATATAAAAATAAAGTTTATTTATAGTAATGCAATTTTTTTATATTCAAATTTGACCTGTTCCGAATTCTAGAAATAAAAAAAACAACAGTTTAATTGGGTAGTGGAAAAGGAGATTTTGTTTTACATTTAAGGACAAACAGTGACTTTGGGATACAGAAAACAGTAGTTGTTATTTACTTTTCTGGTGATTTTGAGATTGTTTTGCTCTTCAACTTTTTGCTGTTTTGTTTTCAACAGTTTAGGCCTTGAGCACAACTGTTGGGTCGTAAATCGACGAAATGTGCACATCTTGTATATTGAAATTGATATCAAAGAATTTATTATAATAAAAGACTAATAAAAGGTTAAATTAGTGTAAAATTAATTTAAAAACATTTAAAACAATTCTTATAATTGAATTTTTAACAATTGATTTACACACAATTTCACGTAAAATCTTTGAATGAGTAATATTTAAATTGCGGTTTGCAGAGTATACGTTGGTGATGTCATAGGACCCAAGGCAGATTTTATAGCTCGACGACTTTGCCCCTTTCAGCTCGGACTCTATTATCTGATTATTTTGGAAATCCAAAATATAGGCCATCGATTTACATATCCTATGGCATGGCAAACCTTGACGGCTACATCGCAGCCATAATTGGTAAAAGTGTCTTTCCTATGCAAAGTTATGTCCATGAATGTATTATGTTTAAGGTAGATCAATACAAATATTTTTAGCAGATAGATTTTCCTAATTTTTTCCAGGCAGGATGTTGGACGGATATACTTTGAAATTTAATTTTAAAAAATATGGGTCACCGTTCTTGATTTTGAGATAATTGAGTCTTAATGTTGGTAAATTCTATATAGATTATATAGGGAAAATCCAAATTTCTCGTACAATAAAAAAACTGACAGATAGATTTTTTTTATAAAATTTTGAAAAGAACACTTATCTTACATGCTTTCATATTCGTAAAAGAAAAATTAGGATCACTGCTCAATTTTACTTGCTATATCCAAAAAAAAACAAAAAACAAAACAAAAAATAATTTAGGCCCAGAAAAAGAGAAATCTATGGCAATATTTTAACCATATATGCAAATTCTGGTTTTTCCTTTTAAAATTTTAAAACAAACATTTGAATTTTACCTTTTAAATAATAACAATAAACGATAGAAATATACATACAGAGGTCACCACGAGGTCTTCAACATGTGCAACCCATAGCTGGCAGCAGGACCACAACAAAAAAATGTAATCCATCCATGGTCACAGCACAATGACAATTTTTCACATTAGTTTTAAACTGAAAATGGACACATCAATGACAAACAGTTCCTGACTATATGGACAGCAGTGTAAAACCTGCAGTGGGATAAAACTAATTGTATAGGATCCTATACTCCCCCACCCCCACATCATTTATGGTCACAGATATCCAAATAATAAATTGTACACTGCATGTAATACTGTGTGGTTTCAATGAGAGATAAATGTAATGATGCGGACGAAGAAGTACAGAAAGATTCATAAGCTGAATACTTATTTCGCGTCCACTTATTATTGCGATTCTTCTGCTCCAGGCAAAATTGCGAGGTTTAATTATTGCGATCGCTGACCGCGTGAAAACTGAAAGGTTTTATTATATCAATCGGAGATCGGGTACAAATTGGGTTTTAATTGATGGTTTTAAACATATTAAAATTCAAAATGTCATTTATATATAATAGCTGTCCAAACAATAACTATCCAACTAAGTATCTACCAATTAACCTGTTTCCGGATGTCGGCAATCAATGACCAGAAACTTACCTGTGTAAATTTAAACAAAGGGTCACACATTTATAGTAAATCGGACATGAAAATGTGCATTAAAAATGCGAGTTTTTAATATTCCGATCCCAAACCAATCGCAATTTTCGCAATAATAAAAACATCGCAATAATTTCCATATTTACAGTAATACGTAAAAAATATAAAAGAGAGGAGAAAGATTCCATTATTTATCTGCGTTAGGGAATCCTTTAGTTATACTAATACCAACGAAAAACAATGTTTAAGAGGAGTTACATGTAATTAATAACAAGGTCCAACAGAAAACAAATCTGTCCCGACGTTTGCCCGTTTAAAAAATATAATCCGACCGAAATAAATTTCTTACATAGTGTGTATGAGAAAAAATAAATTCTGGCGCGAAATACATAATCTCGCCTGGGCAAAAATCCGAGCCCTCCCTCCATGGTCCAAACTTTAATATCTCCGAATTGATTACTGTATGTGTGTCGATCATACCATGAGTTTGTAAATATATGAAATATTTTTTTTTAATAAAATAATCTAGAGTTTTAATTGAAAGATTATTAGTTTATGCGATCCGGCAAGTCTTGTTACTCATTGTGCAGAGGGACATGCAGGATCCTTTTAATTGCATGAACTACCGATTTTGTACTGTCTTTGTTGTATCAAAAGGTCTGACATGAAAAAGAGGAGAAAGGAGAAGGATGACACATTTACCCCATGATATGCATATATATCAGGGGCCTCGGTGGCCGAGTGGTCTAGGTAGTTCTTCATTACTACTAATGATCACTAGCCTGTCAACGCTGGGGTAGTGAGTTCGAATCTCATCTGTGGCGGGCTGTGTTCGACTCCGATCTTAATTGACAAGGATTGCCAATTTTCCTACCGAAGGTCGGTAGTTCTCTCCGGGTACTCCGGCTTCCTCCACCAAAAAAAACTGGCCGTCGCGAAATAGCCAAATGTGCTGAAAACGGCTTTAAACCACAATTAAACAAACTAAACAAGCATATATATCAATCGTAATATTCCGTGTGTGAAAGATACAACAATTCGGCGAAGAAGAGATAGATGAATGAAGTTAAATGCATAGTTGTTTACGATTGCCAAGATCTGCTGTCAATTTTTGCCATGAAAATATCCATCTGCTGTTCAAGACAGCAACAACATGTTGACCGGCGAAATTCAATTGATTGTATTAAAGTTATTAAACAAATGACAGGGTCCTCCTATAGTAGAATGGTTGAAAATGGCCCAAATTTCTTAAATAAAACGTAAAATGTAACCATGGAGTTGCAGTTTTAAAGATATTTCCTCCAGGGACCAAATTTGCATTAACGACGGCCGAAACATAACTTTATTCTTTTCCGATTTTGTTTTAAGGTGAAGCCATATATTTATATTCAATAGAAAAGTTGCCTTTTGTATGACCAATACCGGAAACCACCACATATTACTAAATAAATGTTATAAATAGTGTCAAAAGCGAAAAGAATCACCCACCTGTCATATCGGAAAACATTTGGTGCATCTGTGTTTACGATTGCATCGGCAGTCCCAGTTGCCGGTAATAGGGTGTTCATAATATTTACCAATAAGGCAACAATTTCAGGAGATCTATGAAAAATGTCATGTACGTGCATCAATATAAAGATTTAGTCGACTGAGTTATACCAAGAGAATTGTCTATCATCACTTAATGAAAGGATTAACATTAATTGTATTTATTCTTATAAAATACATCATTACTTAAATTGTAGTATAAATGAGGTAACAGGTAATCGACCTAATTCAGACAATGCTGAAATATTTCATATTTTTTTTGAAGTCCATGAACTGATTTACAGTATTTTAGTTGAACCTTTTCGAACACGGATTTTTCTTCTATAGATGTGATGTTTGCTTTTATGATGTTTTCGTCTGTCATAATTTATTGATGTAATTGTTTAAAAGTTTGTCTGTGATATTTATTGATGTAATTGTTTAAAAGTTTGTCTGTGATATTGATTGATGTAATTGTTTAAAAGTTTGTCTGTGATATTGATTGATGTAATTGTTTAAAAGTTTGTCTGTGATATTTATTGATGTAATTGTTTAAAAGTTTGTCTGTGATATTTATTGATGTAATTGTTTAAAAGTTTGTCTGTGATATTGATTGATGTAATTGTTTAAAAGTTTGTCTGTGATATTTTATTTTACTTTTATTTGTAATTTTTATTTGTAAATACTTATCTTAGTCCTAGTAATATATATCTTTTAGTATATTGTAACAAGTTCTCGCAGTGATATGGCCGAAGTAATGACAACACGGCTTTAAACATCAATCAATCAATCAATCAACTTCTATAGATGGAGTGTGACACTCCCAACAAATTCAAACGGATCTTTTTAGAGCTCTAGTAGAAAATATCCATCACTTAACCAAAGTTTGACTATTATATAAAGTAAAAGTAGCAAACACTAGCAACTTAGGATAACAAGAAATCCTATACATATACCAACATGTTTGTAGGAAAACTAAATAGACAATGGCATGTGTACATGGAAAACACGCAACGTTTATGATATACTGTTTCATTTTAATTATAAAATATCACTTTAGTTCGACCTTTTATAAGTCAGCATCAACATTACTTATAAGTTGTTGTTTGTCAAGTATTCAGCACAGAGGTAAGCAAAACCTAACATCACAGAATAACATAATTCAATCTTAATACGAAGTTCTTAAATTTTGCTGTCGTGAAAAATTATAGTAAATTCCTTATATAGGTACGAAAATTCATCACACGGCATGTACTAGATATATGTTGTCTATTAGATTATAAGATTTATAATAAATGTATTGTTTGTTTTCATTGTTTGTTATAAATGTATGTTTGTAAGCCATTCGCCCATATAGTAAAGTATAAAGTACAGTATTAAAGTTAGATGTGGTCTACATGTCTAGAGCTCTGCGAATAAATAGCGATTTCCAGTCAAATCGAGGGAGAAATATAATTTTACAGTATTATATGGCAAGCCGTTTTACTATTTATTCTAACTTCAAGATATCTAATATAATATATAAGATATCTTATATAATCCAGTTTTTATAAATATATAAGATATCTCATAAAGTATATAAGATATCTTATAAAGTTTATAAGATATCTCATATATTTTATAAGATATTTTATATAGTTTATAAGATATCTCATATAGTTTATAAGATATCTCATATAATTTATAAGATATCTTATAAAGAAAATTATATGAGATATCTTATAAATTAT
Source organism: Mytilisepta virgata (assembly GCA_028015205.1). Lineage (NCBI taxonomy): Eukaryota > Metazoa > Mollusca > Bivalvia > Mytilida > Mytilidae > Mytilisepta > Mytilisepta virgata. The sequence continues at coordinate 9,853,999 of CM051510.1, forward strand.
ATAAGATGTCTTATAAACTATATAAGATATATCTTATAAATTATATGAGATATCTTATAAACTATATAAAATATCTTATAAAATATATGAGATATCTTATAAAGTTTATTAGATATCTTGAAGTTAGAATAAATAGTAAAACGGCTTGCCATAGTATTAAGATATATTTCTAACAATGTTGGGTTAATATTTAATATATTTCACAGAATGAAGTTTGTCACTGCATTTATTCTGCTCTCTGTCCTTTGTCGGACTGTTCTCTCTTTGCCATGTCTGACAACCAAGTCTAAACAAGATTTCAATAAAGCCAGAAATGCGTTAAAAAGTCTTGAGAGTTTTCTCAGGAATCAAGCTACAAGCATCAATAATAAAGTCAAAGCATTGGATAAAGACATGACTGACATGGAAGAAGATTTTAAAAGTAAGACTCTTTCTTCAATATTCAATTAGAACTGGTTTTTAGACTTGAGTAATACAATATTGGTATTAAAATGTGGATTTAGTTTAGTTTAATTTAATTTCATTTAATTTTTCTTTTATCTCGATATAGTCATCTTACGCTTGCGTATTCTGAATAAGATGCCTATTAGAAAGAACTACCATAAAGACTCTTAATGAAAAGTTGTTCGCTGTTAACTGTTTTTTGTCAAACCCGAGATCTCTGATCATTATGAAAACAACTTCCTTTTGGTATATCTGAATAAAATGATTAAAAAATGATAAGTACGAAATTATATAGTATGTGAATAAGTCAAAGTTACAACAGTTATTTAACATCTTGTAGTGTCTATATGCTTTATACTTGTTCTGTATGTACAGCAAGGACATTTGGAAACTTGTTTCCAGGCCTTATTGAACGCTTTGATAAATATTAAATATATATGTATATCTGATTCTGTTTTGTAAAAGGATTAATTTATACAATTTATATATATGTTATATTTCCAATTTTGTAAATTATAAATTTCAAACTTTATGTATAACAAACATTATATTTAGAAATTTATAATTTACAAAATGGGAAATATAACATACACACTGTTGAACATTATTAATTTATATATTTAAAGGAAGACAATGGCAAAAATACAACGACCACTGTTACTATTTTGGAACTGACAAAGTCATATGGACCAGAGCCGAGGTCTGTATGCTATGTTTACGAGTGATACATAAAACATCTCTCGTGTTTCTTTTTCACTCATACATTTGTATTTATTCATTTTAAAATAGAATACTTGAATTCAAGCTTGATTATTCATAAAATGTGAGTATATGAAAAGTAACGTAAATAATAATGTTTTGGTAAAAACCAAGATTTCGAATCATTTATTTGGTAATGTTCAATACTAGTATGTGAAGAACATGTTAGGGCCGGTTTCACGAATCTATCCTAAGACCTGTCATAAGATATATCTTAGGACATATCTTAGGAACCTCCTATGACTATCTTAGAACATATCTTAGACCTCGCCTCGAAGCTGTCCGTTAGGAAGATCTAAGGAAAGATGTCCTAAACGTGTCGGAAGTTCAATATTTATGAAAAAAAACTAATATAAATTTAGTATGCCAAATATTGCTAAACGTGTTTCCCAAACATTGCTAAACGTGTTTCCCAAATATTGCTAAACGTATCATTTAATATTCCCTAATAAGATCATTTGAAAATTGATATTCAAAGAAAAAAAAGTAATCTATTAATTAGACACCAATTTACATATGCATCATTATATTAAAATAAAATGAAGAGAAAAAAAAATTACTACATTTTTTCTACAAGTGGGGTGAGTTTAATTTGTCAGTGTGTCGGTTACAAAAAGGTTAAAGGATAAAATCGTGCATATTTGCTGTACGTATATTGTTCATTGTTGTTAAGTCCTTTTAAATATTCCGTCAACCTGTTATGATCCTAAGACCATCATAATACACCTTCGTGTAGTCCTAACTTTATAACCAACTTTAATAGATGTCCTAAGTTAGGAGCACTTTGTGAAATCGAAATAGAACTAAGATATGTCGTAAGACAATCCTAAGACATGTCCTAGTTCTAGTCCTAAGACACCTTTGTGAAACTGGCCCGAGTACATGACCGTTTACACAATGTGAGGGTTGTTTTAAGTCATTCTAAATTTAAAACTAAAAAATAAGGTTTGAGACAATAAAAAATAAACAATATTTTAATTTTTTAACACTTAAACAGCTTAATATCTTGCACTTCTACTTAGCTCATAAAAAACTTTGAACCATCTTTATGCAGAGGAGGTGTAGAGAAATCGGTGGTTATTTGGTGAAGATTGACGATTCATCTGAAGACAACTGGACATATCAACAAATGAAAAAAGCCAGTCCTGGTTAGCATATTCTTTTATTTATTATAATCATGTATTTTTTATTCAATTATCACTAGAACAATTACTGAATATTCATATTCAGATTCATGCGCAAATGAAATGTCAATGACAGTTTATTTACTGGTAGACAACGTTTCAAAGAAACTTTTTGTAATACAATAAAATTTTGGAGAATACTTTATAATCTTTATTTGCAAATTACACCCATTATGGGTCAAGCAAATAAAAACAAAACAATTTGAACAATAAACAATGAAGAGAAGACATAATGCAGTTTAAGACATACAAAAGATAGTTCATTAGTTATATAAAACATTAGGTTCATTCTTAGACCGGTACGGACCCTATTTCAATTCTAATGAATGTTTAATGTTGTTCATATGTTTTTAGTTTTTAATTGTAATGCATGTATTGTTTTGGTCTTGTCTTCGTTGTTCCCCGGAGTTTGTCAGTTGTTTCGATTTTTCCTTCCTTCGAATATCCCTTTGGTATTTCTTGACTTTATTTGATAAAGGTACAAACAGCCGATAAAAGGGTTGGGTTAGGAGTTAGAATATATTTCAGTTTATCTAGTAGGTTCGACACATTTTCAAAATCAGGAACATTTTTTTATTTTTCAAAGAGTGTATTTCGATGTTGTTCATTTAGTTGACTGTGTATAAAGAAATGGTATTCGTCTTCCACAATATTACAATTTCTACGTATTCTTTGTTCGCTAGGTATATTTTTATAGCGTCCTGTTTCTATATCTAAACTATGGTAACTATGGTCACTAATGTGAAATTTTGTTATGGTTTGTCTATTTTGTAAATTTGTCTGTAGTATAATTTTACAGTATTATATGACAAGCCGTTTTACTATTTATTGTAACTTCAAGATATCTCATATAATATATATGGCATATAGTTTTCAATACCGAACTTGGTTTTTAATTTACTCGTCAATAAATGTTAACAATTTGTCATTTATCTTTTTGGTAGACGCATTAGTAACCTCTTTATTAAGAAGTACTTTTGTTGAAAATTTTATGATATGAAAAATGTCATGTATAATCTGATATGAAAAATGTCATGTGTAATGATCTATATTTTTCTATACATTTTGTTTCCTGTAATCGTAATTAATTATTGTATTTTCCATTGCTGAAATGTCTCAAATATTTTGCAAGTCAGATTGGATTCTCTATTTCTGGATGTAATTCACTCATGTTTGTGTAAAGTATGACGTCATCACAAACAAATGTGACGTTTCGCAATATGTGTAAGTTTTTTTTTCTAAATGTGTGAACCATTTTGACTTCTGAAATATTCGAACTATACAGTCAACTGTAATAATCTCCGGAGTTTTTTCATCAAGAATTCACTTGCTGAAATATTTAGGATACACTTTAGTTGTATAATCATTTATTTCAATTATTTATATGGGTTTGAAAATTGTATAATAGCACAGCATTTCTGGCTTGGGATAACAGATGTTGTCAATGGTGATTGGAGATGGATATATGATCAGACACAGCCTAGTTATAAGAACTTTGCCAGTGGACTACCAAATCAACCCAGTACCTCGAGCTCTAAAACTTACAATTGCGTATTTAAGCATTATAGTAATGCTAAATGGTACGACTATCCGTGTAGCTACACATCACCTTACATATGCGAAAGCAATTTTTGTGAGTATAGAGATATTTCAGTGTTTTCATATAATATAGCAAGAAGAAGTATCTTTCTTTGATTAAATTGTAAAGTATTGAAAAGATCGAGATAAAATTCATTTGGTGTTGAATATCTTCAGTAATATGAATCATACATGAAAGATGTTAATTAAATTTGTATGACACTTGAATATCAATAAAACTAATTTGCCTCCAAATTTTTACTTCTGTCACGAAACTGATACTTTAAAATTCACTTTTATTAAAACATATTTTATTAACTAAGGAATCTCCCTCCCTGCTTTGCTAGGGCATTTTTATACTTTATTAGAGTACAAATTAAGAACATGCATGCTAAGCAGAGGATTCAAATGAAAAATAAAAATTTGGTATGCACGGAACACTGGGTAGTAGTTCTAAAGTATCTTTTGCAACCATTCAATAGAGATATTTTACAATTGACCATATGTTGATATCGATCGACCTAACATCAATTATATATCAGATCATCACAAGAATGGAATATTTATTACGTCACATTTCTAAAAATTTTTTTGGTAAAGTGATATTGGTTTACCTTTTGGCTTTTTCTGGTCACAGATTGGATGTGTATGCAATATTAATTTTTAGAGAAGAATCTAATTATGTCCATATTATATTTTCAGGTTTTTCCTAAGTATACAAATGAAGTATAAAACAGAAGACGTAAAAGAATTCCAGATATAAAAATAAAGTTTATTTATAGTAATGCAATTTTTTTTTATGTTCAAATTTGACCTGTTCCGAATTCTAGAAATAAAAAAAACAAAAGTTTAATTGGGTAGTGGAAAAGGAGAATTTTTTTTACATTTAAGGACACACAATGACTTTGGGATACAGAAGACAGTAGTTATTATTATTTACTTTTCTGGTCATTTTGAGATTGTTTTTGCTCTTCAACTTTTCGTTGTTTTGTTTTCAACAGTTTAGGCCTTGAGCACAACTGTTGGGTCGTAAATAGACGAAATGTGCACATCTTGTTTATTGAAATTGATATCAAAGAATTTATTATAATAAAAGACTAATAAAAGGTTAAATTAGTGTAACATGTTCCAACATTTAAAACAATCCTTATAATTGAATTTTCAACAATTGATTTACACACAATTTCACGTAAAATCTTTGAATGAGTAATATTTAAATTGCGGTTTGCAGAGTATACGTTGGTGATGTCATAGTACCCAAGGCAGATTTTATAGCTCGACGACTTTGCCCCTTTCAGCTCGGACTCTATTATCTGATTATTTTGGAAATCCAAAATATAGGCCATCGATTTACATATCCTATGGCATGGCAAACCTTGACGGCTACATCGCAGCCATAATTGGTAAAAGTGTCTTTCCTATGCAAAGTTATGTCCATGAATGGTATTATGTTTAAGGTAGATCAATACAAATATTTTAGCAGATAGATTTTCCTAATTTTTTCCAGGCAGGATGTTGGACGGATATACTTTGAAATTAAATTTTAAAAAATATGGGTCACCGTTCTTGATTTTGAGATAATTGAGTCTTAATGTTGGTAAATTCTATATAGATTATATAGGGAAAATCCAAATTTCTCGTACAATAAAAAAACTGGCAGATAGATTTTTTTTTATAAAATTTTGAAAAGAACACTTATCTTACATGCTTTCATATTCGTAAAAGAAAAATTAGGATCACTGCTCAATTTTACTTGCTATATCCAAAAAAAAAAAAAAAAAAAAACAAAAAATAATTTAGGCCCAGAAAAAGAGAAATCTATGGCAATATTTTAACCATATATGCAAATTCTGGTTTTTCCTTTTAAAATTTTAAAACAAACATTTGAATTTTACCTTTTAAATAATAACAATAAACGATAGAAATATACATACAGAGGTCACCACGAGGTCTTCAACACGTGCAACCCATAGCTAGCAGCAAGACCCCAACAAAAAAATGTAATCCATCCGTGGTCACAGCACAATGACAATTTCTCACATTAGTTATAAACTGAAAATGGATACATGTACATCAATGGCAAACAGTTCCTGACTATATGGACAGGCGTGTAAAACCTGCAGTGGGATTAAACTATAATTGTATATGACCCTTAAACTAAGTGTATAGGATCCCCCCCCACATCATTTATGGTCACAGATATCCAAATAATAACTTGTATTCTGCATGTAATATTGTGTGGTTTCAATGAGAGATAAAAGTAATGATGCGGACGAAGTAGTACAGAAAGATTCATAAGCTGAATAATACGTAAAAAATATAAAAGAGAGGAGAAAGATTCCATTATTTATCTGCGTTAGGGAATCCTTTAGTTATACTAATACCAACGAAAAACAATGTTTAAGAGGAGTTACATGTAATTAATAACAAGGCCTGGGTCCAACAGAAAACAAATCTGTCCCGACTTTTTCCCGTTTAAAAAATATAATCCGACCGAAATAAATTTCTTACATAGTGTGTATGAGAAAAAATAAATTCTAGCGCGAAATACATAATCTGGCCTGGACAAAAATCCCAGCCTTCCTCCATGGTCCAAACTTTAATATCTCCGAATTGATTGCTGCATGTGTGTCGATCATACCATGAGTTTGTAAATATATGAAATATTTTTTTTAATAAAATAATGTAGAATTTTAATTGAAAGATTATTAGTTTATGCGATCCGGCAAGTCTTGTTACTCATTGTAAGATTGTGCAGAGGGACAGGATCCTTTTAATTTCATGAACTACCGATTTTGTACTGTCTTTGTTGTATCAAAAGGTCTGACATGAAAAAGAGGAGAAAGGAGAAGGACGACACATTTACCCCATGATATGCATATATATCCGGGGCCTCGGTGGCCGAGCGGTCTAGGTAGTTCTTCATTACTACTAATGATGACTAGCCTGTCAACGCTGGGGTAGTGAGTTCGAATCTCATCTGTGGCGGGCTGTGTTCGACTCCGATCTTAATTGACAAGGATTGCCAATTTTCCTACCGAAGGTCGGTAGTTCTCTCCGGGTACTCCGGCTTCCTCCACCAAAAAAAAACTGGCCGTCGCGAAATAGCCAAATGTGCTGAAAACGGCGTTAAACCACAACTAAACAAACTAAACAAGCATATATATCAATCGTAATATTCCGTGTGTGAAAGATACAACAATTCGGCGAAGAAGAGATAGATGAATGAAATTAAATGTATAGTTGTTTACGATTGCCAAGATCTGCTGTCAATTTTTGCCATGAAAATATCCATCTGCTGTTCAAGAAAGCAACAACATGTTGACCGACGAAATTCAATTGATTGTATTAAAATTATTAAACAAATGACAGGGTCCTTCTATAGTAGAATGGTTGAAAATGGCCTAAATTTCTTAAATAAAACGTAAAATGTGACCATGGAGTTACAGTTTTAAAGATATTTGCTCCAGGGACCAAATTTGCATTAACGACGTCTGAAACATAACTTTATTCTTTTCCGATTTTGTTTTAAGGTGAAGTCATATATTTATATTCAATAGACAAGTTGCCTTTTGTATGATCAATACCGGAAACCACCACATATTACTAAATAAATGTTATAAATAGTGTCAAAGCGAAAAGAATCACCCACCTGTCATATCGGAAAACATTTGGCGCATCTGTGTTTACGATTGCATCGGCAGTCCAAGTTGACGGTAATGGGGTGTGTATAATATTTACCAATAAGGCAAAAATTTCAGGAGATCTATGAAAAATGTCATGTACATGCATCAATATAAAGATTCAGTCGTCTGAGGTATACCAAGAGAATTGTCTATCATCACTTAATGAAAGGATTAATATTAATTGTATTTATTCTTATAAAAAACATCATTACATAAATTGTAGTATAAATGAGGTGACAGGTAATCGACCTAATTCAGACAATTCTGAAATATTTCGTAATTTTTTTAAGTCCATGAACTGATTTACAGTATTTTAGTTGAACCTTTTCGAACACGGATTTTTCTTCTATAGATGTGATGTTTGCTTTTATGATGTTTTCGTCTGTGATATTTATTGATGTAATTGTTTAAAAGTTTGTCTGTGATACTTTATCTCACCTTTTATTTGTAATTTTTATTTGTAAATACTTATCTTAATCTTAATAATGTATATATTTTTGTATATTTCAACAAGTTCTCGCCGTGATATGGCCGAAGTAACGCCGATCAATCAATCAACTTCTATAGATGGAGTGTGAAAAAATAACAATCCAAAGATACTAATATTAAATATGGTAAATTTATACTATGCTGTATACGATGCATTTCAAGGAGTTGAAATACCTCTCATCAGCAGCATTAAAACCGAAATATTTGGAAGACCAAAAACCAAACTTATATTAAACAAGAAGTACTCAACCAAAAATACCGAAATAGGAAGCCAAATTTCAGCTAAGGAGATCTACCATGTGCAATACAAGGAATGAACCCTTAGTATTTCTATTATTTTTGAATTTTGCTAAATACTGGTAATTTCTGTAACAAATCAATGAATAATCATGTCAGACAAGTCTGATGACTGGGTTGACACCCCCAACCAATTCAAACGGATCTTTTTAGAGCTCTAGTGGAAAATATCCATCACTTAACCAAATTTGACTATTATATAAAATAAAAGTAGCAAACACTAGCAACATGGGATAACAAGAAATCCTATACACGTACCAACATGTTTGTAGGAAAACTAAATAGACAATGGCATGTGTATATGGAAAACATGCAACGTTTATGATATAATGTTTCATTTTAATTATAAAATATCACTTTAGTTCGACCTTTTATAAGTCAGCATCAACATTACTTGTAAGTTGTTGCTTGTCAAGTATTCAGCACAGAGGTAAGCAAAACCTTACTTCACAGAATAACGTAATTCAATCTTGATACGAAGTTCTTAAATTTTGCTGTCGTGAAAAATTATAGTAATTTCCTTATATAGGTACGAAAATTCATCACACGGCATGTACTAGATATATGTTGACTATTAGAATATAAGATTTAAATGTATTGTTTATTTTCATTGTTTATTATAAATGTATGTTTGTAAGCCATTGTCCCATATGGGCATAAAAGTGCTTTTTAATCAAGTATAAAGTACAGTATTAACGTTAGATATGGTCCACATGTCTAGAGCTCTGCGAAAATAGCGATTTCCAGTCAAATCGAAGGAGAAATATAATTTTACAACTGTATATGGCAAGCCGTTTTACTATTTATTCTAACTTCAAGATATCTCATATAATATATAAGATATCTTATATAATCCAGTTTTTATAAATATATAAGATATCTCATAAAGTATATAAGATATCTTATAAAGTTTATAAGATATCTCATATATTTTATAAGATATTTTATATAGTTTATCAGATATCTCATATAGTTTATAAGATATCTCATATAATTTATAAGATATCTTATCAAGAAAATTATATGAGATATATTATAAATTATATAAGATGTCTTATAAAGAAAATTATATGAGATATGTTATAAATTATATAAGATGTCTTATAAACTATATAAGATATATCTTATAAATTATATGAGATATCTTATAAACTATATAAGATATCTTATAAACTATAAGATATCTTATAAACTATATGAGATATCTTATAAAGTTTATTAGATATCTTAAAGTTAGAATAAATAGTAAAACGGCTTGCCATAGTATTAAGATATATTTCTAACAATGTTGGGTTAATATTTAATATATTTCACAGAATGAAGTTTGTCACTGCATTTATTCTGCTCTCTGTCCTTTGTCGGACTGTTCTCTCTTTGCCATGTCTGACAACCAAGTCTAAACAAGATTTCAATAAAGCCAGAAATGCGTTAAAAAGTCTTGAGAGTTTTCTCAGGAATCAAGCCACAAGCACCAATAACAAAGTCAAAGCATTGGATAAAGATATGACTGACATGGAAGAAGATTTTAGAAGTAAGACCTTTTCTTCAATATTTAAATAAAACTGGTTATTAGACTTGAGTAATACAATCTCGGTATTGAAGCGAAGCTGAAGTCCATATAATTTTTGGAGGGCGAACAACCGGTCCATATACTGAAATTTGACCCGAAGTGTCATGAAGTATTTGTTATACTTTTCTGGCATTTAAAGAATTTAAACGAGGTGGTCCATATAATGTACAGCCGGTCCATATAGCATTATATGGACCGGCTTAGATAACATAGATAAATAGAGAAGTAAAAATGTAAAAGTATAATATATATATATATAATAAATATTTTACTTGTTATATGTATATGATTCTGTCTTGTCAAAGGATTAATTTATACAATTTATATATGTGTTATATTTCCCATTTTGTAAATTATAAATTTTAAACTTTATGTATAACATTACATTTTGAAATTTATAATTTACAACATATATACTGCTGAAAGTTATTAATATATATATTTAAAGGGAGACAATGGCAAAAATACAACGACCACTGTTACTATTTTGGAACTGACTTTGTCATATGGACCACAGCCGAGGTTTGTATGTTATGTTGACTAGTGATAGAACCTCTCTCATATGTTTCTTTTTCACTCATACATTTGTATTTGTTCATTTTAAAATAGAATTGAATTCTAGCTTGATTATTATCATAAAATGCGAGATAAAAGTAAAAAATAACGTAAATAATAATGATTTGGTAAAATCAAGATTTTATATCACTTTTTGGAAAATTTCAAATAAATGTAAGTGTTATACATTATTACATATTTGGTAGATATAACATGTATAACGTAGATTTTGTGTATGCAATAAATGAAATAGCAGGTTTCACTAAAGGTCGTAAGAGTTACGATCAGTCGTAACTTGTATTTATTCAAAGGATTAACAATCAGTCGTAACTCGTACGAGTTGTAGTGAAATAGTATCCTTAACTCGATACGGATGCATGCAGTATGTGAAGAACAGATCAGTACGTGACCTTTTGCATATTAGTGTTGTTAATTTAAGTCATTCTAAATTGACAACCACAAGGAGTAAAACCACCATTAGATTTTACCATAGCATTCTGTGCTAAATTGTCAGATATTAATCTTCTATGGAAAATTTGTGTTGATTTTTAAAAAAAATGAGAGGCATATCATTTAAAAACAGCATCGTGTCAGTTCTAGTTTTCCTCAAAATCTCACCTCGCCATAAAAAAGGAATGTGCCTTGGAACTTCATGGCCCTGAAGTTTGCACCTCAAAACTGAGTATCCATCATTTTTAATGGTCATCTTTGGCAGTCTGTACACCCAAAATAGTTTGAAAGAAATTCATATCAGTAATTCAAAAATTCTGCTATAGATTTTAATTCAAAATACTAATTAATTTACATAAAACTGAGCAACGCAAGGAACTATGTTTTTTTTTACATCAATCATTATAGTCATTAAACATATTAATAATATGTTTTTGGCAAACACAATACAGAAAATATATACACAAACGCATAAAAGTACAAACTATAGTGCATGTTTGGATTAAGAGACTTCTGACCTAAGTTATAATGACCATTTTAAAAAGAAGCCAATATTTCTCACATGTCGGAATGAAGGTAGATTTAAAATAAATATGATTTTTTTTCATCTTGATCCAAATTTTTAAAGTTCATATTATCAACAAGATTATCTAAATTAGCAAAGAGGTCGTTTCGCAAATTTTGATTTATTTTACAATCTAGTAGGAAGTGGTTCTCGTCCTCAATAACTTTGAGAATTTTGCATAATCTTTCTTCACGTGGTATCTTTTTATATCGATCTCTCTCAATTTCAAGTCCATGATCACTGGTGCGGATTTGTGTGAAAAATAACAATCCAAAGATACTAATATTAGATATAGTAAATTTATACTATGCTGTATACGACGCATTTCAAGGAGTTACCTCTCATCAGCAGCATTAAAACCGAAACATTTGGAAGACCAAAAACCAAACTTATATTAAACAAGAAGTACTCAACCAAAAATACCGAAATAGGAAGCCAAATTTCAGCTAAGGAGATCTACCATGTGCAATACAAGGAATGAACCCTTAGTATTTCTATTATTTTTGAATTTTGCTAAATACTGGTAATTTCTGTAACAAATCAATGAATAATCATGTCAGACAAGTCTGACGACTGGGTCGGCGAATACCCTCGGGGACCTAGGGTCCACCAGCAGAGGCATCATCCCAGGAGTTTCAAAATAACAATCCAAAGATACTAATATTAGATATAGTAAATTTATACTATGCTGTATACGACGCATTTCAAGGAGTTACCTCTCATCAGCAGCATTAAAACCGAAACATTTGGAAGACCAAAAACCAAACTTATATATTAAATAAGAAGTACTAAACCAAAAATACCGAAATTTTTCTTATAAAGAAACCTTTAAAGGCTAAATATTGTTCCTTATCAATGGAAAGTTTGACTTTAAAAAAAATATATGCACTATTTTCAGTACGTTCTAAAACGGGATTTTCCACAATAGTGGTTCTACACCTGAAAATAGGACTTGAGACAATAAAACATAAACAATATTTAAATTTTTAATACTTTAAAAGCTTAATATCTTGCACTTATCTTTAACACATAAAAAATGGTGAACCATCTTTAGGCAGAGAAAGTGTAGAGAAATCGGTGGTTACTTGGCGAAGATTGAAGATTCATCTGAAGACAACTGGCTATCTCAACAAATGAAAAAAAGCAGGCCAGGTTAGTATCTCTTTTTATTTATTCAAAAACTTGAACGTTTTTTTTTTTTTTTATTAAATTCAATTATCACCTGGACGATTACTGATCATTCATATTCATGCGCAAATGAAATATCAATGACAGTGTTATTTTGTGTAAAGTTCAACGTTTCTTAGCACACTGTCAACAACGTTGAGTGTGTCACCTATTGTAGTACAATAAAATATCGGAGAATACTGACTCTCTTATTGTATGACATCAACCACAATTTCGTCAATCATATAAATATTTATTGTATTTTCCGCTGCTGAACGGCCTTAACTATTTTGCAAATCAGAGTGGATTTTCACGGGGGATTGTCCATTTTTGGGTGACATTCATTGATTTTTGTGTTAAGTATGTTGTCATCACACAGAAAATACATGCAAGTTTTGTTTTCAGCCCCCATGCAGACTTTTGGAATATAGAAAATTGTTAATGGAAATGTATTAATCTTATGACATTGTATGTAATAAAGGGCTTGGGTAAGCACACGACCGCAACATGTCGACAGGTAAAGAATTAAAGTAAAATTTGGACATATTATTAAGCTTTACCCAATAAAGTGTTTGATAATATAATATACATTACACAGAAATAATTGGACCTACCACAAAAACTAGATGAAAAATTAAAAAAAATAAGAATTCAAGCCACCTTGCTTTTTTCTAGTTCAAATTGCTAGTCTTTTAGTTTCTATGCCGTCTTGTTCTAGTTTTGTTTAGTTTATTAGACGTTTTTTATTTTTTCAGTTATCCCTGTTGTGTTTGTTTGTTATGTTTCATTCTTTTGTCGATATTTGACCCCTTTAACCACTTATATCTAAAACAAACTGTACTGAAAAGAAAGAAAAATCTGTTGACATACTACTGTCCTCAAAGAACTCATTAAAATGAACTAAAAGAAAACATCCCCATTAAAATTGGATGAAAATTGAAAATTTTAGTTGTCATACAAAATGACTAATTTTGGCCTTTTTAATCCCCTTTATCTCTAAAACGACAAAAGTTACACAAAAAGGCCCCGAGTAACTTTTATTGTATTTCTCATGACATAGAATAAAGAATGGAAACTTGGAATGTGTCAAAGAGACCAAAGAGTAGAAAACAACCCAAGGCTTCCAATGGGTCTTCAACGCAGCGAGAAAATCCCGCACCCGGAGGGGGCTTCAGCTGGCCCTAAACAATAATGCATACTAGTTCAGCGAAATGGACGCCACATTAAACTCCGAAAAATACAAATGAACCAAAAATTAACAAAATAAACACAAGGCTAACAAAGGTTAGAGGTTTCTGACTTGGGACAGATGCAAAAATGTGGCGGGTTAAACATGTTTTGTGAGATCTCAACCCTCCCCCTATACCTCTGGCCAATGTGGAATAGAGCGATACGTGCAGTAAAACTCATTTAAAAAAGTCCGAGTCCGATGTTATAAAATGGTAACGGAAGAAACTAAGCAAAATTACAATAATCAATATATATATTAACAAAGGACTACTAGCAGTTACTGACATGCCAGCTCCAGATCTCAATTAAACTGATCGAAAGATTATGTCTTTATCCTATAGAACGCCAGTCACAACCCCTACCGTCAGAAATTTAGTATCAAGCCATCATTAATTATACGAGAAGAACATAACCCGTATCGTGCCAACAACTGGTTTTAGAATAAATGTGTTTATTTCAGATGCAAAGAACCTATGTGTGAATCAATATTAAGTCCAAAAATGCCATCTTTAATGACATGAGAACAGTATCGTAACTATACCCTTGTGGATAAGTCTGTTTAAAGATTTGGTTAGCTTTTCAGGTGAATGACGACATTTTTGTGCTTTGTATAGAATATTACCATAAAAATTGGATGTGAAATACAAAACATCATAAAAATCGGACGAATATTATTATTTTTAAAAAACCTCTTATTTCCCAAAATCAATCCCGACCTGTAACGATTGTGGTAAATTATTATAAGGATATGTTTAATAGAACAAAAGTAAATGAGCGGAAACCTTCGACGACGACGACAACAGGCTCATACCATAATACGTCCGCAAATATTTGTAGTCGTATAAAAATCTGTACATTTGATAGGACATTGAGCATTTACTATTTTTGGACAGTCTTTTGTCTGTCTCTACTTCGGGAGCACTATACCTAACGACGGCACGGAGGAGGGAGGGGGGAGGTTAAGTGCCTATATAATGGTAACTACATATGTGGCCAACAATGGTATGTTTTTTTCTAATTGAAAATATGGGAAAAGGTATACTATATATATATGATTAGGTAATACTTACAGATTTATAAATTTCCCTCAGCCCCCTCCCCCTCCCCTTTGTGAAGCTGAGGCAATACTATAGAAAAACCGTTCCTTCCGGAAAAGTCCATAATAGATTAATAATGATCTTTTTCATCAACAGTTAAGTTGCCGATGTGTGGAGGACACACGGGTCATTTTATACAATTGTGTACATTGTATTTTAATTATATTCTCTGTTTGAAAATTGTAACAGGAGCGTATTTCTGGGTTGGGATGACAGATGTTGTAAATGGTGATTGGAGATGGATACATGATCAAAAACCACCCAGTTATAAGAACTTTCACGGTGGGAGACCATATACCACAAGTCACGCGTACTCGAAAACGCACAAATGCGTATATAAGGATTATAATTATATTAAATGGCACGACTATGTGTGCAACTACAAAACGCCTTACATATGCGAAAGCAATTTTTGTGAGTATAGTTATAATTCAGTGTTTCCCTATAACCTAGCAAGAAGAAGTATCTTTCTTTGATTAAATTGTAAAGTATTAGAAAATTAAAAAAAAAATTCTTCAGGCAAAAAATATGTTCACATCTCAACGATTTGAAATAAATTTGGTGGGCACTTGAATATAAAATAAAACTAATTTGCATATTCAGTGCCTTGAAATTGGGAACATAGAATTTTATTTCTATAGCACTAGATGAACGGGCCAACATTTAAGTTCTTTCATAAAAATTTACATTTATTAAAGCATTTTTATTATCTAAGGAACGTCTCCCTCCCTGTTTTGCTCATGCAGTGTTACAGCCTTATAGATGGGTTTTGGCTTTACACTAATTGAATCTTTCGGTTATTGTTTTAGCTCTTCACATATTTTGATGCATTACTGTGCAAATTAGTCACACCAAAACTGGTATAATAAGTTTTTTCAATCGTTTAACACCTGCCTGTACCCGATCCTCTGAACAATATTGCTTAAGTTACCCATTCGACTGTTATTAGGGGTACAAATTAGGAACATAGATACCATGCTCAGAAGAGGATGAAAATTAATGAAAAATTAAAATATGTAATCCATTTGTGAGCTGGGCTCACAGTAATTTTAGTTTTTGATTTAAAGTTTTCTTTATTATAGGTATCTGAAGGACGTTCACTTAATGTTAGTCTGAAAGATCAGCAAACACAGAGATTTGTTAAAGTCTTGTGAATTGAATTTTAACAGTTGTCAGTTTTGAAAAGAAAAGTATTTGAATTATTTGATTTTATACAGATATGTACATGTTTATATATTCGATTGAATAGTTTTTATATCAAATATCTTCCTTTTACTGATTATTTTAGGTTGTATTTCTCCCCAAAAGCTTTAAAATTTACTAACATAGAAAAATAAAATGTTCCATCGAATGCAGCTGAATACAATAGCAAACCCGTTGATATTGCATTACATAAAAGTCAGTTCTATACGAAAAACCTTAAAACAAACCCCATCACAATTGGCCAAGAAATATTGATGAAAATGCACGTTTTTTTGGTGATAACTATCTCACGGAAACCAGGCGTTCACGAACGACCCTGCCGACAACGTCATACCATTATAGGATATTCAACCAATGTGCGGTCATTTCAAATCTGTTCCATTGATAACATAAGTTAAATAACCATGTAACTATCTGTAGAAATTCAAATAATTCAAATGCTTGTCTTTTCAAAACTGAGAACTCTTAAAATTCAATTCACAAGACTTTAACAAATATCTGTGTTTGCTGAACTTTCAGAATAACATTAAGCAAACGTCCCTCGAATACCTACAATAACTTAAACTTACATCTAAAACTAGAATTACTGCGTGCACAGCTCACAAATGGATGATCCGATCCCCGCTCCACTTTTCATCTATATCCCCATATAACAAGTCTTAAAATAAGAACTCGTGCGCTCAAGTTATGAAACTTGTGCGGTCAAGTTAGTAACTCGTGTGCTAAAGATATGAAAATCACGCGCTCAAGTTAGTAACTCGTGCACTCAAGTTATGAAAATCGTGCGCTCAAATTACAAACTCGTGCGCGAGAATTTATTTTTAGCTTGGCAGAGCTTCCGTTCTATTCAAAATGCACTTTATGCTGTATAAAGTTATAATTTGAAACAATTTATAATCGATAAAAATATTTGACTATTGATCGATTCAATATTTTTGTTATCTAGTTGAATTCCTCGATCAGCCGACCGAACATCAATTGAAACCGTTCACCAGAAAACAACTTAACATATCCTCGAATATTTATGTTAATAATATCTATATTATATTTACAGGCTTTTCTTAAGTACACAAATGGAGTAAAAACCAGAAGAAGTATCATAATTCCAGATCTATAAATAAAGTTTATTTATAGTAATCGCATTGTTTTATGTTCAATTATGACCTCTTCCCAATTATAGAACAAAGAAATGCAAAGAAAAAACCTCTGGGTGCGCAAACGTATAATGAGACAGTGGGGAAAAGATTTTGTGGAAGGACACACAGTTATAATTTACCATTTCGGTGATATTGCCTTTTAAGATTCTGTAATAAGAAAAAATTGAAATTTTTTATTTCAAACTTTTTGCACAAAATCCATACTTTTGATGAGAACGGAATCTAGTATGAAAATCAGACATGTGGGTCTATTTTTCTGCTTAGTACAACTATTTGAAATTATGAATATATGAAAAATGCAATACCCTGTATCGTTTCTTTTGTTGACTAGTATATGTTACAATAACGAGAGAAAGTCTTGGTGTATTCAATGTTCAGATAAGAAAGGAGATGGGAAAACTTTTTTTTCACTCACAAATTTTCTTTCCATTTTCTTTGGATTATTATAATCATATTCACTGCTCAATTCCAAACTTCATCGGTTTTTCATCAACCAATTGCTAGTATACCTTTATTTCATAATGTTAGTACAACTATACGTTGCTTATTGTATTAAATAAAATAACTCTTTTCTTATCCAAATGAAAGCATGTACACCTATTTTTAAATTCTGTAATAATAGAACACTCTGCAGGTCAGCAAGGAACTTTACTATGTGAAGCAGTAGGGAAAATTACTATAAAATTGAAAATAAGTTAGAAGTTTGATGCAATATGTCCGTATATGCAATAGAACAGAGTTATTAATTTGAACGGCTTGCTGTCTAAAGTGGATAACTCTCCATCTTATTTAGATTGATTGTTATCCATGTTGTCTATACTTTATTCACTAACACAAGAATTCTAAACCGGAAAACATTAATATTGTCTGTTAAAAAATAAATCGGGCAATTATTGACAGCGAATGTCTGTGATTCCGGGTATTTTTCTGACATAAAAATAATCAAAAAGTTAGTATTTTGTATATATCTGCCTCTAATTTTCAGAGGAATGATTTTAGAAGCGAAAGTAGAATTTCGGTTATTTCATGCGACCACATGATAAGGATTTGGCAGAAAGTGTAAGAGTACTTCTATTCCGGGGTATATATCTTCCGGCCGGCTAATAATTACTAGAATATTGTAAATAGTGCATTTTTGAATGTTATTAAATTGTGTCGCCGCAATGTTCATTTACATTATTATTCGTTATTTGAACCTTGAAAATCTATTTTTAAAACGGAAACCAGATGAATTGCTTCAAAGTCATTCAAACATAAAACCTGTACACAAAAAAAAAAACTATGTTTGTTTTTGTTTCTAGTGTATTATTTCCGTAAATAGTGTAATATAGAATGTTTATGGAATGTTTATTTACATTTCTATTCCTTTGTTTTCGTTCAAAATCTATTTTTAAAATAGGAACCGGTTGAACTGTGTCAAAGTTTATCACCTGATTAATGTCGACATTGACAAGGAGGAATACGAGACACTTATCCATTATATAAATGATAAAACATATCCCGAAGCACACAATGAGTATGTGGAAACAGTCAGATATAAAATTAGCAGCGTCTTTCGTCTCTCTTTTGTTTCAACAAATCGAATTACACAAAATAACCCAATTATCAATATTAATTTGAATGATTAAGATCGTTATTTTCTCAAAGTTTTCATAGGTTCTCACTAAATTCATTGTTGTTTTGGAACAAAATAATCTAGCGTAAATATTCCTTGGAAAAAGTACATTAGTGTAAATATTCCTCGGAAAAAGTATGCTAGTGTAAATATTCAAAGGACGAAGTACACTAGTGTTAACCCCCCCCCCCCCCCGAAATAAATATTTTTATATTTTCTTTTTTTTCATTTCTATGTTTCCCCATAAAAAACATCCTCTTCAGAATCTTTATGGTTAGTTGGATGATTTCCACTAGCCTCGGAATTAATAACCTAGTGAAAAATGGTTAGTGGAGATTTTTCACTAGAACATTTTTTCCACCTGAAAAAAACACAGTCGTGGAATTAGATAACTGTTACAGAAGCATCTATATATGGTCCTTTAAAAGATTTGTTAATTTCGTCCCGATCGGGCAACAAATATGGCCACCATGGGCAATTGTTGTATCTGATTGGCTGAGTTTTCAAAAGCCTTCTTGTCTGAAACGGCTTGGCCAAATGGAAGAAAACTTGACCGGAAGCATCTATGGGAGGTTCTTTACAAAATTTCACCATTTCGTCCCGATTGGACTAGAAATATGACCGCCATGGGCAGTATTTTTCTGATTTTCTGATATAAAACAATCTTTCCTCTGACGCCGCTACGCCAAATGGAACAGAACTTGGAAGGAAGCATCTATGGGAGGTTCTTTACAAAGTTACCTCATTTTGTCCCGATCAGTCAACAAACATGGCAATCATGGGCAATTCTTGTTTCTCATTGGTTGATTAAATTTTTTTTCTGGAACTGCTTGGACAAAACTGTCAGCCAAAGATGAAATGAAGCATCTATGGAACGTCTTTTATGAAAGACTTTTTTCATCCTGATTGAACAACAAGCTTGTTTCTGATTGGCTGATACAAAGAAAAGTTCTTCTCTGAAACCGCTGGGCCAAATGGAACGAAACTTGACCGGAAGCATATATGGGAGATTTTTTTTACAAATTTTCCCTATTTTGTCCACATCAGGTGACAAACATAGCCGCCTTGGGCAATTCTTGTTTCTGATTGGTTAATTTAAAAGGAATTTTTTCTCTGTAACTGCTAGGCAAAATAGAGCCAAACTTGCCAGAAAGTGTCTATGGCTTGTAACAAAAATCTACATAACCACAGAATTGCTTGAAACAAATATGGCCTGAACGTTCAGAATAAGATGTCAATCCCTCATTCAAGATGGTCACCAGCAGCGGATTTAGGTCAATATAAGACCCTATGGGAAATACATGCAAACATCTTCTGGAGAACCACTGAATTTAAGAATGTGCTGACCTGTAAGTAGAAGGACCTTGATGCAAAATAATTTGGTCCCTACAAGGCTTACCACACTTCATAATGATAGTCCGAAGTGATTTCTCTCTTTGAGGTACATCAATAAAAACTGCTTTCATTCCAGGTGAGCGATAGAGGCTCAGCCCTCTGAGCCTCTAGTTCATATTTGGGTTTATATGTATAGATTTTATAACATAATATTTTCATATCAAACCTATTATCAGCCCGAGAGCCGCCAGATTTTGACCATGGGCTGATAAATGGTCTGATATGAATAATTATAGATTATTACATGTCATTTTCCATATCGGCCCTGGTATCATACCGAGACTCCAATATCGGACCGAAGGCTCTGTCCGCGGTACGATACTAGTCAAGGGATGATACAAGAGCCGATATGGAAAATGTTATGTCATAATCTATTTATTACATATTTTCAATTTAAAATCTATACACAACTACATAAATAATATGGAAAATGGCAGAGAAATAAAACTTTTAGCAGCTATATGGATTTTCTTTTTAAATTATGACAAAACTGTTTGAAAAATTCATAGGAAACACTGTACCTTTCGATAGAGTTAATAAACAAATTTTTAAAAAGTCTCCCATTTTGTTTGTTGACGTTGCAGACGACCGGAAGTGGGACGCATTACGTGCGCACGCCAGGGCTGATACGGATTTCTAATAGAATTCCTTTATAAATCCGTATCAGCCCTCAGGTCCGATATGGGGGCTGATACGAATTTATAAAGGAATTGTATTGGACATTCATATATGACGCCGCCTATTAGACTTCTGGACTGAATTTATGAGGTGCAAGTCATATCAGCTATGCAAAAAAGCACTTATCAGATCAAAATATTTAATAATGACTGTTATGATATTTTATCATATATTTGGTACTAAATACAGAAGTTTTGAATATGCGATAAAGCCCATGATGTTGGTCGGTATTTGACGTCATACCCTTTATCGCATATGGCTTACCCTTTTTTACATAGCTTTTTTCAATTTTATTTTTCAATTTTACTTTTTCAATATTTTTTTTTTGGTGGGGGCGATTTTTTTTTGGGGGGGGCAAATTAAAAAAACAAATGTTGTTCAATTTATTTTCACGATTTTTTTACTTTTTTTCATCCCCCCCATTTTAAAATTTTTTTTCACAAAATATTTTCCCCAATCAATTTCATTTGTGGCAGTAGACTTTAATCTGGAAAATCTGAAGTCCTCTGTTTAAATATATGATAAAGTGTATAATACATGTTAAAATCTGTATCACATGCTGTATTAGCATATTGATACAGATTTTACCATGTATTATTCTCTATTTATTATATACTTCAACATTGGTGTTTTATAGGTTTCCATGAAAATTCTTATGTCAATGATTTCAGTTTCATTGTCTTATTGGCAAATATCCTCAAAGCGCCGTAAATCGCCATTGCCTCTCATAAATTTAGTCAAAATGTTTTGTCATTTGTTTTTCTGTTTGTATTAACATTTTTGGGCGTTTTATTTTTAAAATTTTGAATTTAAGATTATAATTTAACTCATTCTTCTTTTTCGAATATATAGCAGTTTTGTCATATATTGTAGATGCACTATAAGGTTTGATATGATTCCTTTTCTGGAATCGGGGACCTCATTGGTTGAATATAAACCCAAAATTGTAAATTTAATGCATGTGACGTATTAAGAGGTGTTTACTGTTCGAAATCGCATCAAAGATGTTTTCGTTTACTGTTTTTGTTGGGTTTCGCCATTTAATTTATTTTCAATTAATTTCTATCAGGAGATATTTGCATAACATCTCTAAATCGGCAGCGATGTTTTAGATTTTTGACTTTGGTTGAGCGTCATTTATATAAGCAGATACTTAACTCTGAAGGTGAGAATCACAACCGATTCTAACAGTCCCTCAATGTATTGAAAATCAAAGTTAAATATATCGGCAAAAGAATACCGAAGCGACAAAACAGCGAGAAAAGTCCACAAATTCTAAATCCAAGGAAAACAAAAAGTCAGGAGAATGGAACACAACAAATAAACAACCATAGATTTATATGTATCACTAAAAGAATAAAATACGTACAATAACAAACAAACAAACAAATATTTCATTTGCAATTTGTGCCCTAGAAGAGCTGTAGTAAATCCAACCAAAGCGAACAATATAAACATGCATTGATATATATGTATATATAAATACAAAAACATATAAGCATATAAACATGACATAAATGTTGAGGAGTACTTACTATACTCAGCCAGGGTAAAGGTATATTGACCATATCTAGTATTAAACAAAATATATAAGTATATATCTTTTTCAATACAATACAAAACAACAAAACCCTGGGTAGATTACAGTTTATAGTTTACATATATATTTTATGGATGTAGTATTTTTTCTGTTCATTATGCAAATTGCTAATTAAGATATAAAGTTGATCATATATAAAGGGATCTTCAGATGACAAATGAATTTTTCAGTACTTTCTAAAGATGCAATTTTTTTATATTTTGAACTGATGATATTAAGAATAGAGGACCTAACATTAACTAATTTAGGGCAGTTTAGAAGTGGACTTCATCTTCATCTTCATATAATAAAACTTAAACATTTTGCACAGCTTTTACGAATGCAATATTTTTATAAACGTCTGTCCAATGGATTTAAAAAGTAACCACTTAGAGGTATGAAAGTTCATTTCAAGGTACATGCTTCAGTTACTCAAGCTATATAAATATTATATGGTGAATGTTGCCGAGTCATCCAGGGCGCTGGGCACGGAGCTAAAAGAATAGGCCATAAAGTGTCTAAACGGTGTGAGTACAAGGCCTCCGAAGTACACTAGACTTTTTAGTGCTCATGATAAAGTCCAAATTTAACATTTTTGGGTTGATTTCTCAAATCCGTATTTAAAACAATTTTTTTCACAGAATGAAGTACTATTACTCTGCTCTGTGTCCTTTGTGGCACTGTTCTGTCTTTGTCGTGCCTGATATTGGCCCATACGATCTAAAAAGTGCCTTCCAATAAAGTATAAAGTATTCAAGTTAGATATGGTCTACATGCATGTCCAGAGCTCGTTCCAGTCAAATCGAATGAGAAATATAATTTTATAGTATTAAGATATATTTCTAACAATGTTGGGTTAATATTTAATATATTTCACAGAATGAAGTTTGTCACTGCAGTTATTCTGCTCTCTGTCCTTTGTCGGACTGTTAGCTCTTTGCCATGTCTGACAACCAAGTCTAAACAAGATTTCAATAAAGCCAGAAATGCTTTAAAAAGTCTAGAGAGTTTTCTCAGGAATCAAGCTACAAGCATCAATAACAAAGTCAAAGCATTGGATAAAGACATGACTGACATGGAAGAAGATTTTAGAAGTAAGACCTTTTCTTCAATATTTAAATAAAACTGGCTATTGGACTTGAGTAATACAATCTCGGTATTCAAATCCGTTTTTTATTGAACTTAATCTATTTTTCTTCTAGTTCTATATATATAGTCTTCTCACTTTCCTTGAATTATTGAGTATTCTGGATGAGACGTCGATTAGAAAGAACTACCATAAAGCCTTTTAATAAAACGTTGTTCGCTGTTAACTGTTTGTTCGTCAAACCCGAGATCCGTTATTACGAATAAAACTTTTTTGTTGTTGATATTTCTGAATACAATGATTAAAAATTGAAAAGCACAAAGGTATATAGTATGTAAATAAATCATAGTTTCAACAGTTACTTAACACATTACACCGTATGCATTATAGTTGTTCTGTAAGTATAGCAAGGGCATTTTGAAACTTGTTGGCAGGCCTTATCAAACGTTTTGATAAATATCTAATATGTACATGTATATAGTATATATTTTACTTGTTTCTCTATATACATGTATTCTGTCTTTTAAAGGGATTAATTTATATAATAAAAAACTAAGTATGTTGCGAAACAGCTCATACGACAATAGATAACAAGGAAAATAAATGGAAATGGTGAGCTGTCAAAAGGGGCATAAAACGACTTTAATGTATAAAATTACACAAGTCCAACAAAACCAAATATAAAATCGTAAAATAAAACACCAATCGAATTGCTAGAGTATTTCAACTTTTTAGTTTGATTGTTTTTTTTTACGATTTTATATTTGGTTTTGTTCGACTTGTGTATTTTATACATTTAAGTCGTTTTATGCCCATTTTGACAGATCACCATTTCCATTTATTTTCCTTGTTATCTAATTTATATATACACTGATACCTAGAAGTTGTTGAAAGCTATTAATATATAATTTAATGTTAGATATAACGCGTCATTGATTGGTCAAATTTTTTTCGTCTCTCATATCATAGACTAAATTTCCGTTTTCACTATGACGCCATTAAAGGGACTCCAAACGTCTTAGACGTCAAAACAACCGTTGGAATTAAATTATAAGGATTGACTGTAATTTTGTTTTTATTCTATTCGAAATAACTTCAATGGACATGGTCACACTTTCAAATAACCCGATACGCGGTTATTGAGGTTATTTCTTCATAGACTGAAAACATATATTTAAAGGAAGACAATGGCAAAAATACAACGACCACTGTTACTATTTTGGAACTGACTTTGTCATATGGACCACAGCCGAGGTTTGTATGTTATGTTTACAAGTGATAGAACCTCTCTCATGTTTCTTTTTCACTCATACATTTGTATCTGTCCATTTTAAAATAGAATATTTGAATTCAAGCTTGATTATTATCATAAAATGCAAGTTTTTAAAAGTAAAAACCAATGTAAATAATAGTAATTTGGTAAAAATCAAGGTTATACGTCACCTTTTGAGAAATTTCGAATAAGTGTGATTGTTAAAATTATCACATGTTTGGTAGATATAGCCTAGGTTTATGTATGAAATAAAAGTGGAAGTTGTCTCCGGGCAGTTCCCACCTTTTATAAGCATTCATAAATGGGTACTGATAACATTTCATATGCCCTCTCAATTAAGAAAAATCTGTTAAGCATCAATGAAAATGAATCTGACATGTATATATCAATGTTTCTGAACCCGATACGGATACATTCATCTATTTGTTAATGTTCAAATACTAGTATGTGAAGAACAGATGAGCACATGACCGTTTACTTATGAGCGTTGATTTAAACACTTAAAAAGCTTAATATCTTGCACTTCTACTTAGCTCATAAAATATTTTGAACCATCTTTGTGCAGAGGAAGTGTAGAGAAATCGGTGGTTACTTGGCGAAGATTGACGATTCATCTGAAAACAACTGGCTATCTCAACAAATGAAAAAAGCCAGGCCTGGTTAGTACCTTGTTTTATATATTCTAATCATGAGTTTTTTTTATTCAATTATCACTAGAACAATTTCTGAATATTCCTATTCAGATTCATGCGCAAATGAAATGTCAATGACAGTTTATTTACTGGTGTGTAAAACTCATACAAGGTTTCAAAGAACATCTGTGTCACTTTTTGTAATACAATAACATTTTGGAGAATACTTTATATTCTTTATTTGCAAATTACACCCGTTATGGGTCAAGGAAATACAAACAAAACATTAAACAATGAAGAGAACACATATTACAGTTTAAGACATACAAAAGATAGTTAGGTCAGTTATATAAAACATTAGGTTCATCCCTTGACCGGTACGGACCCTATTTCAATTCTATTGATTGTTTAATTAAGGCGCAAACAGCCGATAAAAGGGTTGAGTTAGGAGTTAGAATATTTTTCAATTTATCTAGGTGCGACACATTTTCAAAATCAGGAAATACATTTTTTATGTTTCAAAGAGTTTATTTCGATGTTGTTCATTTAGTCGACAGTGTACAATGACATGATGGTCGTCTTCCACTATATGACAATTTTTACATATTCTTTGTTTCCTAGGTATATTTTTATAGCGACCTGTTTCTATTTCTAAACTATGGTCACTAATGCGAAATATTGTTATGGTTTGTCTGTTTATAAAATGTGTCTGTAGTAAATAGTTTTCAATACCGAACTTAGTTTTTAATTTACTATACAAGAAAAGCTGGGACTCGTCAATAAATGTTGACAATTTGTCGTTTATCTTTTTCGTATAGGCAATTAAGATGTACTTTTGTTGAAAATTTTATTTTATCAAAAGATTTATCTAAAGTTGTGTAGATTTGAAAATCTAAGTCAAATTCATGAAAAATATTTAAGGCAAATGAATACCACGAATATATTCCTTCTTCATGTAAATTTTTATTAACTTTGAAGCATCTTTAACCAGCGGATTTATTTTTTCTTATTTATCTTTATTGATCTTTATTTGCGAATTACACCCATTATTGGTCAACAAAACATTAAACAATAAAGAAACCACATATTACAGTTTATAAAGACATACAAAAGATAGTTCAGTTATATAAAACATTAGGTTGACTCTTTGACCCTATTTCAATTCTGTTATCCGAGTTTATTCTAGCAATATAGTTGACTTTTAATAAAGGGTGATAATGGGAAACGTCCCAATACTGATTCTCTTTTTGTATGACATCATAGTTTGACTTTTAATAAAGGACGATAAGGACGATAATGGAAAACGTCCCCGTACTGTCTCTCTTGTTATTATCACATGCATCTTCGTTTATGTTCGGGAAGCTTTCGTTCATTTCCGTAAATGTAACATTAACTACAGAGGACACAGTCACATTGATAAATTCGATGAAAAATGCACACTCAGAAAAAACTACCAAGGATTTGAGTATCTTGACGAAGAAAAGAAATAAAATGACTTGAGAAAGTTACTAATTTCTTGCTTAAAAACGCTGGACTTTATTACAATCCTATAAATTTCAAGTTACAATCATGTGTGTCCGAAAACACAACGCAGTTCAAGCTTTTTGACACAAAACTTTCACACGTCCAGCAACGTCACTTTTGCTTGTGTTGACGTCATAATTTACGCAAAATAGATTAATTGCACAGATAATGTGACAAATAATTTGAGGCATTTCAGATCACAGTGGCAAGAGCAATAATTAGTTACAATAATGGAAGTAAATGGGAGACTAAAAATAATTACATCATTGTAAAGATATATTTAATAATGTATTTTTAACATGTATTTTTCTGGTATTGAATTTCAAGATATTGAAATTTGTCGCTGATAGCAACATTTGCTGTTATTAGGAATGAATGATATATCTTTTTCACTAGGTGTAGTCACGGATGTTGTGGTTCATCTACGTAATAATAGAAAATAATATGGGAAAATGCCAAGCTAAACAAACTATTTATGCATTTACATAAAATCTGCTTAATTCACACCCACAAGGCTAATTAATATACATAAAAGAGTGACTAAAGTTGTAAGTATAGGATAAAAAGATCATTACATGCAATCTTTCATATCTGATGCTTTATCAGCCCTCGGTCATGTATCATCCCTTTCCGTGCCTAGAGGCCAAGGGCTGATACAGCATCTGATATGACAAATGTCATGTAATGATCTATATTTTGTTTCCTGTAGTCGTAATTAATTATTGTATTTTCCGCTGCTGAAATGTCTCAAATATTTTGCAAGTAAGATTAGATTTTTCTAATTTTGTGTTAAGTAAGACGTCATCACAAACAAATGTGACGTTTCTCAATGTGTGTAAGTTTTTTTTCTATATGTTTGAACCATTTTGACTTTTGGAATATATTCGAACTATACAGTCAGCGGTAATAATCTCCGGAGTTTTTCATCAAGAATTCACTTGCTGAAATATCATTTAGGATACACTTTAGTATAATCATTTATTTCAATTATTTTTATCGGTTTGTAAATTGTAATAGGATACTTTTTCTGGGTTGGGATGACAGATGTTGTAAATGGTGATTGGAGATGGATATATGATCAAACACAGCCTAGTTATAAGAACTTTATCAGTGGACGACCATATCAAGCCAGTCAAGGGAACTCTAAAAACAACAACTGTGTAATTATGCATCCTAATAATAAATGGTACGACAGTACTTGCAATAGCAGTAGGCCTTACACATGCGAAAGCAATTTTTGTGAGTATAGTGATAATTAAGTGTTTCGTTTGAATATAGCAGGAAGGGGTATCTTTCTTTGATTTAACTGTAAAGTAATAAAATGATTGATATAAATTTCTTTTGATGTACAATATCTTCAGTAATATAAATTATATATCAAATAAATTTGTATGACACTTGAATATAAATAAAACTAATTTGCATATTTAATGCCTCCAAATTTTTACTTCTGTCATGAAACTGATACCTTAAAATTCACATTATTAAAGCATATTTTATTAACTAAGGAATCTCTTCCCCTGCTTTGATCGAGCATTGTTAGATTTTATTGGAGGTACAAATTAAGAACATGCATGCTCAGCAGAGGATTCAAATGAAAAATATAAATTTGGTATACAGGGAACACTCAGCAGTAATTCTAAAGATTTCAAGAGATATTTTACAATTGACCATATGTTGATATCTACTGACCGAACATCAATTATACCCGATCACCACCAGAAAAATAACCATGAAAAGGATTGTTTATTACGTCACAATACATGTTTTGGTTAAATAATTATGGCTTACCTTTTGGCATGTTCTGGTCACATATTGGATGTGAATGCAATATTAATTTTTAGAGAACAATCTAATTATATCCATATTGTATTTTCAGGTTTTTCCTAATTATACAAATGAAGTATAACCCAGAAGAAGTACAAGAATTCCAGATATAAAAATAAAGTTTATTTATAGAAATGATTTTTTTTAAATTCAAATATGACCTGTTCCAAATTCTAGAAATAAAGAAACAAAAGTTTAATTGGGTAGTGGAAAAGGAGATTTTAAGGACAAACAATGACTTTGTGATACAGAAAAACACTAGTTTTTATTTACCTATTTGGTAGATTTTAGCTCGATCGATCGAATACGAATACAATTTGCTCCTTTCAGCTCGGATTCAATTATCGGATTGTTTGGAAAGCCAAAATATAGGCAATCGTTGGCTGCACTGCCCGCCTTACTTTATATATACAATCTGTAGGTATGGCAAACCTCACCGCCCACATGACGGCCGTTTTGTGAAAAGTGTCTTCCCTTTCCAAAGTTCTGTCTATGAACGGTATGATGTTAAATTATTTAATTACCAAATTATTCAAAGCAAAATTAAAATTTATTAAGAAATAAATAGATCAAATTCTTCCCTTTTTAAATGATTTCAATTAAAACTAAATAAAGGAAATGTCGGTAAATGGGAATGTACAAAAGAGTCAAATCTGAAATATTAGAAAATATTTAACGAGGCAAACAATTTCTAAAAGCTGAATTCACATTTTAAATGTTGGGAAAAAGAAATACTTTCAAAGAACAATATTTATGAATCAAAAAGTAAATGAGAATGATGATTTTAAAACTTTTGACAAAAACGTGGAAAGTAAAAATTAAAACACTACGAATTTTTATGTTGTTATATATCCTATAATAAGAAAATACTGGTGAGACGAGCTTATTTAGGTCAGCTATATATATTTCACAATTGCGATTGGCTCTATTAAGGTCAGCCTCGAGCTCTGTATCATTGACTTCGGTATCACGCTGAAATACACTTAAATGCGCTCTATATTAGCGAAAGGATGTTCGACACAATATGACAAAACTGTTTGCGATTAATAAGAAATGGAACGGTCATTTTCATTGCTCGATTATTCGACCTCAAATAATGGCCTGATAAAGCCTCTCTATCTTTTTGCCGATTTTGAAAATTGGTCCCAATTTAAAACTGTATTGCAGTACATAAATTCGTGATAATTCATCATTCCCCCGCATATTCAGGACGAGATATGTTCATGTGACCCGAATTATGAACTTATATTGACATGCTATGTGGAATTTACATGTACATACAAAATCAGTTTGCATATATACATGCAAAAGGTTATTCATATCTGTTTTACGGTCCTTCTGTTCTTAAAGGTTTCATATTTGTTTTTAGGACATTTGAATTATAAGCAAACCCTAGGAAATTCAGTACAGAAACGATAATCGTATGCACCAAATGATTCAACCATTCGACCTCAAATAATGGCCTGATAAAGCCGCTCTATCTTTTTTCCGATTTTGAAAATTGGTCCCAATTTAAAACTGTATTGCAGTACATAGAGTCGTGATAAATCAGCATTCCCCCACATATTCACGACGAGATATTTTCATGTGACCCAAATTATGATGAACAGGTACGACAGTGTG
The DNA here is from genome assembly GCA_028015205.1 of Mytilisepta virgata. Classification (NCBI taxonomy): domain Eukaryota; kingdom Metazoa; phylum Mollusca; class Bivalvia; order Mytilida; family Mytilidae; genus Mytilisepta; species Mytilisepta virgata. The sequence goes on from CM051510.1 coordinate 9,884,663, forward strand.
AAACACGCTTTTTAAAGCAACAAACTAAAAGCGCCAAATGAAGTTCTGTGTTTTATTAGACACCCAGCGATAAGTTTAAATCTTTACTATGGTAAACTGAACAAATATTGTATGTTGTACAGCCCGTGACGATTTTCCCTAGTTTAGGTAATGCTATCCCGTAATCATGTATGGAGTTGCATCCGCAGATCAGCTATTCCAGTTGACTGACCAGTCAGAGGCCGTTGATCATGCATGCGTCCATCTCATGATGTTGGGACGGCCAATTAGGAGACTTATTCTGGTCCTTTTTAACGACTGGTTACCTCTGTTTAGCTTTTGATTAGATATCCCGTCTCGCATGCGAGTTGGGAACAAAGGCCTATTCTGATGTTTATATATACGTTAATGGAGGACGAACCTACTATATAATCGGCAATGGTGGAAGATCAGACGTTAACAAGATTTTACCTAAAGTTATTAGAACTTGAAAAATCAACAGACAATTCTGAAAACTATAAACATGTCGTGTTGTCAAAAGATAGATATTGTAAAATATCAGTCGTTCGCCACAACATACAGCATGTTGACTCGTTCGCTAGGCTCACTTGCCAGAAAAAAAGTTTCATTTTGTGACTCCCGGTTGATATTTTGGAATAATAATCTGTGGCAAACAAGATTATCTATATACATTTGGGAAATAGACAATAAAATGGAAAGCTCAACAATATCATACTAATGAATTAGCACCATTCAATCGACAGTTTCAGTGTATAATGCGAGATATAGTGATATATAGTCACTCAGTTCCATAAAAATCATACTTTAAAAGGATGAGGTACGATGATGTCGGTTTGATTTTAATAAAATATGTTTTAATGTGAAATCTTACATTAATATATAACTAATTATAATGGAAATACATTGTAGTTATATCACTCGTAATTTGTATTGAAGGACGCTAGTTACATGGTTCTGAAAAGTGATGCTTATAACCCAGTAAAAGGCAAAATCTTGTTTAGCATGTGCTCCCATGGCGATGATCATGACCAAGCGGACATGATTTTTGTGAAGCGCGTCCGTACTTCATACAAGATGTGCTTTGGTAAATTCTTTTACACCTCAATAAAACTACAAAAAAATGAACCGCTCAATTCATAAATGAATCAGGTCAAGAGTAGCTAGAGATATAGTTGACAGTACTATTTGACATTTGGGTAGGTGATGGCATGTTGAGTTATGGAAAGAATTTAAATAAAACTTAAAAAACACGATCTGAAATTATGTAATAAGAAAAAAATAAATTAAGTTGATAAAATGTTTGCTTTAATTTCAGTATTTAAAAAGTACCGGTTCGATCAAAATTGAAACAGAATAATTGCAAAAAAAAAAAAACACACAAAAGACACCCCCCCCCCCAAAAAAAAAAAAAAAAAAAAAACTCAACCAAATACATGTATAAAATAAAATCCCATTCTAAAAAATAAGACTAGAAAAAAGGAGAAAATGCTTAAAATTTAAAATCTCACTGTGAAGGAAAATAAGCGCCTGAAGAATTTAGAAATTGTTGTGAGTGATATGTCGGTTATGACTTACCTTATCCTAGCTACAATAACATAGCTCCTGTGACAACTGATGACTCGGCGGAGCTACAAAGCGGTCATGGAGCAGCAGGGTGTGATTCTCACCCGGGGTTTTAGGCATATTTTCCACCTGTTTTTGTTCAAAAACTGTAAAAATATTATATTTTTATCATTATCAGGTAAAATAAAGCAACATACCATCACCTAACGGGAGATTTCCAGAAATCTGGCATTCAAAATCTACACCCATGTTTTGAATGGTTTAGGTCAGACCACGCCTCCTGCGATCTCGCAATGTCTGTCATGGCGGAAAGAAAACAATTTTGAAAAAGACAAAATGACCAGATGTGCAAAACAACGATTTCAACATTAATAATGAAGTAATTTTACATTTAATATGCTGTAAATTTTCACAGGAGCTACATTATTGTAGCTAACCTTATCCTTATGGCGCCGACAGATCGGTTACTAATGAAATGCAGCAATATAAGCGAAGTATCAAAGCAATGTATCATATGTCGGTTTTTCTGGGCGGTTGATGCAACTTTCACCAAAAATATTCCCACTTCATAGAACTGCGTAAGGCTTCAACAGGCCCTTCATCACTTAGATATGTCTAAGATCAAGCAAAAACTGCTCCCAACAAGGGTTACATGTATACTAAGTAGAAGACGTCACATGGCATTTTTGTTGCCATGCAAAAGCCGCACCCAGTGGTGGATCCAGACTTTTGAAAAGGGGGGGGGGGGCGTTAAATGTATAACTAGAAAATGTAATGCCCAGCGGAGCGAGACGAAAGTTTTTTTAACGATTTTATGCTAATAATCATATATATCCATAAAAAAATTTGGGTTATCAAAAATGTGGGGTGGGGGGGGGGGGGTTCTATAGCCCGCCCTTCTGGGTCTGCAACTGGCACCTAAACAGAGATCAGTTGAATACTGAAGAAATGTGTTGAGTCTTAAATCCCGCAGGACATATTTCCCTCCATTTGCGCGAAAAATTCTGAAGTACTATAATACTTTTAATAATAATGATACCAAAATAAATATTATATTCATATAAGACGTCTTGAAATAAAAATAAATGATTAGTTCTATATGCACGTTGACAGAATAAAAATTATATCTGACTAACAAAGATAAAAAACGATTGTTACTGCATTAGAATCACAATTTATGTGCTATCATGCATGCAAAAGAAAATCGCACACATTTTGCATTGAATTTCTTTGCTTATTAAGGGGAGTTAACTCATAGGACGTGTAATTCCCAGGCAGGTAGGGTAGGTTAACTATTTTCGAAAGGCACTCACTAAAACTTATACGTAAATGTTTTCATTAATGCTTTGTTATGAAAAATCATGGACTATGTACATATGTTGTATTAATTTGGTCAATTTTGTAAAGAAAAAATTAAGTTTTTCAAAGTTCTTTTATACGCCTTGCAACAACAATCAGTAAAATATTTTATATGGTGGATGGTCATGATATAACAAATCTGTGGTAAAGCTGGTTCTGCGTGCAAGACATGGTATAATATTCATGTGTTTGCTACATGTACCTATGCAAGACATTTGTAATGCATATTGTCAGTAATGATTGTGTTTTGTCGGGAAACACTGAGTTACCTTCTTAGAAAGATTCAATTTGACAAAGCTATGTATTTTTCTTAAACTAGAACTTGCAATACAGTAAGAATTGTAATACATATTCACCACAAATGTGGTATATTAGGCATCTTAACCATCTCAATCATCAAAACTGTTTAAAATATTTAATATTTCATGGAAAAGGATTTCAGGGGACGAATTACTGCTGTCACAAAACCTGCTTAACTAGGTTTTTATCAGGGTTAAGTTGATGTCATCGCTTAGGTTACACTCCACAAATTAATAGTACCATTTCCTATGTGAAGTGAGCTTAACAATGTCATGGTCTTGTGCCATCTTCAGAGTAAATAATACCCATATACATGTATATATATTCTGAAAGGCCATTATGTTAGCATTGTCTCAATCATGATAAAATAAACAAAAAATATCCATGGAAACCTATTTGGCATTTTTCATAAAAAAGCTTTAAAAATGTTAAATTTCACTCCACTTCGGCTTAAAATTGAGGTCTGATACAGCGTTTCAATCCAACTGAGACTTAATTTTTCAGATTCTGCATAAAATTCCATTACATATGTGGGAAGAAAAAGTATTCTTTTCCGGCTCTTTTTCCGCAATTTAACTTACCAGTTCAGGTGCCGATTATCACTGTCAAAGTTTTACACACCACATTTCAATTCACAAGTCCCAGTTTATTACCTCCCATTACTTGTCAGAAGCAAAGTCAGTTAATGTTTTCGTATTTTTTAAAACTAAAATCTATCCTCTTTCAGTCAATATTACAATTTTGAGGTTAAGACATTTATTATTTATCTATCATGTAGTACCAACTCTAATAATTAATAAAATTCTGGGGGTGCATTTCTCTGAAACTAAGATAATTAGTGGAGTCTAACCTTAGGGAGAATTTTACGATCGACATCACGAAATGATTGACCGTTACAATGTTCTAAGATCGAAGATGATGTTGGACCTGTTTCCACTGTCGTAACATTTCATGTACGTCCACCGTTTTGTGACTACCACCAGATTGACTTTGTTGAATTTCATGGAGCAGAAACTGATATAGCTGTCCAAAAGGACAAAAGGAAATTTGTTTAAGAAATTGAATCGCCACAGAAAGAAATAGAGGGTGAGCACGCTGTTTGTATTCTCTGTACATCTACCGAGTGTTAGCAACAGTATGGCGTCCTTCACCATTTAGTGCTGTGTAAAGGCTTACTCGGAAAGGTTTCTTTTAATATAAATAAATTAAATTAGAAAAAAATCATCTATTTGTTTTAATATTTTCTTAATACAAGACGTCTTTCCCCCCGTTTTAAATGTCTCATTTTATGCTTAAAGTGCCTTTTTCAAGGTTGTATGGTTGAAAGAAATAACACCTGAATAAAAACATTTAGTATATATTTTTAATGGACTCTGTAGCTAAGCATTCTATTGTATTTGTTTATTTTATCACCTCAATAAATATTATTACATGTACAAATTGTACTTAAAAATGTTTCGCTTTAAATATCGTAGACATGTTTTACAAATATTTCTAAAATACTAAATTTTTCTGCATTGCATATTTACGCATCGCATGCAAGACATTTATGCATCTGAGGTTATTTTACTTGCATATAATGTTTGAAGATCTAGATGTTGCAAAATTTGATAAGAGGTAAATATAGCTCGAAACCACTCTAATAAACTCTTTGAAAACTGGAATTCTTGTACTCTGTTGGCTTATACATATTTGACATTTCAGACGACTGTAATATTGCAATGTAAGGGTATATTACCGTATGCATAAAATCGGTTGGACTTTATCGCTTCAAAATCTCCGTATAAAATCAGACAATCCAGACTTTACGTTGATGGATTTTCTTTGCATGGAGGGTATGATATTCTAAATCAATTCATTTTTGTCTTAAAGGACGCAGAATCAGCTTATCCATTCTGGCCACCTGAGTTTACCTGTTTTTTTAAGCTATAGTTTTTGTATTTCTTTGTTCAGTTCCCATTTGTTTTGCTGTGTCTTCTAATTATTGTGTTTGTAAGTAGATGTTCCCTGTCGTGCTATTTTCGCGAGTTCAACTTGTCTCGTTTTGAATTTCTTTCTTGTTCTCTTTTGTTTTCAAAAACTTTCAAATGATAGACTTTGACTTTCCAAAGATTTCATTTAAAGTTTATACGAGATAAAAGATGACCACAGAAAAGAGCATTCTATAAAGGATTTTTTTGGGTTAATTTATATTCAGATTGAAGCAAACTCATGCGCAAATGAAATGTACTAGTGTTTAAAATTCAGACAATGTTTCAAAGCACATTCATTGCCAAGCTTAGTGTGTTATCTTTTGTATCATTACATTTAGTATTTTCAGATTTATATAGAAACTGTGTTTTTCAAACTGGTCCTGATTTGTGATATTGCACGATGAACTATTTTCAGAAACAAATGGTTACAATTAAAAAGATCAACACAATTACTAGTATGTGAAATCATGCTCTTTATTGTACATTTGCATACATGTAAGCTGATGATGCATGATTTACACCCTTAAAATATGGCAAGCCGTTCTCGTCAAAACTACGTTTAAACCTTTTTTTCGAAAAAATTACACACTGAGATTTAAAAACCTAAAATAACACACTGAGAAATCGAAATTACACATTGAGATTTTAAAATTACACACTGAGATTAGAAAAAAATGAAAAACACACATTGAGAAATTAAAATTACACACTGAGATTTTAAAAAGACACATTGAGATGAAATAAATTGGAAAACACACACTGAGAATTAATATTGTTAATTACACACTGAGATTTCAAAAATACACATTGAGCAGATTAATATCTTGGTCTCTAGAACTCTTGTCATTATAATGAAATGCGGTTCCTTCAATCAACATTCATAAAAAAATTTCAAGACTTAACATCGTTTTTTTTATAAAGAGAGAAAGTGGGTATTTTTCTTGTTCTATTGGTCTTTTACGTTGTATTTCTAATGTATTTTATAAAAACATTTGGCGTCAGAGTGAAGGACTAACGAGTTCTGTCACCTAGTTGTTTTAAGCTTGTATAATAGATTAGGATTACGTAATGCTAATTAGATATGTGCGCATAAAAAATGCACACAAATCTCAGTGTGTAATTTCAAATTCTCAGTGTGTGTTTTTCAGTTTATTTCATCTCAGTGTGTCTTTTTGAAATCCCAGTGTGTAATTTTCAATTCTCAGTGTGTGTTTTTCATTTTTCGTATAAATCTCAATGCGTCGTTATGAAATCTCAGTGTGTAATTTCTTATTCTCAGTGTGTATTTTTAGGTTTTTTAATCTCAGTGTTTTTTTTTTTAAATTCTCAGTGTGTAAAATTTTCTAAAAATGTTTTAAACATAGTTTTGACGAGAACGGCTTGCCATATTAAAAGGCAAATCTTACCTGCGACCCACTGTCAAATCTTCAGATATGTCTGTCTACTTTTAAATTAAAAAAACCCCAATATTTACAAAGTCGTAAAGTGGAAAGGTTTTATCTTGTATTCATTAGAACAAAATGGTTTTAAAGGTCTTATCACTGGTAAGGTTCTGTATATTGATTCCAAGCAGTATACCATAAAACTTTAAAATTATTAACGTGAAATGTTATAAATTAATTATAACATATCACCGTCGTGTAATATCAAGTTTTATATAAATTAGTATAAAACCCGTAACCGATCGCATGGCGGTGGGGAAAATTTACTTTGTGTATCCATGGCACCACAACTTCACGAAATGATCAGTTAGTGTGCACCTATCATAAGTCATTTTGTTCAATGAAACTTACAGTAAATTTTCCCCACCGTCATGCGAGAAGCAAGTCAACCTAGTTTCGTTTTTGATTGTCCAATCAAATGCACTGTTACAAAAGCAACGAGGTGCCCTGATGCAAAGTATTGACCTTATTTATAAATTTATAAGAAGAAATATTCAACTTTTATGAACAATTATTTATTTGCATGAACATATATATATTTTTATGAACAATTTCTGAATTTTATGAATCAATATTTTGATTTTATGAATACATATTTCGTTTTCATGAATACATATTTAATTGTTATGAACAATTATATGTTTTTATGAAAATACATGATTTTTTTTATGAACAAATATTTATTTATGAACATATATTTATGTTTTATGCATATATATTTTATTTTATGAACACATCTTTTGATTTATTGAATATATATTTTGTTTTCATGAACATAGATTCGTTTTTAATGTTTTTGTGAATATTGTAACGTATGGCACGCCATAGGAGTAGCGGTCGCTCGTTAAGATTCTATAATGTACAAAGACTAAATGCGAATGTGAATTAAGTCCACAATACATTTAGTACACAAGATGTAAAAATCTTGGAATTAACCTTTCAGTACCAAAGTGAAAAGTATGTCGTTTAGTGGTAACCCTAAAAGTACGTGGACACGAGGAAGACGTTTTTGCACATTTCTCTTATAAAATTGCACCCAGGAGGTCCAGTGGAAACGATCAACTGCATCAACCATATGAACTGATAATAGCACTGGTTAAAAAATTAATTTTAAATTTTAAGTGAGGCACTGCCTGAATGGAAGCTACGCCACTGATTATATATGTTAATGATAAAACCGATATACAGGGAAGATGGACTGATTTGTCATATTGTGATCGAAAGTCTGCATGCATGTGCATATATACCCGACAAAAAAGGGTAGTACTCCATAGAGGTGGGGAGCAACTGCCTTCCCAAACTGCTGACCGAACACTTTTTTTATTCATGCATTTTAAACAAAAATTAAAATAAAAAAGCTTTTTGGTGGGTCCATGTTGTTCATATATTTTAGTTTTTAAGTGAAGTGTTTGTATTGTTTTGGTCTTTTCTTCATTGTTCTCCGGATTTGTTAGTTGGTTTCGATTTTCCCCTCTTTCGAATATCCCTTTGGTATTTCTTGACTTTAGTTATACATAAAAACTAAAAGCGCAGCTAGTCTCCTACACCTAAGAGTGGTTCAGGCATTCAGATAATTTCAAATACTTTGCTGCCGAACATTTCTTTCACGAAAATAAATGTCGATGACTTAAAAAATATCATGACTTTACCACAGGTAGGCTCTATATGCCCGTATTTCACCAGCCTCTGTCGCTTGTAGCAAAATATTTGGCATAAAGGGTTTGCCACAGGCGGTGGCGAGAGGTAAAATATCGGAATAAGGGCGTACTCGTAGTAAATAAATGTTTATAACAGAACTTGATATTTTAAAATCAGGATACTTTCAAGCCATGGTGAATTATTTCTTAAGTATAATTTTGTTCAATCTGTAGATGTCTGTAACAGATCAACTAGCCAACAGGTTACGCATACTAACCTGCTGCATAATTACTGTGGGTTTTTTCATCGAATTAATCAAGGACAAATGAGAGCAGATATGCAATGTTCAACAGGGCATTTGAATGATAAATTATAAGACTTTGATAACGCACAGAACATTCAGTTGTACATACTACGTGTGGAACATTTGCAATCACTGCAAAGAAAATAATTACCGGTATTCAAAGTTTTAACTAATAATTGAAAACCAGCAATAATCGATATTAGATTTTAAAATGGTTGTACATATAACCCAATAAATTAAATTAAAAAGTGTCTTTTGAGATAATATTAGTTATGGCCTTTAGTATGTTTTTTTTCTTTTAATTTTTGTGGGATGAAAAACAAGCAAAACTAATATTATAAAGTTTAAAACAATTTGTTAACAGAAAATAGTGAAAGCGAATCACATGATTTCAAGAAGGGGAATATAGATCGCGGAGACGGGATACAAAAAAAAAAAATTCGGGGCATGTAGCGAATCATGTGATTTCAAGGAAGGGGGATACAACAATTGATAAGAACACTTTGTAGCCAATGGAAAGACAGTATTTTTTAACAGAGTCGGGATAACACCTATAGTTGAAGTATAAGCAAACAAACTTGGTTTCCAGGTGCATGGGTGTATTTAATAAAACCTGAACCAAAACATCTAAGAATTCTTTTGACGTTATTATATACTATTGTTTTGACCTGAGTTTTTTTTAATTTTGCGTTTCGATTTTGTTGGTTATTATATTCTTGTTCGCTTGTTGCAATTATTAAAACTTGTTTCTGTGCTGTCTTCTTCTATTTGTGTTTAGTTTATTATAAGTTTTTTTTATTTTAGTTATACATGTATCCTTGTGGCGTATGTTTCTATTCTCTTGTCTTGTCTTTTTCTTGGATTTCGAATTTAAACTTTCCCCCACTGTTTTGTCGCTTTGAGTGTTTTGTTTAAAAAGTTTATATGGCAATAAAGATTGAATTGGTGTTCTTTTACAGATATATTGTGACAAAAAAATAAGAACAACTGTAAATGGTTTATGTTTGGTACATATTCTCTTCTCTCAGTGTTCTATTCGCGTTCTTTTCCAAAGTAAATTTGACTACTTTTGTAAGCTTCTAGTACATATATTCCTGACTGGTTTTACGTATTTACCAGTATGATTTATGCAAAATAAATTCATTTTCAAACACTCTTGCAATAATCTTATTGTGACAGAATTCTTAAGTATAGCTGATTATCCGTTTCTTCCATTAGACCTACATCATTACACTTGAACGTTTGTAGATATATTAAAACAGAGAATTCATCCTTAATTAAAACTTGTATTAATTTTATTCAATTTGAAATCTAACTTAATTAATTTTGATAAAGAAAGGCTTTCGTGATGTAGGGAAATTTATTCCTGACGAAGTGATCCTATGCCGTTCTTTTCAAACGAGTACAATTTGTTCAAGAACAATCCGACTCTTTTATAGCTATAAAGCCTTTTTCACATAAATATTTTCTTTATATTCTATTTAATTGAAAATCGATTTCGTCGTCATGAATTTATTTCACGGCAGATAATTATTTGCTACTTGCAAAATGCAACATCAAACATTCAAGGAAAACATCTGAATTAGCTGCATTAAAAATATCATTGGACATGCTGTCAACATTTTACATACCCATTTAAAACAGTTGTGAACAAAAAAAACAAAAAAAAACAAAAAATAAAAAATAAACCGAGTAATAGGAACAGTATAAGGATTAATCAAGTTATGGCGATATGTACAGGGGTAGTCGAGAGAGGATTATTTTAATCTGGTCTTTTATGCTCCGCAATAAATATTTTTAATATTAAAATCTTTTGACATCAAACCTGTTTAAATGTCTGCTAACATGCGTGACAATCAAACAAAAGACGTCAAATTGAAGTATTTTATATCCAAATACTTCATTCAGGTGTTTTAAAGAAGGCCTGAATCGGAACATTGTATTACATATTTACTGGATTTTGCAGCGAAGTATTTTATTGAAGTAAGTGATTTTGTTTTTTGACCAAATACTATAGTATTTTTCGATTTCGTTAGTAATTTTTATTCTTTTGTTGTAAATTTTCTAAAACGAGTGGGGTATTTTGCCCCTTCTAAAGGTAAGACAAATATTTCTTTTGTCTTTCAAAATGACGTAAACACGATGGAGAAGTTTTGGCACATTTCTTCTTCCAGCTTAGGTCTAGGATATCCATTGGAAACGACCGATTTTATTAATCATATTGAAAACAGCACTGGTCAAAAATTTGATTTGAAATTTTAGGTGAGGCAACTGCCTAGATGGAAGCTACGCCACTGAAAACATGAACTTTCTAAAGGGTATATTTACAGTTTTGACTTATAATTATTTCAAAGCTTCTACCTAGCGTATGAGACTAGATATCCTCAGTTAGATTTCACGTCCTTCTGGAATTGACACCCAACCAGACTTCACACTTCACTGGCAATATGACGGGTGCCGTTAACGGAGCAGGACATGCATACTTTTGCGGAGAACCTGATGTCATTCCCGGTTTTGTTGGGAGTTCACATTGCTAGTGCTTTAGGTTCTCTGCTGTCTTGTTCTAGTTTTATTTAGTTTGTTATATGTTTTTTTATTCTTTTACTTATACATATATCCTTATCGCGTTTGTTTGTTGTGTTCCATTCTCCTGACTTTGTCTTTCCTTGGACTTATCATCAAAATTGATATTATAATCTTTTCCATAGCTGCTAATGCAAAGTTTGCTTCCCGAAATAAATTTAAGTACATGATGTCTTCAGATTTAATATTGTCTAATTTACTGATAATTTGCATTGGAACGGGCAATTTGATTGGTAGAACAACTTGTTAAATATTGTATACTCAGGGCATTGTGACGTTACCATGTTTTATATAGCCGTCCAGAGTAATTTAAATACTCCTGGTCTGAATAATGTATTTGTATGAGAATAATTTATAGTATCAGCATATAAAAATATAATGCAGCTGCAAAAATATCCATCTTCAAGTTGATTCATTACAGGATGGAAATGAGTACAATCTGCAGAGGGTGTGACCACAAGGACGTGGAAGTCATATTCTGGTGTGTTGATTGCTCGGAACTACTTTGCAACAACTGCTCAAATATACACACCAAACCAAAGTTGTTTCCACACCAAGTTGTTCCGGCAAAGAATATTTCAAATTTCAGATGTTCAATTTTAAATGAAGCTGGGTTTTGTGACTATCACATCGGGAATAAGATTATTTCTTTCTGCATTAAAGACGACAAAGTGCTATGTACGGAATGCATCAAAGAGGAACACAAATATTGCGAGTGGGAACCAATAAAGAAAGCAGCACAAGATGTTAAAACAGGTACCGCAATAACCGATGTGAAAATTAGAGTGGAACAACTTCTTAGTACAATCCAAGGTATAACTGGAGATATATCTAGACATTTATCCGACTTGTTAGTCGAAAAAGAAAACATCGAAAAAGAAATAGAGAATATTCGGCGAGTTATTGATGAACACTTGGATAAAATTCAAAATGAGTTGAAGACTGAATTGGAAAATATATATGAAAGTAACCGTAAAAATAACGAAGAATTCAAAACAGAGTTGGAAGAAATACTTAACAAAATGACCAGCCGAAACGAACATTTCAATCTTCTGGAAGAACATTCTTCAGACGAAATAATATTTTGCGCTTTAAAAACATTGGACTTAAAAGTTAAACAAGTCGAAGATCAGTTACAAACATTCCAAGAAACGAAAAAGCTCAGTAAACTTCAATTTAAAGCTTCTAAACAAAACTTTCCTAAGACATGGTCGGTTAATCAGATATTTGGTACCATTGACAAGGAGGAAAAATCGATTAAGCAAGACGGATTCAAAAGTCAAAGGCAAACACTAATTAGAAGGAAACACTGCACATTCGAAATGCATGTGTCAAACTCGGACTTCGGACAAATAATTTCAGGATGCTTTGTACATGGCGAAAAATTGCTTCTGATTTCCGTTAGAAAACCTTATTTATTTATTTGTAACATCGATGGTTCCGATGGTAAGGAAATTGTTGTTAAGCATCAGCCATATGATATTGCCGTCTATCAAAATGAGCTTGCTTTGGTAACTTTTGGTAATAAAGGAATTGGCAAGATTAATCTCGCAAAGCTTGAATTTAGCAGTATGAAACTCAGAGGCAGCTGGAAAGCTTGCAAATCCATTTCATGCTACGGAAAATTAATTTTAGTACGAACCGACGAAAAGAAAATTTCATTTATAGACATTGAAGGAAATTTTTCTTATTCTATGGACACTTATTATGTGATAAATAAACTATGTCTGGCCGATAATGACAAAATCTTTTTTACTACCTTTAACAGCAATGCTGTTTATTGTTTGTCAAGCAATGGGGACAATATATCGGAAATTATTTGTGATACTCTAGGGCAGTCCACAGATATTGCTTACGATGACAATGGGTATATTTATGTTTTAGACCACTACATGGATAGCGTGGTCAAAATACCTTACAAGACACATATTTCTTCTGATAATCTTCAATTATTTACAGACACTGCTTCCGACGCCAATGACTTTATGTGTGTAGATAAAATCACATTTAATCCACATACAACCTGTATTCTGTCCAAGGAAGATGGATTACATCATACGTTTGCATTTGCCTATGACGAGGAGTATGGGAGGCTACTGACAATTTGTCATCAGGGAATGTCAATTTTGATTTTTCGAATGATCCCCCACTCCCGATAAGAATTTGAATATTGCGAATTTATAACCCTTTTATATGTTTTACTCTGTATACAATTTTATTGTTATTACTGCTTTTTTGTGTGTGATTCTTTTGGTGGGTGGGGGTGGGGTGGGGGGTGGGGGTGGGGGTGCTGGTTGCATATGTGTATTATTGTCTTATCGTAAGTATATGTTACTATATGTATACCATTGTACCTACAACGGTTTATCATAATATAGATATATATAATTTTCGCCGTCACTTTCATGTGACACCAAATAAGCCTCCTTTACGTTTGGCTGTATGGATTTAATTTCTTATACAATAGCCGTATACCAATTGCATATGGACAAAAAGACTTTAGAATTTTGTTTGGTTTTCAAAACTAAGGATCCACAGGAGTCGAATTTAAACATTCTTAATTTCCGCTTGCGATGTAAACTCCTCTATTATTTTTCAATCCATTCATTTAATTTCTTTAAAGTTCTGTCAGAAATCGTATGCAGATGGGCACTAATGTTTTAGAATTTTGATTTCCGAAACGTGGGATCCTCAGGGGTTGAATTTCATAAATTTTGAATTCTTGCTGGTTACCTTATCTTCTCTTTTGCAATTTATGCATTTCTGTTTTATATTGTATTATCATACGCTGTTTGTAAATGTTCAAGAAAATTTTTATTTTGAAGAAATGTGGCCCGCAGGTATCGGAAATCGTGAATTTAAGCTTGACCTAAACTCCTGTTTTATTAGCAGTTGGTACATTTTATTTTTTACAGTATAAACAGTTAGAGATATAGGGGGAGGGTGGAGATCTCACAAAACATGTTTAACCCCGCCGCATTTTCGCGCCTGTCCCAAATCAGGAACCTATAGCCTTTGTGAGTCTTTGTGTTTTTTTTAATTTTGGTTCATTTTTATTTTTCGGCGTTTAATGTGCCGTCCATTTTGTTGAACTAGTATACATTATTGTTTAGGGGCCAGCTGAAGCCCGCCTCCTGGTATGGGATTTTCTCGCTGCGTTGAAGACCCGTTAGTAGCCTTGAGCTGTTTTCTGCTCTTTGGTCGGGTTGTTGTCTCTTTGACACATTCCCCGTTTCCATTCTCTATTCTATCTGCAGATGAGTAATGTGGTTTTATGTAAGTGTCGTTATCACTTTCGATTCTGACGTTTCTTTATTTTGATATCATTGTTGTTCAGGAATACTAACACAAATATGATTGAATCATGTAGAACAAACACATTATATAAACAAACAACAAAATGGATAACAGAAACGTTCAACAACGACAATGTCAAGAATGTACCTTATTACAAAATCTGGGATTACTGAACGTGGTGAAGAAAAATCAAAGAACAATAATAAATTCAAATGCAACACCAAGATAGGCAAAGATGAACAATAACAAATATAGTATGGATGTATAAAAATTATTGTATGTGTTTACGAATTTTCGTGGATGCAGTGATAGAACGATGCATATTTTTTGTACTCTACTGTTACTGTAGCTTATATGTATTTAATTCTGTATACGCATTTATACATCTCTTGGTCCGTTTGGCCCGTTTGACCCGTTTGATAAGTTCTCATATCACCATCCGTTGGATAATAAATTCACGTGAAATTTCCCGTCAAAAAACGTTCGGAAGACTTATCGGAGTTTTACATTGTCTTTAGAGAAAAAAGATTCTGAAACTCTTGAGGCTTTAATTGTGAAATTTATCCACTCTCATTTTTTTAAACTGCTCTGACAACCCTCGCAGTTTAAATATGAAAATTTAATTATCTCGAATTGATAAATTTCATAATCAAATGTTCATCGTTGTAGTTTCTTTATGTCTTTTATTGAGGCAGTGGATCAACTTTCCCACCTGCAAAATGAGAAAATTCCGTAGCTCCAAAAAACGAACCGATTTTGTTACTTTTTATTCAGATGTACAAACTTAGAAATACACCTTTAGTTCAGTTGCATGTCTAAGTACTTTATGAAACGTGCATTTAATATTGATTTTGTCACTTTTTTTTTATACTTGTCTTGTTTAATCTCTGTGTGTATTATGTAATTAAATAATAAATTTAAAAATTGATAGGTGGACAAAAGTGAAGATTACGCATATTTCTAAGTTTTATATCTTTGAAAAATAGTTTGATTTAAATTAGTATTTTCAAGTTTAGTTTTTCACCATAGGAATATACATGTAGATTATGCAAATATACTAATAGTAGTGCATTTAAGTGGAAATTGAGGGAAAACCGTTTTCTGATATTTTTTATGATACCGTATCTATTTAACGAAAAAGGTAGATTTGATTCCGTATTTCATTGTAGTCTCACCACATACAAATCAACTATAAAAATTTGCGATGTACAAATAAAAGAGATAAGTGCAAATTTTAAAAGATTTATGAGAGACGTTAAGAACAAGATACATATATACACATAAGATAAAAGAAAAGTATATATTCTCATGAACTGTTTCTCTAAGTTAAAACAAACAAATTATAACAGGTTTTGGCCGTTATGTTTAAAACATGGTTTCCTTTGGTCATCGAGAGTAATATAATTCATAAACATTTAATTGTTTATCGAATTGTAACAATAATGAGACACACAGCGTGGTTTTCTCTAACACGTTGCCAACTATGCTCCATGGTCAGGCTTTCCAAATTATGACCTGATATCACCAACGAGAGGGTCTCCCCACCTGGGGACGCACTAGGCAGCTCTATGGGTTGAGTTTTGTGATCCATCACACGTGCGTAGTCAAAATGTAGAAAAACATAACAAAACTAAACAATACAAAACAAACAATATAGAGTACAGCGGTAACCTTATTAATCATACAATATTTACTTTTACAGTATATTCTACACCGGAGTGTCTGAACAGATAACTATCTGAGGTTTGTGTTATCTTAAAACCGGTTTAACCCCACTACTATTCATTATGTATATCAAGTCAAATTATCCTGCCTCTCTGTTGTATTTGGTGTTATTTTGTGTTTTTATGTCATTGTTTTTGTTCTGGATTCTGTCAGTTGTTATCCATGTCCTTGTTTGATAAGAGTACTTGAAGTGTGAACTCTCATAAAAAAATTACCAATTTTGATGCACAAGATGTGCACATTTCGTCGATTTACGAATCATAAGTTTCGTCTAAAATGTTGAAAACCAAAACAACAACCCAAAACGTTGAAGAGCAAAATACAAATGTCACAATGTCCAAAAGGGGTAAAGCCAAAACCGTCTTAGGACGAGGGAGATACTCCTTAGTTTTCACAAATTTTGTAACTGTAAATTTTATGTATCGATTTCGGGATAGTATCGAAATACTTAACGTTGAAGATCAAATTCAAATGCTAAAACAACCAAAAGCAGAGGGTACAATCAAGATCGCGTGATGGATATATACGCATCGGATGTAACAGTCTAGCAATCCGCTTGAAGGGTAATTAGTGGTATTTACCTGTTTATATCAATTAAAATTAATTACTGAGGTAGCGCGCTCAATATCGGATAACCTCCATTTTTAAAATACACAATGTGTATTGTTAGAAAGCGTGCAGTTATTGCAAACACTTCGAAACAGTTCCAAAATTACGACGGATAACACACACACTCCATATATTTTTAAAATAACATTTCAGAAAAGTGGTCACTATGTAGTCTAGCACGGAACGAGTAATGCTGAATAAAATGTTCCCATAAACACTTAGCTGTAGTACGTGCCGACTGGTTTTTTTGTCTGTTTCGCTTGCGGATACCACGTAAAATGGTCGGTAGTGACGAGGATATTTTCAATACCATCCTTACAAGATTCTACAGTAAAAAAATCTACACAAACTTATTCCAAAGGCTGGGTTGTTTTAATGTTAACTAGTTCTGCCGAGGCCTTAGATATAGATTTCCGCAATATACAATTTCTCGACAACTACTGACCTTGAATTCTACATCCTCATCTTAACCAGGCCAAAAATACCGTGACTTGACTAAATTTGAAGTTCTATCATGAAGTCCCGTAAGTGCTAATTCCAGATAAATATATGGAAGCACAAGTTGATAAACTGATTCGCTATTTAACTGGGTCTTCCGATACAAAATACCGTTTTTGAAAGACAAATTTGTTCCACTCTTTCAAAAGTTTTCGCGCTGCCGTTGTTTCTCGAACAAACTGACCTTTACTAGGCTTGACTCCCGACTTCAGAAACTCAGTTACTCTATTAATGACCTTATCGGATTTCTGTTCAGCAGCCCATCGATACGATTAACTTTCGCAGCACTTAATATTTCTCCATTGAGTTCAATTCCTGGCGAAAGTAATATACTTTCTACGTGTTTATTATCAATAGACGCGACTGCGGCTGAACAAACTTTTTACAGCATCGTTAAAAGCTTCCCATACTTCCGGTTGGACTTGTGACAACATATCGGCGTCAATGTTCGATTTTCCTGGTCTATATATTAAACTAAAATCGTAATTCGCCAATGAAGCTACCCATCTGTGTCCAGTAGCGTCCAACTTAGCCTTTTGTAGGACATACGTTAAGGGATTATTGTCAGTTTGTCACCGTACAAATACTCATGGAATATGTCGGTAACAGACCATTTGAGAGCCAGACAAAAATTCCGGTTCATGAGCTGGATACAACTTTTCCGGTCTGCGTAAACTTCGACTCGCGTAAGCAATTACCTTTTCTTTGCCGTTCAGGTTGATATAATATTGCACCCAAGCCATCGCCACTAGCATCAATATTAAATAGAAATGGTAATGAAAAATCAGCATAAGCCAAAACTCGCGGGCTAGTTAATTTCTCAATGAACAAAAAATGATACAAATTTGAAAAAATATATACATGACAATCAAAACAGCCATTTTACACAGACAGTTAAGACAATCAGGTACAATAATTACCCTACATGATTATACCATATATAGTGTCTGTCTTGAATAACCAGTTTGAATTTTTCAGATATTTACGCGTTCTGTTGAAAATTAATTCTTCAGCTAAATTCTTTCACTAATTGGCAAAAACATTCCACCGGTCATCTCAGGTTGCTCACAATAAGAAACATAAATTTCAGATTTACCTTAAATTCGCGTCATAGCATTGGGATTACATTTCATTCCAGTCGAAATATTTACTTAAAATGACACCACCAGTCGAACGGGTGCAAATACCGCTGACGAACACCAACAGCGTCAGTTAAACATCTAACTGGAACTAATACAGGGTATATGCTGGACATCTCGATGGAACCTCCAAAATGTCGCAGTAAAATTTGGGCGTTGTATATTATTACTCTCAGGGTGGATAAATAAACAACTGCTTTTATAAGTGACCAGCAATCTTATTATCTGTGATTATTTTTAGTATTACTGATTTATGAATGAATAGATATCATTTTGTAAATAGTTTTTAATTTCTTCTTTGAACTTATTTAGAAATAAAGTGATTTGAATCTTCATTTATATTTGTTATGATCTAAAAGGGATTAACTACTGATTGTAATTAATTATGAGTTATATATTTTCATGTGCATTTTATATTGACGGATATCGCAGATTGATTATTACTCAGTTCTTCTATTTCAATGGTCATTGTTTTTACGCCTGATTTAGCCGCACTCTTTCTAGTATTTCATTGGCCCTATAATTGATTGGCGCTTGTTTCTTTTTGTTTATTAGAAATCGGGTCTATAGGAATTGTGGGTTGATGTTCAAATCGAAGACGCGTATATTTGATATTTTCTTCAGTCAGTATTTGCTGTTTTTTTTCCATTTATTCATATTGGAGGAATCCACAGTTATTTCAGGTCAGTTGGTTTTCTTGTCTCTTGTGTTATTCTGTTTATATATCTTATTTTCATCGTAAGTTCATTACAGGTTTAATCAGTATTTCACGCACGAGAACCTTTACACTTTAGCATGATATCATAGTAAGAATGTGTATTGAGTGTGTGTTAAATGAATGGTATAAACAATTAAAAGGTTAACGTAAACTTTTCTTCACACGCAAACTATTATTTTTACACGAGACATATATCTAATCCTGTTATAAATAAGTTTTTATGTTAAACGTAATGAATGTTTAATATTTGAGAGAATGAATCCGAGAGCAAATGAGTAAAAGGTAAATTTGATATAAGATATTTCAGAATCGTTTATTATATTAATTTTAGTTCATATTGATTGTTTTTACGTATCATAAAAGTCTGTGCAAAATAACTATAATTTAGTATTTGTTGTACAGGTATTATGACAGATTTCTGCACATGATGTAGTATATGTAATTAACATTGAGGCATAACCTTTGTACCTCATACGAGGTAAGAATGAGTGTTCGTTTGTATTCGGTTATTTTATTTGTTTAGTAGTTTTGCTTTATTTAGCTTAGCTTATTTAGTTAACTGCCTTTGCTTATTGCTGAACTAATACATTTTTGCTTGAATTACTTATACACATATATATAGTTTTAACAGCTTCTTTGCGTATGATAATGTAATTACTTTATGAGAAAAGATATTTTCATTTTTGATCTATTTACAAGTTAAATCTGTTTCTAGCGTCACAGAAAAGTAATATTTTGATTGGATAATGTTTAATTGTGCACTCTCGGCAACTGTGACGTATTTTACAGTTAATTGATTATTTTTTGGAAGAACACGCATTACATAAATTTATCAGATTGATACATTTCATGTTTTCATAGAATTAGTTTATATATGTTGTTATTTAATGTGATATTCTATTACAGGGTTTCTTTTATGCTTATAATAAACTGTCCACAACCCTATACAATCTCGACTATTTTTGATGCCTTAGATAGTACGACTACGTTTTAACTGTAATTATATAATCCCATTTAATATAATGAAATACAGTTTTTCTATTTGTATGAATTTAAAATCCTAAAGTTTCACGGATTCGGAAAAAATAAAGTACAAATTTATAACATAACTGTAAATATAAATGTTGGAGAAATTAATCCACAACTGTCTATGACAACCTGACCGAGAGTGACATTGGAGTTGTGCTACATTTAAGACTACAGCTTTTGTCGCTTTACATATTTTGATCATTACATTTAAAAAAGTAAAATTTTGTGTTGGACTTGCAAGGATATTTGTGCAAACAGACGATTTAGTGTGATTATGTTATAAAAACATATACACATGGGGATAAGTTAATTAAGGTCAATTTAACTAACTGTTTTTTAATAATTAATGATAATTGTTAATTTAAATACCATTATCTATAAATGAGTCTGATTATTAAATAGTTATATATTTTACACTAAGATGATTTTATCATTGTGACAATTTAATGAATTTCAATGATTTATCAAAGTCATCGTTAACTTAGATTGAACTCAATAATTACATTGCAAAAAATACCAAAAATTATGTTCTGAAATTGTGTTGAAAAATTTTAAATTTAATCCATTTAATCATATTAAAAAAAGAAAAAGTAATGTCCTTTAGGTAAAGAGACTGCAATTATAGTTGTTAATAAAAACAGTTAAAATAACACTTAAATGACTTTAAATGTAGTCATTGATTTAATGTTGATAATAAAATATGATAAATTTTATAGAAATAATAGATGAAAAATAAGAGCACGTACTCTTTTTTTTCCTTTTTCTTTTTACAACAAAACATCATTTATTGCACAACATGTTGTTAACAATTTCCTAAATGGTACAACGATCCCAATTAGGTTCTTCCGTGTGAATTAAAATAAATCAGATGAACCAGAGGATTCAACTAATTAAATAATAAAACATTACATATTAATTACATATAGTTTTCAATTGCATGTTAATATATTTATTTTATCATATTTCCTTCATATTTTTTTTTGTTTGAAATTATTAAAATACTGATATTTGATTGTTACATTGCCCAAATAAGCTCGAAATTATATCCGGAAATGATTTGTAATTTATTGATCGGTTTGTTGACCAAATTCCGGGACAGTGACCATATCCGTTCCGGTACAACATACCTCCACTAATAGGATACGGACGGAACTAGAACTGCCGGGGAGTTTGTTTGTTGACTACGATAACTACACACGTCAGTGTATATGATATGATAAAATAATGGATATATATGAATTGTAATACAGGTAATTACTCATATTGAACGAAAATGCATTACGTTGTAATCATTTAAACGTTGTATATTAAGACAGGCTAGTCTAATATGTTTTTACACTATCATCACAGGGGCTCGTTACAATTGACACAGTATGTCATCTGTGACTGATCCGGCCCCGATCTTGTTATGATATTATAGATCGGGACTGGATCAGTCACAGATGACATACTGTGTCAATTGTAACGAGCCCCTGTGCTATCATGAGAGACAACTGGTTTTGTACATTTAAAAAGAGAAAATAAAAACTACTACTACTACAAAATGTACATGTACTAACTAGGTCATGTCATCGAGCAGTGTTAGAACTCTTTTGATGAATTTGTCATTTCTGTATACATACGCTGTATCTTTGTATTTTTGACAAAAATATTAAAGACGTTTATTTGTTTTTGTTTGTTATCTGATATGTATGTGCATTTATGTATTGTAAATAACATGACTGTGAGAAGGAGATTTATAGAATAGTATGCTTTGCCACATATTTTGTAACCCAATATTAAGTGTTTAAGGATTAAAAAATGTGGTCCTAGATTTAGTTTGTGTAGTAACAATTTTATTTTTTGCCAGAATGATTTAAAGTAGTTGCAGGTCTGAAAAAAGTGTTTATAATCTTCTACTTCATGGCAAACAGTGCATTTGTTGTCAGTTGTGATCTTCCAAACATGTAGGATTTATTTGTTTGGTAATATACCATGAAGTGTTTCCCATCTAAATATTTTTGGTTTGTTATGTTGAAGATAAGTGAAAATGAAGTTTAAAACATGTTGAAATGATTGTTTTGTAAGTTGAATGTTTTTTTCATTTGATAAAGCCTGCAGGTGGATTAGTTTGTACATGTTTACTGTTTAGAAATTGGTAGAATTTTTTTGTGTCAAAATTTTGTATATTCATTTTTGATCTTTTGTTTTTTAAATAAAGATTACTGTCACGTCACTTTTAATTTTTGTTTTGTTGAGTTTTTAGTTTTTAATATATATATATCCATTCTTTAGGGATGGACTGTTTTAGTAAAATAAATTCAGATATCCAATTTGACTTCTTTGAGAGTTTATTTAAAATAATTTTTGTTGAAATTTCACCAGATTCATCAATTATGTCATTAATAAATATTATGTTATCTTTAATCCATTGTTGGAAGAGTAAGCAATGATTTTTATGTTTTATACAATTATTTCCCCACAAAATTTCTTGTCTGATTGTTTTATAATGTTTACTATTTACTTTTTGAGGTTTATCTATATTTATCCAAACTTTGACCATGTGTAAATAAAATTCTGGTAAAACGGATTGTATTTGTTTGATTAGATTAATTGATTTAGGTTTCATATGAAAGATGAGAAAGTTTTTTCCAACTTTATTGAAGTAGAACAATGGTATTATTTTCCAGTTAGCAAGATTTTCTGATTTCAGGCGTTTGAGCCATGTTAGTTTTATAGCCGCTAAAAAGTCATCAATGTTTGTTAGTTTTAGGCCTCCATTTACATATTGTTTACTAAGAGTGACTCTGCTTATTTTTTCTGATTTACTGTCTCAAATAAAAGAGCACGTACTCTTTATATCCATATTTTGATATTTTATACGGATTTCACTGTACTGCATGGTATTATGGAAGCACGCGCTGTCCTGATTTTATGATAGTATTTACTGTCCTGTTTTTGTCTCGCCTGTGACAAATGTCGCGAAAGGCGAGATATAGGTATAAAACTTTTTTAAAACCTTAATAACTTTACACACATAATACCTACACTTAAGATCTTTGGTTCACAGATGAATTATTATATAAACTTTTCAGCAGTGACCTCATTTTATGGTCCAATGACTTTATATCCGTTTGTAAAATCTGCTTCCAAGTTTTTTTTTATTACGTCCATTTCTGAGGAATTGTAATACCTAGGCCAATCATATTTAGTCTATAGGTATTTCTTAGTAGGTATATGCCAGTCTAACAGATGTCTCAGGACCTTGACATCAGTTTCATGCTTGAGTGTATTGCTTCACATTTTCGTGATTAAGTTCATTTCTTAGGAACTGTAATACCTAGACTTACCATATTTGGTCCATGGATAGTCCTTAGTGGATATATGGCAGTCTGGCACCTGTCTGCCGACCTTGACTTAATTTCATGCTGAGTGACTTGCGTAATATTTTCGTGATTAAGTCCATTTGTCAGCAACTGTAAAATACCTGAATTTTTGATCGACAACATATTTGTTCGATTTGGTGGACGTGTTTTCCAACAGACAATTGGCATTCCTATGGGTACTAATAGTGCGCCACTACTGGCCGACTTGTTCCTTTACTCACATGAGGCAGACTTCCTTGACGGGCTTCTTAAGGAAAAGCAGAAGAAATTAGCCCGTACCTTTAATTTCAGATTCCGCTACATCTCATCTATCCCAATGAGCTCGAAATTAAGGATACAACAGACACTGCCAAGTCTGCATCTTATCTTGATCTTCACCAGAAATTGACACCAGAGGAAGGTTAAATACAAAACTTTACGCCAAACGGGATGACTTTGACTTTCCAATCGTCAACTTCCCATTTTTGAGCGGCAATATTCCAGAAGCGCTGGCGTATGGAGTATATATTTCACAACTCATACGTTATTACAGAGCTTGTGACATATACACTGACTTCCTGGGCAGAGCCCGGCTTCTGAGAGAAAAGTTGCTCAGACAGGGGTACGTTGCTCCTAAGCTGAAGTCATCCTTATTAAAGTTTTATGGGCATCATCATGACTTGGTTGACAGGTATGAAAAAACCGTTTCCCAAATGAAAGTGGACCTGTTCCATTGATATTATCCCTTCCGCATAACGGATTTGACATGGACAGCATGGCGGGTGTCCTGCAGAAAGCAGAGACTGCTTACTCTTCCGGAGCACCTGAGTTTACCCCCGGTTTTTTGGTGGGGTCCATGTTGTTCATATGTTTTTAGTTTTTAATTGTAGTGCATGTATTGTTTTGGTCTTGTCTTCGTTGTTCTCCGGAGTTTGTCAGTTGTTACGATTTTTCTCTCCTTGGAATATCCCTTTGGTATTTCTTGACTTTACTAAACCTACCATATTTGTTCTATATGTATATACCGATGGGTGGGTACCTGCTAATATGACACTATCGATGTAACTTATTTGAGTGATTTGGGTTACATTTTCATCATTCATGATTAAGTCCATTTCTCAGAAACTGTGATACCTAGACCTACCTTGTATTTGGTTTATAGATAGTTGTTGTTGGGTACATGCCAGTCTGACACCCAACCTTGATTTCATGCTTGAATGAATTGCATCACATTTTCACAAATAAGTTCAATTCTCAGCAAATGTAATATATAGAACCACCGTGTGTGTTCTGTAGATATTTTTGGTTGGTTCATACCAGTCTGAGACATGCTAGCTGACTTTGGACACAAGTTTAGAATTGGGTAACGTGCCTCAGATGTTTCAGACTAATTTAACTTGACTATAACTATTTCTTTTAATGCATTCACGGTGTCAGGTATCAGAAAATTTATTCTGTGTCCATGTGCGTATTCGGGCGAGAAATATGGAAGTACGTACTCTTCTGAATATACGGTAGAACGTTCTATTCTAGTACTCACTGTCCTGAAAAAAGTGATGGTTTTGTGGAAGTATGCACTGCACGTGTACTGTGGTGTTTTTGTGAAATATGCTTTGTACTGGCTTTGTGAACATATGCACTGTGCTTGTTTTGTGCTAGTTTGCGCTATACTGGTTTTGTGGGAATTTACACTGTACTGGTTTTCTTGAATTAATTTTACTGTCTGGACGTGTTGAAGTTCGCACTGTCTCCTATTTTTGATAACACCATTGTTCTGGTTTATTGGTAGTATGCACTTTTCTTGTTCAATGAACACATTGTTCTTGTTTTATTGAATACGATCTGTTCAAATTTAATACGTCTGTGTTGTTTTGCAGATTTACTTACTATCCTTGGATGGTAGAAGTTCGTAATGATTTTTTGACGTAGCAACTGTACTGGTTTTATGGAACAATGTAGTATGTTCTGTTCTGGTTTGATGTAGTATGCACTGTACTAGTTTTTTCTGTCGAATTTATTCGGATTTATGCTAACACGCACTGCCTATAATTTTATAGAATAGCATACAGTCCTGGTTTTTTTTACATAAGTTTTGTTAAAAATGAAAGTAACGAGGACATATTTATTACAGCCAGGACTACCCAAGTATGAAAACACATATTTCCTTATTAAAGAACTAGGAGATATTTTAAACCAAACAATTGATACTGAAACACGGAAACATCATTCAGATAAAAAAATCTCCAATTTCTTTTGTAATTTTTGAAATTAATACATCTTTTGAGATCACCCTTTTTAAATATCCTAACAATGGAGCTGCATAATATTTCAGATAAGCAAACAGAAGAGGTCACATCGCCTTGTTTCAAGGGCTCATGAATGTATTAAATCAGACCTGTATTGAAACATCTACGTATATGTTTAGTTGATTCTGCCGCTTAGCATTTCACTGAGGTAAGTAATGACCAAACAGTATTTTAAGTTTTCATTTCGTTATTATTTTTTTATTCGTTTGTTGCAAGTATGTCTAAAATGTAAAATATTTGCACAGAATATTTACCTATAACTTTTGAAGGTCTAGATATAGTAAAATTTGGATGATTTGTTTGTTTGTTTAGTTGGGGTTTTACGCCGTTTTCAGCACATTTGGCTATTTCGCGGCAGGCAGCCAGTTTTTATTGGTGGAGGAGGCTGGAGTACGCGGAGAAACTTGAAACCTCTACCCGACATTATCCACGTTATATCGAATTTGTGACCCGAAAATATCCAGGAAAGCTATAATTACATAGTTTTATTACCCGAAATTATCCAAAAATAATAAAAGGCAGTTATCATGATG
The DNA here is from genome assembly GCA_028015205.1 of Mytilisepta virgata. Taxonomy (NCBI): domain Eukaryota; kingdom Metazoa; phylum Mollusca; class Bivalvia; order Mytilida; family Mytilidae; genus Mytilisepta; species Mytilisepta virgata. The sequence continues at coordinate 9,911,023 of CM051510.1, forward strand.
AGACATATTTATACATTTAACATTTAAATTTTTTTTCATCGGCCTTTCATTGTGAAAAGTCAATCTGAATTCTCCTCAGTGCTTTATAAAAATCTGCAGAAATTTTTAAAATCCAGACATGAATTCTCCAGGGTGACAAAAAATCCCGACCCGAAATCTCCGCCGGTTTTGTAAAATCTTGACCATAATTTGCCGCACGTCCCGTATCTAAATATCACTGGATTAATCCCCCCTCCCCCGAGATCCGTATCAAATCAGACTATATTGCCTGTCTGTTTGTATAGTTAATGTGTGTATTGGTTGCCCTCTTCTTTCTTGTTATCTTCGTTTTGAATTATCAGATTGCAATCAACATCTGTATACTTATCTTTTTCCTCCAACATATTTATTCAAACTGTGTGTTTTACAATACAAAATGACCGTAGTCTTATAATATAATCAATATATTATAACATATTCAACGTTTAGATGTAAAAATCAACAAAAGCCTTATAACCGCTTTTGGGTTATCAAGTGTGTTTATTGTTTTTTTTTTTAAGGATCCATCCATCTTACATATCTTATCCCATCTACCGGTATTTTAGATAGACAATGTCTTAGGAGTTAATTTTATATAATTTAATAGAAATCTTATTTGAAACGAGGAATTTGACTGGAAGAACAACTTGGTACAAATTGCATAGTCTACGTTTGGCATTTTGATGTCACCATGTATTACTCTGCATTCCACAATTTGAATATATGTTTGAACTGAATAACTTGTTCAAATGATTCTTCCTGTTTTTGCGTATAAGAAAAATCTTAAATTATGATGGTTTAGAATTTTGAAAGAGGTTACCTGTATAACTTACCTTGGTCAGTTTACGCTTACACATGAAATCCGTCGCGGTATATGAAGCGTAAAATCTCTCAAAGTCGGTTATGGATAAAGCTGAAAATTCCTTATTAATAAACATTGGGGAATCGGCTTTAAAAAGAATATAAGCAGTTCTTGTAAATTCCGTACACAAATCAGACTTAAAGTCGGTAAGTGGAAGGATGTTTTCTCATCTACCACTTTCCGTCTCAGAACATCAGGTGTGTGCTAACTTCAAATATATTTTTCAAAGAAGGTTCTCGTTAATTCACAAATGTTTAGAAGTTTCCATCTGGAATAGAGAATGGAAACGGGGAATGTGTCAAAGAGACAACAACTCGACCAAAGAGCAGAAAACAGCTCAAGGCTACCAATGGGTCTTCAACGCAGCGAGAAAATCTCGCATCCGGAGGCGGGCTTCAGCTGGCCCCTAAACAATAATGTATACTAGTTCAGCAAAATGCACGGCACACTAAACTCCGAAACATAAAAAATGAACCAAAATTCAAAAACACACAAGACTAACAAAGGCTAGAGGTTCCTGACTTGGGACAGGCGCAAAAATGCGGCGGGGTTAAACATGTTTTGTGAGATCTCAACTCTCCCCCTATACCTTTAGCCAATGTAGAAGAAACAAACACACAGCAATACACACAGTAAAACTCAGTTCAAAAGATGTCCGAGTCCGATCTTAAATAAGGTAACAGAAAAAACTAAGCAAAATGACAATGGTCAATATATATTAACAAAGGACTACTAGCAGTTACTGACATGCCAGCTCCATAACGTTCTAAATATTGACTCATCTCATTAAACAATGAACAACGTCTTATCTATCGACAGATTACATAATATAAAAAATTATTATAACTTTTATCTTTTCTAGATATTTCTACGTAATAAGTAATGAAAATTCTAGAAACTAAACAATGATTTTATAAAAAAACAATAAATGAATAAATGCGCATGCATAACAAATGACTTGTATCCTATCGTATATTCATGTGCTTTCTTCAATTTAATCAATGTTAGGCTTTTGATTTTTATATTTCCATTGTCGAATGTTTTAAGGTATCAACATAACATTATAAATCTCTTATGTTTCATTAGGATGGATAAGAGAACCACATGCGCAGGCTGTGAACGTAAGGAAGCGGAAGCCACATTTTGGTGTATTGATTGTTCGGAACTACTTTGCATCAACTGTTCAAAAGTACACACCAAACTAAAGATTTTTCCACATAAAGTAGTTCCGGCAAAGAATATTTCAAATTTTAGATGTTCTATATTAAATCAAGCTGGGTTCTGTGAAGATCATATTGGGAATGGCATTACATCTTTCTGCATTAAAGACGACAGGGTTCTCTGCACGGAATGCATCAAAGAGGAACACAAACATTGTGATTGGGAACCAATAAAAATAGCAGCACAGAATGTTAAAGCAGGCACCGCAATAACCGATGTAAAAACAAGAGTGGACAGACTTTTTACTTCAATCCAAGATATTATTGGCGATATATCTAGAAATTTATCCGACTTGTTAGTAGAGAGAGAAAACATCGAAAAAGAAATAGAGAATATTCGGCGAGTTATTAATGAACACTTGGATAAAATTCAACATGAGTTGAAGACTGAGCTGGGAAATATATATGATAATTGCCGGAAAGTCAACGAAGAATTTAAAACAGAGTTGGAAGAATTGCTATACAAAATGAAAAGTCGAAAGGAACATTTTCATCTTCTGGAAGAAAATTCTTCAGACGAAACTATATTTTGCGCCTTAAAAATGTTTGATATAAAAGTGAAAAACGTTGAAGATCAACTTCAAACATTTCAAGAAACCATGAAGCTAAATAAACTTGAATTCAGTGCTTCCAAACAAAGTTTTCCTAAGGCATGGTCAGCTAATCAAATATTTGGTACCATCGACAAGAAGGAGAAATTGATTAGACAAGATAGGTTCCATTTTCAAGGGCAAACACTAATCAGGAGGAAACACTACGAATTCGAAGTGCAGGTGTCAAACTCTGACTTTGGTTTAAATATGCAAATAATTTCAGGGTGCTTTGTAAATACCGACAAATTGCTTCTTCTGTCACTAAGAAAGCCTTATTTATTTATTTGTAACATCGATGCTTCCGAAGGTAAGGAAATTGTTGTTAAGAGTGAGCCACAAGATATTGCAGTGTATCAGAAGGTGTTTGCTTTGGTAACTTTTGGCAATAAAGGAATTGGTAAGATAAATATTGCAACGCTTGAATTCAACAAGGTGAATCTTAGCGGCAACTGGAAATCTTGCAAATCCATTTCATGCTGTGGAGATCTAATATTAGTACGAACAGATGAAAAGAAAATCTCATTTATAGACATTGAAGGAAAAATTTCTAACACTATAGACACTTCTTATGTAGTAAATAAACTATGTCTGGCCGAATGCGACAAAATCTATTACACGACTTTTAACAGCAATGTTATTTACTGTTTGTCGAGCAGTGGGGACAATATATCCGAAATTACTTGTGATACCTTGCAGCAGTCTACAGACATGGCTTACGATGCCGATGGTTCTATTTATGTTTTAGATAACTATACTGATGGCGTGTTTAAAATATCCTGCACAGCAGGGAGAAGAACTTGTATTCTGTCAAAGGAAGATGGTTTAAGTCGTACGTATGGACTCGCATACGATAAGGAGAATCGGCGATTAATGATAATTTGCCTTCATGGGATGTCAGTATGGATTTTTCGAATGAACTGCACAAGATAAAAAAAGTTTTATTCCTGACGTTGCTGAACAATAAATATCGATATTAATAATAATAATAATAGTTTTATATATAATGAGCTCATAAATACAGCTTTTGATATGTTTTAAACACAAAAAAAATAATATTACAAAATCACGAAACTGTTACACAAGTCTCCTTCCTCAGTTCAATCCGCTATTTAAAAAGGATGACAGCCCATGTATTTGCCGCGTGTGTAATATCATTTGGATTTTTTCGTTGTCAAACATATTGATAAAATTATATTTTTCTGATCAAAGCTTGAAAAAGATTGAATTTAATGAACATTTATGATACTCTTCTGATGCTGGAATATGCTATGTAAATCCCTACACCTTTTCTAAGAACAGAACTTAGAAGATCTAGTGATATAATCCGATGGGGTTGTGAGATTTCGTACCATTTTCGAATGCTTTAAAAGGAACATCTAAGGCAAAAATCTTTCCAGCCGAAAAACACAATTAACCCGCTACTGTAAATATAAATCATTACTATACAGATTTACAACAGTGAAATGTAATGCAACAGAAGCCCTTCTCTGTAAAGACAAACATTGTACATTGAACAAAAGTGATGAAACGATACGGATGAAAAGATTGGATTGTGTTATCATAAAACATGTAGTGAGAGGAGGAAGACGATACTGACACCCTGTTACATGTGCAATGTGAAATGAAAAATAAAGGTGACTATTATATATGTATAAACTTAAGGTTCCCATAAGACTGATTCATTGTTCTTAACATAATTAACATCTTCAATTCAAATCTGAAAAATTGTTATTGTAATTTACTTCCTTGAAATATAAAGTTCATTTAAAGAAAACGTTGGAAGAGTAATGTAAGGTGGATGTTCTGGTTGTCCGATTAGTCAATCCCTGTTTCTAATTGTCACTTAAGGACTTATCAGCTGTTGGGAAGTATATCAATTATCACATGCTCTAGATCTTTATTGTCCCCCGCCGCAACGCGATGCGGGGGATATGGTAATGCCGGGCGTCCGTCCGTGCTTCCGTCCGTCCGTCCGTCCACCTTGTAAGCGCTCTAGCAAATTTATTTCTTGACCGATTTGGATAATATTTATACAGTAGCTTTAACTCAATGATACCTCAAGGGAGTTCGAAGATGAGTCATGTCGAAATATTTTTGTAGGAGTTATGCCCCTTAGTAACTTGGAAAATTGACAAAATTTTCATGTAAGTGCTCTAGCAAATTTATTTCTTGACTGATTTGGATAATATTTATACAGTAGCTTTAACTCAATGATACCTCAAGGGAGTTCGAAGATGAGTCATGTTGAAATATTTTTGTAGGAGTTATGCCCCTTAATAACTTTGAAAATTGACAAAATGTTCATCTAAGTGTTCTAGAAAATTTATATTCTCCTTGCATTGGAATAATATTTATACACTTGGACCTAAAGGGAGGTTTTATACATAAACTCCTATCGAAACTTATAAAATTGAAAAATACTGTCTTTAAGAGTTTGTTAGGCGGAATACTTTTGATCAAAGCATTTCTGTTTATTGAAAAGGAGTAAATGTACACTTGTATAAATTCTCAATACACATGGTAAAATAAGATTTCAACACTATACCCATATTGTATAAATGTCTTCATACCACTCATTAACTTGTAAAAAACTTTAGCAATAACCACAAATTGTTTGTCCTTCTATTCTCTCTCTTTGAGAAAATTTTGTTATGTTTCACTTGTCCAAGGGTTTCTGATGCTCTAGCGGCGGGGGACTTCGGAACGCTGTTCGATTTTCTACTCCAATTTAAATGACCGATAGTATAGAAATTTCTGGATAATAATCTTTCATCTGAAATGATATCTGAAGCTTAATAGCATGCCTAACAAAACATCTATTGTGTGTTCGTTGATACTGAAACCGGAAGTTACATAGTATAAAATGAAAAACGCGTGCATTTTAATTTTATAACAAATAAATTGCTTCTCAAATTTTAATAATATAAGCTATTTTCTTTGAGTTGATAACTGCAATTGTCCCTTGAGGATTTCGATCATTTGTAAAATGATTAACAGACCATGGTTATAATATAATTATGACACATATAGTTAATAAATACCCCAGGAAGGTTAGGTGTAATATGATAATTGAATACACCGGTGCCCACATGAGGAAAAAATTATTAATTTAGGTAGAAATACAGTTTTAAAGAAAGTGATTATGAAATTAAAATTATAAAATATTGAGCAACTTACAAGGTCATGTTAGTTAAGTTGTTTTTAGTAGGGAAAATTAACACTAACTTATCAAAATTATACTATTACATTTTTATCCAAAAATATATATAAAAACAATGACGTTTTACACCTTTATTTTTTCTTTTCTAATGATAAACATCTGAAGACAAAACTTTATGACAAACGTGATGACTTTGACTTTCCTATTGTTAATCCTCCCGTCTTGTGTAGCAATATACCAGCATCGCCTGGATATGACGTCTACGTTTCTCAGCTTATCCAATATTCAAGGATATGCGTAAGTTACCATGACTTTCGACAAAGAGGATTACTGCTGTCACAAAAGCTTCTTAACCAGGGCTTCATCAGTTTTTTTCTGGATTAACCATTTCCAGTAAACCAAAAATCATCAAATTAGTGTTATGCATTATGAAAAGGACAGAAATTGTTTGGAGTTGTATATGACAATTGTTATAGAATCCGTAAATGAGAAAAAATATTTTATTTAGACAGACAACAATTTCAAATGTTTCGCTTGGCTGCTCAAAATGATATTAGGTACTACTAAATTATAAAATACTGAACAAAAAATGTAAGAGAAAATGTATAGAAATCGGGGTATATTTTGAAGATTGGTGCTACACCTGAAGACAACGGGGTATACATGTAGCAAAAACTGAAAAATTTAGGCTTGGTTGGTACCTTATTTGATTCAGTGAAAGAATGTCCGGATTTTTTTCCCGGAATGTGAAATTTAGGAAATCGATACACATGTATCATTCACAATATAATTCTTGTTTTCCTTGTAAATAGTTTACAAACGCAACTGACATTATAGACTTAAATTTATGAATTTAAATAAAACTGTGAAATTAAATATTATGCATGCTTGAAACTGCTTTCTACGTATAAAAATTGGTTTATGTTACTAGTAGAATTTTTAAACATGGGCAGAGTTGGAACAAATGTTTGGTCAATGCTTTAATACTGACATAGCATACACAAGACCAATTTTTGCACTTGGTATTTATTTGAACGTACATGGATTTTATTTAGATATTTGAAATGAAAATTTTGTGCTTGCGGTGTATTTAATGATCATTTTAGCCTCTTCAAAAATGTGATTACTAGCTTACACCAAACGCGATTATAAAACAGGTTATCATTTTTGGATTGGTATGAGCGATGTTGTAAATGGTGACTGCAGATGGACGCATGATAAGACAACCGAGGTTTAAAAACTTTCCGTCTTGACAACATCGTCCGAACAGTAACTCGAACTCTAAAAATTACTGCAGCGTGTTAAAGGATCATGGCACTGCTAAAAGGTACAGTTGAGCTCAGTTCTAACCTCTCATTAGAACTGTCCTAAACTGTCATAAGAACTGTTCTAGAACAGTTCTAGAACAGTTCTAGAACTATCATCCTGACACCTTTAGAACCGTTTATGACAGGGTGTTGTTACGGCCAGAAATTACCGTTGTAGCCAACAAAAGACACAAATCAATAATAAGATTTAACAAGATTTATTATACACAAGTTTACAAGAAATATTATACAAATTCAAATGTCAACTTAACTGTTAAAATATATATCCGATCTTTTTGTCTTTTCTTTATCCGGAATTCTTCTCTTCACTGTTGCGGGAATCCAAACAGAATATTATGTCCAATAAGTCACAATCTAGTCTGATGTATGTAACGTAAATAAAAGTGTCAATCCAACATCTGAGAACACAAGAATGTTAATGTCTGATCTCAAAGTCTAACTTTAGTGTCTGTATATATATATATAGTTGTCACGGAAATCTCTAGAAGACTGTTGAAGGGAAACTCGTAGAAACTGTAGAACGGAAACTTCTAGAATACGGTAGAAGTTTGAATTACACATCGTATATCATGATCATTACAGAATTATTATGTAAGTCAAATAGAAAGTTCTAATCATTCCATCAGTATCTGTGATTGTTCCAGTGGTTTCTAAACAGCACAGTTATAACATTATTTGGTAAACAACTATAAGTATGATGTAAGCATATTATACATGTTATAAGGCCACAGAAAACAAATTAGGCCAAGATAAATAAATATAATAATTACAATATCATAACAGTGTGTCCTGACCTAGAACCGTACTGGACAGTTCTACCCTAGAACCATTTATGACAATTCTACCCTAGAACCATTTATGACAGTTCTATCATAGAACCATTTATGACAGTTCTAACCTAGAACCATTTATAAAAGTTCTACCCTAGAACAAGAGAACACTTTAAATCAAGATTTAGTCCCGTCCCTTCTTGAAATTATTGTGTAATTCATATTTCAAAATGACGGTACTCATCCCAATCATCTTCTAATTCATATTAATTTAAAATAAATTAAAATGTTACTTATCTGACACATTTGAAATCTCTGCATTGAAATGTGGGCCTCTTTATTCAAATGCTGCATTTATGATTTTAAAGTATAGCGTTATAAAAATTTGATACCCCGCTAATTTTGTCAGCAAAACGGTTTACCTGTATACATACACGTGTATCTGTGTACCTTAAAGGTTGGAACAATAAACATCCGCACAGTCAAGGTACAATATACATGTCAAACGTTAATTAGCAAATGATTAGTTATAATTACCTGAAACACCCAACATGTTACGGAGAACAAATTTTTTACCTGTAAATTTACCTCAGATAAAAATCACAAAAATTTTAACAAAAACAATAATTCGTTTTTCTTGTGGGTTGAAAAAAAGGAAAAAAAACTTGCACCATAGCTTTTTTTTACATGTCTGTACTTTTGCAGTTTTGTATAAATTGGTTATAAATTTAATATTATTAATTATTGTCATAATTTCATACATTGAAATTATAATCGATGTGAAATGTTACTACATATTTAAAAAAAATGTTGTTAAAAGTTTGGAAAAAGCGAAGATGAGGAGTAGATGCCAAAATCAATAAAGAGTTATCGGACATGAAAATGGACGGTTCTACCCAAAAACCATTTATGACAGTTCTGAATGGTTCTACCCTAGAACCATTATGACAGTTCTACCCTAGAACCATTCTGGACGGTTCTACCTAGAACCATTTATGACAGTTCTACCCTAGAACCATTTATGACAGTTCTACCCTAGAACCATTTATGACGGTTCTACCTTAGAACCATTTATGACAGTTCTACCCTAGAGCCATTTATGACAGTTCTACCCTAGAACCATTTATGACACGGTCGGATCTACCCTAGAACCGTTCTAGAATGGTTCTAGAACCGTCCTCTCTGACAGAATAGTTGAGAGGTTAGAACTGTACTATTGCGATTTCAAGACTCATAAGAGAAACTAATTTTTGTAAGTATAGTGATGATTCAATGTTTAGCAAAGAGTATTTTTTTTAAACTGTAAAGTTAATTAAAATAAAATTCTTCAAGAACTGAATATCTAAAATAAGAAAATAAATCATATGTCAAAGATAGGAAATGGAATCTGAAGACGAAATACATAATAGTTATTTGTTAAAATGTTTGTTAAGATGTACTCATTTATGGCCTCAGAAATAATATTGTAGTATTTAATTGCTATATCAATGGTAGTATCAATTAGTATTTCCGTTCTGGCATGAAATTGATACATAAAAAACTTCTATTAAATCCTATTATATAACTGAATATCTCCCAACCGATTTTTCTCGTGCATAGTTCCAACCTTAGGCATTTGTATTTTCTATTTTGCAATTCAATCCGCTTTATATCGGCTTTCCAGATATTTCATCAAAATTAGTATCATAATTTTGTTCAATCTGTATATACCTGCAACCGATTATGTTGCCCAACCGACTATGTATTCTATTTCACAAATACTGTGGTTTTTATCCAATTTTATCACAGGTTAAAATGGAGAACAGATATGCCATGTTGAACAGAGCCTACAAATGAAAAATAGGACACTGATAGGCGCAGAATATTCATTTTAGATTCTAAAGAACATTTGAAACCATTTAAGAAGACAATTATAATCATTCAAGTAATAATGTAAAAATCGTGATAATCAATAATAAACTTTATAATAAATATATATAACGGAATAGATTAAGTGTCTTTTAATGTTTGTTGAGTAAATAATTACCTCCTTTTAAATGTAATGTTTCCAGGTGCATGGACATGGATTGAAACACCTCAGTATATTTTTTATTGGACTCTGAAGCTAAGCATTCTATTGAAGTACGTATTTATTTATGACATGAAAAATAGTATTTCACATTTCGATTCCGTTGGTAAGTATTTTCGTATTCGTTTGTTGCAAATATTACAACTTAGTTGTAACACACAGAATTAATAACAAATGTTAATCGTTTATTTGTTGTACATGTATACTCTCTTCTAAAAGTATCGTGTATTCCATAATGTGCTATTCAAGTGCCTTTGTCAAAATACATTTGACAATTTTTTATTTCGCCTCAACGAAGCTGAGGGGGACTAATGGAGTACCCCAGCGTCTACGTCCGCGCGCGCCCTCACGGCCAGTTCTCAGTTACTAGTTGATATAGGGTAGTATATTTTTGTTTGCCGGTGCACATTGAAGAAACTGACCATGTGACATAAGATGAAGGTCAAATGACCCATATTAGACGGTTAACTGGCTTTTAAATTTTGTAAAAAAAAGTTTTAACATACAAAGTGACCTAAAATCATATTACTTATAGCGTTTCATTGACTTAGGTTACGTTTTACGTCCGAGTTCAGTTCTCTGATACCAAGGAACCTACAGTCATATTACTTGGTGTAAGGATGCATCTCTGGGAGTAGCACAGCCTCCCACCAAAATATTAAGTCACTATGACCTACTTATTGCGCTTCATTGACTTAGGTTAACTTTTACGTCCGACTTCAGTTCTCCGATACCAAGGGATCTACAATCATATTACTTAGTGTGAGGGTTCATCTTGGGGAGTAACACAGCCTCCCACATAAATTAGTTAACTCTGACCTACTTAGTGCGCTTCATTGACTAAGGTTAATTTTTACGTCCGAGTTCAGTTCTCCATTTCCAAGGAACCTACTATCATATTACTTGGTATGATGGTGCATCTAGAGAAGTAAGAAACCATCCCACCAAAATTATGTCGTTCTGACCTACTTGTCGTGCTTAATTGACTTAGGTTAAGTTTAACATCCGACTTCAGTTCTCTGATACCACGGGACTACAATCATATTACTTTGTGTGAGGGGATGCATGTCGGAGAGTAACACAGTCTACCACCAAAATTAGGTCCCTCTGACCTACTTATAACGTTTAATTGATTAAGGTTAAGTTTTACGTCCGACTTCGGTTCTATGATACCAAGAGACCTAGTCATGTGAGTTGGTGTGAGGATGCTTCTTGGGGAGTAACACAGCCTCCTATCAAAATTGTCACTCTGACCTATTTATCTTGCTTCATTGTCTTAGGTTAAGTTTTACGTCCGACATCAGTTCTCTGATACCAGGGACCAACAGTCATATTACTTGGTGTGAGTGGGTGCATCTCAGGGAGTAACAGAGCCTCCCACCAAAATTAGGTAACTCTGACCTACGTATTATGCTTTATTGCCTTAGGTTAAGTTTTGCGTCCGAGTTCAGTTCTCCGATGCCAAGCGACCAGCAGTCATATTACTTGGTTTGAGGATGCATCTCCTGGAGTAACACAGCCTCCCATCAAAATATTATGTCACTATGACCTACTTATTGCGCTTCATTGACTTAGGTTAAGTTTTACGTCTGACTTCAGTTCTCCGATACCATGAGATTTACAATCGTATTACTTAGTGTGAGGTGCATCTTCCGGAGTAACACAGCTCCCATCAAAATTAGGTAACTCTGACCTACTTAGTGCGCTTTATTGACTTAGGTTAAGTTTTACGTCCGAGTTCAGTTCTCCAGTTCGAAGAAACCTACAATCATATAACTTGGTATGAGGGTTCATCTCGGGGAGTAACAAACCATCCCATCAAAATCAGGTCATTCTGACCTACTAGTCGTGCTTCATTGCATTAGGTTACGTTTTACGTCCGACTTCTGGTCTCTGATACCAAGGGACCTACAGTCATATTACTAGGTGTGAGGGGATGCATCTCGGAGAGGAACATAGCTTTCCACCAATGTTAGGTCACCCTGACCTACCTATTGCGTTTCATTGACTGAGGTTAAGTTTTACGTCCAAGTACTCTATGGTACCAAGAGACCTACAATAATATTACTTGGTGTGAGGATGCATATCTGGAAGTAGCATAGGCTCCCACCAAAATTGGGTCATTATGACCTACTTGTCGTGCCTCATTGACTTAGGTTAAGTTTTATGTCCGACTTCAGTTCTCCGATACCAAGGGATCTACAGTCATATTACTTGGTGTGAGGGGATGCATCTCGGAGACGAACAGTTTTCCACCACAATTAGGTTCCTCCTGACCTACTTATTGCGTTTCATTGACTTAGGTTAAGTTTTACGTCCGACTTCAGTTCTCTGATACCAAGGGACCTTCAGTCATATTACTTGGTGTGAGGATGCAGCTTGGGGAATAACAGAGCCTTTTACGTAGATTGTCACTCTGACCTATTTATCTTACTTCATTGACTTAGATAATTAAGTTTTATTTCCGACATCAGTTCTCTGATACCAGGGACCTACAGTCATATTACTTGGTGTGAGTAGATGCATCTCGTAGAGTAACAGAGCCTCCCACCAAAACTAGGTTACTCTGACCTACGTATTATGCTTCATTGCCTTATGTTAAGTTTTACGTATGAGTTCAGTTCTCCGATACCAAGCGACCTACAATCATATTACTTGCTGTAAGGGTGCATCTCAGAAAGCTACAAAGCCACACACTAAAATAAGTGGGGGAACGAGGCGAACTTTGTAATTGGTGTTTATTATTTAGTACTAGTACCACAATATAGTACGCTACTAGTACATATGTATCTGTTTTTTTATGTATCTACCGGTATAAAGTATGGCAAAGAAATTTGCAAACGTTATCGATATAAAATTATTGTGACAAAATTCTTAGACATAGCTTCTTATCTCTTCCCTGCATTAGACCTACAGCATTATACATGTATCTCCAACAGAGAAAAGATAATTATATCTTTTTAAAATTACTACAATTATTACAATGTTCAAATCCGTGGAAACTAAAAACATATATCAAAATCAACTTATTGTCCCCGAATTAAAATATTTCAATCAAATAATATCATTGTTATTTTAGAAATGACCAACTCTTTTATATAACGTACTATAATAAGCACTTCTTTAGAGCTGTTCATCCTCACGAAATGATGAAATCGGAAGGGACATCAAGCAATCATAAATCCAGACGCTATGTTCGAGATGGATGATGACGTTAACAATCATACAACATCAACACCAAAAGCTTCGACAAATGGAAGAACAAAACAGTACAGATATCTAACCTAATAATCCATCACCTTTTTATAGAGATGTGCTTTAGCATTTTTAATTGACGACATCAGCCATAGAACAACATACCCTATTTTGAGTATTGTAACACACCATGGCTTGCTTTCTTTCCAAAATTACAATTTGAAGTTAGCTGTTGCTTTTTAATTGGTTGATTCCCTTGATTTACCTACATGTGTATTGTGGTTTGAATTGTTGACATCACAGTTGTATTCCATTCTAGTGATCTTACCTATTTTAATAGAATACAAATTTTTTATTTTTCTACACTGTATACAACCCTCCCACATGATAAATTAGTTTTCGTGGGCTAATTCACCAATGTTTCTACACTAAGAAGATTTACAAAGATATGCCTATCTGGTATTAGATACGTACACGGCTACTTTGTCAAAAAAAACACACACTGATTCTAACAAAAAATACATCTAGTTTTATAGTTCTTTTAAATTACTATGTATTTTACTTCTTTTAGGTGTATTGTTTGTTCTCATCGTCAGTCAGTTCGTTCCAACTTGCAATGTGACTGGTGTCGTTAACAGGACAAGACATGCTTACCCTTCCGGAGCACCTGATTTCACTTCCGGTTTCTAATGGGAGTTCATATTCTAGTGCTTTAGTTTCTGTGCTGTTTTGTTCTAGTTTGTTTTTTATTCTTTTAGTTATACATGTATTCTTGTGGTGTTTGTTTATGTGTTCCATTCTCCTGATTTTGTCTTTCCTTGGACTTCGAATTTGTGGACTTTGTCAACTTTTCGTCGCTTCGGTATTCTTTTGCCGATATTCTGAAAGGGTATATATCTCCTCTAGAAATGGTTTTGTCAAGTATTATAATTATAGTATGTTTTCGATGAAAGTACTTGTTTAATCAACATCAGTCCTTTATCAGTTTGAAATGTATGGCTCACGCCAACAGTCATTAGCGATATATCGATTCCTGCACATGGGTCCTCTCACTGGACCAATTGTTTATTCAGAATATTTGTACGTACATACTACGTTACCAGACTTTAAAAACAGAGAAGAATCCATTTCTGTTTATGACCAGGAGGTTTTTTGATTTTGTATCGAAGTGTACACAACACGGATCAGTTACACCAGAGTCATTATCTAAAATTGCAACGCTTTCCTTATTGTATTGAATTTCAAGATATTGAAATTTGTCACTGATAGCAACAGTTGCTTTTATTCAGTATGAATGATATATCTTTTTCCCTAGGTGTAGTGATGCTGTGGTTCATCGGTACGTAAGAATAGAAGTGAATATGGGAAAATGCCAAACTAAACAAAATATTTATGCATGTACATAAAATCTGCTTAATTCACAAGGCTAATTAATACACATAAAAGAGTGACTACAGTTGCAGGTATATGATAAAAAGATATCCAATATCCAATGCTCTATCCTGGTCATATATCATCCCTCGTCGAGCCTAGTGGCTCTCGGGCTGATATCATGGCCAAGGGCTGATACAGCATCTGATATGAAAAATGTCATGTAATGATCTATATTTTGTTTCCTATAGTCGTAATCAATTATTGTATTTGGCGCTGCTGAAATGTCTCAAATATATTGAGATTAGATTTTCTATTTTTGTGTAAAGTATGACGTCATCACAAACAAAGGTGACGTTTCGCAATATGTATAAGTTTTTTTTCTATATGTGTTTTTGGTCTTCCAAATATTTCGGTTTTAATGCTGCTGATGAGAGGTAACTCCTTGAAATGCGTCGTATACAGCATAGTATAAATTTACTATATATCTAATATTAGTATCTTTGGATTGTTTTTTTGAACCATTTTGACTTTTGTAATATATTCGAACTATACAGTCAACTGTAATAATCTCCGGAGTTTTTCCTCAAGAATTCACTTACTGAAATATTTAGGATACACGTTAGTTGTATAATCATTTCTTTCCATTATTTATATCGGTTTTTAAATTGTAATAGGACACTTTTTCTGGCTTGGGATGACAGATGTTGTAAATGCTGATTTTAGATGGATATATGATCAGAAACAGCCTAGTTATAAGAACTTTTTCAATGGACGACCACTTCAAGCCAGTCACGGGAAATTTAAAACCTTCAACTGCATAATGAAGCATACTAATAATAAATGGTACGACAATCCTTGTGATTTCAAAACCAATTACATATGCGAAAGCAATTTTTGTGAGTATAGTGATAATTCAGTGTTTTGTTTTAATTTAGCAGGAAGGGGTATCTTTCTTTGATTAATCTGTAAAATATTAAAATGATAAATAAAACATTCTTTAGGCAAGGAATATCTTCGGTAAGAAGAATCTTACATTGCTTGTACGTGAAAGATGTTAAATGAATTTTGTATGACACTTGAATACAAGTAAAACTAATTTGCATATTTAATGCCTCCAAATTTTTACTTCTGTCATAAAACCGATACCTTAAAATTCACTTTTATTAAAGCACATTTTATTAACTAAGGAATCTCTTCCCCTGCTTTGCTGGAGCATTGTTAGACTTTATTGGAGATACAAATTAAGAACATGCATGCTCAGCAGAGGATTGAAAGAAAAAAGGGAAAAGGGAACACTCAGCAGTAATTCTAAGGAATTCAATAGAGATATTTTACAATTGACCATATGTTGATATCAATCGACCTAACATCAATTATATCAGATCATCACAAGAAAACAACCATAAAATGGAATATTTATTACGTCACATTTCTAACAGTTTTTTTTTGTAAAGTGATATTGGCTTACCTTTTGTCATTTTCTGGTCACAGAGTGGATGTGTATGCAATATTAATTTTTAGAGAACAATCTAATTATATCCATATTGTATTTTCAGGTTTTTCCTAATTATACAAATGAAGTATAACCTGTAATATATATAGGGGGTTGAATCCGCGTTTCCGGAAATACTGTTCAGTCCGTATACGATTTTGTTATATACATGTATGTAATCGTTATCACAGGTACTGTCTCTTTTTCGTTTTGGAAGCGCCATTAAAGGATGTAATTTTATGAGCTCCTAATATTTTGCCTCTCGTATCCCCACACATAATTATTACATGGTGGAGAACCCTAAATATAATTTCAAAGGACTTTATTTGTGTAAAACTGAACTGAAACCATGTGAACTGACATTTTTTTCCCATAATTTTCACTGAAGTGGGAAAACCACGTGGGTGGTCAAATTTTTTTTCTGTGCCCGATATACTGAAAATATACAGTTTTTCATTGACAATATTTTTGTATGCGTGTCCGAATTATTAGAAATAACATTTTCATTTATTGACAATATATTAAATGTACTTTACAATTTCCCTATGAGTTTATCGAAGGTGAACAAACAAATTCGGAACCTCGAACCAAGGTTGAATTCCTTGGGAAATTTAGGGAAAATTCCTGTTATACTCTCTGACAGCAAGGGGATTAGAAATAATTCGATCAGATGTGAAAGAACATGCATTAACTTCTCAAATAAAAATGGTGGAACCTGTAAATGACAGTTTGAACCCTCTACAGTACGCAGAACATGATTATGTTTATCTCAGCAAAAATCCTACAGGACAGGGACAAAAACTGAAATACCGTTATGCTGGGCCATATATCATTCATAAAATTCACAGTCCTCATATGGTAGTTTTGAAGGACCCAGATTCACAAAAAATGCCTTCCGAATCCTATTCACATTAATCGGATAAAACCGGCGTACGTGCGTCAACCAAATCCTGCACAATACTTCATGGATCAAGTTGAAACAAAAATACATGTAAATACAACCACGGACCAAAATACTGCATCGGACTTCTCTGAAACAAATGAATTATCGAATACGACAGTGCCACATTCCGAAATAAATGACAATGATTCAAATGATACAGAGAACGACACAGGAAAATTTTTGATGAATAACAATTCAAACAATGCGACAGACGAACAAACAAAAAAGTGCAAAGGGAAAAGTATTCAGTCCCCAATCCGGAAATCAACCCGATTAAAAAAGAAACCAGCTCGTTTTGAAGATGAAAGTTTCACCGATCCAGGAGACAAAACTGTTTCGAGTGATGAAAATCGTTTTTACAAAATTAAACGAATACTTGCTAGGAAAATTATGGACGGAACAATGAGTTATTTAGTTCATTTTAGTGGAGAACCGGCTCAAAATGCCGGTTGGCTAAAGGAGTCCGATTTTGACAAGAAAACCCGTGATTTGATAAACCACCGACTACCTCCACAAATTCTATGAGTCGTTTTGTGTCCGTACCTCATGATACACCGTTTTTTAAATGTTTTATTCCGTGTTTAATTCTATGGAATGCTCATATTGTACATATTAAACGAATTTTGTTGTAAAATTCAGGACAATTGCCAATTTGAACAATTTATACTTTAATGCTTGACGAGGATGTTTATTTCGAACCTTTTTGTCCTTGAGTTTTATTTCATGACAAGTTACCCGGATGTTTACAGTGATGCTTTACTGGAACTTTTTGTCCGTGAGATTTATCTCATGACAATTTATTAATCTGTGTACAGCGATGCTTTTCTTGAACTTATTGTCCGTGAGATTTATCTCATGACAATGCCCTATGATGATGGTACAACGACTTTTTCTGGCGAACTTTTCATGTTTTTGTCCGTGAGATTTATCTCATGACAATCCGTTACTATGATGTCAGATGAAATTCAGTACAGAGCGGAGACCCAATTTCAATGTTTTTCAATAAGAACTTTTTTTTTTTTTTTTTTTTTTAAATATACGGACATTAGTTTGTTTGCATATATAATATACATGTACAGGGAAACTGCTTATTAACTGCTTAAGATTTTTTTTTATTTTGCATATGTTGATATTACTTATCTTTTTAAAATACTTGTACAATTCGTATTATGTATGTTTGCTTGATTTTTTCTATTATTCTGATGAAAATAATGAACGATTGTTGATATTGCGTATACATGACATTATGCTAAACACTTGTGCATTTTTATACATGTACATTTTTTATTTCAATTTCATTTACATAACTATCAAGTTTGAATTATCTAGTCATTAATATTTGATTTTTTTTAATTTTGTAACATAATAGCAGAAAGTTAGTACTGCGTTTTCAGATTTGTAATTCAATAATTATTTTCTATGAAGAATGCCGAATTTTGTATGTTTATATTGAACATCGATCTTTACTATTTTTGAAATATGTTGATGAGATCGTATGAATATGGTTCATTTTGTAAGGAAACATGATAGTGATAAACAGTTTCATTAGCGAGCAACCTAAGGAAAATGTATAGAGAATGTTTTTTTTGGTTTTTTTTTTTTTTTTTTTGCATGGTATAAAGACGGAAATCTGTAGTTAACGTCCTTTTGGAACTTTTATGAGGAGTGTATTATCTAGGATCTATGTTAGTGATATCGAGATAATTTCAAAAATCAACCCCGTGAATTGTATCTTTTTGATATGTTTTATCTGTTAGCAATTTTATATTTTTTATGAGAGTGTGTGTGCGTAAATGGGTTTGGTGCACCATGATTCTGTGAGAGATAGTTGATATATCTTTTTGAAACTTGCAACTGATGAAATGTGATCATTATAGGACATTTTCACAATAGTGTAAGAGTTAGGGGCTCTGTTGAATTTATTACTCAATGATACATGTATCACGAAACAATTTCGGATCTGTAAAAATATATTTAACTACTAACTTTCAAAAGTTGAGATTTCGCAACGTCAGATAATTGTCATTTTTCATGCTGTGTTTTGAGATGGTATATGAGTTGGTGCATATATATTGTAAAGCGAATTCAACCCTGAGAAAAATTTACATTTTTCTTTTGTCGGGGGGATGTAATATATATAGGGGGTTGAATCCGCGTTTCCGGAAATACTGTTCATTCCGTATACGATTTTGTTATATACATGTATGTAATCGTAATCACTGTCTCTTTTTCGTTTTGGAAGCGCCATTAAAGGATGTAATTTTATGAGCTCCTAATATTTTGCCTCTCGTATCCCCACACATAATTATTACAAACCCAGAAGACGTACAAGAATTCCAGATATAAAAATAAAGTTTATTTATAGTAATGCAATTTTTTATATTCAAATTTGACCTGTTCCGAATTCTAGAAATAAAAAAAAAACAAACGTTTAATTGGGTAGTGGAAAAGGAGATTTTTTTTACATTTAAGGACAAACAATGACTTTAGGATACAGAAAACAGTAGTTATTATTTAATTTTCTGGTGATTTTGAGATTGTTTTAGATCTACTCAATGTGTAAAGTAAAGTTAAATCCAGCCTCTAGTTTACTTTTCTGGTGGTTTTGAGATTGTTTTGCTCTTCAACTTTTCGTTGTTTTGTTTTCAACAGTTTAGGCCTTGAGCACAACTGATGGGTCTTAAATCGACGAAATGTGCACATCTTGTTTATTGAAACTGATATCAAAGAATTTATTATAATAATAGACCAATAAAAGGCTAAACAATTGTAAACTGTTCCAACATTTAAAACAATCACTTTAATTGAATTTTCAACAATTGTTTTACACACAATTTCACGCAAAATCTTTGAATGAGTAGTATTTAAATTGCGGTCTGCAGTATACGTTGGTGACGTCACAGTACCCAAGGCAGATTTTATAGCTCGACGACTTTGCCCCTTTCAGCTCGGACTCTATTATCTGATTATTTTTGAAAGCCAAAATATAGGCCATCGTTGCCTTGTTGTATATATAAAATAAGTAATTTACATATCTTATGGTATGGCAAACGTCGATGGCTACATCGCGTCCGTAATTGGTAAAAGTATCTTTCCTATGCAAAGTTATGTTCATGAATGGTATTATGTTTAAGGTAGATCAATGCTAATGTTTTTAGCAGATAAATTTTCCTAATTTTTTCCAGGACGGATATACTTTGAAATTTAATTTTAAAAAATATGGGTCACCGTTCTTGATTTTGAGATAATTGAGTCTTAATGTTTTTAATTTTATATAGATTATATATAGGGAAAACCCAAATTTCTCGTACAATAAAAAAAAAACTGGCAAATAGATTTTTTTTATATAAAATTGTGAAAAGAACACTTATCTGACATGCTTTCATATTCGTAAAAGAAAAATTAGGGTCACCGTTAATTTTTTCTTGCTATTTCCAAAAAAATAAAATATCCTTTACATTTCATGAGAAAAAATTTTCGCCAATTATCTCCCCCGAAAAGAGTTATTTTTAAAATAAAATTTTGTAATTTTGCTATTTATGCATTTTTGTCAATTATTTTTATTAGAAAAAAACTTAAGATATAAATTTTACGTTATATCAAATACAAGTTGCTCGCTGAAAATATATATTTACATACAAATTAGCAAGATATCCGAAAAAGATGCTCAGTGTATTAGGTATGATCTATCTTAATTATCTAATTACCAAATTATTCAAGGCAAATTTTAAATTTATTAGGAAATAAATATATCCAATGAGAAACCAGAGTGAGTTATATTTTCCTAACCAATGTAGGTAAGGGAGATAATAAATTTTTCTCCCTTTTAGCCTCAAGACAAAAGGGAGAGCATTTAATTATCTCCCTTACCTACATTGGTAAGGAAAAGATAACTCACTCTGGTTTCTCATTCTTCCCTGTTAAAGTGATTGCAGTTAAAACTAAATAAATGAAATGTCGGTAAATGGTAAAGTACAAAAGAGTCAAAACTGAAATATTAAAAAAATATTAAATAAGGAAGACAATATCGAAAAGCTGAATTCACATTTTAAATGTTGGTGAAAAAGCACTTTCAAAGAACAATATTTATGCCTCAAAAAGACAATGAGAACGACAATTTTAGAGATTGTGACTACAACATGGAAATAAGAAAAAAATTAATAAAACACTACAAATTTTGATGTTGTTTTTCCACAAATGGTCTTATTTCCATATAATGACAGAGCGTTCGAATGGTACCATTCAAATTTCAAGATATTTTAATTGCACTTTTTTGTTCCTGTTGTGGTTAATGTACGTTTTCCGGTTGTTACCATTGGAATACGTACCTCCAAACACCTATTTCTTCAGCTTCAAGGTGCTGTCTTTTGCCATTAAAAATGAAGTGTTCTTTACCTACTGATTATCTTAACGTATCAGCAAAAAATGATAATAATGAAAAAGTACCAGTATATAATGATGAAGCATCAGCATATTCATGTTGATATAGTATCAGCTTATCTAATTTCCATACGCCTATCTCACCTTGCAGAGTTCTGTAGAAAACATCATACAAAGGCCTATTCTGACGTCATATACGTTAACATAGGATGAACCTACTATATAATCAGCAATGGCGGAAATTAAGATTTAACCTAAAGTTATTATAACTTGAAAAATCAACAGACAATTCTGAAAACTATAAACATATCACCGTGTTGTCTACAGATAGATATTGTAAAATATCAGTCGTTCGTCACAACATGAAGCATTTTGATTCGTTCACTAGCAAGAAAAACGTCTTCATATTGTGACTCGCGGTTAATGTTACAGACTTAAATGGACCGAGATCGTAAAATATCCTTTAAGTCTTTGGAGTTCTTTAATATCCACATTTGATTGATACCACTTCTTGAATAACTTGTCTCACAATAACTTTCGAGGCCCGTTTTGACAGCTGTTAAAATAGAAGTTAGAAGTTGAGACAATGGTTTAGTGGAACACTTGGCAGATCCAGCTATAAAGCGTTGTTTGTATGGAGACTTATGTAACTTGGGTATCCAGTACAAGGTAGGAAGATCACAATCATCATCTTTGATGGAAATACCAAATGACAATAAGACCGATCTATGATTGTCGGTTATTTCTTCCTTTGAAAGTGTAGTAGCTTTATAACAAATCAATGGTAACGCTGGTTCCGTGCTCAAGACATGGTAAACTATTCATCTGTATGCTACGTATGCAGGACGCTTTTTTCATAGGTGTAATGCACATTTTCAGTAATGCTTGTGTTCTGTCCAGAAATATTTCCACCTGTTTTAGAATATTCAATTTTACAAAGCTATTTATTTTTCTTAAACTTGAATAAATAACTTACAATTACAGAATTGTACTACATGTTCACTACAAACGGGGACTATCGGGCATTTTAATCAACAATAAAATGCTCCGCTGGGCGCAGCTTGATACGACCGCAGAGGTCGAACCATAACAGTTGGGGCAAGTATGGACACAACATTCAAGCTTGATACAGCACTGAATTTAGATTGTGAATAAATATTTGACACAGCATAGGTTTCTGACACAGAATTAATGTGGTCTAAGAGCTTAAAAATTTTTAATTTACCTATTCAAACCATATCAGTATTATTTGCTTTTATATATAAGTCAGAAATAACCAATTTAAAATGGAAAATTTTACAGAAGTTTAATTTTGGACCCTTTGGACCTTAATGTAGACCAATTTGAAAACGGGACCTAAAATTAAGAATCTAAATACACGGTTAGATTCGGCATATCAAAGAACCCCAATAGTTCAATTTTTGATGATACAATTTTTGATGAAATCAAATAAAGTTCAATTTTGGACCCTGTAAACCTCAGTGTGGACCAATTTGATAACTGGGCCCAAATATCAATTTCTTGCTATTGCGCAATATTGTGCAATTGAAGATTTCTTGCTACTGCGCAATACTGTGCAATCGAAGATTTCTTGCTATTGCACAATACTGTGCAATTGAAGATTTCTTGCTATTGCGCAATACTGTGCAATTGAAAATTTCTTGCTATTGCACAATACTTATAATAATTTACACATCCTGTTTGGTGTGTATCTCTGGCCTTATCATTATTATTTGCTTTTATATATAAATCTGAAATTTAATAATAAATTTTTGGCAAATTTCCAATATACAAATCAAATAAAGTTCAATTTTGGACCCTCTAAAGCTCAATGTGGACCAATTTGATAACCGGGCCAAATATCAAAAATCTAAATACATGGTTAGATTCAGCATATCGAAGAACCCCATATATTCAATTTTTGTTGAAATCAAACAAAGTTTAATTTTGGACCCCGATTTGGACCAACTTGAAAACTGGGCCCATAATAAAAAAACTAAGTACATGTTTAGATTCAGCACATCAAAGAACCTCAAGAATTCAATTTTTGTTAAAATCAAACTAAGTTTAATTTTGGACCCTTTGGACCTTAATGTAGACCAATTTGAAAACAGGACCAAAAATTAAGAATCTAAATACACGGTTAGATTCGGCATATCAAAGAACCCCAATAGTTCAATTTTCGATGAAATCAAACAAAGTTTAATTTTGGACCCTTTTGGCCCCTAATTCCTAAACTGTTGGGACCAAAACTCCCAAAATCAATCCCAACCTTCCTTTTGTGGTCATAAACCTTGTGTTTAAATTTCATAGATTTCTATTTACTTATACTAAAGTTATTGTGCAAAAACCAAGAAAAATGCTTATTTGGGTCCATTTTTAGCCCCTAATTCCTAAACTGTTGGGACCAAAACTCCCAAAAACAATCCCAACCTTCCTTTTGTGGTCATAAACCTTGTGTTAAAATTTCATAGATTTCTATTTACTTATACTAGACTTATTGTGCGAAAACCAAGAAAAATGCTTATTGGGCCTTTTTTTGGCCCCTAATTCTTAAACTGTTGGGACCAAAACTCCCAGAATCAATCCCAACCTTCATAAACCTTGTGTTTAAATTTCATAGATTTCTATTAACTTATACTAAAGTTATAGTGCAAAAACCAAATGTCTTCGGACGACGCCGGACAACGACGACGACGACGACGACGCCAACGTCATACCAATATATAACCGCAAAAATTTTGCGGTCGTATAAAAACTGTATAAAATATTTTACTATATATTTCAGGGAAAAGAGTTTCACGGGAAGAATTACTGCTGTCACAAAAGGTGCTTAACCAGGGTTTTATCAGGGTTAAGTTAATGTCATCGCTTAGGGAATTTTACGGTCATCATCACGAATTGATTGACCATTATAATGTTCCAGTTGGGCTGTTCACACTGTCGTAGCAATTCACGTACCTCCATCGTTTTGTGACTACCACCGGATTGACTTTGAAGAATTTAAAGACGGCTGCTGTATACGGAGCAGGAACTGATATTTTATATAGCTGTCCAAAAGGACAAAAGGAAATGTATTTAAGAAATCGAATCGCCACAGAAAGAAATAGAGTGTGAACACGCTGTTTGTAGTCTCTGTACATCTACCGAGTGTTAGCGACAGTATGGCGTCCTTCACGCTAGAGGGAAGTTTAAGATTTGGAGCTTACTCGGAAGGCCTTTTAATATAAATAAATCAAATAGAAAAATCACCTGTTTGTTTTAATATTTTTGAAAAAAACAAGTCGTCCTTTGAGATCGCCGCTGTTTTGAATGTCTCAATTTATAGTTAAAATGCTTTTTTTTCAAGATTTTATGGTTGAAAAAAATAACACCCGAATAAAAATACTTGAGTATATTTTTAGTGGACTCAGAAGCTAAGTATTCCGATGTAGAAAGTGATTTATTTTTGTCTATCACCTCAATAAATATTATTGTAGGCACAAATAAAATGTATCACAAAATACCTAAAAACATTTGATGCACTGTATGGCCATTTCGTTGACTGACAACTCATCAGCAGTGCTCGAGATAAAAATTTTAAAATTCAGTAGGATATAATGATGAATTAATGAGCACAACCATCAAAAACCCAAACAAATTGTACTTAAAAATGTTTTGCTTTAAATATAGTAGATATATTTTACAAATATTTCTGAAATATCAAACTTTTCTCCATTACATATTTACGCATCGCATGGAAGAAATTTATGATCTGAGGTTATTTTACTTTGATCTAGATTTACACAGGAAAAATTGCAACATATGTTTTCATTTTTTCAAAACATATGAAAAACATGATTTTCAGATGTTTTTCATGTTTTTAATAGACATATGAAAAAATAAAAGAAGAATGTGTCATGCATGGGACACAGATGATGCCCCCGCTTGCAAATAACGTTATAAAAGGATATAACTTGAGAACGTTGAATGTGACACCACCCAAATTCGAACTAGATCTGTATTTGGTGGTAATGAGCATTGTGTATAAGTTTCATAACATTTGGTTGAGGCAAACTAAAGTTAGAGAACAGAAACGAAAAATTCAGCAATTTTTCCATTTATAAAGGGCATAACTCAAAAACGCTGAAAAAAACGCCACCCAAATTGGAACTTGATGTTTTGTGGTAAAAAAATTGGGTAAAAGTTTCATAACATTTGGTTGAGACAAACTAAAGTTAGAGACTGGAAACGAAAAATTCAGCAATTTTTCCATTTATAAAGGGGCATAACTCAAGAACGGTAAAAGTGACACAAATTTTGGGACTTACGTATGTACGAACAGACAAGGGTAAAACTTAATGCCCCTTTGCCTAGCGACAGGGGCCTAAAAATTCTCTTTTGAAAATGTCTAAATTTTCTCATATCACATTATTTTCTGAATAGTGGATTTCTCAAACAGGAATGTACACTTCAAGAAATCCTCGGGACACCACTACATTTTTCAACTTTTTGCCTTTAAAATTAAGAAAATTTTGTCAATTGAGAGGGTACACGCCTCGGACCCCAGTCCTATACTGGTCTTTTATTTTTAAGCACCAGTCAAGCAGTGTGCAATTTACAACAATAGCACAAATAGGGACTAATACTGTAATTAGATCTGCATGGAGTTTAAAATCCGGAAACTTTGTGAAATTGGGATATTTATGTAGCTGTAATTTGTTCCTTTATAGTTTTTTCTCCAAATTCACTTCACTGTGTTTTAAAGTACTTTTGCGTAGTTGTCAAGTACAATTTCTTTACTTCTGCCTATCAGGAACTGTATATGAAGTATTATATGATCCCTGTGCCTATACATGTTGTAGCAATTTTAAGTGTTTGGTTTTTGTCTTAAGGGTGTTTCCCCACATCGTTGTTTTAGTAATCAATCAAATATTTCCTCCTATCATTTTAGGCCTTTAAGTTAAACTAATCTGCTATATTTACTACTTTCATTAACGAAAACGGGGAAAAACCTGAAGCACACTAATCCTATAAACTGTCTTTGTGTTTGAAGAGTAAAGATTCATGAAAACAGATGAATATACTAATGATATACTTCACCAAAAGACATACATACATACAAGCATATTTTTTAATCAAATGTTCCCTCCTCCCCTAACAAAATAAAATCATGTGCATGATTTGATTTGAAGCCAGCCAAGTTTACGAGCATATTCCATCTACGCCAGGGACTTACAACCTTACAACTTTTCAAAGTGCGCCAGAGGGTTGCATCCCGTTCTGCAAATCATGTTCTGCTAAAATCAGATGCAGGTATTTATAAAGCCATAATGCAATAGTAAATATGGATATTCCTAAATACATATGTCATTTGTGAAGGCATAAATTTAATTTTTAAGAAAAAAAATAGGTATAGAATGAACATTAAAATCACATTAACATACAGCATATAAAGTTTATATCTATTATCAAACATGAAACACACAAACTTCTTGATTTGAAATTAAATGGAAAGTTCATGATTTCATGCTAAAATTGATAAGTGTGTAAATTACTTTAATACTGTATCACCCCTTATGAACAAGCATACATGTATTGTAAAACAAATAGTAATCAATAAAGTTTGCTATTCCAGTCAATTTAAGGTGTAGTTGATGTTGAACATTTGTAAGAAATATTTAGGTTAAAGGAAAATCTCAAGGACGTGATCCCCAATTATTTAATTTTCACAAAGTCAATCAATCCAATTATTTAAATCTAAAATGTAAGCTCCCCCTTCATTCCAAGTTGTAGAAAATCTTTTAACCTTGGGTCAGTGTTAAACATTAATAAAATTCAGATTGTTCTCATTAATATTGTCAAAATGGTGTTTTTTATATGGTGTTGATTCACCAACTACTTGATTCTTTAAGAGACTGGTATTTAAAGAGCATAAATATTTAAAATGAACACTTTATATTGGTTATTATGTTTTATGAATGAATTTTCTTTCCGCACAGGTTCCTGTTCTATTTTTTCCATTCGTAGTTGTTGAACAATTCTACATGATCCTCCCCTACAATCATAATAAATTCTTGCCCTTTTCACCACTGATTTAGTCAGAATCAAAGTTATATTTCCAGTTAACTTCAATTTTGGGCAGCCTGCCTCCTTTCCATCTAGAAACATTGAGAAGTGCAATGTTCTTAGGGATGAATGGTTATCCCTAATAATCAATCCCTCCTTCAACTGGCTAAAACATTCCTGAAATTTAAAATTTGAAAAACTGAATTCAGTTTTATAGACTGAAATAAAATTTTATACAACAAAGATTTAAAAAGGGACATATATTTCTCCATCTCCCATTCTTAATAAGTGTTAAAATATTCAAACAATCTTTCAAAAGCACATGTAACACATCCTAACCAATCAGATTTTACTTGAAATTATACATAAAAGAAGATCAACCAATGATTGGCAAACTCAGGAGCTTTTAAAATTTTTATTATTTAACAAATATTTCAATTATTCTTTTAAAAATAATTGATCGGCACCGAATTTCAAACTTGTCCGAGACATTGCTGATATAAACCTATGATATAAGTTTATAAAAATCTGGCAAGAATTGTACACATGAGAGTGCTAACAATGCAATTTTCCATATAATTAATATTTCCAAGGGGCATAACTCTTAAAAATAGTTGATCAACACTGATTTTCGAACTTGTCCGAGACATTGCTGATATAAACCTATGATATAAGTTTTATGAAAATCTGGCAAGAATTGTACATGTGAGAGCGCTAACAAGACTAAACGGATGGACGGATGCCCGATATTTCTATGTCCCCCGCAATGCGTCGCGCAGGAAAAAAAAAAGATATATTGCAAACCTTGACTGTTTTCCTTATAGTTATGATGGGACAAATAGTGAAATTACACTGTCAAAATGATGATTTTTTTCTGACAATGTATCATCTAC
Source organism: Mytilisepta virgata (assembly GCA_028015205.1). NCBI lineage: Eukaryota > Metazoa > Mollusca > Bivalvia > Mytilida > Mytilidae > Mytilisepta > Mytilisepta virgata. The sequence goes on from CM051510.1 coordinate 9,939,367, forward strand.
TGTCTGATTCTTACAGAGACTGACACTTCATGTCTATTTAATTGCACTTACATCTTCATTCTCATTCAGGAATTTGATCCACTGTCCAGAGTGGATAATCTCTCCTGAAGCTGCTATTACAGCGGATCCCCCGGTTAGACTGTAATGTTCAAGTCCGTACTCAAGTCTCAGCATGGACTGGATAAACATATCATCATCATTTTTCTACCACTCGGCGCAATCCCACACCTCTCTTTAAAAAAGATATTGTTCCTGCAGGTTTCTTCTTGGTTGCTTCAAAAAGGTCTTCAATCCCAAGATACTTTTGTACCTTTGGTTTCGAGGACACTTTCAGAACATTTTTAGCTGCTTGAATCCTAAAATAGATTCTGTATACTTAATATTTTTTTGGGTATAAATTAAAGTGAGCAAATACTCCACATGTGATGTATTGAACCATTAATACATATAGTTCTAAGTCCCTCATTAACATCTCTCTCATTTCTATTAAGACACTTATTACATTGTAGGTATGTCACAAGTCAACAGAATTATCGGTAATTTGTACAAAATTCCTTAGATCTGCACTTGCTGATAATGTTGAGATAAGCAAACTGATCTAATCAAGAAAATTTAGGGGTCAGTTGCAATAGACATTTGCAACTACTGTGGAAGGATCTACTTTTTCAGCGAGCAGATAAAAACAAATAGTAGTAACTTCTGGAAAAATTATGTTCACTATTGAGACATGCTACAAAATTGAATGGACCGTATCTCAAATCAATCATCTGCCAATAAAAAATAGATTTAATTTTTAAGATACTATTAGTCAATTCTTTGAAACAAAAAAACAACATTTCATATATTTATATTTATAAAGGAAAAAATGGCATTTTGTTCTTGATAGTGACTTCGTTACGTTTAATATCAGGCTTGCAATGGCGGGCCCACCTGGCATGAACCGTGATAAAGTCACTTTCAAAAACAAAATGCCATTTATTCCATATTTATATTGTCTTGTGTCAGACTGGCAGATTGCAAACATAGAAATAGACTGTCATCACCTGTGAATGACTTCACAATTAACAGTAACTATTTACTTAAACAAAAAGTCAGTGTTGAAATGGACTGCAGGTTTTGAACTATATGGTGTGTTATTTGTATTTACATTATATTTTATTACATTTGTATGATGTAACTTACAGGGAGTTTGACAGTATTAGGCTTGTAATTGAATTATTACACAAAATATGATTGTATACCTTTTGTTTCACTAGTTTACCAGTCAAAGTATGTTCACATTGACCTGTTTGGAGAATATCAGCAATTACATTTGTAGACAACCGTAGTTTGTAAATGCCTAAAACTTTCTTTCTGAATGCAAATGAGTAGGAGAGGGCAAGAGAATAGACAGACAAACAAGAGTAAACTTGTCTTGAACAGGTCGGGCAAATAAAATTGCCATTTATCATCAGTGTCATAATATCCACCAGTTACAACGCGAGTACATAACAGCTGTTTAGCAAATTGTACACTAGTGTCCCTACTCCTGGCTCTTTGGTTTTGATTGAAGATACAATCTCTCATGTTACCATGGTTCCTCTCAAATCCATCTTCTGCATATTCAGAAGGGGGTCCATGGCATTCTATATCTTCAATCTACAAAGCACATGAAATGTTATATATCTATACAGAATGAAGTTCAGAAATGCCTTAGAATTGATGGTGTAGGGGAAAGGAACAATGTTGCATTCAAGGTGGTTTCTCAGTGGGCAAGTCAAAGATTCACTGAATACAGGAATCAGTTGAGGAGAAAGGTATTACAGTTTAAAGTATTATTATGTTAATTGTTGTGCATAGTATCAACATGGTACAAGGTTTTATAGGAGTCACTTTGTCTATCTGTGAAATTCATGTCTGCATGGATTAGTCCATAACTTTTTGGTGTGATTTTACTGTATCGGAGATTTCAATGATTTTGCATTCATACCATTGTTCTTACTCGCTTGATATTTTCATCATCAGGTGACTGCACATTTTTGTATAAAATTATCAGCAATTTCCATTGACAACATAACGTCACACTGACTGCGACTTCAGCAATAAAAAGAACAACTGCAATACTGGTGTTAATTTCTGTCTCAAATTTCAAAACTGGTGTTATTCTATATTTATGAATATAAGTTATTTGTTAAAGATAAACTGAATATGAAATTCAATTGCATAGGTGACTGGTAGTTGTGGACCATAAAATAAAGGTTAAGTTTGATTATAGTATATATTGCATTTACTGAAAATTTGGAGCGCAGGGGTATTTGTGATAATCAGATTATTCTTCTCTCGTTTTTATAACCCCCCCCCCCAAACATCATCTTGTCTGTCCGTCTGTCCATCCGTCCATGTACTTTGTAAGCGCAACTCCTCCTAAACCATTCAATGGATTTCGATGAAACTTTATAGGATGGAAAGACATCATATTTAGATGGGGGGGGGGGGGGGGGTTCTTGTTTTTTGGTGAAACAAGTATAGTTGTTTGCCCCTTCAGACCGTTACAATCATCAACCCTAATGTACCTCTTGGAAAAAAAAATACCCAAACCTAATGTAACATCATGAACATTTATGTAGGATATTCCATTATACTTTTACTTTAGGAAATGAAATTTAAATTAGACATGTATAAAGGAAATTGAAGTCTATAAGACAGTACAATATTCATTTTAATTATAGATATTTTATTTAATATTTGATTTGCATCATACTTTTTTCTAACTGGTTGATTGTCTCCAGGCATGCATGAAATGGGTTTGAATTGAAGATTCATGATATTTAGGTTGTCCTTTGGACAAGTGTATTTCAACTTTCACTTGTCTGAATATCAGTTTTACTTTTCTCAGTTAATGTCATACACTGATTATAGTATGCAATATGGTGTGGTGCACTTTGTGACTTCTCAACTCCTATTTGACAAACTTATACCATAGTAGTCAATGCTGCAAGCAGTTAGTTAGACATATAGGTAATAGTTTATTTTGTTTACCCTTTCAAACCCTTACTTTCATAACATTTAATAGGTAGGTAACATGGTAAGTATAGGGTAAATAATAATTTCCAAGGAACATAAATTGACACCAACCAGGTAACAAAAATTGAAACATTAAAATTCATGACTCAAATAAATATAATTGGATTATTGACAATGCTGTATGTAATTAATTATAATTTTAGATTAATTTTCATAGAATGGTTTAAAATAATGCTTTTAGCTGATACCAGATATTAAGGCAGGGAAGGATGTACAGTCCTCTGCAATTGACAAGTTTGCAGAGGACTAACTTGGTGTGTTTTTATCTGCAGGGCAACCAGCAGATTTTAAACAAAGCCTCATTGATGTGTACAAGTTCTAAAAACCTCGTTCCAATAATGGGTTTTAACTTAACGTTCTACCAAAAACTAACGACAAAGCTTAAAGACTATGATGTAGTAACAGTTAAAGAAGAAACAATGCAAATGTAGTAAATATGTAAATTTCATGCCTTTCGATTTTTCAATTAATTTACTTCGGGTCGGATTTCAGTACAGTCAGGAACCTCTCAAAACTGGCACCTCCGAAAACTGGCCAATTTCTACGGTCCCATAGCTGTTTGGTTTACAGAGGTTCCACTGTATTTGAATTTGCTCTTATTGTTTGGCTTTTCATATTTTTGACCTTGTGCACAACTGCTGAGTTGTAAATCATCAAAATGTGCACATCTTGTGCATACAAATTAGTACCATGAAATATTTATCAACTGCATAAGGCTGCATTATTTTTTATAGCCTCAGGATTTGCATTCTGACATGGAATTTTTAAAAATTCCATTTAGCCCAAGTGATAAAACATATTTTTATCTCGACTTTATTTATGTCAGTACTGGAAAACCAGAAATGGCATTGAATTCATTTCTTATGTGGTCATTGACATTGATTTCTTGAAAAGTTGTAGTTTGATTGGTTGTCAAACTTGCTAAGCACTGTAACTGCTTAAAGCAATAGATGACATCACAATTAAATGCATTTTAAAGGACAAGGGGCGTTAAGGCTCGTATTTGGCCTAAAATATAGTCAAAAATAAAACCCCAACCAAGTAAAGAGATGTATTTCTAAATATAACATTTAAGTACCCACTTTGCCAAAAATCGAACAGCGTTCCGAAGTCCCCCCGCCGCTAGAGCATCAGAAACCCTTGGACAAGTGAAACATAACAAAATTTTCTCAAAGAGAGAGAATAGAAGGACAAACAATTTGTGGTTATTGCTAAAGTTTTTTACAAGTTAATGAGTGGTATGAAGACATTTATACAATATGGGTATAGTGTTGAAATCTTATTTTACCATGTGTATTGAGAATTTATACAAATGTACATTTACTCCTTTTCAATAAACAGAAATGCTTTGATCAAAAGTATTCCGCCTAACAAAGTCTTAAAGACAGTATTTTTCAATTTTATAAGTTTCGATAGGAGTTTATGTATAAAACCTCCCTTTAGGTCCAAGTGTATAAATATTATTCCAATGCAAGGAGAATATAAATTTTCTAGAACACTTAGATGAACATTTTGTCAATTTTCAAAGTTATTATGGGGCATAACTCCTACAAAAATATTTCGACATGACTCATCTTCGAACTCCCTGGAGGTATCATTGAGTTAAAACTACTGTATAAATATTATCCAAATCGGTCAAGAAATAAATTTGCTAGAGCGCTTACATGAAAATTTTGTCAATTTTCTAAGTTATTAAGGGGTATAACTCCTACAAAAATATTTCGACATGACTCATCTTCGAACTCCCTTGAGGTATCATTGAGTTAAAGCTACTGTATAAATATTATCCAAATCGGTCAAGAAATAAATTTGCTAGAGCGCTTACATGAAAATTTTGTCAACTTTCTAAGTTATTAAGGGGCATAACTCCTACAAAAATATTTCGACATGACTCATCTTCGAACTCCCTTGAGGTATCATTTAGTTAAAGCTACTGTATAAATATTATCCAAATCGGTCAAGAAATAAATTTGCTAGAGCGCTTACATGAAAATTTTGTCAATTTTCTAAGTTATTAAGGGGCATAACTCCTACAAAAATATTTCGACATGACTCATCTTCGAACTCCCTTGAGGTAGCATTGAGTTAAAGCTACTGTATAAATATTATCCAAATCGGTCAAGAAATAAATTTGCTAGAGCGCTGACAAGGTGGACTGACGGACGGACGGACGGCACGAAGCACGGACGGACAGAAGGACGCCCGGCATTACCATATCCCCCGCATCGCGTTGCGGCGGGGGACAAAAATAAGGAATAGCAGCATATTTCTTACATTAATATGTCAATAAACCATTACTTAAGGTGGGACGATACCAAATCGACTATCAAAATATTTTGAAAATATTTTTCCTGTCAATAGAGCTTGATAACCTTCATCGAAAAACAAATAAAAAATGGAGGTTACCGTCCATTTTTTATTGGTTTTTCTACTTTGAAAATCCAAAAATTGGCGGGAAATTAACAAAGTTATATAGTAAAATTTATATAATTTCGCATATGATTTTGCTTGTAACGTTATATTGACTTGTCTAGAAGTATTTTTTTCTGACAAAAAACTACCATAAGAATAAAGTCAAATCTTTCCATGTATAGAAAAATAGGGGTAATCGTTCATATAACGAGATATTGACGTGAAATTGTTGAAATAGGAGAAAAATACACTGTTTGAATAGAAACGTCACATCGATTTAGTTGACGTCGCTATCTCACTCAACGAGAACGGTGGGACGATACCAAATCAAATATATTCAAATTTGCAAAATATTTTGCATAAATGTAGCTATTGAGATTCATTGAAATATGAAATAAACTAGAGGCTCTCAAGAGCCTGTATCGCTCACATGGATTTAACTATTCAATTTCAGCAGACCTAAAAATTTAAATGTTGCAGTCAATTTGGCTGGTTTTTCTATAGGATTTTATGTTAAACTAATTTCAGCAGTGGCAGCCATCTTGGTTGACAGTCCAGGTCAACGGATATATTTCTAAAAGAGAACCATCTAAGGACCATTTCTGCTAAGTCTTGTTCCAACTGGCTAAGCGGTTTCAGACAAAAAGATTTTTAAATGAATTTTCCTATAGGGTCCAATATTTAACAAAGTTTGGTGTGGCAGCCATCTTGGTTACAATCCGGGTGATCGGACACATTTCTGAAAGAGGACCTCCTAAGGACCAATGCTGCCAAGTCTGGCTCCAATATGTCATGTGGTTTCAGACAAGAAGATTTTTCAATGAATTTTTCCATAGGGCCCTATGTTAAACTAAGTTCGGGTGTGGCGGCCATCTTGATTGACAGTCTGGGTCATCGCACAAAATTCTGAAAGAGGACCATCTAACGACCATTGCTACCAAGTCTAATTCTAATTGGCTTAGTGGTTTCAGACGAGAAGATTTTTGAGTGAATTTTCCATAGGGTCCTATGTTAAACTAAGTTCTGCTGTGGCGGCCATCTTGGTTCACAGTCCACGAAGTCAGACACATTTCTGAAAAAGGACCTCCTTCGGACCAATGGGGCTAAGTCCTGCTCCAATATGTCAACTGGTTTCAGACAAGAAGATTTTTCAATGATTTTTCCTATAGGCCCCTATGTTAAACTAAGTTCGGTTGTGGCAGCCATCTTGGTTGACAGTCCAGGTCATCGGACACACCTCTGTAAGAGGACCATCTAAGGACCACTGCTGCCAAGTCTGGTTCCAATTGGTCAAGTGGTTTAAGACAAGAAGATTTTTCTATGAATTTTCCCATAGGGCCCTACGTTTAACTATGTTCAGCTGTGGCGGCCATCTTCGTTAACAGTCCGGGTCATTAAACATATTTTTGAAAGAGAACCTCCTAAGAACCATTACTGCCAACTTTGGTTCCAACTGGCCTTGTAGTTTCATATAAAAAGATTTTTTAAATTCCCCCCCCCTTTTTTTTCTATTTCTAGTAACAGCAGCCATGTCGGTTGGAAGTCGGGGATGCCAGAAATAATTTTGGAAGTTTGCTCTCAATTGGCCAAGTGGTTTGAGAGGAAAAGATCTTTAAAGGAAAGTTTAAGCTGGATGCCGTCTTTAAAAATAGAACATAGGGGTAAACTGCAGTTTTTGTCTTGTATCTCAAAAACTAAAGCAACTAGAGCAAAACTGACATGGGGTAAAAATGTTCATCAGGTCAAGATTTACCTGTCATGAAATTTTCAGACGAATCGGTCAACCCTTTGTTGGGTTATTGCCCCTAAATTGTTAATTTTAAGGAAATTTTGCAGTTTTAGGTTATTATCTTGAATATTATTATAGATAAAGACAAATTGTAAACAGCAAAAATGTTCAAAAAAGTAAGATCTACAAATAAGTCAACATGACCAAAATCGTTGATTGACCCCTTATAGGAGTTTTTGCCCTTTAAATACGGCATCCAGCGTAAACTATCCTTTAAAGATCTTTTCCTCTCAAACCACTGGGCCAAATGAGACCAAACTTTGGTGGAATGGTCCTTGGGTTGCCCCCTTCCAAAATTATTTCTGGCATGCCGGACTTCCAACCGAGATGGCTGCTGTTACTAAAAATAGAAAAAAAGGGGGGTTGATTTTCAAAAATCTTCTTATATGAAACTACAAGTCCTGTTGCAACCAAAGTTGGCAGTAATAGTTCTTAGGAGGTTCTCTTTCAGAAATATGTCCAATGACCCGGACTGTTAACCAAGATGGCCGCCACAGCCGAACTTAGTTTGACATAGGGCCCTATGGGAAAATTCATTGAAAAATCTTCTCGTCTTAAACCACTTGACCAATTGGAACCAGATTTGGCAGCAATGGTCCTTAGATGGTCCTCTTACAGAGGTGTGTCCAATGACCCGGACTGTCAACCAAGATGGCCGCCACAACCGAATTTAGTTTAACATAGGGCCCTATAGGAAAATTCATTGAAAATCTTTTTGTCTGAAACCACTTGACATATTGGAGCCAGACTTGGTGGCATTGGTCCTTAGGAGGTCTTTTTTCAGAAATGTGTCTGATTTCGTGGACTATGAACCAAGATGGCCGCCACAGCAGAACTTAGTTTAACATAGGACCCTATGGAAAATCACTCAAAAATCTTCTCGTTTGAAACAACTAAGCCAATTAGAATTAGACTTGGTAGCAATGGTCCTTAGATGGTCCTCTTTCAGAAATTTGTGCGATGACCCGGACTGTCAACCAAGATGGCCGCACAACCGAACTTAGTTTAACATAGGGCCCTATGGAAAATTCATTGAAAAATCTTCTTGTCTGAAACCACTTGACATATTGGAGCAGGACTTCGTGGCATTGGTCCTAAGGAGGTCACTTTTTTAGAAATGTGTCTGATTTCGTGGACTGTGAACCAAGATTGCCGCCACAGCAGAACTTAGTTTAACATAGGGCCCTATGGAAAATTTCATTGAAAAATCTTTTTGTCTGAAACCACTTGACATATTGGAGCCAGACTTGGCAGCATTGGTCCTTAGGAGGTCCTCTTTCAGAAATATGTCCGTTCACCAAGATTGCTGCCACACCGACCTTTGTTTAATATCTTTTAGTCTGAAACTGCTTAGCCAGTTGGAACAAGACTTAGCAGAAATGGTCCTTAGATGGTTCTCTTTTAGAAACTGGACTGTCAACCAAGATGACTGCCACAGCTGAAATTAGTTTAACATAGAATCCTATAGAAAAATCAGTCAAATTGACTGCAACACTTAAATTTTTAGGTCTGCTCAAGATGAAAAGTTAAATCCAGGTGAGCGATACAGGCTCTTGAGAGCCTCTAGTTTCCCTTCTTTTTACACCGTCTACTTTTTTTCTTATATATTTTTCCAGTTTCATTTTATTTAATTTGTTTTGTTTCAGAGCCATACTTTTATATGGAAATGCAGATTTATTTTGTCATTTGCCTTTTCTGGATACATGGATGATGGTTCCGATTATTCAAATTAGATCTCTTTATATGAATGTTTAATATTGGCAAATAAAAATGATAATAAATCGAAATATTAATAATATATTTTTTCACATAATAAACTCATAAAACCTTGCATAATCCTCTGTTTATACAATCATTGTATCAAATTCTAACAAAAAACCAAGCGATTCACTGTACGATACGATAACGTCAAGGGTAACGTCCCATCTTAAATGATGCAATGCCATAAAAAATCTCTAAATTCTGATGATTTTGGCCACTTTTCACATAAACATTGCAACGACAAATTGCCTGCGCATGCAAGAAACAACTTTATATTTAACCTGAGTATGTATTCGGATATAGTATACATCTTCTATAAAAATATCTTTTTGTTTCTCGAATACACACAATGTTTTCTCAAGCAGAATATGCATAGAAAACTGCTAAAAATCAGCTATTTTCAGATATTTTGTCAATGAAGAAATATTATGACATCATTTTGATGTCACAATGCTTGAAATTAAGTTGAATTAAGTTATTTTTCTAGCATATAAAATATTTTACCAACTTCAGGCTAATTTAAAATCCATTCCACAAATGTTCATACTTTTAGGCCTTGTCACCCCTACTCCTTTGTCACAGATGACAGTTACAATCCCTGTTTAAAACAACATGCAGAAAAAGCTTTCACCATTTTTGACTCTCTTTATCTAATTTAGCCAGGGCTTTGTGATTTTTTTAAATAAAACAATATTTGAATAATTGAGCTGGTATTTTGAGACTTACAATTTTCATTTGTGAAATCCATAAGGCCAAAAAAAATATGTGTTTAAGGTTACCCTACCTACCCTTAATTTTGTGCCTACTCTTACCCATTTTTTATCCCATAGGGGTCTATGTAAAATAATTTTTTTTTAAATATAAAATGATATTGCCTACCTACCTACCCTATTTTTTGTCACAATGTAACCTTACACAGACATATATTTTGTTTTGGCCTTATTATACCATACTGACAAAGAATGTAACTAAATATGATGCATTTTTCATATTTTATAATGAAATTAATCAGATTAAAATCCCCAAAAATTCCCTTCTAAATTTTTAAAATCAATCATTTTCTACAAAGTAGTGTATCAGATCTCCCAGTGGTCCAATCCTATAGATACACCAATCCCATATAACTGCCCATCCAGTTTTCTAACACCTACACAAACATTTAAAATATTCCATACCAGATCAAAAGAGAGCTAGATAAGAACAACAAAGAAATCATCAACTTTCTGTTCCATGTAATAATTTTATCAAATTTATCAGAAATGGTCACCCAGGAGTGCAAATCAGAATCAAGCACTTAGGTCCTGGAATAAATAAACTGTTCTATTTCTGTTGTATAAATTTTGGCTATTTTTATGTATTTGTATACCTATCTGGCCATGTATACATCAACAGATGATTGATGAGTATATAAGATAATGCTAATTGTTTATCAAAAATCTATATGATTAATGAATTTATAAAGTGTCTGATGAAAGAGGGGAGATAACTCAATTTATTTTTCCAACAGTTAATCTTATGAAAAGTTATGTTGAATTAAAACAAATTTATTTGAACATGATCAATTGAAATAATGAGCAGAAAAAGGAGGTATATGCCTAGGTTACAGTTAGGTCCCTAAAAATCAATGCCACATGCAAGACCAAACATTGTATGTATAATGAAATAAAAATTTGTAAGGGGTGATTATAATTAAGTTATAAAACATAAAAAATCTAGAGTATTTTCTTGAAATAACATTATAATCCTTCATGCACATCTTCAATATGTACACAAAAATTCTGCAAAGTTTTCAAATATCTGGGTTAAAGCTGTAGGAGGAGTTGATTTCACAAAATTAGTAACCCTCAATACACAATTGTCACAAAAAATGATGGAGTTGCACAAAATGGAAAATCTAGAAAAAATTCTTTAAATGATATCATTCTCTCGTAAACATTCAGCATAGTTTCAAAGATCTCGGTTAAAAGCTGTAGAAGGAGTAGATTACAGAAAATTATAAATAGATAAACCCTATTTTCCCGACTGCCCGTCTGACATTCACCACACTATAAGCCGTATTTGCTCTATGTTCTTTAGGATTCCAGCAAAAGCCGTAGCAGGATTTTGTAGAATTATTTGGCAAAAATTTGTTGAAGCATCTTTACTGTAAATGATAATTCTGTGCAAATTTCTGATTTACCTAGATGTAATTGTATAAAGAAATAGAACCTGCATAAACTGACACAGCTCTACCCTGTAAAAACAAGGTCATAGCAGGATACTGGAGTTAAACATAGTATAATACTTAACAGTAACTCTCCCCCCCCCTCAGCTCTATACAGTAAAAACATGGTCATAGCAGGATACTGGAGTTCAACATAGTATAATACTTAACAGTAAGCCCCCCACCCCCCCCCCTCCCACCACCACCCACCACTGACACAGCTCTACACTGTAAAAACAAGGTCATAGCAGGGATACCGAGTTAAACATAGTATAATACTTAACAGTAACACCCCACCCCCCCCCCCCTCCCACCACCACCCACCACTGACACAGCTCTACACTGTAAAAACAAGGTCATAGCAGGGATACTGGAGTTAAATATAGTATAATACTTAACAGTAACCCCCCTCCTCAGCTCTACACTGTAAAAACAAGGTCATAGCAGGGATACTGGAGTTAAATATAGTATAATGCTTAACAGTAACCCCCTACCCCACCACCCCCCTCCCCCCCCCCAGCTCTACATTGTAAAAACAATGTCATAGCAGGGAAACTGGAGTTAAATAGTCATAGTATAATACTTAACAGTAACCCCCCTCCCCACCCCCTAGTTATGGTTCAGTGCAGACAAACACAAAACAATAAATAAAGAATCGTCCACTACATGCAATGAATTTATTGTCTTTCAAGAAATTGGTGTTGCAGTATCCATGGGCCTTTTTCAAAATAAACTGGTCTCCAGGTAATCTCCAAGTCTGCCTTCTTTTTACACCTATCAGAAGCTGCCTTTTTCAAATTTTGGAGTCTTATTTTATCCTATTTTCTCCATTTATGGTCAAAATGGTTGCTCCTATTATTCACCTAGTCTTGAGTGTAGATGAAAAAAAAATCACCTAAAACTTTCAGGGCGAAGGCATTTTGAATAAAACAGCAACAGAAAGCTATAAATATTTGCCCAGTTTATATAAGTCAGAAAATGTCTTTATAATTACCATAAATCTATTGAACATTACAACAATTTAATAACCACTCACTACACGCACATGATTTTTAACATTTTTTGGCAAAAAGCATAAAGTTAATATTTATTCTTAATTTTTTGTAAAAACATCCCTCCATAAAAGACTCACATAATCCTAAAGCCTGTTTAGAATAGAAATATACATTGACAATATTTCTGTTACAGCAAAAAGTTAAAAATATATTTATTTATTTACCTACCTTTATAAGTTTACATTTATCCAATACACAAAACACATGGATGAATACACATTTTTACTGAATCATTTTAACCCCTCTCAAATTACAATGAACAGCTGATCAACTGATAGGCGAGGCTTATCTTGGTTTTTGGTTCTTTTCATTATCATGTTGCTTAATAGCTGAAAATAAAAAAACGATACACTTAAATTAATTACCTGTACTTTTTCATTAAAATTTATGTGAATTATGTACCCGTACATATATACATTGTTCCAGCAGGATTTTTCTTTCTTTTTTTAAACATTTTTAATGACCATAAAAATTAATTTTGTGTCAACAAGATTCTTTTTTATTTTATAAACTGGTTGCTCTAATATATATACCTGAGAAAAAATTCAAAGAAAGTAAGGCTTTTTTTTGGGGGGGGGGGGGAGGGGTATTTTGTTAAAAAAAAATTAATTAAAAGCCAAAATAAAACAAAAAGGTTTCCATCATGTCAACATTAATGATTTTTTTCAATAACTTATAACAAAAGACTGTTTTATTTTTAATACTGTGCATGTTGATTTAACTTACATTGCACTGTGGCATAAAAATTAAAAATAACTATACCGGTACATGTACACGTGTAAAAGCATTGGATTATATACTCTTGACGGTGTTAGCATAGGGAAATTTGCCGTCAGAACCAACTATCAGTACTCTGCCCCTTTGGCTAAGGTCCAAAGAAGTTCCTATTTAAACAGATGTCACATAATGCTTGTCATAACTGAAAATGGAATTTTCTCAACTGCAATAAGGGTGAAAACGTCAGTGCAATTTACTACTGAACCATGAAGGTAAGTGAACAACCTTTCCTTTTTCGTTTTTGTTTTTTTTTGTTTTTTTTTTGGTTGAAAAAATGGCTAGATATAAATATGTTGGTGGATAAAATACCAATAATCTACTATATTTAAATTAATTTTTATTTGTATGATTTTGTGTCTATTTTTTACGTATAAAATGAGACATGCTACATGACAGCAGTGACGATCCTCAGTGATCCAAAAATTTTGCAAATTTCGAATTATTGTTATAATTCAAAATTTTATGTTTTATTTTGATGTTGTTTTCCAACTTTTTAGATGTTATATATATATATATATATATATATATATATATATATATATATATATATTTTTTTTTCATCACTCAAAATGCAGCTTTCTTTCAAAGCTCTTTACTGAGACCAAGTAAAAAATAAATGTGGTTTCTTGATTCTGGTCAGTCAAATTTTCAAATTGTTCCCCTCTTAAACTACTAGATGCCAAATCTTTTCAAGCTTTATAGGAATGATTATTGGAAGACCCTCTACAAAAATTCCTTATTTGGTGTTAATCAGTTGCATATATGGCACCTACTGTGACACATAGGTTTGCACTAAGGCCTATGGGAAATGACAGTTTCATCATCTTCTCTGAAAATACAAGCCCAGTAATAACCATACTTGACACGAATAAGGAATGAAAAGACGAACGTCCTTTACAAAATATATGCATTTCATTTGGATTGGATGAAAAACATCACCGTTACAGGCAATCCTTGATTTTGATTGGTAAAATTTTCAAATTCCTCTCCTCCACAACGAAAATTTCAAATCTTCAAACTTATTTGGAAGGTACTTTAAAAAAAGGTCTCATTTTTAGATGATCTGCTATACAATTACAGTCAAACCTGTCTATAAAGGGCAGCTCAGGAACCAGAAAAAAGTGTCCTTTATGAGCAGGTAACCTTTATACAGAGGTTAATTTTACATACTTTGTTCATGAATGGGACTTTTTCACTGTGCCCTTTATAGACAGTGATTTGCTATATAGAGGTGCCCTTTAAAGCAGGTTTGACTGTAATAAGCTATTTAGGCTCACTTGAGCTTCTAGTTTTTTTTTTTGGGGGGGGGGGGGGTCAAAATTTTTGGTCAGGTATCCAGTACTACATGTATGTGAATTTCTTTATTTGTAATTACGATTATATTGATTGTCAGACACACAAAATTAAAGAAACTAGAGGCTCTCAAGAGCCTGTATCACTCGCCTGGATTAAACTTTTCACCTTGAGCAAGACTAAAAATTTAAGTGTTGCAGTCAATTTGGCTGGTTTTTCTATATGTTTCTGTGTTAAACTATGTTTGGCTGTGGCAGCTATCTTGGTTGACAGTCCAGGTCAATGGACACATTTCTGAAAGAGAATCATCTAAGGACCATTGCTGCCAAGTCTGGTTTAATTCCAATTGGTCAAGTGAGTTTCAGACAAGATTTTTCAATGAATTTTCCCATAGGGCCTTATGTTAAAACTAAGTTTGGCTGTGGCGGCCATCTCGGTTGACAGCCCAAATCATCAGACAAATTTCTGAAAGAGGACCATCTTAGGACCATTGCTACCAATTCTAGTTCTGATTGGTTCAGTGGTTTCAGACAAGAAGATTTTTGAGTGAATTTTCCATAGGGTCCCATGTTAAACTAAGTTCGGCTGTGGCGACAATCTGGATTCACAGTCCATGAACTTGGACATATTTCTGAAAGAGGACCTCCTAAGGACCATTACTGCCAAGTCTGGTTCCAAATGGTCAAGTGGTTTCAGACAAAAAGATTTTTCAATGAATTTTCCAATAGGGTCCTATGTTAAACTAAGTTCAGTTGTGGCAGCCAACTTGGTTGACAACTTGATCATGATGGAAACAATTCAGAAAGAGAACATCCTAAGGACCATTACTGCCAAGTTTGGTTCCAATTGGCCTTCTAGTTTCATTGAAGAAGATTTTTAAAATTCATCCCCCCTTTTTTCATCGGACACATTTTCTAAACTAGATACCCTAATGATGCTTGTGGCCAAGTTTGGTTCCAGTTTCAGAGTAGAAGAAGTGTAAAATTTGGACCAATCAAAACATGTAAATGCTCATGGCAGCGATTTTAATTCATGGACTGGGATTATTTATGCAAACTTTGTAAAGGACCTATACCAAAAATTAGTTCATTTGGCTTGGCGGTTTCAGAGAAGGTTAAATTTCAATAATCAGAACATATAAATGCTCATGGCGACCATTTTTTTTCACGGACCAGGATGATTTAAGCAAATTTTTAAAGGACCTTCCATAGATGCCCAAAAACCTAAAATCTGTTCATTTGGTTTTACGGTTTCAGAGGAGAAGTTTTAAATTTGGACCAATCAGAACATGCTCATGGCGGCCATTTTAATTCATGGACAGGGATGATTTATGCAAACTTTGTAAAGAACCTTCAGGCCAAGTTTCAATTCAATAGGTCCAGGGGTTTCAGATAGTCTACAGACGGACGGATGACGGACGCCAAGTGATTACTAAAGCTCACATTGCCTTTTGTAATCAAAAATAGATCACTTTCAATAAAATGTGTTTCAAGGATAATTTTTTGTTGTTTACATGTAATACTATATAAATATTATAAATATTGAACTTATATATACATGCATATCAAATAACAGGAACAACTGATTTTTGCATGACTATTTCACAACATATTTTTAGTTTCAAATTACAATTGAATATATGTAGTATCTCTACCAGAAATATAACCTTTTTTTTTTTACAAAATTGATTGAAAATAAAACAAAAACTACATTTCATATCTATTTTATTTACTTCAGCCTTTTATCTTTATAATAAAACACAGGCTAAAAAGAACTCAATAACTCTGACCATGCTTAAAATCAATTTTAACTTTTTATTAGCTCACCTGGCCGAAGGCCTTGTGAGCTATTGCCATCACTTGGTGTCCGTTGTCGTCTGTCGTCGTCCGTAGTCGTTGTTAACAATTTTTCAAAACTCTTCTCCTCTGAAACTACTTGACCAATTGGAACTACATTGGTAGGAATGTTCTTTGGGGTATCCTGCATAGAACTGATGTGGGGATTTTTGATCCGTCGAAAAACATGGCCACTGTTACTGAAAATAGAACATAGGGGTCAGACAACAGTTTTTCGCAAATATCTCAAAAATCATTAGGTTACGGCAAATTCTGGCAGGTTGAAAGTGTTCAGCATGATGAGAGCTACCTGTGTGCTGATTTGATTGCAAGACAAACATTATAGCTACAGAAGCAGTAACATTTGGGACCCAAATTCACATGTATGAATTAACAGTACCATGCAGAATAGCCTTGGTGC
Source organism: Mytilisepta virgata (assembly GCA_028015205.1). NCBI lineage: Eukaryota > Metazoa > Mollusca > Bivalvia > Mytilida > Mytilidae > Mytilisepta > Mytilisepta virgata. Next base: position 9,955,976 of record CM051510.1, read on the forward strand.
CATCATTTGTTACAAAGGGTGAATTTAGAGGGAGGGGTGGGCTGCCTTTTGGGCCCCAAATGGAATATTGTGGAGTGGGAAAATTTTACTAATGAGCTGTACAGGAAGCAAGGGTCATTTAATACCTCTGTGCGTGTGAAATATTTAAAAAAAAAATTTGAACTTTTGAGCACCCTAAACAGTGCAAAAATGCCCAAACTTGCACTTCTGGCATCCAAGGACTTCCATACATCGATTTTTCGCCTGGAAAGGGTTAGGGAAGAAATTGATTTTTGGAATTACTGCATGAAAGTTCCAATTTGGGTCAGTCTTTGTGTTTTTAGCCACAACTAAGTAAAAAACCACCAAAATTAAGTTGCTGACCCCAAAATTTTACTTGGATGACCTTCTTGCTTAACACTTTCAACCCTGAATTAATTTTCAGAAATTGTCTGTTTTTAAGACTTTGCAAACTTTCGTTTGTAATATGCAAATGAGGCAGAATTTGTGAATGAAATTTTACCAGTGCATTATCAAAGAGGTAGGGAAGATGGGGGGTGGGATGGTGGGTGGGAGGGGTGGAGGGGGAGGGTGGTCGGTCAAAAAGCCCTCCCCACCAGAAATATGCCTATTTTTGCTGATTTTATGAAGTTCCCGTTGCCATGGAAACCCAAGTGAATGCCCCACATACCTAGTAATGCATGATGTGTTGAGAGTGGGATGCCATCTTTCCATTAATTCCTATCAAGAGGTAAAACTAACTAAAATTGTGTTGTAGGATGGAAGTCCTTGGAGCCAAAAGTGTAATTTTGGGCATTTTTGCACTGTTTAGGGTGCTCAAAAGTTCAAAAATTTTTTTTTAAATATTTCACACACACTGAGGTATTAAATGACCCTTGCTGTTTCCGTACAGCTCATTAGTAAAATTTTCCCACCCCACAATATTCCCTTTGGGTACTGTATTTTCCTGCCTATAGGACGAGCCTTTTTTACTTTAAAATGACCATTTTACCATTATAAGTCTATGGAGAAGGTATCAATTAGACCTATAGTCCACATAGACTTATAGTCCAGAAAATACAGTATTATGAATTCCCTATCATGGGAATATGACCCCCCATCTTTCCTAAAATTTTTAAAAGGCTATGGTATTCTGACATCCCTTTCCTGGAAATGTAACCTCTCCTCTCTTTTCGACTTGCAATGGCTTTGGAACCACCTAGGTGGTCTAGTGGTAGCTGTCACTGCGTGCTCTCAACTGCAGAAGTTTGTGGGTTGAATTCCATGCTGGATCAAACCATAGACATATATATATGATATAAAATTTGTAGTTGAAAAATTACCTCCCTTTTCTTTGCTACTTTTAATTTGAGCTCCCTATCATTGAAAAAATACCTTCTTTCTATCTCCTATATGGAAACAGAAGGTCAGTGGTTCTCTCTGGGTACTCTGGCTTCCTCCACCAATAAAAACTGGCCTCCGAGAAATAGCCAAATGTGCTGAAAACAGTGTAAAACCCCAACTAAACAAATAAAAATACCGTATTTTCCTGCCTATAGGTCGAGACTTTTTTACTTTAAAATGACCATTTTACCATTATAAGTCTATGGAGAAAGTATCAATTAGACCTATAGACCACATAGACTTATAGTCCAAAAAATACAGTATATGGATACAAATTTGCTATGGTATTTTAACTTCCCTATCTCTGGAAAGTAATCTCAGTCTCTCTTTGCCCAAGTTTTAAATCGGTATGGTATTCTGACCTTCCCAATATTTGTTGATGGTTTAAGTTGCTTGTTGTATTCTGACCTCCCTTTCATCTTAAAATGATCTCTTGCTTCACTAATAGGCTATGTTATTCTTACCTCTATATTATGGAAATCTGTTCCCCTTTTTAGCTCACCTGGCCAAAGTGAATGCAAATTCGTTTGTTTGTTATTTGATATACATATAATTGTCCTTTAAACACATTTTATTGAAAGTGATCTATTTTTGATCCAATGTATATACCATATTTTCCTACCTTTTTAGCTCACCTTGCCAAAGGCAATGTGAGCTTTAATCATCACTTGGCGTCCGTCATCCGTCTGTCTGTAAACCGTCTGAAACCCCTGGACCTATTGAATTGAAACTTGGCCTGAAGCTTCTGTGGAAAGTCCTTTACAAAGTTGCATAAATCATCCCGGTCCATGAAACAAAATGGCCACCATTAGCATTTACATGTTCTGATTGGTCCAAATTTAAAACTTCTTCTCCTCTGAAACCGCAAAGCCAAATGAACTGATTTTTGGTATGGAGCATCTGTGGAAGGTCCTTTACAAAATTTGCATAAATAATCCCGGTTAGTGAAACAAAATGGCCGTCATGAGCATTTTCATGATCTAATTGGTCGAAATTTAAAACTTCTTCTCTGAAACCGTAAAGCCAAATGAACTGATTTTTGTTATGGAGCATCTATGGAAGGTCCATTACCAAGTTTGCATAACTCATCCCGGTCTGTGAAACAAAATGGCCGCCAGGAGCATCTACTGTTCTGATTGGTCAAAACTTAAAACTTCTTCTCCTCTGAAACTGTAAAGCCAAATGAACTGATTTTTGGTATGGAGCATCTATGGAAGGTCCTTTAGAAAGTTTGGATAACTTATCCAGGTCCGTGAAACAAAATGGCTGCCATGAGCATTTACATGTTCTGATTGGTTGAAATTTAAAACTTCTTCTCCGAAACCGTAAAGCCAAATGAACCGATTTTTGGTATGGAGCATCTATGGAAGGTACTTTACAAAGTTTGGATAACTTATCCCGGTCCGTGAAACAAAATGGCTGCCATGAGCATTTACATGTTCTGATTGGTCGAAAATTAAAACTTCTTCTCTTCTGAAGCCACAAAGCCAAATGAACTGAATTTTGGTATGGAGCATCTATGCAAAGTCGTTTACAAAATTTGCATAAATCATCCCGGTTCATGAAACATAATGGCCGTCATGAGCATTTTCATGTTCTGATTGGTTGAAATTTAAAACTTCTTCTTCTCCGAAACCGTAAAGCCAAATGAACCGATTTTTGGTATGGAGCATCTATGGAAGGTCCTTTACAAAGGATAAATCTGCATAAATCTTCCAGGTCCGTGAAACAAAATGGCTAGCTGAGCGATACAGGCTCAGCCCACTGAGCCTCTTGTTTAGGGACAGATCCAGACTATACTTAACAATTTTAGCAGGAAGTCAAATGTGCAAAATATTTATTTGTATTTCACTATTACTTTGAACAAAATTTAGAATGGCATTTTAGGTAGAAAATATGTATAAATTTGGTACTTGTTTATAAAGAATGAAATATATCATTTCTACCATCTAATATTAGTTTTGTGTTTTTTAATATATGTGATTATGTAGTTTGCTTTCCAGAGCATGCCTCGTAATTAAATAATTTTTTTCAGATTTCGGGGCATTCTTAGTCTAGTGCAGGAAATAAAAACAAATACCATTCTAAATTTTCTTTTTTTGTTCTTGTTGTACGTTATGTGTCCATCCGAATGACGTTTTGTTGGTATCCCCCCCATCTTTGAGCTATTTTGCAATTATTTTCTGAAAAGGGATCATACTTATTAAAATATCTTCAAAAATAAACAACCGATATAGAGATTCATTTTTTTGTCCTTATTTTTTCGAATAGCCTGGGATTTAGCCTTTGAGAATGGAATAACACATTCCATTTTTACATTTTTTCATCGATGAATGTGAGATACATCCAAGAACATTTCTGCACTATTCACACATGTTCCAGTAGCCTTGTATATACTGGCAACAGAAACAAGGAGTCAAATACCAAGATATACATGTACTCATGCCATACTCAAAGTCTGACGTATTATATCTCTCATCAGTAGCAATGGAACCAAATCAATTGGAAGACCGAAAATCATTATTTAAAACATGAAGCACCAATTAATAGCCGAATCCATCTAAATGGGTAAAAGACAGTATGAAGGGTTCTACGTTCCTAATATGTATTACTGAATACTGAGTCAATAAGATTATTACATTTTATGTCGAAGGCACAAATAACAATCTACGATAGCAATTTTAACTGCAATGTAATCAATGCTGATCAACGATGCTCTAAATCTTTCTTATGTTATATGTTTTATAGTATTTAAAGGAATTCAACAAAGAAAATTACTGTTGAATATCATCAATTCCATACCTATATAAAACATACCAAATACATCTAAAAGGTACTAAGATCGTCAATTTATTGAACACAAAGGTTCTTTTGTGCATTTAATAAAAACGAAATACATTTGCAGCAAAACCATGTCTTTGAATACAAATCAAGTTGCTGCAAAAACAGCCTCTTCGCCGCGGAAACATCCGCTTTCTCCGCGGAAAAAAAACCGTGATCCACCACCGCAAATTTGCGAGTGAAGATTAAATCCGTGCTAAATCGTGGTTTTTTCCAAATGAGCTTAAACTTTGTATGAAGCATCCATGGAAGGACCTTTATACATTTTGCATATTTTGTTCCGGTCAAAGAACTTATATGGCCACCATGATGAATTCTTATTTCTGTTTGGTAAAAATTTCAAAAATAAAATTTTCTAAAACTGCAAAGCAAATTGAGCTGTAACTTGGTATGAATCATCTGTGGAAGGACCTGCTTATTAATTCCTGGTCGGACAGCTAATATGGTAGCTATGATGAATTCAAGGTGAGCGATACAGGCTCAGCCCACTGAGCCTCTTGTTGGTATGGAGCATCTATGGAAGGTCCTTTACAAAGTTTGCATAACTCATCTCGGTCCTTGAAACAAAATGGCCACCATGAGCATTTACATGTTCTGATTGGTTGAAATGTAAAAACTCAGAGTGATTACTTGAACAGTTTGTCCGTATTTTTCACAGAATTTTGTGTGAAAATACCCTCTACGGATTGTATTAAAAAATCTATGGAGAAATCCAGAAAAAATCAGATTTTGGTCCAGAATTAGTAAACTAGAAAAATCTGTGTAGGCGCGACTAGCAACGCGCCATTGTTTCAATCACGCTTCTGACGTTGAATATCAAAACCAGCATGGCCGATGGGGTTGATGAAAATCAAGGAATATCAATGAGACTTCAAACAATTATTGCCTTGTGAATAGAGTGTTAAAGTTAAGCTTGGAAAAACCTCAGCCTCCCAAAATTCTTAGCATTAATCATGTTAATCCTTATTAGTTATAGTTATGTTTGGTTGAAGGTAGTATTGTCAGTTTTAAAAAGTCGCCCAATGACTCAGCCTTATAACATGAATGTTCAAAATAATTACAAGAGGCTTGTCTTGGACATAAGCCATTTTCAACCCTGTTTTAGAGGAAAAGGAGGGAATTCATATAATATTAATTTCAAAGTAATAGGTGAAGGAATCCCATTAACATTTGTACCATGAAGGTCGTTTTCTATCACCGGTGATTTTATTGACAGAATTCTAAAAATACTGCTGATAATAATTGAAAATACTGATAGACCACATGATGGGTAGACAGGTCTGAAAACTTCTTCTCCTCTGAAACCTTAAGCCAAATGAACTAATTTTTTGTATGGAGGATCTACGGAAGGTCCTTTATAAAGTTTGCATAAATCATCCCGGTATGTGAAATAAAATGGCCACCATGAATATTTACATGTTCTGATTGGTCGAAGGTCCTTTAGAAACTTTGCATAAATCTTTCTAGTCCGTGAAACAAAATGGCCGACAGAAACCTATGTTCTGATTGGTCGAAATTTAAAACTTCTCCTCTGAAACCGTTTGGCCAGTGAACTTATACTTGGTGTGAAGCATTTATAGAAGATCCTTTACAAAGTTTCCAGAAATCAATCTAGTCTGCCAAATCAAATCTAGTGTGTGACTGCCAGGTGAGCGATACAGGCTCAGCCCACTGAGCCTCTTGTTCTGTAACGGTTTCTTTATTATACATAGCAATATAGCCTTGGGTACAGTATTTCAATTTTTTTCTTGGCTGGCAAAATCATTTCTGACCACAAGAATATATAATATTTTTTTACATCCTATTGTCGGGTATAGCCATAGCCAGGCATAGGCCTCATGATATTTTACATTTGATCTATAATATGCAAATACATGTAATATCCAAGACTATAATATTTGTAATTTAGAAGTTTATCTGCCATGGTAATCTGACCCCTCTAACAATGGAGAAATGAACCCCTGTAATTAAATATTTATCTGCTTTGTATTTACCCCCCCTCCCCAACCATGGAAAAATGAACCCCCTTTAATTCAAAAGTTAATTTATCTGCCATTGTATTCTTAACATGAAAAAATGAACCCTCTGTAACATTTCAAAGTTTATCTGCCATGGTATTCTGACCCCCCTAACAATGGAAAAGTGAACCTCCTATAATTTAAAAGTTACTTTACCTGCCATGGTATTCTAACCCCCTTACCATGGAAAAATGAACTCCTTGTAATTAAAAGTTTATCTGCTATGGTATTCTGACCCCTCTTACCATGGAAAAATGCCCCCCCTGTAATTTAAGTTTATCTGGCATGGTAATCTGACCCTTCTTTCCACAAATAAATGATCCCTCACTAATTTAAGTTTATCTGCCATGGTATTCTAACCCCCATAACCATGGAAAAATGAAGCCCTGAAATTTAATATTTATCTGATTTGTATTTTAAACCCCCCCCTCCCCACGACCATGGAAAAATGAACCCCCTTTAATTTAAAAATTACTTTATCTGCCATGGTATTGTTACCCCCTTACCATGGAAAAATGAACCCTCTGTAATATTTCAAAGTTTGTCTACCATGGTATTCTGTCCCCCCTAACAATGGAAAAATGTGTGAGCCTTCCAAGGGAGACACATGTTGCCTGCGGATGTCAATTTTTAAGAAAGATATTAAAATTTTCTAACTAGAGGCTCTCAAGATCCTGTATCGCTCACCCGGATTTAACTTTTCACCTTAAGCAGACCTAAAAATTTAAGTGTTGCAGTCAATTTGGCTGGTTTTTCTATAGGATTCTATGTTAAACTAATTTCAGCAGTGGCAGTCATCTCGGCTGACAGTCTAGGTCAACGGATATATTTCTTAAAGAGAACCATCTAAGGACCATTTCTGCTAAATCTTGTTCCAACTGGCTAAGCGGTTTCAGACAAGAAGTTTTAAATGAACCAATATTTAACAAAGTTCAGTGTGGCAGCCATCATGGTTGACAATCCAGGTCATCGGACATATTTCTGAAATGGGACCTCCTAAGGACCAATGCTGCCAAGTCTGACTCCAATATGTCAAGTGGTTTCAGATAAGAAGATTTTTCAATGAATTTTTCCATAGGGCCCTATGTTAAACTAAGTTCAGGTGTGGCGGCCATCTTGGTTGACAGTCTGGGTCATCGCACAAAATTCTGAAAGAGAACCAACTTAAGACCATTGCTACCAAGTCTAATTCTGATTGGCTTATTGGTTTCAGAGAAAAGATTTTTGAGTGAATTTCCCATAGGGTCCTAAGTTAAACTAAGTTCTGCTGTGGCGGCCATCTTGCTTCACAGTCCATAAAATCAGACACATTTTCTGAAAAAGGACCTCCTAAAGACCAATGCTGCCAAGAACTGCTCAAATAAGTCAGACAAGAAGATTTTTCAATGAATTTTCCTATAGGGCCCTGTGTTAAACTAAGTTCGGTTGTGGCGGCCATCTTGGATGAATGTCCAGGGCATCAGACACACCTCTGTAAGAGGACCATCTAAGGACCATTACTGCCATTTTGGTTCCAACAGGCCTTGTAGTTTCATATAAGAAGATTTTTTAAATTCACCCCCCCCCCTACTTTTTTTCTATTTTTAGTAACAGCAACCATATCGGTTGGAAGTCGGTAATACCAGACATAATTTTGGAAGGGGGTCACCTTAGGACCATTCCACCAAAGTTTGGTCTCAATTGGCCCAGTGGTTTCAGAGGAAAAGATCTTTAAAGGAAAGTTTATGCTGGATGCCGTCTTTAAAGGGCAAAAACTCCTATAAGGGGTCCATCAATGATTTTGGTCATGCTGATTTATTTGTAGATCTTACTTTGTAGAACATTTTTACTGTTTACAATTTGTCTTTATCTATAATAATATTCAAGATAATAACCTAAAACTGCAAAATTCATTTAAAATTAACAATTCAGGGGCAATAACCCAACAAAGGGTCGACCGATTTGTCTGAAAATTTTATGACAGGTAGATCTTGACCTGATGAACATTTTCACCCTGTTAGTTTTGCTCTAATTGATTTAGTTTTTGAGATATAAGACAAAAACTGCAGTTTACCCCTATGTTCTATTTTTAGCCATGTCGGCAATGTTGGTTGGCAGGTGGGGTCATTGGACATATTTTTTAAACTAGATACCCTAATGATGTTTGTGGCCAAGTTTGGTTCAATTTGGCTTGGAAGTTTCAGAGGAGAAGATTTTTTTAAACGTTAACGAAGACGGACGACGACGGACGACGGATGCCAAGTGATGAGAAAAGCTCACTTGACCTTTCACGTCAGATGAGCTAAAAAGGAAATATATATGCACACCTTTGCATTAATGTTAATGGACAGAGAAAGTTTCATCGAATTTCTTTGAGTGGTTATGGAGTAGTTGAGGATAGAAGTTTTGCCCCCCCCCCCCCTTTTTTCAAAAATGTCAATTTTTACAAAAAAAAAATTTTAATTTTCTAAAAATTAAATATATATGCACACCTGTGCATTAAGGATAATGCACAGAGAAAGTTTAATCAAATTCCTTTGAGCAGTTTACAAGTAGTTGAGGATAGAAGAAAAGTGTGACGACGCAAGACGACAGATTCTATGTGATCCCTATGTGTCGACCATGTGTTCCGAAGGCGACACAAAAATGAAATGTATATGCACACCTGTGCATTAAGGTTAATGCAAGAGAGAGTTTCATCAAATTCCTTTGAGCGGTTATGGAGTAGTTGAGGAGCACAGTTTTGACCCCCCCTCCTTTTTTTCAAGAATGTCAATTTTTACAAAATATATTTTTTAAATTTTCTAAAAATGAAATATATATGCACACCTGTGCATTAAGGTTAATGTACAGAGAAAGTTTCATCAAATTCTTTTGAGTGGTTATGGAGTAGTTGAGGATAGAAGTTTTGACCCCCCCCCCCTTTTTTTTCAAAAATGTCACAAAAAAGTGAGTTTTCTAAAAATGAAATATATTTGCACACCTGTGCATTAAGCTTAATGCACAGAGAAAGTTTCATCAAATTCCTTTGAGCGGTTATGGAGTAGTTGAGGATAAAAGTTCTGACCCCCCCCCTTTTTTTTTCAAAAATGTCAATTTTTACAAAACAAAGTTTAAAATTTTCTACAAATGAATATATTAAGGTTAATGCACAGAAAAGTTTCATCAAATTCCTTTGAGCGGTTTAAGATAAGTTGGGGGTAGAAGAAAAGTGTGACAACGCAAGACAACAGATAGTGATCCCTATGTTGACCATGCGTTCTGCAGGCGACAAAAAATGAACCCCCTATAATTTAATAGTGTATCTGCCATGGTATTCTGACCCCTATAACCATGGAAAAATGAACCCCCTGTAATATTTAAAAGTTTACCTGCCATGGTATTTTGACCCGCCCAATCATGGAAAAGTGAACCCACTTTTGACGTTTAAGTTATAAAATCGGGGGTCTATATTCCATGGGGTCAAAATACCATAGGGGGGGTCATTAATTCCATGGAAAGGGGGGAGGGTCATTGTACCATGGGTGAAAACTGACCCCAGGGTCAATTTCCCGTATGACACCGGTATTTTACCTTTTAACTCGGATACAATATGTCAGGTCTGAATTTAATTCATTTTTTCTTCTCATGGTTTTTCAGATTATTTTAAATTTCAAATTACTTTATTCTCCTTAAACAAAGTTTGTGAAAACAACAAAAAAAAGATTAACAAATACACAATATTGAAAATTATAAACACAAAGAACAAGCAAAAAGTGACTAGTCCCCTGACCTCAGTTTCAAAGACTGTTTTAAAAAGGAACTGGTGTTTTTTACTTGCTGGAATTTTATAAAATCTGCCCTTTTCAATTCCTAAATTATGATCACTAATTCTAAACTTCGGTGATCAGTTTTCGATATTCAAAATTATCCGAAGATAAATAGTATTCTTTGTTTATAGATCTTTCTAGTTGTTTATTATACAAACTTATAGATCTATATAGAGGAAATAGGAAAGCAATTAAATTTAATTCATTAAACCTTTTTGAAAAGTAAGATATGTCCACTTATTAGTGATGGGAATCGAATGAAATTTCATGATCGATCATCGTTTATACACAACAAACTGATGGTTGATTAATAATCGGAACAATATGAAAACTGTTTTCTCCAATTTTTACAGTTAAATGTGCATTTTTTGTCAAGACTTGGTTGTGTAATTTATACATTACACAATAAAGAATACGCAAAACTGCACTGTCGAATTCAAAATTAATCAAAGATTTTGAACATAAATTCAGTCTTACTGACTTCCTTTCTTATTTCATTTTGAAACACTTTATCCATGTTATCAGGGCCATATTATTCTAAACACTTCTCTTATGCATATCTTCAATGAGACCCAAAAAAAATATATGTTTGATTCCAGATACCCGACCAACCTCAGGCTGTAAGCTGTGGAGGCACATGAAAGGTTACGACAGTGGGAACAGGTCCAACATCATCTTAGATATTGGAACACTGTAATGGTCAATCAATTCGTGATGACGACCGTAAAATTTCCTAAGTGATGACATCAACTTATAACTGATAAAACCCTGGTTAAGAAGCTTTTGTGACAGCAGTAATCCTCTTCGATATCAAATCGATAATGTTGTCCTAAATTGTCGGTGAAATTGAACCCTGACACCGTAAATGTCGGTGAAATTGAACCCTGACACCGTAAGTGTCGGTGAAATCGTACTCTAGCAAAAATATATACATTTGAAATACTCTATATACATGTAAACAAGAAACAAAACTTTCTATTTATGTTATTTTTTTAGTTCCGAAGACCATATTTGGGTACATGTAGAAAAAATGTTAAAAAATAAAAAAATCAGTATATAAGTTATATAGAGTTTTTGCTCGTAAGGAGTATATTTACACAGTGCTGTGTCAGTGGTTATTGTTGCACTTATTTTTTTTCAGTTTTGTTCATGTTATATTTACTTTTCAGACCGTTACATTTCAAATGATACACGGAAAACAAAACTTATACAAATTGTATTTCGTTACGAGATCCCCACCACTGACACTCACAACTCGGCGAGATTCTTATTATGTTAAAAGAACTGTCATCACAGCGATAAAACTTTAAAAAAACGAAAGGGCAGAGAAATACTGGGTCTTGCTCAGTACCTCAATTTGATTGAAAAGCTTTAATACACGAGTTGGTAAAGTTGAAATTTTGCCACCGGGATGACCGTGGATAAAGGTCTGTCCAGTTTACTTGGTGTATTATTTGTTTTCTTTTCATATTTGACATGAAAGTTGTATTTCCCTCCCCCCCCCCCCCCCCGTTTAAAAAATTATTTTTAAATTTGTTTTTCGGTAACATGGAAAAAATTACAGCATGGACTTCATCTGCAACTGCTTGTAGTGCTAAATACCATGTGATCATTGAAATGCGCATTTTTTTAATCTAATTTTAATGACAGGAAATTCATATGGCAGTGATATGTATAGCACCCGGGTATAGCAGTTCTGAAAAAGTTGTTTAGGCCTTAACTGCAAATAAATTAAATATTTTTTTTCTGTTACAGGACACTACAAAGGATGTGAAATGGAAAGGGAAGAAGATAATTTTTTTTTGCAATATTTCATATACCAGTATTTTAAAAAATTGTTTTACTGGACAGGTGTAATACTTGCAGATATTCTTCTTAATTAGTTTACTTGCACCCGAGGACGTCATTGAAAAATTCTAATATAATATTCATATTTTATTTTACTTTATTCGGCAAGTGATAACAACTGGTAATAACAAAATCACAATAATTCATACTTTTATATACATATACAAGATTAAGCTAAATATGATTTTATTTCAGTGTAAATTAACAGATTAATTACAGTTTTTTAATAGATGCATTAAAATACACTAAAAATCATTATACATATGCATTATTTTACATTTACATGTATCATAAGACTTTTAGAATACACAATAAAAGGTATTGATAAACAATTTATAACACAATAAATTTCAAAATTATGTCTATAAATTTACTAATTGCCTTTCACTGGACAGCGGAGCTTTTCATTGATCTTTGTTATCACCATATTTTGATAGAACTTGGGATCCTTCAAACTAGGATGGAAATACAGCATGTAGCACTGGACATAACCTTTCCTTTGAGGGTCCAACTCCCTCTTATTCAGTTTGCCATTTCCAAAATATGAATACTGTTTCCGAAAATTGTTCGGACCAAAAAGTTCTGGGTATAACTTGGCAACTAATTTGCACGCGAAATGGCCTGCATTAAAGGATGAAGCTTCCATCTTAGTCGGTTCGTCGAGGGAAATATTGAATTGCTGTGGAATATCAGTGAAAGCTTATGTGTGCGCTTGTGGTTGTTGTTGCTGCTACTGTGGTTGTTGTTGCTGCAGCTGTGGTTGTTGCAGTTGAAGGATGTAACCCAGGAGGGTTTTAATTTCTTGTGTATTTCTCTCAAGGGCGAGAAGACGTTTGTTCTGTTTGTAATGTGCGGGGTCTATGTGGGGTCGAAGTAAGTGGTCTACATCTACATCAAAGAAGTCAAGGGACTTGCTGTTGGTTATTGCTTCTGGTTCTGAATTTAGAAGTTCTGTAAAATTCTGTAGCACCGGAGAGAAGGATGGCTGTTGTGAGGATGGGTTGTTGGTACTAGAATTTGACTGCACAGGAAACGAACTGATGTTGACTGGATTCTGACTGGACTGAACTAGTGGCATGGTTGGTGAAGAATTGAAACTTGGTTGGATCTGAATTGTAGATACTGTAGTTGGTTGGTTTGGTACTGATGGCGAAACAGTAGGGTTTGTAACAGATGATTGATCAGGCTGAATCGGAACTGATGGCGGACTACTGGTTTCAGGTATTGCGTCGAGTTGACATTAGTGGCGACTGTGACCAGATCAATACAGAAGCGACCCTTTTCTGAAAAAAAAGTAAATATATATATATATATATATATATATATATATATATATATATATATATATATATATATATATATATATATATATATATATATATATATATATAAATAAATAGAATAAAGTAAAGTAATTTATAAAAATCAAACAAAATATCTGATAAAGAACTTCGCTAAGCGCAGCATGATACTACTGCACATTTACCTTTGGAAAAATAAAAGATACGAAAATTTGTTAACAACTTATAAAAGCACTCATCAAGGTGAATTAAAGAAAATATTCCCATAAGAATTGGATGAAAATTAAAAAAAAAATTAAATTAAATTAAAAACTCCCCATTACGTATGATAAATAAAACTAGAGGCTCTCAAGAGCCTGTATCGCTCACCTGTATCTAATGTGATTTTGGAAATTATGTAAAATTATATAATGATTGAGACCAAGATTGGTTTAATTTGACACAGTATTTAAAATTAAAAACAGGTCATCTTAGTGTAGTCTTACAATAGCTACTGAAGACATCTTATCATTATTATTTTTGAATATGTGGTCAAGTTGTGACCATTCAGAATTTTTTTTACAATTTTCTGATAGACTTCTAAACATCTTGGATGATGAATCGGCAACAAAGTAACAACACTTGGTCAGCACCTCATAAGGAACATTCATGCTATGTTTTGTTACATTCCATTCAGTGGTTCTCTAAAAGAAGTCATTTGTATGCATTTCCCATAGGGTCCTATGTTAAACTTAGTCTCCCGCTGGCGGCCATCTTGGATGATGGATCGGCTACAAAGTAACAACGCTTGGTCAGCACCTCATAAGGAACATTCATACCAGATTTAGTTTCATTCCATTCAGTGGTTCTCTAAAAGAAGTCATTTGTATGCATTTCCCATAGGGTCCTATGTTAAACTAAGTTCCCCGCTGGCGGCCATCTTGGATGATGGATCAGCTACAAAGTAACAACACTTGGTCAGCACTTCATAAGGAATATTCATGCCATGTTTGGTTTCATTCCATTGAGTGGGTCACTAAAAGAAGTCATTTGTATGCATTTCCCATAGGGTTCTATGTTAAACTAAGTTCCCCGCTGGCGGCCATCTTGGATTATGGATCGGCTACAAAGTAACAACACTTGGTCAGCACCTCATAAGGAACATTCATGCCATGTTTGGTTTCATTCCATTTAACGGTTCTCTAAAAGAAGTCATTTGTATGCATTTCCCATAGGGTCCTATGTTAAACTAAGTCCCCCTCTGGCGGCCATCTTGGATGATGGATCAGCTACAAAGTAACAACACTTGGTCAGCACCTCATAAGGAACATTCATGCCAGATTTAGTTTCATTCCATTCAGTGGTTCTCTAAAAGAAGTCATTTGTATGCATTTCCCATAGGGTCCTATGTTAAACTAAGTTCCCCGCTGGCGGCCATCTTGGATGATGGATCAGCTACAAAGTAACAACACTTGGTCAGCACTTCATAAGGAATATTCATGCCATGTTTGGTTTCATTCCATTAAGTGGGTCACTAAAAGAAGTCATTTGTATGCATTTCCCATAGGGTTCTATGTTAAACTAAGTCTCCAACTGGCGGCCATCTTGGATTATGGATCGGCTACAAAGTAACAACACTTGGTCAGCACCTCATAAGGAACATTCATGCCATGTTTGGTTTCATTCCATTCAACGGTTCTCTAAAAGAAGTCATTTGTATGCATTTCCCATAGGGTCCTATGTTAAACTAAGTTCCCCGCTGGCGGCCATCTTGGATTATGGATCAGCTACAAAGTAACAACACTTGGTCAGCACTTCATAAGGAATATTCATGCCATGTTTGGTTTCATTACATTAAGTGGGTCACTAAAAGAAGTCATTTGTATGCATTTCCCATAGGGTTCTATGTTAAACTAAGTTCCCCGCCGGCGGCCATCTTGGATTATGGATCGGCTACAAAGTAACAACACTTGGTCAGCACCTCATAAGGAACATTCATGCCATGTTTGGTTTCATTCCATTAAACGGTTCTCTAAAAGAAGTCATTTGTATGCATTTCCCATAGGGTCCTATGTTAAACTAAGTCCCCCTCTGGCGGCCATCTTGGATGATGGATCAGCGACAAAGTAACAACACTTGGTCAGCACCTCATAAGGAACATTCATGCCAGATTTAGTTTCATTCCATTCAGTGGTTCTCTAAAAGAAGTCATTTGTATGCATTTCCCATAGGGTCCTATGTTAAACTAAGTTCCCCGCTGGCGGCCATCTTGGATGATGGATCAGCTACAAAGTAACAACACTTGGTCAGCACTTCATAAGGAATATTCATGCCATGTTTGGTTTCATTCCATTAAGTGGGTCACTAAAAGAAGTCATTTGTATGCATTTCCCATAGGGTTCTATGTTAAACTAAGTCCCCCGCTGGCGGCCATCTTGGATTATGGATCGGCTACAAAGTAACAACACTTGGTCAGCACCTCATAAGGAACATTCATGCCATGGTTGGTTTCATTCCATTCAGTGGTTCTCTAGAAGAAGTTCAAAATGTAAAATGTTAACGACGACGCCGGACGACGGACGACGGACGCCAAGTGATGAGAAAAGCTCACTTGACCCTTTGGGTCAGGTGAGCTAAAAAGGGGAGACAGTTTATCTAATGTCATTCATTTATCAAAATGCCCAAGATTCAGCATCGTGATAAACTAAAAATTGTACATTTGTATGACGAGGGATGGAATCCCTCAGCTTTCACAAGAATCCTGGGAAAAGAAAACGTACACATTTCATATAGTATCCTTCGATATGTCATTGACCAACATGCATTTGGAAACTTCAGTCCCGTGACCACTTTAACCAGTAAACCGGTTTTATTTAACCCTATTGGGCAGGAATATTTAGGAACCATCCAGTCAACCCTAACAGAGGACTGTAACCTGTCATCTAGAGACGTTCAACGCATTCTTAAAGAGAAGGATGTTAATGTCGGTCTGACAACTGTTAGAAAAGCCATTGATGCTGCTGGTTTCGTAGCGACCAAACCTCGATACTGTCACTTATAAGAGATGCAAACAAGAGAAAAGAGTTGATTTTTGCAAAGATCTGGTCACGTCATAAGACAGACTCAAGATGTCATCATTACAGATGAAACATCAATCTAACTACATGATAATAAGACTGTAGCGTACCGCATGAAAGATGCAGTTTCACCAAACCATTGCAGACCGAAGCATGCATTGAAGATCCACTTGTGGGGTGGAATCAGCAAACGTAGAGCTACCAAGCTACTTGCCTTTGGTGGTATAATGTGTGCAGATTTTTACTCCTGAGATATTGGGTAACACCTTACTTCCATTTATCAGTAAAGTCTTCCCTGAGGGTTACCACTTTCGGCAAGATAACGATCCCAAACATACCTCAAGAATGGTAAAAGACTTCATGCTTGACAACAATATTAATTGGTGGAGGTGGCCTTCAGAATCCTGTGACCTTAACCCGATCGAAATGGTCTGGAATGCTTTGAAGAGAAACGTGTCTTAAAGAAGTCCAACAACAAAAGGTCAATTGGTCCAGTATGTAACGGAGTTTTCGGAAAAAAGACATGACCCCACAAGCCTGTGCCAAGTATATTGATCACATTTATAAAGTTGCACCTGTTGTCGTTGTATTGCAGGGAAGAGCTACAGCTGACTTACCAGGAGAAACTTTTTCCAGAGAGTTCACTAGGAAAGGTTTTAGATATTTTTGTGACAAGTTAGGAGACCCTTGTGTCCGACAGAAGCTCAACACTCTTGTTGCAAAGGATTTTATATAGTGACTTTGTGTGGTGACAGTTTTGGTTAATATTTTACAATTGTATTAGCTCGAACCATTGTTTTTTTTAGACATTCAAATTGCTTTTTTTTATGAGAAAAATATGTATGCTATATGAATATTAAATAGAATAAGTACAAGCTCAATTCCTTTCTTTATTTCATATAAATTGCCTAACACCCGGTAAATATTAATTTAATATTCAGTTATACCTTAACCTCTACAGCTATTTTTTCTGTGTAAGTTTGCGTTTCTTGGCATGCTGGTCTGAATTTGCGTCAGTATCATTTCTGTCATGCTGAAGATTTTTCATCTCTGCTTTAGTTCCAGCTCCTAGTATTAATGCAGAAGCTACCTGGTCTGCTCTGCCTCACTGAACTTCATACAGGGAAGACACTTCAACCTACGAAAAAAAATATGGTCAGTCCAAACCAATAGTGCTGTACATAAATTAAATACATTGCTGAACTCACTAACATGTTCTAAATTACCATGTAGAACTTAAGCCAAACTTAAATTTTATTCCACATTGATCGTGAACATAAAAAAAACAAAATCTATAAATAGCTACGCCACGAGCGCATGATGAGCCCGTCGTCTAGTGAAAAAAAAAACATAATAAATGTTTTTGGAATCCCCCTTTATTTACTGGAGCTGTTGGTGGGATGTATGTGGAAACCCGGCAAAACATAAGCGCGTAAACTTTTAAACAATAGAGATACGGCACTAAATGTGACCAAAAAAGACTACCTTTTTTTACCAAAAAGCTCAATAAAAATTTAATAACTCAAAAATATAAAACAAAGAATCACCACGAAAAAGTATACATCTTCAGATTAATATAACTAACAAGTGTTTTATGCAATAATCATAAATAGTTTCTGAGATACGGCGCAACATGTGAAACCCCCCCCCCCCCCCCCTTTTTTTTTTTACAAAAAACTCAATGACTCTAAAATAAAATTTTGAATCATCACCAAAAAGGATACAGATCTTTAGATTAATATAACTAAGAAGTGTGTAAAGTTTTAAGCAATAATCATAAATCGTTTTTGAGATACGGCGCGACATGTGAAACCCCCCCGCCCCCCCTTTTTTTTTACAAAAAACTCAATGACTCTAAAATAAAATTTTTAATCATCACCAAAAAGTATACAGATCTTTAGATTAATATAACTAAAAAGTGTGTAAAGTTTTAAGCAATAATCATAAATCGTTTCTGAAATACGGCGCGACATGTGAAAAAAAACACACTTTTGTTTTAGTTACAAAGTCCCGTAACTCAAAAAGTTTTAATCTTATTTTCACCAAAAAGTATACAGATCGTTTGATCATCATAAGAAACAACTATGTCAAGTTTCGTGAAATTTGGATGAGTCGTTCTCAAGTTACGGCACGACATGTTTACGATGGACAGACAGACAGACGGACGGACGGACGGAAAGACGGACATTTGTATACCATAATACGTCCCGTCAAAATTTTGACGGGCATATAAAAAGTATGCATGCAAGTGTTTTTTGACGAAATAATAGTTAGCTCAATTGCGTAAGTTCCGCCATGTGCTTTACCAACGTACTCCGTGAACATCTCCAACTTCTCCATAATTTAATGTTGCATTTCTCTAACTGTAAATCAATCAAATACAAGACACTTTTTACCCTTGCATTTAACTAATGGACTACATGTATGAAGTAAAAATTAAAAAAAAAAGATTTAAGTTCAGAACTACGGCTGACGAATCGATTGTTTTATTGTATTTTTATTTCTAACAATATGCTAGATAATAAAATTGTATGAAAGTTATTAGAAGATACTTTAATTCTGCATTCAATTGTGTAAATTTAATCAAAATTGGACAAAAAATGAATTGAGGATAATTTTTTGAAAATATATTGTGTTATATAAAATATATAGTAAACTATTCAAATGGAACTCATTTACGGCCAATGAGTGTATACAAATAACACATTTGGCCATTTACCGTTATTTAACAGCATTTCGTATAACAGGTCCAGCTGCCGTTCATTTAAAAAAAGTCAATAGAACTAGAAAGCTGAAACACGAGATACTACATTTATTAAATATCGGTAGATGTCCAAACATTAATTTCAGACTAAGATCTACAATTTGAAAAATCTATTTTAATGTATAAAGTTGTTCATGGTTTAGTTCCGGAATACATGATTCTACTAACAGATAATATTCTTCAAGGATATAATTTGAGATCCGTTATGATAATAATTTATTTTTACCTAGACCAAATACAAATTTTCTAAAGAAATCATTATTGTTTTCTGCCGTCGAAATATGGAACTATTTACCTTATATTCTTAAAAATTGTGCTAATTTAAATTTGATTAAAACAAACTGTTCTGAACTTTTTCAAAAGATATGATCATTTATTTGTTATATGAAAAATATTTGATAATTAACATTGCATACTATGCATATGAATATTATAATATCATATATATTGTACTAATTGTTGCTTCAAAGGCTGCAATGAAAATTAGACTTGCTCTAATTCAGCCACCCTCTTAAAATAAAGAATTTATTATAACTATTGTTATTATTATTATAACCATTATTTTTAACTTGGTATGTGTGATGAGTAGTTGCAGAGAAAAGTGTTACGAACAATTTTGTTACAGACGGACGTACGCACGGAGGGAACCACAAGGGAAAAACAATACATGTACCCACGCCCGGCGGGGTATAATAATAAATGATACATGTATGTACTCGCATATAGTTTTATGTTATTTCATTATTATCTGGATAAACAATAAAAATTGCAAGTATTTAACGCTTAACATTCTTTAAAACACTTGCGTGTCGACGTACAAATACATGTACTGTCAATGGTCTTAATCTTTACCAACTAAGCAGGCTATAAAATATTCGCGTTTTACAATTTGACTGTATAGAGGTCATCTATACATGTACATTATTGTTTATAACATATGGCATATTGAGGCATGGTATAATTACGATAGACATTTTGGAAACCTACAATATTTCTCCCCTCACACTAACATGTACAAAGTTTTTTTTCAAAGATAGGTCTTAGCTTAAATAGATGAATAAAGTCAAAGTATATAAACGTACCTTTCCATCAGTCTTTATAAACCCTCTTGATCTGACTTGAGTCTTTTGGTCAGCTGTGTACTTTACGAGAAAGTGACCTGGAGCTTTCTTAAGCAGCGTGCATAACGACATTTTCAAAGACGATTTTGAACATAAAGTAGGGTAGTCTTATTTTATTCACTTTATTTATTTCAAATGGCTTCTTATTACAGTATTGAGTAAAAAGGGATTGGCCATGTAATCATCAAATAACAAAAGCATGTAGATGTTTGTATAACCCTATTGCCAAGATGACTTTGATTACCACAAGCCCGTTATGGGCTGAGAAGCCTCAAAATACATGTAACTCAATGACACCTTGTCTCTTTATTTTAATTTTTGAAACAATACATATACATTTTTGTAGATCTGATACAATAGTAATACAAACAAATAAAATGTAATAATCTCATAAACATGTGCACTCATTGTTTTAAATAATATTTTGAAAAATGTAACAAGACGTATACGACGATAGTCTGGAGACCTGAAATAAAATGAATAAAAATTTATGACACATTCCATTTTGGGATATTGATTTACATGTGTATTTGAATAAAAATCTTTTCGCTGTCTTTTTTCACCGACGTTTGATAATTAATGTCAGCATTTTCAATAAATTCGCCGACAACACCCCATGCGTTTTTTTCACAGACATTTCATGGTGCGATGTCGGTGAATTTTTTAATTTTCGCCGACATCGGACCATAGTGATTCCGTGCTAAAAGTCGCCGTGCTTACTGTATCTATGCACAAATGGAAATTTTGACAATATTGATTATTAATGTGTTAAAAAAAGGTCAATTGGAGAAATTAAGATTATTATTGAGAAAAAATAATATAAAGATCATAGATAAATTAATATAAAAAATCAACTGGGAGCCTGGGACTCATCATTCTGAAAAATGATGAGTCCCAGGATCCATCATGAAAAATTCTTAGTGAGAACCCTGAAATAGCTGAATGCAAGCACACTTTAAGTGCAAAGTGAAAGAGGGGAAAAGGGAATCATTTGAATAAGCATACATTAAACAAAATATCATACATATTAGATACACAAGTTCAGCTAAACATAGTAAGGAATGTTTCCAAAAAAAAGAAAGCCTACCAACCGACCCTATTTTTTTCAGGGTGTTACTGGAACCACACATTTATTTTTATTTGGCCTGAGATACAAAAACAAACACTCAACTTGATGAAGTCAGCACAGGGGCCCAACTTCTGATTATTTATTTTTGTTGTCAAATTTCATGAGGACTTTTAATAAATATTTACTATAACAGCGAATATTCTGCATTTATTATCAATATGCTATACATGTACACTATCCACGTCCTTATACTACAAAATCGTAAAGGGATACAAGTTGCCATCTTAGATTGCCAACCCTTGCCACGATTTAAATCAATTAAAAATACTTCCATGTGATAATTTATTTCATATGAAATAAGACAACAAAAAATAAATATCCTGAAGTCGGGCCCCTGCGGCAGTCATCAGAAACAGAAATCAACAGTGAAAGTGAAAGTAGAAAATTTCGATTAATCTGATTATATCATTTTATAATTGATTCAGAGATTTAGCTAGCGCTCGTCACTTTTGCCATTGACGAATGATTCTTGAAAGTGGCGAATGTTTTCCGTATGCAATTCGTCACTTGAAATTTCAAAATCGCCAAAAAAATATGTGTGTAAAATTATGTCATTAAATCATTATCATTTCAAAGACAATTTTATTACGTATAACAAGCCAATCAACGGATTAAGGTAAAATGTTATGATTGCATCACCTTTGATCGTACCTGGATTGTTTTACCTGGTTATAGCTAATTTATCCGACAAAGAATTCAATTAGCGATAATGATTTGTTTGTTCAGAGTTATGACATGTGCTCAAAATTCTCAAAATGCCACAATATGCATTTAAAGAGGACATAATTCGTAATCGTTAATCAGTGCACGACTTGCAACAATGTCCACCATAAAGAACTATTTTAGTTCGTCGTCACATGACAGTCCTTCAAAAAGAGGCCAGACTACACCAAATACCAAAAAGAAATCTCGTAATGAACGCCTACAAAACTCAAAGTTCAAACCAGAATGGTCCAAGCTTTTCCCATGCATTTACTACAAAGATGGGGCAATGTACTGCTGAGACTGTCAAGAAGCAGGCCTTACCAACACCTTTTCAATTGGCAGCAATAGGTTCCTGAAAGACAACATAACCAAACACATAAAGACATCTGACCACAAGACTGAAGAGGGCCGTACAAACAAAGACGATGAAACCAGAGTTTGAACAGGGAGTTGTCGTCGCCAACCAAGCTCACGAGGCAGATGTTACTGGTGCTATGACCAACTTGTATTGGATGACCAAGAACAACCAGCCCAACTCACTTTACACAAAAGTCAACGAGTAGAAGATCTACTCGTACATCATGTACGTGGTAACATTAATAAAAAATAATAAAAATTTTAAAAATCTAAAAAAAAAACATTATTCCCGGCCTATTTCCACTTTCAATTGAAATCTAATTCTATTCATAGCTATAATTGTTTTTATTCATTTTTTAGCATATCGATATTTCAGCATACCGTTTTATTTTGCAAACTTCATGTGTTTTACCTTTTTTGTGTTGAAATTAGTTTTGAACTTTATAATTTATTTCACGTTTATTTTTTAGGGAGTGGAAAGTATCACCAACATACAGAAGGCTAAGAACACCAAATACACCAGCCCAGAAGCTGTTTCAGAATTACAAAAGTCTATTGCCGACGTAGTTGATGAAGAATTAAGAAGTGATTTGAATCAATCAGACTTTTTTAGTGTAATGTTAGACGAGTCTACGGACCGTTCTACTGAAAAAACTCTTATGATTTATGTAAGATATTTAAAGACGGGTCAAAGTGTAACAAGCTTATAATGAGGCTACAACCTGAATCAACTGATTGTCGATCATAATCGACAAGACGGAAACAAGTCGTTTCGGCCATACTACCAGTTCGACCATAGTCGTTTCGGCCATACTACCAGTTCAGCCATAGAATTAAAGTCAATTCGGCCATGGAATATTTATACGGAATCTAACAAATATTTAACAAGTTCTAAGCTTAAAATTTAAGTTTTATTTTATATATATAATAAATATTTGGAAATTAATCATGAAATTTCAGAATATTATTTATTTACTATATGATTAATGATCAATAAGATAAGATAAGATAATGTTTATTAACCAATTAAGGGCCCTCAAAGGGGCAATAAGTAACAGAGTAACAAATAAAAACATTGAAAGGGAAGAAGTTACTTGATTGACATAAAATTAGACAACTGCAGTAACATTACAGAAAACATTCAATATAAATAAATAAACCATGATTATATAAAATATAAAGACTCATGGCATATTAACATGTAAAAATTTGCCAACAGAGTTTAATATATCAGGATCTTCACAATTGGGAATATAATATATAACTTACAATATAAACTAGATATTGTAGATCAATCGTAATTAATTGCAAGACATATAAAATGTAATTATGTTCATTACTTCATGATAATTAGCAATTATTTATTCTTTGATCTGACTATATCCTGCATTTTGTGATTGTTAAGCACACGAAATGGCTGCATATGAGTTATTTTTATCCAAGCTTGACCCAAGCTTACCACAAGATGATGCAAACTTTTCTTGTTATTGAGAAAATTTTAGTCCCTGTTGGGAGTAGTATGACAGCAAGTCCATCAGAACATCAGACTTCCTGCGTGCTGTGGGTAACCTGTACCAACCAAGAAGATCTACCAGACTCTGATGACAGTGGTTCCGATTCTGACGCTTAGTGAACATATCTTATATATATAATTATAGTGCAACTCAACTGTTATAGTGCTTTTGTTTAAATTGTTGTTAATTATGTATGTGCTTGTTATCAATCTGATGATATAAATATATAAAGAGAATAAATAAAGGTGAAAACAATTGTGAGTGTTTCAATATTTACAGAAAAAAATATGATAGTCACAGTGTGATGCCAATAAACAGCTGTATATAAACCCAGTCGTTTAATAATAAATTTAGGCATACAGCTTGACCACTTTAAAAAGTTTAAGTATCGGTGCCAAAACTTTTTTCTTCTACTAAGTAAACTACTAAGGCCAAAAAAAAAATATAGCTTTTCAGGCCCCGCCGCATGTCACTTAAACCCGCCGCATTCGTCGTTTTTTATCATACAAAAAATAAAATTAAAAATCGGCAGTTCCGCGTCCCGCCGGAAATTTTTCGCGTCTCTTTCCGTTACCGGTAATTTTTACGATCGCGATCTTAATCAGCGAAACGTTTTCATAAACATGCTTTATCACGTGGTGTGGTGATTTAAATATACATTGTTTGTTAAACTTCCGTCAGCATGGCATCATCTTTAGTGTCATGCCAAGTCCTCTCTGGAGGAAAAACCGTCGTACCATGGACGATACATTGTGATTACATGACGGAGTGCACATAGGGGGAGTTGCTAGAATCGATTAAAACGAACGATGAAGCAGCCTTTGGAAAATTTCAGGGCTTCACCGCCGACGCTTTCATTGGGAGGTCAAAGATTGAATTTGGTATAAAAAAAAAAAAAAAAAAAAAAAAAAAAAAAAGAGCCGCCCTGCCTCATTAGAAAAATTTCAAAAATGGCCTGAAAAGCAACAAATTTTTTAAGTAAAAACAAGGAAAAATAAAAGACTCCTCCCTGCCTCATCAAAAAATTTGAAAAGTGGCCTGAGAATCT
The DNA here is from genome assembly GCA_028015205.1 of Mytilisepta virgata. NCBI lineage: Eukaryota > Metazoa > Mollusca > Bivalvia > Mytilida > Mytilidae > Mytilisepta > Mytilisepta virgata. The sequence goes on from CM051510.1 coordinate 9,980,849, forward strand.
AATGATTTTTTTTACATGGCCTAAGAATACCTCTCGTAAGAAACAATGATGCTATTTAAAAGTATATATCTCATTATAAAAAGTATGGCCGAAACGACTGTGGACGAACTGGTCTATGGACGAAACGGTATATGAACGAACTGGTTTATGGCCGAAACGTCTCGAAGCTTGCACCACTGCCACTACTACTTAGTCTACTTATCAAGAATAAGAATAAGAATGTTTATTAAACCAATCATGAACCCTTGCGGGTATCAAAACAATACATGTATTATTAATGATTCGAGTGCAGCACATAGATTTAAACAAATAAACAATATCGGGTCAGAGGACAGTCAAGGGAAGATAATACCTGTCTTTCATTGAAAATAACTATTGAGTTGTCTCTCTTTATATGTATATTAGGAGACAGGTTAAGCAATAATAAAGTTATTCAAGTACCATCATTAAACCTGACTGTCCTCCCACTGAACCACTGGTCATAGAACAAGAATATCAACAGATTAACTCTTATATTTAAGTTCAACATTAGATATTAGAAATATAATAGATAGATCAAAGAGCGGAAACAGAAGCTAAATATTTAATAATTTTGGCTAAGATAATAATAAACTATAATATTATAATATTCTCAGATTTTGGTCACTAGAGAATGAGCCTGGATTATCTTGTGTAATATTAGATCTGCGCTTAAAGCATTCCAAGATGAAAAAATACCAACTTTTTCAAGAATCAACATATCTTCAGTGGTCATTAACCAATAAAATTTAGACTTATCATCCAAATGAATAAAGTTTTTGCAATGACCAGCAACATATGAATATAGCTCAGTACGTAAATTTCTATAAAAAGGGCATTTTACTATAAAATGTGGTTCATTTTCAATATCATTAGTATTACAGATATTACAAGTCCTTAGTGGCCTACCTAAAGGTTTACTTTTATGTCTTTCTGTTTCCACTCTCAATTGATGTGAACTTATGCGAAGTTTGCAAAATATTTGTCTAACTTTAAAATTATTTATTTCTAGATATTTCTCTTTTTGGAAAATTTCCTTAAAAGTAAAATATGTATCTAGTTTACCAGTAGTATTATCTTTTTCATGTAACCAAGCAACATTAAACTTTTCAGCTTTTGATATATCAGCCTTTTTAACTTATAAATTGAGTAATCATTAAATATGATTCTTTCAGACCCAATTTTTCTATTAAAAACTTTACAGAGGAATACCAAGTCTGAATATTGTTTTCATGCATATTCCTATTACATATAAATGCTTCAGTTAGAAGACTAGAGTTACAATGATATAACCTATGATAGTATGAAGAAAACATAGCATTGATGTAATAATATTGAAATATATAGGGAATCTACCTAGCTCAGAAAGTACTGCAATATTTGAGCTCTTACTATTAACCCTCAATATATATTTACAGAACTTAATGTTTATTCTGTCAGCCACATTGTTTTCATAGATTTTCTCTAAAACATTCAAAGCATCTTTTTTGCAGGCTGCACTATCAGTTTTAAAGGTGCCCCAAATTTCAGATCCATACAAAACTGTATATTTGATAGTATGATCAAACAGATGCAAGTTTGTTTTTATACTAGTCCCTGTACCTGAGAAACATCTGTTAAGTTTATATGAGGCTTTAAGAGATTTAAGAGATATAGTTCCTCTTTAGCATGGGTGAATATACCACTGGCTTGAAAATATATACCCAGATATTTATATTTAGAAACATTTTCAATCTGTTCTTTTTTATAATAAAATTGTTCTTTAATAAGGCGTCCACTTTTATTAAAAATTAGGACTTTAGTCTGTTTTATATTAACGTTTAAACACCATGTATCACAATAGGATTCTAGATCATTCAAACGCATTTGTAGTCCCTTAGCTGATTTTGAAAATATACTGAACCGCAAAAGAAACGTCGCACAAAATGACATGTTCACATACATTTATTTCAAAGTGACATTTATATATTTTAAATTAATTTTTACAAAATTTAATGAATGATTTACAGTCTTTTGGTTACAATGTTCACAAAAACGTCACAATTGTCGCAACGTCACATGTTTTCAATGCTGTGCTCCCACGTCCGTTAATAACGTGTATGTCCTCCACCGGCACCAATTACTGCGGCACATCTTCGGTACATGGAGTTGATGAGCCGATTAATAAACGCCATCGGAATACGTGCCCATACTCTCTGAAACGCTTGTGAAAGTTCAGCTGCAGTTGTCGGACTTGGCTGCTCATTATTCAACCGTCTTTGAACTTCGTCCCATAAATGTTCAATAGGGTTTAAATCTGGACTCAAAGCCGGCCAATCCATAACATTAATGTTATTCTGCCCTAGGAAGTCTCTTGTGGCTCTTGCGGTATGCGCACGTGCATTGTCCTGTTGGAAAGTCTTGTTTTGATGACGTGCGAAATGGGGCTGAACATGGGGTGTCAAGACTTGGTCGATGTAACGGGCAGCTGTTACGCCATTTCCTCTGCCTGGGCCAAGGTTCTGAAAGATGACTGGACCAAGTTTAACTTTAAGGCCGATTCCACCCCATACCATGATGCTAGGTCCTCCCCACGCGTCTGTTTCCAGAATGCAGCTGTCTTCGTAACGTTCCCCGCGTCTTCTCCACACTCTGGTTCTGCCATCGGCTGTTGAAATGCAGTAACGGCTTTCGTCAGAGAAGATGATGTTACGCCATTGTCGATTTCGCCAATTCTGTCGCTGAGTGGCCCACTGAAGACGAGCTTGACGGTGTCGAGGAGTAAGAATAGGTCCTCTTGCTGGACGGCGACATCTCATGTTTCTAGCAGCTAATCGCCGACGAACCGTATCATCACTTATGGGTCGTCCATGTGTTCCAACAGTGTTTCTGGCAGTTTCGGCAGCTGGGGTGAACCGATTCATCAAATGGTGACGAACAATGCCTCTATTCTGTCTAGGGGTAGTGACTTGGGGTCTACCACTCCGTGGACGGTCATTTGTGCTGTTTGTTGCATTGTACCGTGTCCGTAGACGTTCAATTGTTCGAACAGCACAGTTGAAGTCGTTGGCAATAACTCTGGCAGATTGCCCAGCATCCAATCGACCAATGGCCTGTTCTCTCTGTTGTGGAGTCAGACGTGGCATAGCTTCTGTGTCAACACTGATACTAACACTCTTTAATTTTCTCCGGCCTTTTATACCCATAAAGGAGCATGAATTTCACGAACATTTAAGATTTAAGAAAAATTACCGCCAAGTGTGTCCCACGAGCAGTTTTAGGTACGGTCGCTCTACGATATCAACTGAAAATTATTCAACCGAAAATTTAATTCACAGGTAATTTAATCTTACCTGGTGATGTAATCGTAATACTGATTATATAAAAATCATTAATTAATATTTATTTTGAATTTTGCTAACATTTTGAAAAAGCGACGTTTCTTTTGCGGTTCAGTATATAATAACGTCATCTGCATACATCAAGCAGTCAATTTGACTTGTATTTAGTGACACATTATCTGGACAGCCTTTAAAACTATCTGGTAAATCGTTTATAAATATATTGAAAAGGGAGGGGCTTAGCACATCCCCCTGTCTAACTCCAATAAATGATTTAAAACATTGACCTAGTTTATTATCAACTTTTACTCTTAAATTATTTAGAGTATACATATGTTTAATAAGTTTATAAAAATTCCCCCCCGATATCAGACTTAAGCATTTTGACAAGAATACCTGGGTGTATAACCGTGTCAAAAGCTTTTCTAAAGTCAACAAAACAGGCATAAAATTTACTGTCCTTCGTATGAGTATATTTATCTATTAAACATTTAAGAATGAACATGTGGTCTGCTGTCCTAGATTTACTTCTGAAGCCGGCCTGACAGTCAGTTAATATATTCCCTTTATTCAAATGCTCAGCTAGTCTTGTGTTTAAAATAATATTAAAGAGCTTGCCAATGCATGAGTTTATAGCAATACCTCTATAATTTTCAGGGTTATCAATATCTCCTGATTTATGAATAGGTATAATATATCCTTCACACCATAAGGTGTGATAGGTACTGTGCTTGAGCACTAAATTAAAAAGTTTATTAAAACATGGTGTAAGGTTAGACTGACCTGCTTTCAGCATTTCATTTAGTACCAAGTCCAGACCACATGCCTTCTCATTTTTTAATTTGTTTATAGCTTTAAAAAATTCCTGGTTAGTTATATTATATAATCAATGGCTCTGGACATCTTATCTTTTTCTAAATTAGAAAGGATAAGATTTATATCTTTAATTTTAGTTTTATTAATATCTGGAATGGAGTTAAGGTTCTGGAAGTAATTGGTCCATGTTGAATTATTTATTGAATTTTCTGGGTGTTTGGGTGTCTCTTCCACTTCCCCTTTATATTTATAAGATTCCAATATTCTTTTGGATTATTTGTGAGTAATTTATCAAGTTCTTTTACAATATTTGTTTTAAATTCCCTTTGTTTATGTTTCTTTAACTTTTTATATTCTTTATTGTAATTGTTTCTAATATTTATATTAAAAGGGTTTTCAGACATATTTTTAGCTTTTGAGTCAAGTTCTTTCTTTTTTACAAAAAGTTCTTTATCATACCATTTTTTTATTTTTTGTATCCTTTCTAGCTTTTAGTTTTGCAGCTTTAAGTATTATGTCTTGAACATCTGAGGCTGCTTCATTAATATTATTATTACATTTATTAAGAAAAGAATTGATATCTTGTTTACATGTTGGGTGGCATCTCTTTGGAATCTGTTACCCATTTCAATTTTTCCGGAAAATTAATGCTTTTATCAATACTATCTTTATGCATTGGTATATAAGAGCTAAGTAAAATAAAAGATAATTTGCAGTGAGAGTCAGATAAACATGGAATTAATCTAGATACATTACAATTTAGAGTCTGTCGCAGCAGATCTTCAGACACAATCACATAATCAACAACACTAGATCCATTAGGTTTAAAGCAAGTAAAATTACCACCTGTGTCGCCTAGCATGCGACCATTTAATATTCTAAGTTTCAATGAAATACATAACTGAAGCAACTGTTTGCCTCTTATATCAACTTTGGCATCATAACTTCTTCTTTTTTTAAGAGAAATATCATATTCATATTCATCATCATCTATCGTATATGGATCATAATTATCACACTCAATAAAATCGACTTCAGACCCAGTTCTAGCATTAAGGTCACCGCATAATATGATGTGACCCCTATTATCATATGCCATGGAAACTTACTTTGGGAATGTCACATGGCATTCTGTTCGAAGTGCCGGAATGAGCAAGGGGGTTCAATTATGATTTTTCCTGAATCGAGTTATAAGTGGTGGATAAAGGATTCGGTGGGCGGCCGAGTCAGAAAAACAGCTTCGGACACAGAAACCAAAAGATGCTGGGCACCTGACCTATGCCATTCCCCAGTGCCTACATAATTCAGTGTATTTAAAAATCATCCCTTTTGTTAAAAGTTTTATATCACAAAAAGTGAGAAATGAGTACTTACTGAATATTCTCTTTTTTTCTGGCGCCAAATTTCAAGGGAGATAACATGAAAATATTTAACCATGTTCGGAGAGCATAAAATGTGTTTTCCGCAATTCATCTAGCCCATGAAACAGAGAAATCTATGGCAATATCTTAACCATCTATGCAAATTCTGGTTTTTCTTTTTAAAAAACATAAAACAAACATTTGAATTTTACCTTTTAAATAGTAACAATAAACAAATTTAAAAAATCAATATATCAATAATTTCATGTTAGTATTATCAGAGACATATTTTTTAACTATATGTCTCTGGTATTAGGCCTATACAGTTTCAGATTATCTGTTATTTTATGAGTTGATATATATGTTGAATGCAAAGTTGACATAATTTAACTAAAACAATAATTCTTCTGTTAAGAGAAATAATCACTGTATATATAGTGCGCTAAAAATAATTAGTCTAAAATTTTCCTCACTCCATTAAATACATGGAAAATCCATGGTGTTCCTACCCCGGGGGGGGGGGGGGTTACTGACTATCCTTTCGGTTACACTCCACTAATTATCTTAGTTTCAGAGAAATGTGTACGAGTGTGCCGCAAAATAGGGTCGCTTTTTCATGCCCCGCTGGTTAGAAAAGGGTTCCTTTTTCATGCCCTGCTGGTTAGAACAGGGTCGCTTTTTCATGCCCCGCTGGTGAGAACAGGGTCTTTTTTTAAACAAAGTATTTGTCTAGAACAGGATCGCTTATTTAACTGTTCAAGATACAGTCTAGAACCCGGGTCTAAAACAGCATCTATTTTATACGGTCTAGAACAGGATCATTCCCGGTGCATATCCTGAGCGTGTCTAGAATCCGAGCGTGTCTAGAACAGGGTATGTTTTCAATATTTCTGTTTAGAACAGGGTATGTTTTTTCAAAGTTTTCTGGTTAGAACAGGGTATGATTTGGCAAGTTCTGTCGGCACATTCATACCCGAAAGGATGGTCAGTAACCCCCCCCCCCCCCCTCCCCCCGGGTATTGGGGACTCCGAAATGGAGAAACTTTTTTTTCCTGTGGTAAATCTATGTTCTTTATCTTTCAATATAGCGATTTCCATTTAAAAGTGATATTAATTTTCTATTTGAAATCATTTAAATTTAATCATGAAAATAATATAATAAGCTCATGATACTTAAGTGGTGACAAATTAACAAAATGTCTGATAGACTTCTTTTAATTAATTGTGATTCTTGAAAGAACATATAAATGGCCCACTGACACCAACACATGCAATTTGGAAAATACTTAGTGCCAAATCCAAACAAAAAAAACCTGATATCACTAAGGAGGAACATCAAAATAAAAAACATGATATCACTAAGGAGGAACATCCAAATAAAAAACACGAATAAACAACAAAATGGATAATAGGAAAGGTCAACAATTAAAATACTAATCAATTAAAGTAACCCAACTGACAGAACTCCGGAAAAAAATAACATAAAAGAATACAAAACACAAACATGAACACAACAGAGAGTCGTGATAGTCTGGCTTCGTGCAGACACTGAACAGTTTTGAGGTTAAACCGGTTTTATGGGTACCTAAATCTCCCCGTTATCCATCCTGAAACTCTGGTGGACAAAACACACTATAAAAACCAATACAATATGGTTGCCAAAAAGGTGGCTGCTTGCTAGAACTGCAAAATTTTAGTGGGCGGTACATAATTTAGATAGCAGGGTCAGAATGTGCTCGTTTTAACTGTAAACCTAGCCAAGGCTCTCATATAGCTGCAGGTCGGATGAAAGATACATTTTAATTTTAAAACACATACACAGTATATTTTAAGATCTAAAGTTTTAAGTTTGTCTTGCTTCGAGCATAGACATTATCTTATTTTTATTAGTATAATATTTACCAATAAGACAACAATTTCAGGAGATCTATGAAAAATGTCATGCACGTGCTTCAGTATAAAACTTTAGTCGGCTGAGATATACCAAGAGAATTGTCCATCATCACTTAATTAAAGGATTAACATTAATTGTATTTATTCTTATAAAATACATCATTACTTAAATTGTAGTATAAATGAGGTGACAGGTAATTCACCTAATTCAGACAATGCTGAAATATTTCATATTTTTTTTGAAGTCCATGAACTGATTTATAGTATTTTAGGTGAACCTTTTCGAACACGGATTTATTGATGTAATTGTTTAAAAATAACAATCAAAAGATACTAATATTAGATATAGTAAATTTATACTATGCAGTATACGACGCATTTCAAGGAGTTACCTCTCATCAGCAGCATTAAAACCGAAACATTTGGAAGACCAAAAACACAACTTATATTAAACAAGAAGTACTCAACCAAAAATACCGAAATAGGAAGCCAAATTTCAGCTAAGGAGATTTACCATGTGCAATATAAGGAATGAACCCTTAGTATTTCTATTAAAAGTTTGTCTTTGATACTTTATCTTATTTTTATTTGTAATTTTTATTTGTAAATACTTATCTTATTCCTAGTAATATATATCTTTTAGTATATTTCAACAAGTTCTCGCCGTGATATGGCCGACGTAATGCCGACACGGCGTTAAACATCAATCAATCAACTTCTATAGATAGAGTGTGACACTCCCAACCAATTAAAAACAGATCTTTTTAGAGCTCTAGTGGAAAATATCCATCACTTAGCCAAATTTGACTATTATATAAAATAAAGTAGCAAACACTAGCAACTTGGGATAACAAGAAATCCTATACATATACCAACATGTTTGTAGGAAAACTAAATAGACAATGGCATGTGTACATGGAAAACACGCAACGTTTATGATATAATGTTTCATTTTAATTATAAAATATCAATTTAGTTCGACCTTTTATAAGTCAGCATCAACATTACTTGTAAGTTGTTGCTTGTCAAGTATTCAGCACAGAGGTAAGCAAAACATTACTTCACAGAATAACATAATTCAATCTTGATACGAAGTTCTTAAATTTTGCCGCCGTGAAAAAAATATAGTAAATTCCTTATATAGGTACGAAAATTCATCACACGGCATGTACTATATATATGTTGACTATTAGATTACAAGACTTCAATGTATTGTTTGTTTTCATTGTTTGTTATAAATGTATGTTTGTAATTTGGCAAGCCGTTTTAATATTTATTCTGACTTCAAGATATCTAATAAACTTTATAAGATATCTGATCTAGTTTATAAGATATCTCATATAATTTTCTTTATAAGATATCTTATAAAGTGTATGAGATATCTTATAAACTATATAAGATATCTTATAAAGTGTATGAGATATCTTATAAAGTATATAAGCTTTCTTATATAAAAAATATTTATAAGATATCTTATATACTTTATGAGATATCTTATATATTTTATAAGATATCTTATAAACTTTAGAAGATATCTTATAAAGTATATAAGATATCTTATATATTATATGAGATATCTTGAAGTTAGAATAAATAGTAAAACGGCTTGCCATATTGTAAGCCATTGACCCATATGGGCGTAAAAGTGCCTTTTAATAAAGTATAAAGTATAAAATATAGTATTAAAGTTAGATGTGGTCCACATGTCTAGAGCTCTGCGAATAAATAGCGATTTCCAGTCAAATCGAGGGAGAAATATAATTTTACACTATTAAGATATATTTCTAACAATGTTGGGTTAATATTAAATATATTTCACAGAATGAAGTTTGTCACTGCAGTTTTTCTACTCTCTGTCATTTGTCGGACTGTTCTCTCTTTGCCATGTCTGACAACCAAGTCTAAACAAGATTTCAATAAAGCCAGAAATGCGTTATAAAGTCTTGAGAGTTTTCTCAGGAATCAAGCTACAAACATCAATAATAAAGTCAAAGCATTGGATAAAGATATGACTGAAATGGAAGAAGATTTTAGAAGTAAGACCTTTTCTTGAATATTTAAATAAAACTTGTTATCAGACTTGAGTAATACAGTCTTGGTATTCAAATCTGTTTTTGGTTTAATTTAATGTAGTTTTTCTTCTTTCTATATATAGTCCCCTTACTTTCCTTATTGAATGATTTGAGTATTCTTGATGAGACGTCGATTAGAAAGAAATACTATAAAACATCTTCCCAAGTGAAGCAAGTCAGGGTTTTGTATCCACGATCGTTCCTACAAACCCCTGCACATCACACATTCATATTTTGCGCGTCGGAAGTGAACGATTTTCATTGGTACTTCTCAAGGTCAAAAGAGAATCCATTTGCGTCGATACAAAACCCTGAGTTGGGGGGGGGGGGGGGGTCGGTGATGCTATAAAGGCTCTTAATAAACAGTTGTTGTTCGCTGTTAAGTTTGTCAAACCCGAAATATGTTATCATTATGAATACAACTTTTTTTTTGGTATATGTATTTCTGAATATTAAATGAATAAGAAATGAAAAGCACAAAAGTATATAGTATGTAAATAAATCATAGTTACTAAACACATTACACCGTATGTATTATAGTTGTTCTGTATGTATAGCAAGGACATTTGGAAACTTGTTTCCAGGCCTTATTAAACGTTTTGATAAATATTAAATATATATATAGTATATATTTTACTTATTTCCCTATATCAGAGACATACATGTTTTATATGTATGTGTCTATATACATGTATATATGATTCTATCTTGTAAAAGGATTAATTTATACAATTTATATATATATATTATATATTCCAATTTTGTAAATTATAAATTTAAAACTTTATCTATAAATTTATAATTTACAAAATGGGAAATATAACATATACACTGTTGAAAGTTTTTAATTTATATATTCAAAGGAAGACAATGGCAAAAATACAACGACCATTGTTACTATTTTGGAACTGACTTTGTCGTATGGACCACAGCCGAGGTCTGTATGCTATGTTTACTAGTGATAGACACTTCCCATGTTTCTTTTTCACTCATACATTTTTATTTGTTCATTTTACAATAGAATACTTGAATTCAAGCTTGATTATTCATAAAATGTGAGTTTTTTTTAAATTGAAAAGTAACGTAAATAATAATGTTTTGATAAAAACCAAGATTTCGCATCATCTATTTGGTAATGTTCAATACTAGTATGTGAAGAACAGATCAGGGCCGGTTTCACTAAGCTATCCTAAGACCTGTCATAAGATATATCTTAGGACTTATCTTAGGATTCTCCTATGACTATCTTGGAACATATCTTAGACCTCGTCTCGAAGCTGTCCGTCAGGACGATCTAAGCAAAGATGTCCTAAACGTGTCGGAAGTTCAATATTTATGAAAAAACTAATATAAATTTAGTATGTGTTTCCCAAATATTGCTAAACGTATCGATTAATATTCCCTAATTAGATCATCTGAAAATTGATATTTCAAAGAAAAAAAATAGTCTAATTATCAATAATATATTAATAAGACACCAATTTACATATGAAAATTAAAAATAAAATGAAGGAAAAAAATAACTACATTTTTTCTACAAGTGAGTTGAGTTTAATTTGTCAGTGTATCGATTATAAAACGGTTAAAGGATAAAATCGTGCATACTTGCTATAAATATATTGAATGTTCATTGTTGTTGAATCATTTTAAATATTCCGTCAACCTGTTATGATCCTAAGACCATCATAATACACCTTCCGTGTAGTCCTAACTTTATGACCAACTTTAATAGATGTCCTAAGTTAGGAGCACTTTGTGAAATCGAAATAAAACTAAGATATGTCGTAAGACAATCCTAAGACAAGTCCTAGTCCTAAGATAGCTTTGTGAAACTGGCCCGAGTACATGACCGTTTACACAATATGAGGGTTGTTCTAAGTCATTTTAAATTTAAAACTAAAAAATAAGGTTTGAGACAATAAAAAATAAACAATATTTTAATTTTTTTAACACTTAAAAAGCTTAATATCTTGCACTTCTACTTAGCTCATAAAAAACTTTGAACCATCTTTATGTAGAGGAAGTGTAGAGAAATCGGTGGTTATTTGGTGAAGATTGACGATTCATCTGAAGACAACTGGACATATCAACAAATGAAAAAAGCCAAGCCTGGTTAGCATATTCTTTTATTTATTATAATCATGTATTTTTTATTCAATTATCACTAGAACA